>OV928038.1:12405000-13605000 GCA_931315375.2 Opisthograptis luteolata
TTAAAGCCTTTTGAAGTCTGTACTTTTAGTATTAAATTACTAGCTTAGAGGTATCTTTACGCTAGTTATTTTTCTCTCCTGGAACGCTGTCGGAGCTCTCAATCCTTATCACTACTTATTATAAAACAACTCGCTGCGCCCCGCGGTTTCACTCGCGTGAACTAAAAAAAAAAAATTAATAAAAAAACAGATGTTGGCCGATTCTCAGACCTTCCCGATATGCACACAAAATTTCATCAAAATCGGTCAAGCCGTTTCGGAGGAGTATGGCAACGAAAACTGTGACACGAGAATTTTATATATTAGAAGTCCCCGCGCCGCGTCTGTCTGTCTGTCTGTTCGCGATAAACTCGAAAACTACTGCACCGATTTTCATGCTGTTTTCACCAATAGATATAGTGGTTCTCGAGGAAGGTTTAGGATATAATTTGTCAAGTTTTTGTATACATTCGCTAAAATATAACTATATTTGTTGGAGAGGTCGGAAGAAAATAAGCCGTCTGTGTGCGGGAATAATTTTGGAGTATACAGAATATATACGCTCTCACGCCTAAACTACTGAACTGATTGCAATGAAATTTGGTACATAGATAGTTTGAACCCTGGGGAAGGGGACATAGGATACTTTTTATCGCGATGAACTGTAGCCCACGCGGGTGAAACCGCGGGGAACAGCTAGTACTTATATAAATGTGAAAGTGGGTTTGTTGGTTTGTACATCTATAATGCAGCAAGGTATAGACGTGATTTTTTGAATATAGATAGAGTAAGTTAGACCCGAGAGTGAAAATAGACTCTGTTATCCTGTAAAAAAGCATGGTTCTAGTGGGAATTTTCACGTGGGTGAAACCGCGGGACACACCTAGTTTATAAATAAAAGTGAGTTTTGACGTAGAAGTAAATTGTAGGATATTCAGATCCGATTATGAAAATAGGTACGTTATCCTTGAGTGGTGGAATATATTATATTCTGTAGCTAGTATTAAAAAAGCTGCCATAGTTAATGAGTAACATTTGTTCGAAGCAAAATTGATAGGATGGATTTTTAGGATTTGCGCGAGCTCCAGGTGGAGAACTGGCAGGAGGTGGCGCAGTACAGAGCGAAGTGCCGTCTTTTGTTATCGGAGGCCAAGACTCACTTTGGGTCGTTGTGCCATCTCAACTAGTTAGTTTTAGCATAGTAAAGGAGTAGTAGTTCAGCTTCATATAAATCGGCCGTAGCCGGTTTGAATGTGTGCGTGAGTAGCGGCACCGTGTACGCACGCACTTTTCACGCACACAATCACATAAACGAAAGGAGGCGCGGCTATGCAGTCTATGCACTCAGTACGGAACGCGCCGCCTATGCGTCACCGCAAGAGTAGGCAATTAAGTCGTCGAGCGGCCTTAGCTAACCTACAGTTCTTTATATACTGTGGTTTTAGTTTAGTTTAGTTTGTTAAAATAATATCATATTTAATTTTAATCATCTAATTACATACTAATGTTGGTTTTTTGTTTCAGGTAAGGATGGAACAATAACATTAAGTATTTGTAATTTTCCGAGAGAGAGAAAGACACAAGAGAAAGAAACGCACAAAAAACAGTAACATACATAAGCCATTAGTATTATGTGATGGTGCGAACACTGCCGCTGTGTACAGTGCCTCCCAAAAAGGACTTGACTCAGCATAAGCTATGGACGAATTCACAGCGCTGATTTTCAATGAGGAGTCAAGACTCTATTGAGTGACGTGCGGATATTTACACTGACGAAAAACAAACAACATGAGAACCACCATCTTTCGTTTGTTAAAATTACGCATCTTTACCGCTACGCACAGTGTATTGCCGTTACATTCACATGAGCAAACTGTCTTGCAATAACCGTCACATAAACACTATTAGTCAATCTATTTCAACTTAGTAACGATAGCAATATGATCCATTTTGCGTTATGATCATTGTTACCAGTCACAGACATTGTTTCAACAAAGACATGCCACGTTTGATCGGAGTATTTCACCTACTTTAGTGGTCGCCACACTATTACGCGCTTCTATTGGGGATGGGAAACACTGTTTCACTGTAGATTCAGTGCAGTGTTTCAACTCTTAATGATTTTACTTTCTACTTTTAAATAAGGCGAAACGACTGATATTTTTAATATTCTTTACATGAATTAGAGCAGATAATAGATATATTCTTGGAACCATTTTACTTCGACAAGAATGTAGGGAAATTCAAAGTAGAATAAAACTTTAGGTTTTCACCTGTATATTAGAGCACATCACCCAATATGATTTATGTATGATGCTCAATGGTACCACAGATTTGAAAGGGATTCCCTCAAACTCCATAATTGTAAAACATTTTCTTTCAATTGATCATACTAATATTGAGCTAAATACCGTGACGATGAATTTGAATTTTGAACCAACAGAACATTTTTTTTTTAGGTTTTTTTGTGGTAGATGTTTAGTTATCTAATTTTAGTTGTGTGGTGTTAGTGTTGTTTTTGTTTTATAATTTAATGTTTTGAACTGTATAAACAAAACACTATCGTATTATTTTGTACATTTTTTTTATTTTTTATAGTTCTGTTCTGAAATGTAAAGAACAAGCGTGACGCTAACCATCAGGCTGCACAAAAGTTACCTTTGCGTTTTTATTAAAGAAATAAAATCCTCAAAACGGTAAAAATAAGATGTAGCTTGTAGAATGTAATGTAAGAGTTAGAGCTAGCGTTAGATTCCAGATTTCCGGTCCACCATTAAGCGGCGGAGTTCGCAAGTCCCGGGTCACGTTCGCAGCACTTTATATTTATTCGAATTATTTGCAGTTACATTTCGTTAGGTAGGTACGAGTACGTTTGAGTCTAGCAGTTCTTTGCACTTTGCACTTGTTCTTTGTACACACCTTAAAACGCCTTATGAACGTAACAATTCTTATCTTTATACCAACATAAAACAACGATTCGTGCTTTTTTTATAATCTTATTTTTATTTTGAAGTTTTCACTTTATATATTTATATAAAAAGGTAATCTATAGCCCCTTTATACCCTTTGTATGTGTTCGTAATACTTCTCCTCTTAAACTTATGATTTTGATAAAACTTAGTATGAATATAGTTTGTAGCCCATTTTTTTTATCGTGATTAGCTGTAACCCACGCGGGTGAAACGGCGAGGAACAACAAGTTTTCTTGTGAAGTTATTATGTAGGTAGGTTCTATAATTCTGTACTATAGTAACGCTATCTACGCCCGCCTGAATGTTGACTTTATTAACATTAACTATCTGATATCCATACATCTAAAGGTAATAACATTTATTTATTAAATTAAATCAAAAATATATGTGTACTATACACAATCAATAAAAAAAATCAACAAAGAACTAAAAAAATAATAAAAAAAAACCTAAACTAATAACTACAATATATTAGTCCCTTTAGGCAAGGTTCCGAAGATACTGGCAGCGTTCCCCCTTTGTATGGCTAGACTAATTCTTTGTCCGAGGTAGCTGCCAGCTCTTCGGTCTCCTGTGATGTCGACTAACCTTTTTGTTATTTCCTTAAAAAAGGCTTAAAGCGCTAATAATTAAAAATATAAAATTTTAAAAACACCTTGGATCGATTTTCATCAAACATAGCTAAAAAAACACTCACCCGTAACTCACCTTTCATACAAAAACCTTTCACCTTTCATTGAAATCGCTTCATCCGTTCGCGAGCTACGTTACCACAGACAGACAGATAGAAACAAACAAACAGACAGTCACGTCAAACTTGTAACACCCCTCTTTTTGCGTCGGGGCTTAAACAAGGAGAGAAACTTAACGCTACACGAATACGCTACGCCAAATACTTTTTTTTTTTTTTTTTTTTTTTTTTTTATTGATTAAGTTTTTCACTACAGGCTCGAGGCCCGTACTATTGTCAATACATTTTCTTATAAAATAATTCGGTTATTCCGCGTTTAAATTTAATTAAATTATACTAAAATGAGCTAATTTAAAACTAAGAGGTTGTGCACATTGGGATATGGAAACATGAACATTATACAATTAAAACATGCAGGAAAAACATTTTAACAATTATTAGTTACGGGATTACAACTAAAACAGACCAGACCCCACAAGCAGCACCCGTTCACGAGTTGACGCATGTGCCAGCCATCGCTCTCCTCGACCATATTAGAGGGAAGAGGGCGACCCGACACACGACGCCGCTGCAAGCAAAGTCACTTTCGTGAGCATGACTGCTTTAGTTGTTTACAGTAGATGGTTGGAATAGAGAAGGAAAGGGAGAGCTAAACGCCAAATACTGTAAGTATTTACTATGTACCTAGTTAAAATAAAAACTAAAATAGCAGCTAAGACCTAATGTGTCAGCCCTACGTGTCAGCTCTGGACTGAGTACACAAAAAAAGCGCATGATGGCATTAGGGTGGCCTAGAATAACATCTTTAGGCACCTCATGACACTGAAACGCTATTGTAGTGCTTCTGAAATGTTCGCACAGGCGCGTACCGATTCGTTTAATGCCATCCAACGAAAACGAATTGCGTCCTTCATGTCCAGGGTTGACACGTCTAGGAATGCTATTGTCAGGAGCATGGCAAAACGATTGCTACTGACGCCAACGTATAGACGATGGGTGGACCACTTAATTTTAATATATTTGTCTCGTATTTTTTGTCTCGTATTAACATTTCGTAATGTTTTTGCTATTATGTATTTTTATTCTTTATATTTTATGTGATTTTTGTGATATATACATATAATATAATAACCATATATATTTTTTGCATGTACTATGGACCTTGTGTCTGCAATAAAGAATTATTATTATTAATAATAATTATTATTAATTATTAATTATTATTATTATTAACAAACGAAACGTGATCGTAAATAAATAAATTAAATACAACATTTCCAGCAAAGTTCGCAAACAACGCACCAGCCGATACGAAAAGAAAATTCAAAACGTAATTTATGCCGTTGGTGTCCCAAAGACCTTAAGCTTAAGCCCCGTTTATTCAAAAGGCATCTAGAACGAGTAATTGGAAGCCAGTGAGCAGAGATGCGGTTAAAAATCTCCTCGACCAAATTAAATGTCTCAGCATTATTTGCAAATAAATTGCTTTACTGAAAAGCTTCGTTGTCTCAATATTTTAATTCAAATTGAAGCAAGCGAGGTTCGGGAAACAGTTGATCCTGATTTAAGGGAATACTTCTGTTAAGCACTGCTTCTTTTAGTCTTGTCCTGAAAATCAGATACAAGGGCGAAGTCAAGAAATACAATTACCAACAATAGCACCTAAACTATAGAGCAATATCATTATCAGCCTTTCACCACCACTGCACCACGCAACCCACTGCTGGGACTCTGGCCTTCTCTCATAGAGAAAGTATGGGCTGTAATCTACCACGCTGGCCCAGTGCGGGTTGGTAGATGTCGCATGCCCTTGAATGTTGCAGTTCTGGGGCATGCCGGTTTCCTCACGATGTTTTCCTTCACCGTTTTGAGCGATGGCAAATCCGCACATAACTTATTGAGTCATAGGTGCGGGGCCGAGAGGATTCGAGCTCGGTGTCGGTGACACACACACACTTTCGCATTTATAATATTAGTAGGATAGGATAAATCGCTATGATGAACACTGAAATTATTAATTTCCCTTAAGTGCGATAAATAAAATAACGCAGTGACCTCTATCAATGGCTCAGCGCGATCCAATTTGTATAGATTATCCCCACCGCACGTCCGATAGGGAATTACGTGAAAAATGGTTTTTAATTTATCTTTTGTATGTGAACACGCTGTATAATCCTCGAGGATTGAGACCGGGAATGCTTTCCTGATTGTCTGTAATGTCATATTCTCTCTGAGAGAAGGCCAGAGTCCCAGCAGTGGGAACGTGAAAGGCTGATAATGATGATGATGATGATGATTTTTGTACGATTTGTTGCAAATAAATGATTCTTATTCTTATTTAAAAAATCAAAGAGGTCTAGTTGTTCTTAAGGGAATGGTGTAACCAATCCGTTTTAGTTTCTTAGACAATAGATGATTAAAGTAAAAATGTAACATAAACAATTATGTGATTTCCTCCTTTATCTATGGGAAGCAAAAAAACTTTCTGTACGTATTTGATGAAACATAAGATACTTTTGAACAGCCTGTCTCAGTCAAACATCAATCATAACATTGCTTTCTTCCGAAAGAAAAATATAAAACATTTCATATAAGAATGTTCTCGAAACAATACACACGAAGATCCCATCTTTTTATAACATCAAGGAAAAATCTCCAAAACATATCTTTTCAATCATTACGCTGAAATCAAAGTAAGCTACAATAACCACGTCTATTTTGGTCATCTTTTTTTCTTTCCTGCCTCCGGTTATGTTAACGCGAGTGTATTTTTTGATGTTAAACGCATTGAACATTTTGCGTATTATGTTCTGAGCCACTGTGGTTTTATAAAATCATGGTACTTTTTATCAGAGTCTATATTTGCTGATTCCCGATCGCTTTAATTACTATTTTATTTATTCTGTCTGCTTTTATAGTGTTATAAATATTTTAATGTAAAACACACTTAGGTAGCGTTTGATCACAAGCCACCTAATGTGATGATGTGATCGAAGGTGGACTGGCTCTCAAGTGAGGCTACTGAAATATACCAATTGGTGCTTGGCGACAGATTCTTAACTTGATATTTTTATCTATTCTAAGAATCTGTCACCTAACAAACACCTATCGTGTGTTCTAGCAGGTTCACTTGAGAACCAGTTTCCAATCCATGCGTTGCGTGGAACCACCTCCGTCCACGTAACCACTTAGAATCAGATGACTTGCGGTCAAAGACTTAGGTAATATTAAATAAAACATCTTTTAGGTCAGTGCTAAAAGCAAGCTTAAAATTAAATACACCTCTGACGTCATTAATTCTGTACGAATTGAAGATCCACTTAATCAAACCGAAAGACTACCCAATAAAACAACAATCATTGTCCTCCGCCTAATGAAAGTCGGCGACTTAAGCCCATTTAACTTTTTATGGCTCCTTTTAAAAGTTAACGAGTACATTTTGACAAGTCAATTAATAAGGATCTTTCGGGTTTCGAACGCGAATGTATACCATTAATTGTTAAAAAATTTGACCCGGATTATGTGAGCCGATTGATTTTTATCGGTTCTTTCCTCTTTTAATGTATCCGAGGTTTCAAAGTCCTAAGTTCAATACATTTTTAAATCATATTATCTCCTTCAGTTGCCTGCGGGGCGAAATCACTGAAACCTGGGCACACTTGGAGCTTCTTTGATATTACACAGCTGAAGACTCATTATTATGGTAGTAATATTTATCAGCGTTCAAAAACAATGCATCGATAAAACTTTGGTGCCTAAAAACCTTTAGATATATGTTTTCTCAAAAATGTTGATCTAATAGTGACAATCTAACTAAACCAATTATTTTCAGGTACTTACACCATCCAATCAAACAAATCAACCCCCAAATCTGCTTCATCGCTGACAAATTAACTAAATATAGAGCAGAATATAGAACAGAGCATTTATTTTCTCTTACAATATACCCCTCATCTTTAAACCCTCGAGACTGGCTCAATCCGACCCGATGTGATTTTCGACTTAAACCCAAGTTTTACTCCCTCCAATCACACAGTGAATGTCAGTGTAGCATCCTGATAAAAGCATCGCAAATTGGCAGTATTCGCCTTTCACAAAAGACACACTTCAACTGAAAAATACGAGCGAACCACTGAAGTTCCTATTAAAGCACTGTCCATAACATAACACTGTGTATAGATCAATGCAGTAAAATAAACAAAAAGTAAGCCAGCTTACGCGCAAACCAGAAAGAAGCGCAAATTATTAAAAACAATATACGTATTGGTCACGCAGGCACTTACAAGGTATCTTACATTCTTTGGTATGACAATCAATCAAATTTGTTGGAGAATGTATGTGTTTGTGAACTGATACAAAGATTAGCAAATAATTTTTACTTTGTTACGACACCTAATCTTAAAAATTGCAGCATCCCCTAGAATCTAGGGTTACTTGATGTCAGTTCTTAGGACTCACGACATTATGGTATATTGTTACGCGTCTCCTTTTCTGTTAAAATCATAAAAATGCTTCATAAATAGCAAATCGGTAATACCTATCTAGACCCAGACGGACGCGTGGGTAGGTATTACCATTTCTCATGTCAAAGAAGACTCCCACGAAGAGCCACGAGAAAACAATATTACCCTGAAATTCTCTAGCACCTATAATAACATTTCGTGCCGAGTTCACCCACTTTAGATTTATGTACTGTACCCCCTATACGAGGAAAGAGTTTATTACTCCCTCCAACAAAAAGCTCGGCGATCAGTGTGTTTACTGGCGAGTTTAGGCTTACGTATTGTGAGGTAAAATCGATTTCGCGTTGTTACTGCCATCAATAGAAGTGATTACGCTATAGGTTTTGGTTTTAGAATGTTTGACTAAGTGAAAGCTGTTGTTGGATCTGTCTGGAATTTTGTGGCTTTATTTTAATTGTTTAATACGGGAGAGTATTACAAGGTTCACAACCTTTACAGGTCACCCTGACTGGTGAAGACTGATAAGTCTTTTTGTTTGAGATACTCTGGTCTGGTGGCATCAGGCCTATTATGTCTGGGTGGTTAAAAGAAATATTAAATTATTTTTATTAAGAAAAATCCAACACCCATCTGCCATAGACCATCGAGATGGATTCCATCAGATATTATTAAAGGACAAAAATATTGCGGAATGCTGCTTTGACCAAGCAGTAGAGTTTACTATTACTGTGTTCAGGTTTAGGGGCAATGTAGTAACGGTAAAAAAGCATGCAGGGCCTCACAAGATTTCGTAACTTTTAGATGTTACTAAACTTATTAGGGGTGTGTTTGTGGATGACTTGACTGTTTTGTCACATAGCATAGCTGTTTATGATGTCTCATTTTCTAAGTTAAGCCTAGGCAGTGTTAAAATCAAGAAAACTGATGATGTTCTACAAATAATACAAATCCAATGATATCGTTCTTCATATAAGGAGGTTTTGCCAAAATCCCCACGCTTAGCAGGCGTGTTGGATATCGCAGTAAAGATGACGTTCATGGTGGCGTTCAAAGGGGGAGGCTTCAGCAGTGGACTTCTTCCGGCTGATGATAATATCGTTCTTAATATTGGAATAGGTTCTGAAGAGTACATTAGAAAAAGTCGTAAGAAATATTCTTACTAACACAATCAAAGAAGCTCCGAACATTCAAAACAACGCGGTAAAAGAATCGGAGCAATTCAACAGAGCACCCCATCTCACTTCAAACGAAAGGAACTGAAATCCGATGCTAAGTCGCACACCGGTTCGGATTTAAGATTCGTATCCAATGTTTTATGCATTCAAGTGCACGGACACACGACGGAAATCATTGCAATATCACAATATAAGACAGACTCCTCGCTAGCTCTATTAAGTGCATGCGCTTTATGAGAATGTAGCGGATTACATTTGCTGTCAAATGAAAGTTATTACCATACATACGTGTTCTTGATTTTTAGAAGCATAGTGTGTTTGTAGTTGACGCTTTCGATACATATGCTAGCCTGTGCTGGATTGTAGAAATTGACAGTAACAATTTTAATGAGGTCAACAATCTTGCCTGTAACGTGAGTTAGTTCAAATTGTCCTTTATTAAAAAAATTTATGTTTCTAAATATAATATTTAGTACACCAGATGACTTGTGGCGGTGTGGTCAAGTCTTGGCTTGTTGTTAGGTATCATCAATATCTTCATCATTATCTTAGGTCTCTACTAGGCATCAGGCTTTCTGTTGGAGAGAGAATATGAGACGTATTTAAATACGCTAGTGTAATCAAGTTAATACATATAACAGACCTAGAAATGTGTTATGGAACCAAGGAACCAAACAATTAAGATCAACAAGCAAACAGTAAGCAGTTCTTGGGAGCCAATCCAATTCATAAAGCATAGCATATGTACCATCCTCAAGCTCGTCGTCACTAACACCAGGTAAAAAGTGGTCAAACTCAACTGTAACTGAAACGTTATATATGTGATGCTACGAAGAGATAACTGTCTGAAAAAGTAACAGTAAATATAAATGTCCATGCGAAAAAACAGCACCCACAGGCAAAACTCCATTAAAACGGCAAAAAACACGGACATTGCACCAAAGCCATCCGTCAACTAAATCAAGTGTGAACCCGTGCTAGTGTCGTGCAATCCGGTACCGGATTCCGTACAACACTACGTGGAGTGCGCCCAATTTTTCCGGATTAAGGATTTACGATGTATCGGACCGGGCCGGACGGAAGACGTAAAGCCACATTGATTGATTTAGAATTAGGTCAAATGAGCTTGAACCTTATTCGCGGTCTTTGTTAAAAAAGTGGCTTTGGCTTTGTTGTAGTTTTGAAACCCCAACCATTTACCATTGACTATTGATGGGGCGCAATGGGCGAATAGCTGGGTGTGAGGCGTGAGGTCAAGGATTCTGTTCACGAATGTTATAGTAAAATAAAAAAACAGTACAAATATTAGTGCATTAAAAAAACGCAAGTATCTGTTCTGTTTTTGGATGTTGTGAATCCCCAATCCGTGTAGTATCTGATACCCTTGATACAGGGAATCCTAGTAAAGGGTCAGAGCTATGTATGTGATTGTGTGGGTGTAAGTATTATTATGTTTTCTTTTGGTTTGATCATGTCTGGTTAAAAGTTTTTTGTAACGCAAATAAGCTTGCATTTGACCACCCGATTAATCTGCTGTAATGAAAATATTGCCTCGCTCGGATTAAATATTACATTGCTCTTCTGGAAAACTTTACAAATAATCCCCCACATTTATTATTCAACATTAAATTATACTTATACAATTATTTTTAATACAATATTCAGCCTCTCAAAGCCCTCTAATACCTTAATACCCTTTTTCCTACATTACCGGACTGGCTGCTAAATGTACAAAAAGAAACAGAATAAATTAATGACCCAAAGCTTTTTACAAGGAAAACTAGGGTAGTTCCTTTCATCATAAGTAAAAAGGTAAGTGAAACCTCTACGTTGATCAAGTATTCTTGCAAAGTTTCTAAGTGAATAAATTGAAGTAGCTTAAGGAAGATTTTTTGTGATTACAAAGACAAAAACGGCGATACCTTTTCAGAGATGCAAAATGCTAACAAAATATCTGTATCATTTGAAAGAAAAATATTTAAAGCCGGCTTAGCAACTTTCGTTTCCAATTTTTAGGTACAGTTATAACATTTCACAAAAACTTTTCGTCTGTGTTTGTTGTCATGCACATGCACTCTATTTCAATGCTCTGATTGCAGATCTTTTGTACCTAAATGAATTGTAACCTTAATTTTCCGTTACTTACATTTCTTCGATTACGGCAAAAAGGGTTTAAGCGAATAAAGCTACGAAACACAAAAAATACAGATAGTAAAAGAGCACTACTCGTATTTAATAATACAATAGCTAATTCCACAACTACAAAAAGTGAACAACATATTAATAATACGATATCGGACATAATAATAAACAAGGCAACACCAAACAAAAAGACATAATTACACCATAACCGATAACCGAAATCCCGTCATCGCAATCAAGGCCTTAGTCCTGACCGTAATAACGGATAATGGACGGGACCCTTAGAACCAGATAATATCGGATTGTAATTTCCGCCTTGTATTGGCGATACATATGGATGAGGGTGGGAATTACCTTTATTGTGTCTTGACGTTGATATTGTTAAGAACCGCTTGTTGACAAATTTACCATTTCTTGCAATTGCTGTCTTTTTAAATCGACGATTCTTCGATTTACTTCAAGCAGGTGATGAAGTGTTTAAAAAAGTTTAACGATTTACCTGTAGGAGAGATTTCAAAACTGTACTAAAATTCATTTTAAAGTTTTCTGAGATTATTTGTAACAATTAAAGAATGGCGTGTCATACAAATATTTTGACTTGGCCAAGGACAATTTCTTTACTACCAAAAAAAAAATGCTATTGTTGAACTGAATTAATGTGACTTAACGAATAAAGCCTGATGGCTTACTTTTTTATATCTAAGTGATTTTTTCTTGTCAATTCTTTAGAGAAATATGTTCTTAAACCGTAACTACAGTACCGTTAGTGAAATAGCGTAGGTCTATTACGATTGTGATGTTAATACCTTCCTTCCTTCAACCCTGACTAGCCAGTCAGGTGCAGCTGCATCCAAAGTCTAGGATTAACCTGTCACTCCATTACACTCATCTCCATTAACAAATGAGCCATCATCACACAGATCAGTACCCCACATCTCGAACGCAACGACGACTTTCAATTGCCTCAATGGATAGGGGTCAATTGTTTGATTCACCACATTTTGATACTCATCAACAAAGTCATCTTTAACTTTATTATCATCGTGATATGAATCAGTATTGTCCGAAATATTATTTAACTCCAAAAAATTGTTTAGACTCGTTAGTCAAACTATTTTCAACTTTAACAATAAAAGAACACGAATCGAAATTGTCTTGATTGTAGTGGTCACGGATTTTAATCGATTGGTTCACCTTAGTTGTTTACTGGTATATTTTTATTAAGTTATCGTTTTATTTGATTGAATCAAAGGGTGAGTTTCATTGATTAAGTTCATAATGTGGACTTATATTGGACGTTTATTAGAATTCTTAGTGATTGATCAATCCCGCATGAGGTAGTTGGAATGAAACATCTCTTGAGGGGTAAATGTTTGACAACAATAAATAACAATTTGATAAATGTGACAAAGATAAATTAAATGATTTTATTGGTATCGGTTATATCTACTGGCAAAAGATTTTGTATTCACAGACAAAGTTGTTTACTTATACAGTTTGTTTTTGTCATTTATTTTATATTTGTAACGTTAATTTACATCGTTAAGTTTACCTATTTCTCTAATAAATAATCTTTTATTTAAGTTTATTGAGGTATTATAACAGAATATAATTTTTTTTCGCTACAAATGTGAGTGAATTAGGAATGTAAGAACCATAAAATATAATTATATCTATATATTTAGATCTGAAAACATGCAAAATGTAAATTTAATAAATGTTTATTTTTAGATTATTTTTTTTATACTCATTATTATTAATATTATTTTTTTTTTAATAATTTGAAATTGATGATCATAAATCATCAAATTCATGGTTGTTAAACGTAATCATAAACCAACAAATATGACATTTGCAACTTCCTTTTATGGTACAATCTAAGGAAGATTTTGACACTAACCAGTCTGTTGCACACAGGTTTCCTTCGTCATTTCCTTTGAAACTATGGAAATGTAACTGAGTTAAAGATCTATTCGAAATGTTTCCAACAAGTTTAAACTATGGTGCAAGAGTTGCTAGGGATGCTTTAGGCCCAAGTTTGTTGGTAAACGGATGAGTTGTACATAGTCCTAATTGTAGGTTCTGTTTGGAACAGGTCAAGGGAAGTTTAGGGATATTTGTGATAGAAACTGACACGAGCATTTTTAAATTAAATCGTTTTCATACGACCTCGGGTCCGTTTTGGCCATTGTTCTTTGATATTACTCCTAATGTCTGAAGACATAGGTCTTCAACCAGTGCGTCCTACCTGTAATGACACACGGAGCCGAGTCATGGACACTCACGGCACGACTAGTCCACCGATAGATGATCAGCGCGCTATGGAAAGGGCTATGCTTGTTTCTTAGGGTTTCTTTGAGGGATCGAATCAGGAATGAGGTGATCCGTCAGAGAACTAAGGTCACCGACATAGCTCACAGAATTAGCAAGCTGAAGTGGCAGTGGGCTGGTCATATAAGCCGCAGAACCGACAACCGATGGGGTAGACGTGTTCTTGAGTGGAGACCGTGACTTGGCAGACGTAGTGTAGGACGCCCTGCGACAAGGTGGAGCGACGACTTGCGCCGAGTGGCTGCCAGTAGTTGGATGAGAAGAGCCGAAGACCTATGTCCAGCAGTGGACTGATACGGGCTGATGATGATGATAATTACTCCTAAGAAGCTTAGGTCAAATTTCAATATCCAGTAGGGCAAATCGTGGATAGTCCGTAATACGTATGAACTACGTCAAGTTCATTAGGATTTTATTCATTAGTCTATTACCTATAACACACTGATTTGGAATGTTTGTGAGTAAATGTGTGTGTATGCTTGATACTTTTTCATGGATTGGAGAGGAATTTCGAATGTTCTTAAACCTTAAATTTACCCAAAGGCAAATTTGTACACCGAAAAAGTTTCCTGAAGAAT
Source organism: Opisthograptis luteolata (assembly GCA_931315375.2). Classification (NCBI taxonomy): domain Eukaryota; kingdom Metazoa; phylum Arthropoda; class Insecta; order Lepidoptera; family Geometridae; genus Opisthograptis; species Opisthograptis luteolata. The sequence goes on from OV928038.1 coordinate 12,419,332, forward strand.
ACCTGGGAATGCGTGGGTGCAAGTAGGTACTTAAATATTTCAACATGATGATAGAAGAGAGAAGATTAATGTTTCTAAAAATAAAGCTTTCTATAGAACAACCATTAAAAATCTGTCCTTGAAATGATTCGATTTTCAGATATGGTCATTATTTATTAACGTTACTCTTGACTTCTTAGAAACGAATAAAAATAAATATAAGGAAAGATTCAGGATGTCACGTCAAATGCGTCAAACATCAAAAATCATTTCATCCTTGTCTAATGCCAGCTAATTTTATGCTCTGTCTCCTTTTATCTCATTTTCCTTCAGTTGATGGCCGAAAAGTCGGTACGAGTTTTGTTCTTCCATCCCGGGCTATTTTTGTCACGTTATTTGTGCGTGATAGCTTTGACTGCCTTTCGGCATTTTATTCAGTTCATAAGGGTTATTTTTGTACCTTCACATTCTTTTGAATTGAAACCTATGTTCTAGCCAATAGGTCTTACTTTTCCCACTTTTAACATAGGATCCTACAACTTTATGGTTCAGAGCTTAATATGCCTTAAAACGTTATTACTTGATGCGTTCTGATGTGACTGAGTGACGAGACGATCAAATTGCCCGGCTGATGGTAAATGTCAGGTTTGCCTATTATATATTATAATATATAATAGGTATTATATATTATAATATATAATAGGTAAATATTCAGTTCCATCCAGAATTTTGATAATCCTGCTCATCTATGCACTAAGATATCTTCTTTCTCTCTTGGTCTATTAATGCTCTACGATTTCTCTAGGAACAATGTCCTTCAATTCAGAACACAGAAAGGTTTGCAGTACCTTGGTTGTACAGTAGATACTAGGCACTGCTTGGTGGTTGAATGGCTAGCAAAGGTTGTTTTGCAGACTCCGCCTGTGGATAAAGCCACTACAAAAACGTAAAACTAAAACTCTATTCTTTCTACGTTAAATATATGTAGAGCTCTAATTCTAAATTAATTTAAACTAGCCGTGTTTCGCGGTTACACTCGAGATTTTCCCATTATCCCGCAAGAAACTTTTCTGGTTCAAAGAGTCAATGCGGTGAAGCAGGGTATATAGGCTATCTCCATCCCCACTCAAATCTGTTGATCTTTTTCAGCGTAACAAGTTACAAAATACAGACTCATTCACTCGCAAACTTTCGCTTTTATAAAATTAGTGTAGGTACATAATTAAAACACAATGCCACGTTAAAGTAAATTGGCAAGATAAGCAATACCAATAATAATTAATTTAAATAGTAACCAGCTTTATCCTAAAATTATCCTCGATAATGTTCTAGATGAACACGTCTCAAGGACAACCAACAAAACAAACTCAATAATGCAAAGCTTACGTCTAGACTGGCTTAGCATGTAACAATGTGAGAATTATGAATGAGTACGATATTTTGTTTTAAAACAAATGCTTGCGATTGATTCTACGAAAAAACGATCTTTGAATTGAACAGATCAATTCAGATAAAAATAAAGGCTGGACAAATCAAATCGATCTAATCATTAAATCCTTAAGACATAAAGAGAGCTTTAGTTAAAAACTAGCTGACTCGGCGAACTTTGTATCGCCAATAAGTCACCTTTTAAACCTTCCCTGAACTTCCACAAATATTTCAAGATCAAAATTATCCAAATCGGTCCAGCCGTTCTCGAGTTTTAGCGAGACTAACGAACAGCAATTGATTATTATATAAGAGATTATATAAACTAGACATGAAGAAAAATGATATACAGCGAAATAGTAGCCTGTTTTATATGATCTTAGTACTTAACTTTAGTTCTTTAGTAGCTAATGGCATTTTCATTTCATGACCTTTCTTAACCGCGCGTCGGTAAAAGGGGTAAAACGCAAATTCACTGATTCTTATCACAGATACGGAGTCATCGATTCACAGGTAGGTACACACGCTTCAATGCCACAAACTGAATTAAAGTTAGCTGGATGTGTGAAAAGAGATGGCACGATCCCAATCCAACTGATAAAACCTTCTTAGCCTGAGCCAAATGATGCCGTTCGTGGATACTTTAAAGCCGATATGGCCAGTCTAGATAATATGACCTCAATTCTATCTAATTCTGAATGCCATCCTTCAAGATGAAAGTAATTAGAGTTCCTCAGAGTTGGTAAGGCAAAGGTAACGCCCCTAGTGTTGTAAAATGTCCATAGATGACGGTGAACGCTTAGAATCAGGTGGGCCATCTGCCACTATGAAACATATAAAAGGAATATTAATTGAAATCAATCAGAAATGACTAAAATACTGCGCATACTAACCTCATAAAGAATTAACTCAAGCAAACCGTCCAGCTAACGTTCTGAATATTTATAACCAAGCATAACGAATATGATATATCATCTGAGCCAGTGGATTATTCATACATGAAAGAAAATAAATAAATCTACATCTATTCCGGAGCTTTGAAGTCGTAGGATAACTGGACCGTGAAAAAGATATAGCTGACTGATACTTTGGAGGTAGACGGTAGTCAAATTAGTACAAAAAATAGTCGCTCTTGGGTTTCCTGAAGTTATTAAAGAGAAAACGGGAAAGGGAACAATCATTTACGTCTTCTGGCAGTACAAGCCGGAGTAGACCAGAACATGCTTGAGAAGAATAAAATCATGCACGCTAAAAATGATATAAAATTTCCCATAATTATATTATAGGTGGATTGATCAATGTTTAAATGCAAAAGAAAAATACAAAGGTAGAGTTAAATTAGCTCACAGGTTAAAGCGATGAAAGCTCAGTCGTAGTGACGTTGACATGCAGTCTGTGTGACCCATAGATTGTGTGTTTACATTGAGCTTGAGCTCTGGTGAAGGAAAACATGTTGATACCATAGCTTGGTGGTAGGGCATTTCTTGTACTTGCCTGGGTAGCTAAGTACCTATTGGTCTGCTTTGGTATCCTCATTTGAGAGCCAGTTCCTAAAAGTGTCCTAAGTTTGAGCGAAGATCTAAAATACTATTCCGCGTGATTCAGTATTATATCGGCTAGCTTCCCAGTAGCATGTTAGACATTAAAGCCTAATTGCCTATCTAACAACATAGAGCAGTTAGGCGTTGCGAATGGAACCGTTTCGATTGATCAATAAGTACTTACTACAAGGTTAAAGTAAGTATAAAATATTGGTGTGCTTGGTTTGTATACAAATTGGCATACTTGCGGTATCTAGTCCAATCTATATAGAAGTATGTGGCCATAACCAACTGTGAGACTCCATAGATTCATCTCTAATTTCTCTCTAAAACTTCTTATCTCACGCTCGGTTTCAACATATATATTCGCATCACTTCCAAGATACCAAACATTGAAGCGCGCGAATATGAATAAAATATTATGGTACATATATGAACATGAGTGTACTCGCGACTTGTTTGCGTCTACGTCGAAAAGTTTCACGAACTCCCCATGTCTTGCAACGTGAAACAGTTAACGGAAGTCGATATCGATTCCCTCTCGGATGTTTTGGAATTTTCTAGAAGTTTCTCGATTTTTGTAGGAGTTGTTTTTTGAGTGGTGCGCTTTGGGATCGTGTTTGTCAAAGAGCCGTTGTTTAGTTCTTCTCCGAGGAAGCTGAGAGGTGCAAGGAGGCATAGCGGTCCAACAATCGTTGGGGTAGCCGTGTTCTTGAGTGGAGATCGCGACTTGGCAAACGTAGTGTGGGACGCCCTGCGACTAGGTGGAGCGACTTGCGCCGAGTGGCTGCCAGTAGTTGGATGAGAAGAACCGAAGACTGAGTGGTGGACCTTGGGAGATGCCTATGTCAAGTGGATTGGTACAGGCTGATGATGATAGCGAACTCATTTCCCGTATACATGTCTCTTACACACATCTCTCGCTAGTTTTGTACTTGTTCCGTTAAGCACTGAACAATGAATCGAATACAAAATATAGCCACAAGAATACATCTAAAATCCCTTTATTGAGATGTTATATATAGCAAAGCTTTTGCCGGCCGCTCCTCGCATATATTTGGGCAGTGCAGAAAGTTCGTTTTATCTCGAAGAAGGTTGTCAAAATAATGCTCATAATTATTTCCAAGCATGTTTGAGAAAAGTATATTACCTACAGTTATAACTCAATGCATAGATTATTTATTATTTTAGTTAAAAAAATCATAAAGTTAGTTGTATACGAGAACAAAGGAAAAAAAGGCTAAATACGTTACTTTAATTTGCACAGAAACTAAATGAAAAACACATATATTAGCATCCCCAGTGTTTTAACCCACCGTTGCCCCGCGCTGTTGTGCCTAATTGGACATAATTTGGCCTAACGTCTAACGGCGCTTGAAACGTCTGCGACATCTGTCGACAACGGCCCTGAAATCAAGTTATCTCCACTTGATGTCTACGATGTCCTTTAAATTATATTTAATTAATTAAATTCACAGCACAACACGACATTCAAGGGCATGCGACATCTACCAACCCGCACTGGGTCAGCGTGGTAATTTACGGCCCATACTCTCAGAGGAGGCCAGAGTCCCAGCAGTGGGAACGTATAAGGCTGATGATGATAATGATGATGATGAATTTAGTTTGAATGTCTAACCTCCGACGCAGAGGGGTGTTATAAGTTTATCGTGTGTATCATCGTAGTTCCTAAACGAATGAACCAATTTTGATTCACTTATTTGTTTGTATGAAAGGTGATTTGACTATTTATTTTTAAAGTAATAAAGGCTCAGTTGTTGTGACGTTAGCGATCCGCAGGTCGTGGGATCGAACCCTATAATGAGGTATAATGAGCTCGAGTTTTCGTGAAGGTCACTTATGGTCTAACAATAATTACTATAATTAACTTACAACTTAACATGGGGTAACCACCCCATCTGATTAAACAATTTTTAATTTACTCGGAAATTCAATTTAATTCGTCACCATAATATTCAATAACCACTACCTACGAAATTTTCATGCGTAACCCAATAAATTGCTATAATAACATCCTGCGGGCACATTATCCCATTTTTAAAGTGAATTTATTACAGCTCTGTAATTACGAGTACCTACATACTTCGTCTATAAATTACACTCTCGTAAATAATTTCCTCCCCAGCCCTCCCACGGAGGGCACGATCATTATCAAAATAATATCCTGAGGGACCTAATGAGTGACAAAAATAGGGAGGTGACGAGATGCGACGACAGATAAAGGCGAGCGAAGGGTTGACTCATCTCTAATTAAGGTGACGGATAAGTTTTTAATTATGTAAGCGATGAAAAGATACATAATCTTTTTTTTTTTTGGTATAGTTTATTCTCCCTGTTGGAACTTTGGCCTTATCTCATACTGGGGCCACGCTAGCGGGAAATGCCGTTAAATAGCGCGCGATGATTGACGTTTGACATAAGTGTGGCCACGACATTTGACAACGGCATTCACATTGGCGTTTGACGTTAGCCGATAACTCAAGTGCATTCACGTTGACCGTTCAAGTGTAGCCACTCACATAATTGTGTAATTTATCGCGATGGTTGGCATTGACATTTCCCTTGACGTTGACCTTAGTGTGGCCCGGGCATTAGAGACAGAGTATGGGCCGTAATCTACCACACTGGCCTAGTGCGGGCTGGTCAATGTCGCATGCTCTTGAATGTTCCAGTTCTTAGATATGCCGGTTTCATCATGATGTGTTCCTTTACCGTTTTGAGCGATGGCTAATCCTCACACGTAACGGTGGCGGAGCTGAGAGGAATCAAACTCGGCATTTGCGCCTTGCATGGCGCACGTTTTACCGTCCGACCACCATCGCAAGTTTACTCGGAAAATATGAGAAAAACTGAAATTGTTGTTTTTCTAAGCGTTTTTTGTATGAACTCACAAACTATTTCTATTTGCCTACATAAGCGAAGCCGAGGCGGGCTGCTAGTTAAAAAAATAACAGTTTGTGCCCACAGAGTGCGCAACAATCGATTAAAATATATCATTTCCGCATCCCCGGAGGTATCGCTGTCGCTCGGGAAATGATTGGAAAATTGTTTAGGAACATTTATTGCCATTTTATTGCATTTTGTATGGTTATTATTTATTGCGTTATTTTTTTTTGTTTGCGTTATGTTTTTGTTTGAGGAGACTGTTTTATTATTGCCATAAACTTTATTTTTACATTTTTTTTACCTGGTCACCTGAACCTGTCCATGTGGCGTTCAAGAGGGAAGGCCTATGCTCAGCAGTGGACATCTTCCGGCTGATGATGAAGGTAATGATGGCGCAAGTAAATATATCACACTCATATTCTAATGAGAAAGTTTATGAGTGAGCGTGTATTTTTGTTTCGTGATGTGAAAAGCAGCTAGTATTAGGTACTAAAAACTATTAATCTGTGTTACATACATGTCTATCTGATCAAATCAAATCAATAGTACATTACTGCAAAGGCCATCAACGTAGGCATTGAGGGAAGAAGGTGCATACCTGAGTCCATCAATGCCTAGTTGTGGCCAAGGCTTGTATAGTACTTTTCTCAAATAATGCGCGGGAATAAAACTAAGTAGTACCTGGGCAGAACTTTTTTCACACTTCACTCATTGTCTTCACTTGAACTCATTTTGTCATATATTACATAAATTACTTTTCAAAACAAATAACGAACAACAAAAAAAATAAAAATTATTTCCAAGCATGTTTGAGAAAAATATATTTATTTTGTAACCTACAACATCTGATCACTTTCAAAAGAGCGCCGGCAAGAGAAGAGGCAAGAAATGCCCGGCATGTCAGAATTTACTATCTTATTTTTATTGCTAATCGATTGTAATAGAGCAAGTTCACTGCAATCCGAAGCTTTTTTGTTATTTAAATAGTCTTATAATAAGTAGATAGTTTTTATACGGATTTATTATGGAAATAATCTTATATGGATTTGAAATATGTATGCATTTTTACATAGCTGCATAGTTCTATCACAGTTCATTTAACAAAACTCAGAGGTTCTTTACTAAGCCACCAATCTTAATTTTATATCGATCAGCAAATTAATGAAAACAAAAGACGGAACAAATTAAGCCAATCTCTAATTCCATTACAAACTTACGCTAACTAGGAAAAAACAAAAACGGGGATTACTTCGAATTGCGCATTAAGCTAATTTGAACTTTATCCGACGTGCTATAAGACGTATAGTTGCAATCGGTGAGTGTTTTATGGTACAGTCGAGTGAAAAGTTCTTTTTATTCTGTTTGTTTATTTTTAGGGCTCTCCAATTTACATTTATCCTTGACGCTTTGCGAGAATTACGCCATTTCGTTATTGTGAAGCGATTGTATTTTCTTCTTGGAGTCGCCAAACAAAATCTCTTCGCATTTTTTTCATCTGAGATGAACAATGCGATTCATCAGCCCAGATGTCATGAACGCTTTTGTGTTGATGTATTGCGATCGTCTTACGCCAATTCCGCATTGAAAATCTGCACAGCGGTACCATTCGAGGTTTTATCATCCCGCAAGAAACTTTTCCAGGATAAAGAATCCTACAAATATTAGGTTTGTCAGTATGGATGGATAGATGGATGGATGTTTGTTACTCTTTCACGCAAAAACTACTGAACTGATCTAAATGAAATTCGGAATGGAGATAGCTTATACCCTAGATTAACACATAGGCTACTATTAATCCCGGAAAAAGGTTCCTGCGGGATAACGGGAAGACGCGGTTGAAACCGCGAGGCGCAAGTAGTAATCTATATATTATTCCAGGCTATATGCCAACCAAATTCAAACGCTAAAATTGACCTAACCCTCTGATACGGTTCAGTGGCCTGGATAAGAATTCCCAGTAGCTGCTCTTTGCATGGCATTGTTTCGTGTATGCATTTGTAATTACGAAACACTTTAAACATTTGCACTTAAGTGTCCACAGTAATACTCTTAAGCGCACTCAAACTTGGCTCCAGGCCAGATACATGAATCATCCTGTGCTGTCAATGAAACCTAATCTGCTCTCGAAGTGACTCGTTACATATGCCAGTGTGTTATTGAGTGATTTTCTGACGAGCTTCTTTTATTGTGGGTTGACGACCACTCGTTATTTTGTTAAAGATTTCTGTTCTAATATTAACCTCTTCAAAACTAAGGACTTAACTGTACCCCTAGTACAAGTTTTGAAAACGATAAAAGTTTTGGTAAACGTCGACGACCACCGCCGACTTGTCAAAGTGGCAACTCGATCTGCTTAAATTCAAAAAGTAACTCAATAACATTGTTGGAATATGATTATAACGATTTAAAATAACCCGTATTAACGATTTCAGTTCCTCCAAGTCTCGGTAAGATTCCCTGAAAAAAATATGTATGAATGGAAACGAAAACTTTTATAGTTTTTGTAAACTATCAAAACCTGTACTAGGGGTACTGTACTAAACAAAAATCCCTGCATAGGGCCGGCTTTATAAACATCCGTAAGTTAAATGTTATACCAAATTTCGGTAAATTTGATCTGATTGTCAATTTTAGTATGAAAAATTCGACAATAATGTAAATTTTACCGACGGTTTTAACTTATGGATGTTTATAAAACCGGCCCTTTATATTACAAATGCGAAAATAAGTCTGTCTGTATATCTGCCTGTCTCGCTTTCACGCCTAAACTACTGAACCGATTTAAATGAAATTTGGCACAGAGGTAGTCTAGAGACAAAGAAAGGACATAGAGTACTTTTTATCGTGATAAACTGTCTGTAGCCCACGCGAGTGATACCGCGGGGCGCAGCTAGTCGGTTCTATTTCTTACGACAGTGGCAGAACGCTTACAGCTGAAGCTAAGCAGCTTGAGGCGTCCGCTAACCGAAATCTAGAGCCTTAATTGGTTTGCCCACGCACGCCCCGCAGCTCTATAGAGTATTTCTAGATAATTTAAAACCATAAAAATAACCATTACTTAATAAAATACATAATTATGTAGATAGATAGATGACGCTTTATTCTTTCACCACAACAACAGAAAAATAGAACAACATAGAGCATTAGAGCTAGTGTTACAATGTGTTATAATATATAATGTAATTAATAAACTAATAAGAATAGGAATCATTTATTTGCAACAAATTATACAAAAATACAAAACAAAACAAAAAAATAGTAAAAAAAATTTAGTAAAATAGTAACTAAAAAAAATAGTAAATAAGTAAATAGTAAAATAGTTTATATTGCTAGAAACATTTACTAATACTAATTAAAACACATAAAAAATCTTTATAACTTGATTCAAACCTATTTTCAAGGGGTAAATTAAACCGCTGCACTTAAATCGCTTTCTACAGGTACCCAAAAAACTGGCGACTTTACCTCATTGAATAGCCAAAGTAAGTAAGTTTTTGACTGAAGTAAGCATCAGATCTCTAATACCGAACACCCACCCGTCTCTCCTATAAAAAAAAAGAATGTAGGTATAGGTGATAGTAGGTATATATGTGTCTTGACTTTTCGACCTTGTTATCGTTAGAAACAGCAATTTATTAAACGTAATTTATTATTCTCATGCCAATGACACAAATGAGTATTGTCACACAGATACGTTAAGCACAGTATAATTTCGAAACGCATTTGAACTGGCTCCATTCCAAGATGTGAATCACTGAGCTGAATCTCGTAAGGTTTGTTACAATTAACGTTGTACAAAATAATACACCCCACGGGAAAATCAACCCTAATGTAAACGGTACAAAGTAAACTTTAGACAAAGGTCCCGACGTGAGCCTGTCTTAGCCACTAATTCTACCTCTTCATTTGCTAGGATTTCGCCGTCGACGGTCGTAAGTAATAAGTTAATCTTGGAAAATAGAATATCTGTACTCAGATTTGACGTTTGTTTTGTAGTAAGATAGATATTTTTTTGTGGGCTGGTCACATAAGCCGCAGAACCGACAACCGTTGAGGCAGACGTGTTCTTGAGTGGAGACCGCGACTTGTCAAACGTAGTGTAGGACGCCCTGCGACTAGGTGGAGCGACGACTTGCGCCAAGTGGCTGGCAGTGGTTGGATGAGAAAAGCCGAAGACCGGGCTCAGAAGCGTATCATGGGAGAGGCCTATGTCCAGCATCGGACTGATACAGGCTGATGATGATGATGATAAGATATTTTTCCTTGCCCATGCTTGGAGTTTCTTTGCATGATAAAATCCAGAACGAGGAAATTCGCCTAAAAACCAAATTCACCGACTTGGCTCTCAGAATTTGCAAGTTGAAGTGGCAAAGGGCAGGCCACATCGCTCGACGAACCGATAATGATGGGGAAGAAAGGTTGTAGAGTGGCGTCCACGAACCGGAAGACGCTCTGTAGGCAGGCCCCTCCTAGGTGGACCGACGAAATTATAAGAGTCGCGGGGAGCCGATGGATGCAAAAGGCTAATAGCCGTTCAGCAGTGGACTTCTTCCGGCTGATGATGATGCAATTGATGAAGCTGTCATAGTTTCAAAGTAAATCCAAAAAAATAGCATGAAAGCATTTTCAACAAATTTACATGACATTTAAATGTTAAAATTGTTAAAATTCATTGAAAAGCCTAATTTCACAACGTAAAATTAATTAAAGCTCATTCATTGTAAACACAAGAATAGGAAAAGGTTGAATTTTAATTATAATAACACAGTTATAATTACATCGTGTCATTTAATAAGGCTGGTTTGCGAGTAGGGTGACCGTTCCGAAATTTATAAAGTTCTGACATTAAGCTGGAAATTAAAAAAATTTTTGGACACTTCAAAAAGCCCGAGTTTTTTAGTTACAATGTAAAATAATAAATCCTACGTGCAAATAAGAGTAGATAACTAAATGCTAAAGCTAGCTTCTCCTCGCGGTTTCACCTGAGTGGACTACAGTTTAACGCATTGAAATTTATCCTATGTCCTTCCCCAGGGTTCAAATTAAATACAAAATTTCATAAAAATCGAAGATCAAAAATCTTAGTGGTTCTGACTGTCATAGACAAGCGTGACGCTTACCATATGGAAACGACTTGCTCGTCTTGTCACAAAAACATAACTAAGCTAATTTAATACTTATGTTATTTTATCTAGTTTACTTATTGCAATAATTTAATTAAATTTTGATTTAGTATACAATTGGATAAAAAATTTGATTGTTACAAAATTTCCGTCTCAATCAAAAATCCAGACAAATTAAAAAGCTGTACGGCTATGTAGTCGGGACGGAAAGCCGAAAATCCGGCCATTTCGGGAAGAATGGTAACCGCAGTCGCGAGGTTCTCGTTTATAACCAGGTTAAAAGGCTTCATCCTAATTATATATACGAATACTTATTTGAAATGTGTTTGTTATTATGTTTACTTATTGTTTATCGCCGCTTGTAGCGTACCAAATGAGGAAGTCGTTATCATCATTTGCGGAAGAATTAACGGTTTGCAATTATTGCCAACCCTCTTTATTTTTGCGCAGTTAAACTGCTATCTTTGTTTAATTTTGATGGGACGATTCTTTGATAGTGCTGTATATTCTGTGTCTTGACTACAATTACATGTCTAGTAACTTCATTTTTTATTTCCACTACTGTCGAGAAAGTGATTGCAGCTAACCCCAATTTTGGTTTGACTTTGAAATCTCCGCCTTAGACACATTGAATTATCCATAACTCAAACTAGCGCACCCTCAAACCAGGGATTAGGCTTATCATACATTCACAGACCTCAAATATTTTACGATCGATGCGTCCTTACTCCTTACGACGTTTGCTTAAGACACCGTATCCACATAGGCTCTGGAGATATACGTTTATGCGCAGTGTCGGCCTTAAGGTGCGTCTCTACTGTACAGAGCTCTGAGGTAGCTTAGCTGTGCGCGAGGCAAAAATCCACCAATAGGATGCGGGTGGAGGAGCAAGGCTAAGTAAATGAAGTAAGCCAATTGGTGGATTTTTTCATAGAGCACAGCTTAGCTACCTTGGTACAAACTGCCTTTCAGCGCTAACATGCTTTGACAGGCATGATAAGCTGTCGAGACCGGCTGTATCAGTGACAACTCTGACACTATAGAATTGAGCAGTAGCTAAAGGTGGCTTTTGCCTAATGTTTTTACATCAATGTTTCCAAATTGGCACCACGCCATCACACCAATGTCTAGAGGTGGGACAAATGTCTTACTAACTTTACATTTCGCTCGCTTTCACTTGCATTTTGGCGCCCTTTGGCATTTGGCACCCAGAGCGGTCGCTCCCCTTGCCTAGACCCGGCGCTGTTCATGCGGTGTCTATTCAGAATGCTGAAAATATCTACTGTCTACTGTTCAAGTTGGTTTGGTGGTAAATTTGAATATACCAGAATTAATAAGCTTTATTTCTATCATTGATAGATCGATGGCAAGGTGTAAAACATTTCGCAAACATTGAATGCGTTGCAGTAACCCCCTTAGCCATTTTTGGCCAGGTCTAGCCAATTTTAGGGCAAAGGGTAAAACGGGACCCTATTACTAAGATTCCGCTATCTGTCCTTCTGTCACCAGGCTGTATCTCATGAACCGTGATTGACAATTGAAATTTTCACAAATGATTTATTTCTGTTGCCGCTAAAATATCAAATACTAAAATAAACAGAATAAAATAAATGTTAAAGGGGGCTCCCATACAACACACGTGATTTTTTTGCCGTTTTTATAGATAATGGTACGGAACCCTTCGTGCGCCAGTCCAACTCGCACTTTGCCGGTTCTTTTCGACTTGTTTAGATCGTCAAAATAATTCTTATGAATGTGCATAGTGATGTCTGTGATATTTAAACTGTTATTGAGCAGAAAACACACTTAAAATGACCAGTCTGAATTTTTTTCTTTACATTATCTGGTTATTTAGCATTCTTCATAAATAGGCATACGTAGCCCAGTTTTACATTCCATTTAGCCAAAAATCTGATACCTAGCTGGCAACACTGCGCTTGTGCGTTGTTGTATGAACGTAACGAACACCTGCAGGCTTACATACATTCTGTTGAACACCACCTCGTCCAAACATCGCACGCCACCTGCAAAACATGAATGCGAAAGGAAACGTGTCGCAGGAATATTACGACCGAAACACGGTAGTGCGGCTTTTGGAGTGAAATTTGTTTGTCGTCTTATATGTATCGTGCTTCCGAATATTGTTTTGGAGGATGTTGGTGTAGTTTGAGGAGTTTGCTGGGTGCAGATTGGTTAGGAATAAGTGCGGTGGGCAGGAAATTGCACCTGAATTCGTTATTAGTTATGGCTTTTTTTAAAACACTTTTATTAGCTTGACTTGTAACTAACTAACTAACTAACAATGTAATCAAATCTTAGAAGTCAATTTTCACCTACTTCTAATTGTCGTATCGACTTGAAACTTTGTATGTGTATGTAATTCTTGAATATTACATTAGAATAGCATTAGTATTATTATAGTACGGTAACATCCTTCCTACAATATTATAAATGCGAAAGTTTGTGTGTGTGAATGTTTGCTACCATCAACGTTACTACTAAACCGATTTTGATGAAATTTGGAATGGACATAGCTTCATCATTGGCCTGCGTCCATCTACAAGATATGATATTAGCGTCCAAAAAACATCTGCGCTCATGACTCAGTAAGCCAATCCGGGAGCCACAGATGTGGTTACAGCTTATAACCCTGGATTAACACATAGGCTACTTTTTGTCCCGGAAAAAGGTTCCTGAGATATAACGGGAAGACGCGGGGCGCAACCAGTTCAGTATAAAAAATTTACTTAACACTCAATTATTTAGTTTATATTTTGAACATAAGGTATCTTCTACAAGTACTAATGTGATTTTTTTTGTGTGAGTGTGTATATTTGTTACTTCTTCATGCTAAAACGGCTCAACGTGTTTTAGTTAAATTTGGAATGGAAATTGCGTGAATTAACACATTAACTACTTTTCATCCGGAAAAAATATTCCTGCAGGATAAAAAACTAGTTTAGTTTTTCCGTTATCCTGAAGGAATATTTTTATAACTAGTTTTAAACTAGTTTAGTTTTTAGAACTAGTTTAAAACTAGTTTAGTTTTTAGAACTAGTTTAGTTTTTAGAACTAGTTTAGTTTTTAGAACTAGTTTAGTTTTTAGAACTAGTTTAGTTTTTAGAACTAGTTTAAAACTAGTTTAGTTTGTTTTGAAAACTAGTTTAGTTTTTCCGTTATCCTGCAGGATATTATGACACATAGGCTAATAAATTTGTACAGGTGGTGGTGCATGGCTAGTATCAATTTCATAACAAAACAAGAGCAACAATTTCCACAATACGTCACGTACGAAAAACTCAACGCGGTAAAGTTGATCCGTTCGGAAATGTACAAATTTAACGCTTTTAAACTGATCAGGCAAGCAGATGCGTCCAAAACTTTGTTAAACTTTGAATTTGTCTCTGCAAGTAATTAAAAGTTTTACCTCGTTGTTAATAAAATGTCCGCTTTGTATCTCACCTGAAAATAGCAAGAGTTTGCTTAAAATTACTTTATAGGATTCAGCTGTTGTATTGGCTTTTTTAATCTATGTGTCTTTGTTCATGTTGATTTTAATGACATAATTTCATTAGGGCCAACTTCCAAAGCGTGAAACGGAAAGGCAAATAAATTGCGGAGTGCGTTCAAAACATCCAAGTATCGTGTAAGTTAAAAAATGTCCTAAGAAACTACGAAGTTAAAAAATCAATATCTTTTTTTTCCACACTTTCTATAAAATATCGTTTATATAATCTTAATACACAAAAAATTACAATTTTAAAACACTTTTATTTATCGTACATATATCGTTCTCATTCGACCTCGGATCCGTTTTGGCCATTGTTCTTTCATTTAGATCCGTTCCGTGAAAGAGTAACAAACATCCATCCATCCATACTCACAAACCTTCACGTTCATAATATTTTATTACTACAAATTTCTAAGAATCCGTCAATTACTCTTCTCAATGAAAATGCCCGTCTTTTTTAAAGAAAATAACTTGTCAAAATCGAATTAATAAGTTTCCAACTTGGAAATTTTATCCGTTCACCTCAAAGGTTTCCAATGACGGCCATTCCCTTTGACCATGTTATTACGAGACCAGAACCTGTCTAAACTCTGATAGCAGATAAGCTTATCCAATTACCTACGTCATAAAAAACAACTCTTGTTTTTGGTAAGTACCTCTTTTAAATTACTTTTAATTAATTTGATGGTCGTAAAATCTAGTAATATTGTTTTTGGTTGGGATCGTTGTGTTGTATGTCATTAATTTTGGCATAACATGATAAACAATGTCATTTAAAAAATAAAAAGATAAAACAAATTTTACATTTTCTGAAATTGTACATGAAATAAATTAAACAAATCATATCATAGAAAATAATAACAAAAAATATGTTTTATTATCGGAGGCTAAGACTCACTTGGGGCGTTTCCCCATCATTTTTAGTTAAATAAAATTAAACTGTCAAACATTTTAGGCTCATAATAGGCTTTTATCAATAAAGTCACGTTTAATACTTTTTGCTCAGTTATCTCAAATTTATAACACCTCTCTGTATAGAAGCATCACATATGGGCCACAGAACATTAAACGTAACTTCTACAGCGAAACTACAGTACTTCTACTTACTCAACAAAATGAATGAGCAAGTAGAAATACATTCTAAATTAAAGTTTATCTTATAAATTTCTCGAGAGATAATAAAGTTTGAGGCCGGCGGGCGATGTTAATCCGTCGACCGCGCGTCCTAACGACGCCCTTCCCGGTAAGAGAGATGCCACACGGTTCCTGCCGCTGCGCTGCGACGTCGCAACGCAGTGACTTCAACGCAATGAGTGCCACACGAGTGCTGCGACGACGCAACGCAACGCAGCTTTCTCCGACATCGCAGCGTTGACGTAGATATAGCTGTATATACTAACTGCCTGGTTACCGATGTCGGACCCGTTAAGGTTAAACGATACAAACAATTATATTGAAAAATCAATTTTTATTTTTATACACTACTTGTGGAAATGGCAGCCATTTTAATTTTCATTTTGACTAAGCAATGGTGCTTGCAATTTCTCATGATGTAGCAGTCCTACAGACACAAAACTAATTTTGTTCGATATCTAAAAATGTACGCAACAAATTAGTGTTACAAATATTGACTAATTTTGTCATTAAGATACAGAAAAAAATAGTAAACGGAAACAAAAAATGACAAAAAATTAGGTTCTTTTTTAAGATTTTTGTTTCCACAAACTGGATTAAAAAAATGATTTGTCGATTAAATTGTTTGTACTTTGTATCACTTACCCTTAACGGGTCCGACATCATTGCCGGACTAGAACTACGGAGCGTCAACGCTGCGACGTCGCAGCGACAACGCAGTGTCCGTGTGGCAGCTCCCTAAATCTGTCGACCGCGCGTCCTAACGACGGCCTGTCCGGTAACTGATTGCCCTCTCGCGTTGCGTTAACTCGAGACGGTAAATATACACGGGGGCAATGAGGGCGTCGGTTTGAGGGTAGGCAATTAGTTTATAAAGTTAATTTATCTGAGTGCTAGTGAATTATATTAGAAGCGACCCGTCCAGCATTTAATAGGTAGGAAGAAGATTTTTACAACCGGAAGTCTTCACAAATCCGTTATATATACAAAATCTAGATATTGAATATCATGGTTTTTAACCCGACTGCGAAAGAAGAAGGGTTATGTTTTTCGAGTGTATGTATGTAAATAATATGTTCTTCACACATTCCATCTACTCTAATCAAGCCGATTAGCTAGCTTAATCTGATAAAGCAGCCAGTAATAATTTTTGTAGTTTTCTTCGACTAGATTTACAAATTATCGTTGTTTACTAAAACTGAAAACTTTAAATTATTGAAATAACATAAAAAAATGACACTAAGGGATAATGTAGCTTAGTGACAGAATTTTCGGCATTGGATCAGTAGTCAACAACAAAACAAATAAACAATTTCTATAACTTGTATAGATAAGTAGACTACATTGAAATATTTGAAGGATATGTATTTAATGACTAAGAAAATATTTATTACTTCAAACTAAAAATAACAAAGAAATAAAAACAAATAAATCTAAACTAATAACTAAAATACATTATTAAAAGAAGTCCCTTTAGGCAAGGTACCGAAGATACTGGCAGCGTTCCCCCTTTGAATGGCTAGACTAATTCTTTGTCCGAGGTAGCTGCCAGATCTTCGGTCGGTGTATTTAATTGTGATTTGAATATTCAAGTTAAATTTTACACCCTTGAAATGGTCCATTTGTGCCTATCAAGTGTTTGAATTATCACAATTAATACAAATCGTTTATTAACATGAATGTTTTCAATCGGTTATATTAAATTCACAGACTTCTGAACTAATATTTACTGTACACCAGGAGTCAGTGGCTTTTCCTATATAACTGAGGTATCTTAAATTTCGGATTTTTTAATGAAAAATATGTGTGTGAAAAGAGTTCTCATGGGTCGGCAACTCCCCTAGTGTTGCAAATGTCCATAGGCGACGGTGACCGCTTACCGCTCATCTCAAACATAAAATAAAATAAATTAAAGAAGGTTCATTATCTTAGTGGAAATAACCTTCTGCAAAGTCATTTCCGCTTAGATAACGATCCGCCGTTACAAATGCGTCCTTCGGGGTCACTCACGAGAACTTCCTCTAACGAAAATCATGGTTCATAAGCACGGAAGATAATCTTCTTCTTACGAATAAATACATTAAGCGATTCTTTTGTTACAACCATTTCCTTGAATAATGCATGACATCCTAACAGCAGTGAGCGAAAGTTAACGGAATTAGGTCAGTTTATCCGTTTCGGCGTCATTACACACGATAATGTGTTCGGTTCAATCATACTCTTCTGATGATCTAATTCATTACTGTCCAGATCATAAATCTAGAGAGTTCTTTTGTTTTGTTTATTCAAGAAGCGGTATTAATAATGCCCACACAATAAACATAGGAAAACATCGTGAGGAAACCGGCATGTCCAAAGACTACAACATTCAAAGGCATGCGACATCTACCAACTCGCACTGCGTCAGCGTGGTAGATTACGATTATACTCTCTGTCTGAGAGAAGGCCAAAGTCCCAGCAGTAGGAACTTCATAGGCTGATGTTGATGATAAATCACACACATAACCTAACTAGGATAGCCTGTATCGAATACCGAGGGACAATGAGCCTTTTTTTGTCAGAATCATCATCATTAGACTTCCACTGCTGATCATAAGCCTACCCTTTTGAACGCCACAATAAACGGCTGTTAGCTATTTGCATCTATCGGCTCCCCAATACTCTTACGATGTCGTCGGTCCACCTACAGAACGTCTTTCGGTTCGTGGTCGCCACTCGAGAACCTTTCAAAAAAAACGCAAGATAACAGTAATTGAATGTACCTACATTAAAATATCACCATCGCAAATAGGCCCCGACTCAGCATAATGCTGGTTAGTCAACCAGCGCTGGTCTTCCGTTGGAATAGGGTATTCGTCAACCCGCACTGGGCCCGCGTAGTGGGTTCCGGCCCACATTTATTCTCTGAGTAAAGGCCTGTGGGAACGTAAATAGGCTGACGATGATAACATAGAAAATTGTCTCCAAAGTTACTAAAATCTAATTCAGTCGCCAATCATAGCAGATAGAGCTTCAGAATTAACTTAAAGTAGCAATGTTGAACGTTTACGCGTTATTTACCCAACTACAAATGACTTGCAGAACCGACGTCTTCCCAGTAACTTGGCATGGAAAGGAAATAAAGTAGGCATGCTCCGGCTGTGTCTAGACCGGTAAAAGTACCAAAAATAAGCACGAAAAAGTAGCGTTTGATCATAACTTACCTTCGCTTGGTGGTAGGGCATTTTCTAGTGCTCGGCTGGCTAGCCATCCTAGCTCCATCGGGTGTTCCGGCAGCCTCACTTGAGAGCCAGTTCCCAATCCAGGTGTAGCGTGAAGCCATCTTCGACCACATCGTCACTTAACATCAGTTATGACTTGTGGTCAAATTTAGTGAGGATGTTTTCCCATACAGACTGTCTAATTTGTAAACGTTATTGTTCAGCTTTTGCTAAGCGTCCAATTCGCGGAATGTCGAATTGCCAAAACGGCCAATACGTGGAAAGTGTAATTTGTTAAACGTCCAATTCGTGGAATAAATATCCAACATTATAAAAACGGTATTAGTGAAATATGGCCCACCGCATCAGATCAGGGTCAGGACTGGGAACTGGCTCTGACTAGCTGCTCTCTCAATGTAATAGGCTGAACGATGATGATTCTAAAACTAGCCGGATAGACCAAAATTCTGTATTATACTACGTTGTGGTAGTATCACTAGCACATCTCTAAAACCAGCCAACACAAGCAACGCTGAATCATTGCGTCGAACAAAATAACAACCATTTTGTAGAGCTATTCGCTGCTAGGAAAATATTTTGCTTCCAGTCGTTTTAACCGACAGCCTGTAGATGTAAAAGATCTACGTTACTTACACAAGCTTAGTTTTATTACTATCTGTGTATAAATACCTAATAATAACGCCTACACAATCACATACGAATACATAGCTCTAGTTCATAATAGGAATTCCCTGGATCAAGGGTATCCAAATCTAACCAGTAATGGAAAATCATTTCTTAAGATATTATTCTTATGCTGTGCAACTGTGTGACAAGACGCCCTGAGACTGGGTGAATTGACGACATGCGCCGAGTGGCTGCCAGTAGTTGGATGAGAAAAGCCGAAGATCGGGCTCAGTGGAGTAGCTTGGGAGAGGCCTATGTCCAGCAGTAGACTGATGCAGGTTGATGATGATGATAAATGACAAGACGAGCAAGTCCCTCGCTTTATTGCACACCAACGTCAAAACTAAATGGCTCACCTTGTGATCTTTCAAGGATCACGATAGCAATTTCAAAGGTGCTTTTTTGTCCTCTCTTTAAGAGATCACGTCTTAGCAATTTTCCTGACTATAGTGCTGAGTTTACTAAGAAAACTTATGGGTTACCCTATCGGATGGAATTTAAAACGTCTATTGTTCGCATTGACAGCTGATTGACGGTGCGCGCCGACCCGCGACGGGCAGCATGCAATGCAATTTGTACTCGATCAGCTTTGAGATATTGTTTTCTTGTGCTGATGTATCGACTCCGACGTGATTTGGAATTAATACGTAACTTCATTCGGGGAAAAGAGATAGCTCAGTCATAGGTTTTTTTTATTCAACTGAGTCACGAGACGTGCAAGTTGCCAGTCTGCTCAAGCTTGCTCGTTAGGGTTCACTGCTACCCAGACTTTGAAACCAACATCAAAACTCTGTCGCCAGCATTATCAACCTAGGTCTCTACCAGGGTACACCACTGAGCCTGGTTCTTCTAATCCAACTGCTACCAGCGTTTCCGCGAAAGTCATCACTAAGAATTTGTCGAGAAGCACATACTGGTGTGTTCCGTCAGTTTCACTTAGGAGCCAGTTTCTAACCTCACCTTTTTTTCTTTTCAGGTATCTTCAAAGTGACAGTGTGAGTGAAAATGGTACAGTGAAGTGATCCTTACGTACAGTGTAGTGTGACGAATATGAGGGCAAAATGAAGCTGTGGAAAAGCCTCAAGATATCCATAGGCAGCCGCAACGATCCCAAGTCGTACTCCCAGGACCTGCCGCAATGGAGCGGCCAGGGATATGAGTTAGACGGTAAGTTACTTTCAAAAATCAAACTCAAAAGCAAAGGTCAGGGACCTAAGGTCAAGGTCAGGGTCAGACATCCAAGGTCAAGATTAAGGGTCAAAGGTCAAGGTCTATAGTATTTTTATTTCTTGAGGCACTTAATCTCAATGTGGCGAACGTAATACAATGTCACATATTATTGGACAAGATTGATTTGATTAAGTAAGTAAGCAATTAGTATAAAATAAAATATCAGTAATGTAGATTTGTACAAAAATGTAATGTTCTAATGTATAAATGATAAATGTTATCCCTGGATTGGCAACTGGCTCTCAAGAGATAGAACAGAACACACTGATAGCGCTGCTAGGCAACGGGACCTAGCTAATTTTACGTCTAAATATGACATAATAAATTCTAGCCTCTGTAATATTAGCAAAAATCTCCCTCCAAAGCAAAAACGTTTGATCTCATCACCACACCATCTCTCAAAAGGCTTTTTAAAAATGAACGTTTTATTTTGCTGATTTTTTCAACAAATCTGCGCCCAGTAGGCGAAACTCCATACATACATCAAAGGGACATTCTGAAATACACCATTATAACTTGGAAAACAGGTCGTTAAAAATTTCCAACAGAGTTTCACAATGATGTCATTCTTAATTATTATAAGTTAGACCATTTAAAAAAACGGTCAAGTGCGAGTTGAAGTTGCGTGATGAGGGTTCTGTATAATTCTTACGTTCACTGCTGAACTTATAACGACTATTAATCATTTCCATCCATAGGTTCCCCGCGACTTTTATGACGTCATCGATACACCTAGTGGGAGGCCTACCTAGAAAGTCTTCCGGTTCGTGGTTGCCACTCGAGAACCTTTCTTTCCCGTCTAACTTGATGCACCACCCATCTACAACCCTTTTATGAAGACTTACTTGGTTAAAAGTCAGTGGAAGTTTGTCTAGTCGTTCTGAACCGATCAAATCTAGGTTAAGGCCCTGCCATACGCCGTTGACCTTGCTTGATCAGGTGCAAGTATCCTGCACTGATTTTATGGGCGACTGAGGGGCCGATTTGCGAGTATGAAATACGTAAAAAATTCGCAAAAAATAATTAAAGCAGTATTTTCAAAAAATGGCCTGAAGGTGTTTTGGGTATTATATTTCTTTATACGCTGATGGTATTAACAAGTCTTTGTTGCATATATAGTTTCGGAGTAAAGTAGTATTAAACTTTTAGAAAATGGGGCACATTGCACATTTTTTTTCAATATATAAATATATTTTTTGCATATTTCGGCCTGAAGGTGTGCTGCTATATATCAAGTAGATTAACATATATTTTTATAAGATTTTTTTAGACCAGAAGTACCTACACAGAGAGATAGTTTTAATTAACCCCGTTTTTCAGCTTAGCTTGGGAACCAGCGCCTTAAGCAACGTTCTCTGCGGTCACTACTTAGATGGGTGACCATTTAGTGGTATTTACAACTCGCTTCCTTGCTTTGGAGGGCACGTAAAGCCGTCGGCCCCGGTTTTTGTTTTAAGATTCTTAGACTATGTAGGAGGTCTTCAGGCGGTCTGCAAACTCCGACATTAAAGCTAAACATCCGTATGCTGATGATGATGATGGTTCAATGTCTGAGCAGTGTTTTCTTTTCTAAAAACACGCCCACTATCTTTAAAAATGTTCATAAAACCGCACTGAAATCCACAGCAACAAAACTAAGCGTAAACTCGTAAAAACATCGCCAAGTTCCGTACAGTGTCAGCTTCCGAAACCTATTTCATATCTGAATCTCTCGCATTTCATCTGTCACAGAGCACATTTCGTTAACGCGAATATAATATTCATAGAAGCGTAGTAAATTTAGAAAATTGCTGCAAACATTCGTTCGAATCCAATATTCCGTTCAGCTAAGCGCGGGGGTGGAGGAGCGCTATGATTTGCCAATTTCGCTGAGCACTTCACTGAATGTGCCACAGTACAGTCAGCGACAAAAGTAGCCGATCGTTCTCGATTTTCCAAATGTGTTTCAAATCAGTAATTATTTTTTTTTTTTTATTTTTTAGTGTCACATAGCAATGATTTATTACTTCAAACTAAAAATAACAAATAAATAATAACAAATAAATCTAAACTAATAACTAAAATACATTATTAAAAGAAGTCCCTTTAGGCAAGGTACCGAAGATACTGGCAGCGTTCCCCCTTTGAATGGCTAGACTAATTCTTTGGCCCAGGTAGCTGCCAGATCTTCGGTCTCCGGTGATGTCGACTAACCTTTTTGTTATTTCCTTAAAAAGGCTTAAAGCGCTAGGACCCCACGGACCAAGGGTCTCGACACCGAATGGGACTATTATTATTGTTTTTTTGACATTTTACATGGTATCATTTTGACCACAACATAGCACACCTGATTTTAGGCGATGATGAGGTCAAAAATTGGTGTCTAAGATTATGAGGATAATAGAAAAAAGTGTGATTGTTCAGCGACTTTTGTCGTTGACTGTACCAGCTATTGCTTGCGACATTGCTGAACTGGCTCGGCTAAGCTCCATGTTTTTACAAGGTTTTGTTTTTAACTTCACCAGTCAGTCATTCAGCCCCTTTTTTATATCTTGCTGTGGAGCTTTTAGAAAAAAGTCCCCTGATGTTAAGACATGAATGTAGTCGAAGGTGGCGCCACGCTACACCTGGACTAGGAACTGGCTTTCAAGTGAGGTAGCCGGAGTTATTCCATAATAGCTTGTCATCGAATATATTAAATGAAAAGATTTTCTGCCTTGGGGATTGATGGTCGATGCCAAATTGCCAACGTGCCACAAAAATTGATATCATGTTCATTTTCTTTCGTAATACTGCGGAATCTACAATACCGAGGTATGGAACAATTACTAGCTTATAATAAAGTAGCTAAGGATTATAATGAGACTAAACTGTAGACAGAAAAACCAGAAAAAGTCAAGCTGTCAAAACTGTAACGCCTTCACTGTAGGAAGGGTGGAAACCCTTAATGAGTTACACGCAATCGTGTCAACTCACAGTATGACTCATTGAGGTTTTTTCCTATTGAGTCAATATTCAAAAAACATTTATTTACTAGGATACAACATGCAATAGTCATGGAATCATTTTAAAAGTCAATCTTAAAACTAGCTACGCCTTTTTCAATCTCCACCGGCAAAAGAACAGGCAAGAAACGCCCAGCAGATCTTTATTAGGGCACTATCAGATCATTTTTTCTTTTTTCTTTATTTTTTCTTCTTATTTAGTAAATTGGAGCAGGTTTATTAAAACTCCAAGATTTTTTTGTTCTGTAAATATTTAAATGATAAACATTTCTAATACTATTTTGTTTGACATGGACTTAAAGTTAAAAAATCGAGAAATCCCACTGCAAAACGTTGCACCTTTTATTTTAAAGTTTTCCCGACCACTCGTTCGCAGAGTACTTTATAAAAAAAATCTTTATCCAACACAGCAATAGACCAAATTTACCGTTCCCTAATTAAGATTCTTTACAACAGTTTTAAAGGGGCAGGCGACAAAAGCAGGTCGCCACCGATTTGTTTTCATCTTGAACCTTTCTGTCGGGACCGCATAAAAAATTACAAAACCCTGAGGGAAAAACCGTTGTTGCGCTCCGGGAAATTAATTGTGGTGGAAAATCTGTTTTTTAATAAAATCTGCATGTGATATCATAATAAGAAAACGCCATAATATACTACTATTTTAAAAAACGCTTTTATTTGACTCGGCAGCGCGTTTTTGTACTTCTTTACTGATATTATAAAAGTGGTAAAAGGATTTGTTTAATGCAGGAGATAACATTCGAAACAACTGATCCAATTGAAAAATTATTATCTTGGAGTGCTATGTTTTATTCTGTAATGGTAGAGTTTTCAATAAGTAGGTAAGTTGTGTAAGGGTTGATATGAATGAAAGTGGAGTGAATGAAGCGATGACGGCTGATAGGGGCGAGTGGAAGAAGAGTACATGCTGCGCCGACCACAAATAGATGGGAGCAGGGCAAGAAGAAGATGAAGTCGCAGAAAATGAGACAACTGGCGGCTGCTCTATCTATCAGCCTACGCTGGCTAAATTGATTGATTAGATTTAAAGTACTAATGTATGCAAGAAAGGCAAAGGTTTTGACAACTGGAAGCAGTGTTAAATGTAAAAGCTACATAATATTCGTATAGACATTATATACATATCTTCCCTCTCATATGGTCGAGGAGAGCGATGGCTGGCACATGCGTCAACTCGTGAACGGGTGCTGCTTGTGGGGTCTGGTCTGCTTTGGTTGTGATCCCGCAACTCGTTAATATTCATGTTCCCATATCCCAATGTGTACAACCAAACAAGAGAAATCTTCTTATTAGTAAAGCTAAATAAAAAATATCGATTAGATGACAAAAAAAAAAGCTTGGGATTTTAGTGAACTTGCTCCAATTCAATCAATTAGTAATAAGAATAAAATTGTCAATGTGATCGCGCCAAAAAAATTACCTGCCGGGCGTTTCTTGCCTGTTCTTTTGCCGGCGTAAGGAGGTTGGAACAGGCGTAGCTAGTTTTAAGTTGACGTTTTAAAGTGATCACAATGTATCCTATTAAATAAAAAAGTTTTGATTGATTGATTGATATCAGTTTAGGTTATTCAGAACGTGACACATATAGAATTTGAAAATACAAAGTTATTCAAATTTTACGCTTTGCACCTTAGCTTAAAAATTTCATAACTTCCTTTGCTGTGGCAAGTGTGGTAGCCGCAGTAAAGAACAAAGAAAAACTAAAAACAGCCACCTAAAATATGTTTATTTCTACTAACTCAAAACAGTTTCCAAAGTTTAAAGTCTGAAAGCCACGTTTGCGGTCAACACACGTCATCGTCGCCAAGAATAAGCATCAACAAAAAAAAACAAGATCTCGCTCATCTCTACCTAATTAGTCAAGTATTTAATTAACCATGAAACCGAGACGTTAGGAGCTTTGCAGGATTACAGCTAAAAGCTTTTTCAAATGAGGGTAGGAAGTGCTTTTTTGACACTCTCAAAAAATAAGTTTATGTTTAACTTGCTGTGTCTAGGGATTACGAAGCAAATGGAGTAGACGGACTGGATGGAAATTAATAGATTTGGAAATGATGGAAGCTTAAGGGTGCGTGTTGACGGTGCCGGAATTAGAGCCGGTTTTCTACCGTTCCGCTGCCCGGTCGCGGCTTGTGCATTAGTTAAGGCAAGCTGCACCTCGCGTTTTCACTCGCTTGTTACACTTAATCGCGATAAAAGTATCCTATGTCTTTCTCAGGGCTTTGAACTATCTCCACACCTTTCAGCAAGATCGGTTCAGCAGTTTAGTCGTGAAAAGGTAACAAACATCCATCATCACAAACTTTCACATTTATGATATTAAGTAGGATAAGCGTGTACACGGCACGGGGTTCAGATCCGGTTGTTCTTCTTATCTGAACCAGGAGAAAAGACGCTCGGTCACAATGAAAACAATGGGAGGTTTTCAATGCCGGGCCTAAAACCGGTTAGATGCATCTAGTTTTTTTGCATTACCTGTCAAAACTGGTGTATATAAACAATCCAAATGCTCAAGCCCATACATAGTATATTCTGTTGAATTACAATTCTAATTTAAATTCTTTCAATGATTATGTTTTGCATCGTGTGCTATAAAATAGATCAATGAATTTTTATTAAGCTCATGCAGTTCGTCACACGATTACAATATCATTTTAAACCAAAGAACAATCTAAAGTCATTTTCGACTAACCTTTCAACCATACAATGTAAACCACCAAAAAAGCGTCGTGAAAACGCGTGCAAGCCTGTCACTTCTGTACGTGCGCCCGGCTCGTGGAAAAGCTACATTTTCTTGTCCGTTCTGTTTTTGTCGTGGAAAAGAGCGCTTAATGTTTTATGTAAATTGAAGTTGCGGTTTGAAGTAATTCTTCTTGAAAAAATACAATTTATTCTTGAAACATTCTAGATAATAGTGTAGCGTAGGTATTTAGAATCCTCGACAGCAACACTGATTAACACCAGAGGGGCCCAATCTTGCTAATTTAGACTAGAAAAAGTCACCACCCTATCGGTGTGTTCCGGCTGCCCTACTTGAGAGCCAATTCCCGATCCAGGAGTAGCGTAGTGCCTTCGAACTTCGACCAAAACGCTATACCCTGTAAGAAGTAAAAAAATTGTTAAACTTTTTTTTCTCACGTTTGCGAGAAGCCAAACCAGCTACATAAACTTCGCTACGTAAAACAATTGACACGCGTTTCACCCCCACTCTAAACGTGACACCGTGACATTTAACCCTTTCATCAATCGCATTATTTCAAAACAAACACCTTTTTTGTTCTTTTGGCTTACCAAATAACTTTTGTTGGAACTTTGTGTACTGGAAATACAAGCGAAGGTATACCCATGAAGAATGGATAATTGATAAAACAGCGTGATTAATAAGCTACATATAGACTGCGGACGATTTCTAGAGCTGGCGAGCTCTATGAGCATACCGCCTTCAAGTTCAGAATTTGTCGTCCAACACTTATCGGGGAATTTCGGCAGCATCACTTGTCAGTTAGTACCCTGGTGTAAACGGTGCCAGCTTTGACTACAGTGTCGCTCAGCATCAGGTGACTTGATTTGAAAAGCAAAATCTTAGTTTTTTTTACATAAAGACGTAAATAGCAACGTTTAATCAAAAAGCTCTCTTGAATTAATTTCCTAATGCATAAAAAAATCTTGGAGCTTAGTCAATAAAACACCAATGTTCCGAACCTTAAAAGTCTTAATTATTTAGTTCTTACAGGAAGGATAGCGTTTGATTACATCTCACGTGATTTAAAGTGACGATGTGGTCGAAAATGACGTCACGCTATGCCTGAACTGAAAACTGTCGAAACACACCGACAGTTTTGTATAGTGACGTATTTCCACAAAAAAACAAAGGAAAAACCCTACTTCTAAAACTAGATGGACGTCTCAGAATTCCCTTAGTGACACCTCTTTTCTTTGACATCAAACTTCACAAAAAAACCTCATCCCTAGAGCCTGAGGGTTCCTTAAATAATTCAAGCAAAACGGCTCACTTATTTTGTCAAATATTTTTGCCCCTTACCCAGGAAAATGTAAGTAAGGACCACATTAAAAGTTTGCACTGCCACCGGAAAATTATCCCAAGATTGTGCCCTGCAAATGAAGTTCGGAGTGAAAAGTTTAAGAAAAGTTTTTCGGGTAAGTATATTAACTGGGAAAATTAAAACTGCCGGTGTAGAGTTCAAAACGGGGTGCCTCCGTGATACGATCGGAATGAGATTTTGCGACACTTTAATAAAGTTTAATTTGTTCAGTGTAGTTAACAACTGCCATTTTGAAACGAATAGGTATTGTACTGGGTGTAACAGAATTTGAGGGTTGCCGAATATACTGGGCGTAACAGAATATGAGGGTCGCGATGTTGTTTTAAAAAGGTTTTATTCAATTATTTAGGAACTAGCTGTTCCCCGTTTCACCCACGTTATCTTCAATTTAACGCAGTAAAATGTATCCTTTGTCCCTTTCTAGGGTTCAAGCTATCTTCATATTAAATTTCATCAAGATCAGTTTTGCTCTTTTCATACAACTACTGCCAGCTACAATCAATATTAAGACATTAATATTGGAAATACCGTTAAAAAGGCGCAGCATGGTAACAATTATTAAAATCTCTGTCATACATCGTCCTACTCAAACGTAATATTTAACTTGAAATGTAACGAATAATTTTTAGCCGGATCACTGAGTAAAAACTAAGCGTTTCCAGCTCCATTCCTTATAGAAACGTCGCTCTTAGATTTTAAGTTTCAATAGTACAAATGTTTTTTTTTCCCTATCAAGACTTCTATTTTTTAATATCAATTGAAAGGTATTTGTCCACAGTCTCATATATATTATGATGATGATAAGTGATGACTAAGTCAACGATCAGAAGAAGATTATTTGCTACTTGAAAGCCTTCAACTTAATTTGTACAATTTAATTAAGAAACAACGTAATAAGGCATTCATATTTTACGTGTGCTTTGTAAAATTATGCATCAAGCTTTTTATATGAAAGTGTTAAAACAAATTGACAAGACAGACAAATAGTATTTCTGGAGCCTTTTTCTTGTAGCCGTAACAATATACAGAGCTGCTACAAAAATTTCCAATCGCCAGGACGGACAAATGACAACTCTCCGGCAACAAGCCACAAAACAGCCGGACTTTATAAGCGTTGCCGGATAGGTACCCCATCTCTACATTTAACGTCCCCCGCCATTTAAGCAAACAGGTGCTTTCTCATTTTATATCGCTCACCAATAAATTCGCAGCTGCCGATTTACTTTCTCTACTTACACAGTTCGAAACAAAATAAATAAAACAATGCTATCGATATTACTTTTCTGTTTGTTTCGTATATATTTCAGCGCTTGACTCTTTCGAAAGAGCTCGGACGATAAAAAGAGATACTTGTAATCCTTTTTCAGGCTGCGTAAATTTAGTATCGTTTTACGTTCCCACTGCTGGGACTCTGGCCTTCTCTCCCGCCGTAATATACCGCGGGCTCAGTGCGGGTTGGTAAATGGTGTGATTCATCAAGCGATGTGGCCTGCCCAAAACCAATTCTACTTGCAAATTCTGAGAGCTGTATATATTTAAGTTTTCCGAAATAAAAAAAATAAAAAGTCTATGTCACTCTTCTTCACTTTTTCTTTTAAGCTATCTTTATTAAAAAATCACGTTGATCCGTCTTTCCATTGTTGCGTGATAGAAAGACAAACCAAGCCCATATTAGCATTTGTTGTACTCGTATAACGCCCGAAATGAATAATCGATCCTGATCCGTTATCCGTGGTTTTGGATCGATATGTCAGGTCATAATATGTCATTTTAGTACAGTCAGCAACAAAAGTCGGTGATCATACTAGATTTCCTAAATGTGTTTTAGATCAGTATGGCGTGGTTTTTTTTTACTTTTTACAAGGTAGCGCTCTGACAACAAATAAACCACACCTGGTTTTAAGTTATAATGTGGTCAAAGGTTGGTGTAGATGATGCCGGTAATCGGAAATTGTGTTATTGTTGAGCGACTTTTGTCGTTGACTGAAAATTACACATTATGACATGACATATCGATCCAAAACCGCGGTTAACTGATCAGGATCGATTATTAATTTCGAGCGTTAAAGGACAGTAGAATAATTGAGCGATAAATTTTATATCGAGCGATGTAATAATTATGTATAATAATAAGTATCTCTTACCATACCTGGTGATAATTGGTGATGAGGTTGACGATGATAAAAACGCACAACAATTGTTTTAAATTAAAAGTGGCCTAAATATTATTATAGGTGCCAAGGCACTGTGATGAATAATTAAAATTAATCAACCGAACATTTTATACACTTAGTTCGCACGTTTTGATTAATGCCCTCATTAATCACACGGCCCTTAACATTATGTATTAACTTACACAGAAACACTTTACATGTTGAGTAAAGTAAATCTATTCCATTAACTCGAGAACTCCCGTTTTTCATTGTTTCCTTTCCCCATTTGTCAAAGTTGGGATCACGTAACAGAAATGAGATCACCTAATTACCAATTTGTTTTCGAATGTTAATCCGAATTCCCAATCACCGGATTTCGTTCGCGTCTTCGTTAATTTGGATTGACTTCACGACTGAATAGAATGTTGATGATGAAATATTAACTTCCGAATTTGTTTCAACAAAGGGCAGCCGCCTGAATTGGGGCCAAATTACATTTTTGATTCAACCATTCCGACTGTTTGATGGTGTTAAATTGTTTTCTGGGAGTTGCGTATTTTGCGCGAAGGCTGTTGTTTGCACGTAAAATCTGTTCTACTGACATTGTATTATGATTCCATAGAGAACTCCCACGAAGGATTTGAGTGAGCTCTACTGGAGGAAGGTGGCGCAGGACAGACCGAAGTGGTGTCTTTGGTTATCGGAGGCCAAGACTCACTTTGGGTCGTTGCGCCATCTCAGTTAGTTATAGAGAACTAACTGTGCCCCGTGGTTTGTTTATCGCGAAGATAAGTACCTTATGTCAAGTATGGATTATAATTATGCAATACAGCGACACGCCTCAAGGTTTTTCCTGTAGGAGTGGTGTTGACGTTTTATCATAAAAGCTTTAACTTTTGTATGCTGTAAAATGTATACATACAAAGTTCTTTTTTGTAAATTTTTAGGAGTTTTAAATCGCTTTATGTCAGGTCCATTGTATAAAATCAAATATTTTTACCTAAACAACCAATCACAGACAAGGGTACAATAGATAAATCAAAGTATATAAATCATAATAATTATATAAATCAAAGTTTTACAAAATAAGGTGTACATAAATTCTATATCTGTCTTATTGTAGAAGAAATACAACACAGAAACATTGTCACAGAAAACAGTTGTCTAAAAATAGCTTCAGAAATGTGAGAGCCAACACCTTCCAGAATTCTCGGTAGGTACGGGAATTAATCTCACCGCAAAGAGATTCAGTGAAACAAGCACACCTTTAACGGCTGGTTTCAATGACCTATTTAACCATGGTTTACCCTACAAGAGATAAAAATTTGACATTACTTCTATCATAGTAAAGAGTAGTAGTTCAGCTTCATACAAATCGGCCGCCGCCGGTTTAAATGTGTGCGAGAGTAGCGGCGCCGTGTACGCACGCACTTTTCACGCACACTCAGTACGGAACGCGCCGCCTATGCATCACCGCAAGAGTAGGCAATTAACTCGTCGATCGGCCTTAGCTAATCTACTGTTCTTACTTTACTGTGCTTCTATGGAGCTTGTATCAAACTTCTATCTCCATGGATAGACAGTGGCACTCTTTATCGGTCCTATTGTAGAAAATATCCAACTAACATTATAAACGTGTTTTGTAAGTATGGATGGATGGATGGATGTTTGTTACTCTTTCACGCAAAAACTACTAAACGAATCTGAATGAAATTTGGAATGGAGATAGCTTATACTCTGGATTAACACATAGGCCACTTTTTATCCCGAAAAAAGGATCCTGCGGGATAACGGGAAGACGCGGGTAAAACCGCGGTGCGCAACTAGTACAACAATACATTTTGTGACAGAACACCGTTGTCCAAAAATAGCTGAACAGGAACAACATCTCTAAAATAGCGAAAATTGAGAGCCAACAACACCTTCCAGAATTCTCGGTAGGTACAAAAATTAATCTCACCGCGCAGAGATTCCGTGAAACAAACACACCCTTAAATCATTACACGACAACGGCACTTCCTTTTTCGGATCCCTCGCAGAAACTACCATTAACTTATAATTAGTTATGGCACCGTCGGCGACGCTGTTATAATTAGTCACCACAGCTCCTGAATCATGCAAACATCCTGTCGAGCTTTAAAAGGAACGTTATGTACTCAATATAGTGGGTAGACAGTAGTAGAGCTATCGTTATTTTCTATGCCTCACTTCACACTCCCAAATGTATCCTTTAGACAACTGGTTGCGAAACACAGTTGCGATAGCGGCGATTTGTTTCTTTCTTGGCAACTGGTTGCGTAACATGAATCAAAAATCAAATTAAATCAAAATATATTTATTTCTCCTAACAATTAGTAAATTACACAAATGAACTTTTGATACACATAACTTTTGTAATTTTGTAAAGGGTTTTCCGAATTTTCATTACGGATTGATCGGGTACGGGTACGTTTCAAGATGAATAAATATTTTGCTGAAAAAAAAAAACGCACTTTTCATCTTTGCAAATATTAAATTCTAGTTTTGTTTTGTTGGTTATTGAATGATATTTACAGTCGAGAAAGCCCTATTATTTTTTACGATTGTCCAGGATAGCTTTTAACTACAAATCAAGTGCCTTCAATCCTGGATTGGAAAATATATATTTTTTTGTGTTTGTTCATTTATGTGAAGGTTATAGAGCTACATTACTGTTTTCCTCTGTTTTATGAGGACAAGCCAAGCCGCCATATTTGACATTGCAAACCCTTCTGTCGAGGCAAACGGCTGTCTAATTCACTTATAATTAGCTCCATAGCCGTATGGTGTGCAAATGAGAAAAGTTTTTGCAGCTGTTTTTAGTTTGAGAGTGAATTCCGGGGAAGCGACCCTGTCTGACCCCTAAATCTCAAATGATATGGAAAATGGTTTTAAACTAGCCGCAGCTACTTTCGCGTTAAGCGATTGGCGATTCTTCCTAAAAAGGATCGATTTTTGAGTCGATTCGTATGCATGTCAAAATAATTGATTCTGAAAAAATCGAAGTTCTAGCTCGATTTCTCATAATTATTTTAATATTAAGAGCTAAGTTTCGTGACTGACATAAGCACATTTTTATTGAATAAAATTAAATCTAGTTGAACTTAACCGAAACAAAAAACTGTTTACATCAATTATTCATTAGGTACACTTTCTACAGAAGTACAGTCAACGACAAAAGTGCTGAACACGAAATCGAACATGAATTGGATGATACCGTGTTTTTTAGTACACTTTCTACAGAAGTAGGTACAGTCAACGATAAAAGTGCTGAACACGAAATCGAACATGAAACTTGATATGTTACATATTTGGAAACCGGTACGTGTTCAGCTACTTTGTCGCTGTCTTGACGTTACTAAATCAGAGCCAGAATACTGTTTTTTGTGACAACCGACAGCTTTGTCTTACAAAAAAATAAACATACCTAGGTAAACATACCTTTATACATAGGTAAATACCAAAATGAATATTTCTCCGTCGAGCCAAAGAGAACGAATATAAAGAGAACAGAGATAAAAAATCCGTCGTCCTAATATAATATTATTACAACCGGTGAAATTTTCCTTTTGTTCCAAACGTTTAACGCCTCGTTTAAGCGGGACATAATTGAATGAACAGATGCGAGCTTATTCGTAATTTAATAATGTTTATAAAAATATTAAATTTATGTTTTAATATATAAATTTATTATAATCTGTCTGTAACAAAGAAATAAAAACAAATAAATCTAAACTAATAACTAAAATACATTATTAAAAGAAGTCCCTTTAGGCAAGGTACCGAAGATACTGGCAGCGTTCCCCCTTTGAATGGCTAGACTAATTCTTTGTCCGAGGTAGCTGCCAGCTCTTCGGTCTCCGGTGATGTCGACTAACCTTTTTGTTATTTCCTTAAAAAGGCTTAAAGCGCTAGGACCCCACGGACCAAGGGTCTCGACACCGAATGGGACAATGTTTTAATTAACATGGTGAAAATATGTTTCACTAGCTGTTCCCCGCGGCATCACCCGCGTGGGCTACAGCTACAGCTACACATGCATACAAAGTCTCAGCCCGATCGGTTTAAAATTGACAAAGTTTCATACAAACTTTCATCCCATATTTTATCCCCTTGCGGGTAGAATTAATCAAAATCCTTTCTTAACGGATGCCTACGTCATAACATCTACCTGCATGCCATATTTCAGCCCGATCCGTCCAGTGGTTTGGGCTGTGCGTTGATAGATCACTATGTCAGTCAGTCTCACCTTTGAGTTATATATATATATTTAGATTAACATGGTGAAAATATGTTTCACATACCTTCAGCAAAAAGTTGGGTGCCGAACGATGACTTCAAATCCTCTCGGCCCCGCATTATGTGTGGATTCACCATCACTCAAAACGGTAAAGAAAAAAAATGAGGAAACCGGCATGTCCAAGAACTACAACGTTCAAGGGCATGCGACATCTACCAACCCGCACTGGGCCCGCGTGGTAGATTCTATTTGGCAAGCTGAAGTGGCAGTGGGCTGGTCACATAAGCCACCGAACCGATAACCGTTGGGGTAGACGTGTTCTTGAGTGGAGACTGCGACTTGGCAAACGTAGTGTGGGACGTCCTGCGACAAGGTGGAGCGATGATTTGCGTCGAGTGGCTGCCAGTAGTTGGATGAGAAGCGCCGAAGACCGGGCTCAGTGGCGTACCTTGGGAGAGGCCTATGTCCAGCAGTGGACTGATACAAGTTGATGATGATGATGAATGTTCAAGTGAAGATTCACTCTGGTGAAAGTAATAGCGCCTTATCTAAATAGTTTGATTGCTTGCCGGAATGAATGTTGAAGGCGTTGTATGTAATCCTAGCTAGCTCCAACAAAATTTGACAAATTTATCATTCATAGTGTTTGTCGAACATTTTAGGTCAATTATTATGTTTACAGAAGCACTGTTACGAACTATTTACCCTGTGTTTAGAAGTGTTGCAGTAGACCGTTGTAATTTTGAGTTAGAAATTTGGTATAATATTAAAATATAACACGGACAGACATATTTTCACAATTTAGTCTTCAATATAATTAATAACAAACCTGAAGATGTGGTCGAAGGTGATGGTAGGTACAGTCATAGTAGTAATGACAAACAGTCAATGAGAAAATTAGCTGAACATTGTCAATTTTCCAATTTTCGTTAGCATCTTAGACCTCAAATATTACTGATCTGGTACATATTTGGATAATCGAGTATGATTAGTACTTGACTGTACTTCGCTATGTCTTAACTGAGAACTGGCTCTCAAGTGCCAGGACACTGATAGATGTTTGGCAGCAGATTCTTAATTTGAGGTTCAGCTTGCCTAAGATTATTAAGCAATGCCCTACCACCAAGCGATGGTTTGATCGCGATATTTTTCTTCACAGAAAGCTTAAGGTCATTGCAAAATTCGACCCTGCAACCTACAGATCATATACCTACGTCACTACCCAGTGGTTCATACCATCGCTTTTTTGCTACAAAACTTTTATGATTCTAAAATAACGTGATAAATAAGTTCATATTACAAATTTAAATTCACATTGAATCTTATCAGCATAATTTTATTACTCTCGATAAATTTAGTAGGCACTCCTGCCTCGATTAAAGGTGCAAGTCCGATGTCGACAGCAAGCAGCAAGCAGCGCTGTGCAATGTTCTAATAAACATACAGAAAGCGGTACTTAAAAAAAAAAAACAAATACCAACAATAGACCTAGCAATAGTATAGGCATTTCCCTAAATATTTTATTACAAACGAATTTATGTATTACAAAGGCACACAGTAGTATGCCACGTGACAGCGATTACATATTTTTCACATTTCAGCTTGTGACGACGTCAAACACAGACATGACCACAAGAAATTATTAGATCACGATGATGTAAATATTGCAATGGTTTTTTGAGAGCAATCAACGTAAAGAGAATTGATTTCGTAAAATTAACCCACCAATATGATGTATTGTGATAGACAGATAGATTAATTATTTATTGGCACATCACAATACAGAGAAATTAAAATAAAAACAAGAACAACAAAGAACTTAACGGTAAGTGTCACAAAGGACGGTCTTATCGCTCAGAGCGATCCCTTCCAGACAACTCAAAAGCAGAGGAATAGTACGAAACTACTATAATTATGGACGGTGGTATACAGCAAAAAATAAATAAAAAAGGTGAAAATGTTAAACAAATAAATTAAATTTTTTTTTAGCGTAAAACCATATCATTACACTTCGGGCATCTAGTCTTTGTTGAGCCACTGTTTTCTTTTTATATTAGTATACAGTAATGACGTCAGTGTCGCCGGCAGCACGCGGTGCTGCCTAGATTAGACATGTACCTTAACGGTTCTTAGGCATACACGATCTATAGTCTTGAGATCGATTTGTTTGCAGATACCAATTTATAGCCGCCCTCTAGCAGTAATTTGAACACGTCCTCACACAAACTAAGCCACAGAATAGAATAGAACAGTAAGACAGTTCTTAAACTCTACCGAATGGTCTGAATTTCTTTTGTTTGGCATTTGAAATCTTCTCTAAGTTTTTGATTCTTACGCTGGGGCCACACTAACGGGAAATGCCGTTAGATTGCGCGATAATTGACGTTTGACATAAGTGTGGCCACGACATTTGCCAACGGCATTCACATTGGCGTTTGACGTTAGCCGATAACTCAAGTGCATTCACGTTGACCGTTCAAGTGTAGCCACTCACATAATTGCGTTGATAATTACCACAATATTTATCGCGATGATAGGCATTGATATTTCTTTTGACGTTAACCTTAGTGTGGCCCCAGCATAAGAAGTGCAAATAAATTATTCATTCACTTCTCATAAGTCCCAATTACATTATTTTAAAATAATTTTTATACAGAGCGATAAATATGAGACAGAAAGTACCACGAACAAAATAAATAGCCCAAACAAATTAATTCTACTAATTAATTAAAGTCACATGTGTGTGTGCGATTGTTCTCATATTATTTAAATTTTCCATGTGATTGTTCAGCGACTTTTGTCGTCGAACAATCACACTTTTTTCTATTATCCTCATCATCTTAGACACCACTTTTTGACCTCATCATCACCTAAAATCAGGTGTGTTATGTTGTGGTCAAAATGATACCATGTAAAATGTAAAAAAAAAAACAATAATAATTACTGATTTGAAACACATTTGGAAAATCGAGAACGATCAGCTACTTTTGTCGCCGACTGTACTCGCGCACTGAGGGTTTCGTATAGACTTTTTTGTTATAAAACTACATAATATTATTACGAGTATATACAGTTGTCAGACGTTTTCCTTTACATGTGCTGTGAGACGATGCTTCATGCCAAATTTCAAAATTCTATAATAGGTCAACGGGAAGTACCCTATAAGGTTTCGATTCCCTTGTAAAATCGCAAAAATGTGCGAAAATATGCGGTTCATAGAGTTAAACATGTTTTGATCGCGTTCGCTTGCAAGTTTGATTTTTCCAGAGCTGAGAGAGACCGTAAACCCAAGTATTTGATTTAAATTTCAACTTGATACCCCGACGCCTCCATGAGAAAAAGGGTTACTTGACAGTTACGACGACGCGGTAGCCGAGTTCGTAGTGACCCTGCCTTCGAAGCTAGCGGTCCTGAGTTCGAATCCCGGTAAGAGCAAATATTTGTGTTTTAAGCACGAATATTTGTTCCTGAGTCTTGGATATTTCTATCAATATAAGTATTTATTTTGCTATATATAAGTATGTATATCGTTGTCTAGTACCCATAACACAAGTTTCGAGCTTAATTTGGGGCTAGGTCTATTTGTGTGCAATCATCATCATCATCAGCCGGAAGAAGTCCACTGCTGAACGTAGGCCTTCCCCCTTGAACGCCACCATGAACGGCTATTAGCCATTTGCATCCATCGGCTCTCTGCGACTCTTACAATGTCGTCGGTCCACCTAGTGGGAGGCCTACCTACAGAACGTCTTCCGGTTCGTGGTTGCCACTCGAGAACCTTTCTTCCCCATCGGTTACCGGTTGTTGTGTGCAATGGTCTCCCGATATTTATTTATTACTTTCCAAGGTAAAAATCATCATCATTATCAGCCTATTACATTACATTCCCACTGCTGGGACACCGGCCTTCTTTTCGAGAGAGAGTATGGATCAGTAAGGTGCAATTAGTGTGCTAAAATTAATTAAAAGATCACAGTGACTTTACCTTCTGTACATATTCATGCTATGCAAGCGTTCACAGTGACTTTATTATGCATAATACTCATATTTATTGCACATTGTGTTTGGAAGATAGTGTGCAATGTTCATTGAGGCAAGGATCATATTTTATATATGTTTATAATTATGAACATCGTTAATGTTAATGCCATGTAGGCAATCGTGGCTGAATGGTAACGCACCAAGTTCGAATTCTCTCGGCCCCGCGCCTATGACTTAATAATTTGTAATATGTGGATTTACCATCGGTTTGTTCGGATGGAATCTTTGAACTCAATTTTGAAGTAGATATCTTCAACCGATTAAGCTGAAATTTTGTATACACGTTTAGTTTGCATGACAATGCACGATATGGTGTGTGACATCATTTTAAACCCAATATTCCGTCCGCCGACCATCCAAGATGGCGGAATAGTTATATTATTTTTAATGCATTTCTACAATATGTATATCAAAATTTAAAAAAAAATGCTTTTGTCTATACGCTCTAAAAACAAGAAAATATTTTTTTCCTTAACAATTTTAACTATCAACTTATAACCTCATTATATATCTAACTAACTCCGATGGCTCAGCGACCCAAAGTGTGTCTTGGCCTCCGAAACGAGAGAGCGCCACTCTTCTCTATCTTGAGCGATTTCAGCCCAGTTGAGAGTCTGGAGTTCGCGTAGGTCCGCATCCACCGCGTCCTTCCAGCGGTATCTAGGGCGTCCGACCGGCCTACGGCCATTCGGTCGTCCCAAATAAGAACGCTTTGCCGCCCGATCCTCCCCCATGCGGACTACGTGGCCAAGCCAACGTAGTCGGTGCGATTTAATTTCACCGACCACGTTAGGCTCGCCCACTAGATCTTCGATCTCTTGGTTTTTCCGGATCCTCCACGTGCCATCTTGCCGGCGAGTTGGTCCTAATATCTTTCTGAGAATCTTCATTCATTATATAATATACAATTTATATTACAGCCATAAGTCTCCTTCTACAATAATACAATATTACTAGCTAGCGCGGTATTCTCGTATCCTAATTGTTTTAGGATATACAAGTATATATGATAGTGTGATGATGATGATAAATGTGAACATAGTGTGATTATTTTTGCCTCTAACTTTTTTTATAAAACGAAAGTAAGCCATGAATTTATTATTTGTTATTTTGTAACGTAATACCTATAAAGTAAGGCATAAGCTCAGTATAAAGTTAGGCGTAAATGTGCTATCGCTGGTACCGGGAATGGGAATTTTCCTATCGAACTAAAAACTAGGCACGAGCATAAATAAGTATGCCCGGTAAACGGTTTAAAAGTTTTTCCTCACATTTTCAGGTTAGCGTTTGAAAATAAGTCTGATGAGAGTGATGAGTGAAGATGTGAACGAAGATGGAGTCACGCTAGGTCAGAAGGTATTCGGGCCCCTCCTATCAGAGAGGGGCGGAGAGGCCCCGCTATCACAGCGGGCATCCGTCGTTGGGGGGCTGGAAGTTGAGGCTTGCCGGATACCCAGCCCTCCCGCATATGGACGATGCGGAACAGTACCCCGGGGTTTTAGTGAGGTATGGCGCACTTGTACAGCGCGAGTCCCACACTCCTTCCGAGCCCCTCCCCTTCTGGGGCATTGCACCGGAGGGGTTAGTGCGTAAGAGCATTTCCCCGGGTCAAAAAAAAAAAGGTCAGACGGTATTGGAAACTGGCTCTCAAGTGAGGCTGCCAAAACAACCCGATAAGGCTTTGGCGATATATTGCGGACTTGAGGGAAACTAACCAGGCAGACAGTAAAAAATGCCTACCTGCATCTAAAACAAGAATAGACATCAAATGTATAATTGGAAACATACATGACTTGTATCTATAAAATATATCAGTGCAGCAAGTTTGATTTATCTGGAAGAAGGTTGTCAAAATAATACTCTTATTTCCAAGCATGTTTGCTTGGTGGTAGGGTATTTGCTTGGTGGTAGGGTATTTGCTTGGTGGTAGGGTATTTGCTTGGTGGTAGGGTATTTTGCTTGGTGGTAGGGTATTTTCTAGTACCACCCTCTCGTTAAGAATCTGTCGCCAAACACCTATCGGTGTGTTCCGGCAGCCTCACTTGAGAGCCAGTTCCCAGTCCAGGTGTAGCGTGATGCCATCTTCGACCGCATCGTCACTTAACATCAGGCGACTTGTGGTCAAACGCTACCCTGTAAATTGTAAAAAAAAAAAAAAAAAGGTTTGAGAAAAACTAGATTATAGCACTACCAAGTTATTTTTTTTTTTTTTTTTTTTTTTTTTTTTTTATGTAATAGATTAGCAAACAAGCTGACGGCCCGCCTGATGGAAAGCGGTCACCGTCGCCTATGGACATCTGCAACACCAGGGGAGTTGCCGATGCGTTGCCGACCTTTAAGAACTCTTTTTACACCCATCTTGAAGGATTGCAATCTGTAGCACAGCGGAAACACTTGTGGGGGAAGCTCATTCCACATTTTGCAAGTATGCGGGAGAAAGGAGCGCATAAATCGCGAGGTGTGGGATTTCCAAGACTCGATAATGTGTGGATGAGCTTGATAAAATAAAAGGCATTTATTTTGTTCCTAGAGTTTAAATGGTTAGAAATAGTTTCCCTGTTTACTGGCTATAATACCAGGCGTGTCTTATTTCACATTTATGAGTAAACTAATATTTAAGAATTCTTTTTTATTGCTATTTTAACAACAAGCAAGTGTGCAGAGCAAACAAGATGTGATTTA
The DNA here is from genome assembly GCA_931315375.2 of Opisthograptis luteolata. NCBI lineage: Eukaryota > Metazoa > Arthropoda > Insecta > Lepidoptera > Geometridae > Opisthograptis > Opisthograptis luteolata. Next base: position 12,460,275 of record OV928038.1, read on the forward strand.
TAAGTAGGTACGTATATATAAACATTATTTTTTCTGTTCCAAGTCTTACCACAAAGCTTCTTTCTGCTACCATCAAAACATATCCTTTTTTCCAACGAACAAGTTATTTTTCTACGAAAAACACCTGAACTAATAAAGGAAAAAACAACAGGTTCCCCAATTCCAAGTTAACAGACATCCACCAAAATAATTGGTCAACTCCATCACGCCATTTGGATCGTTTTCGTGCTCACTGAACAAGTCTTGGAGATGTAATAAAAATATTATCTGAAATGAGATTTATTACTGAATTTCATGTTCATTTCTTTTTAACGTTGGAGAAGGTGCCTCGGAATGAGGTAATTTGAAAATTCAGTCTCCTTTAGTCTCATTTCATTCATCAAAAGTAGCATCTGCAGGACCTGCGGCAAAACCAAAGGGAGATTACGGGTTTTATCAGGCTTTTATTGCGTCAATGTGTTTTAGGCAGTTCCCAAGCCAGGCGTAGCGAGTACAACCAAACAAGAGAAATCTTATTAGTAAAGCTAATTAAAAAATATCGTACTATTAGATGACAAAAAAAAAGCTTGGGATTTTAGTGAACTTGCTCCAATTCAATCAATTAGTAATAAGAATAAAATTGTCAATGTGATCGCGCCAAAAAAATTACCTGCCGGGCGTTTCTTGCCTGTTCTTTTGCCGGCGTAAGGAGGTTGGAACAGGCGTAGCTAGTTTTAAGTTGACGTTTTAAAGTGATCATAATTTGTATCCTATTGAATAAACATATTTTTGAGTTTGAGTTTGAGTTTGAGGCGCCACATTCGACCACATCGTCGTATTAGGTGACTTTTGGTCAAATGTAAAAACTAAAAAAGCCGAAAAAAAATCCCCAAAATTTTATTTCATGCTGTATCGAGAGTTTTCTGTATTTTTACCCAACTGCGAAAGAAGGAGGGTTGTTTTTCGAGTGTATGTATGTATGTTTCTTTGGCACGGCCTGTAGCCTAAATGGCTTGACGGATTTTAACATCCGAGGCGTCATTAGATTTTGGCGCAGTCAGTTTTTGTTCCTTTCGTAATGAATAATCTTGTTATAAAAAGATGTGTACAAAATACTCATCAACAAATCCACCCTGAAATCATCAGAGATTTGCATATCGTGTACAATTTATCACCTACCTGCAGTCCTGCAACCACCCTCACCCGAAATTAATTAAAGCTGAAAAAACCACCCCCCCTGGTCACGCAATCCATATCCAAAGGATAAAACGTTGATCCCTTACGATTACTCGCCATGAGGTAACTGATTGAAAAATGATAGGCACAGTATTTGTAAAGACAGTACGTGAACTAGGCTGATGACTAACTAGATTACCTTTTATTAAATCTTTCTTTGAAGCAAATCTACTACTACCTACTACTTCCCTACTTAATATTATAAATAAAAAACTAATTCTGTCTGTCTTTCACGCCTAAACTACTGAACTGATTTAAATGAAATTTGGTACAGAGGTAGTCTAGAACCTAAAAAAGGACATAGACTACCTTTTATCCCGATAAACTGTAACCCACGTGGGTGAAACCACGAGGAACAGCTAGTCTTTATTGTGGAGGGACTACCTACAGAACGTCTTCTGGTTCGTGGTTACAACTCAAGAACCTTTCTTCCCCATAGGTTATCGGTTCGTCGAGCGATGTAGCCTGCCCATTGCCACTTCAACTTGCAAATATCATATAATAAGCTTATCGTATCATGCTCAAATACTGTATTACATACCGCTAGGAGTCATTTTAGGGTTGGCTTAGCAATAACATGGTAATGAAGGGGGGCTCAGACTGTTTGAAACTTTCGCATGTTTTTAATGAAACATTGACCGGGGTGACGAAAATTGTGTCCGTAGGGGATGGAACCGTTTTGTTTTTAAAGGTTGAAAGGATTTCGTGGAAATAGATAATGAATTCGTTTTGTAAGCTTTTAGCTACAGAATGTATTGTTTAGCTGATATCGGACACCGCTTTGTGAACAGTCAGATAAGCTTTTGCCTCGAGCTTTCCCCTCAATCTCTCTCCTTTTTTTATTGACTTCAGAAAAGGAGAAGGTTCTATGTTCGCCTATATGTATTTATCTATATTTATGTTCACCAATTTTTCGGTCAATGTTATTGTAGGCCGATTATGAAGATTATTTTTTGTTTGAAACCGGTACTGTCGAAGATGGTCTCATAGTTGTTAAAGATTAAAACTATCCCTACTAATATTATAAATGTGAAAGTAACTCTGTCTGTCTGTCTGTCTTTCACGCTTAAACTACTGAACCGATTTAAATTAAAGATTATTAGCCACTTTTCATACAGCCTTGGACCTGACAGCAATATATCTTCTTATATATAAAAATCAATTGCTGTTCGTTAGTCTCGCTAAAACTCGAGAACGGCTGGACCGATTTGGATAATTTTGATCTTGAAATATTTGTGGAAGTTCAGGGAAGGTTTAAAAGGTGAGAAAAATTAGAATGATTGCCGGAAAAACTCTAAAAAAAGCGCTTTTCTTTTTCCCTTACTGGTTTTCTAAATAAAATGTAGAGTCAATTTGAACTTTATTGCCATTCAATAAGGTTGATTGATTTTTCGATTTTTCGATTGAGGCAGTACGAAGCCTGCCGGGTCAGCTAGTTTTGTATAAAAATTACGAGTAGCTTATTGAAGTTATACGACCGACCTGAAACAGTTATTGGTTTGTGAAATTAACGATAAGTTCAGAAAAAGAAAAATAATACAACAAAATTGGTAGAATAAGACGTATAGTAGCATAGCAAAAGCAAACAAATGTCATTAGACACTACGAAGTTAAAAATTCAATATCTTTTTATCTTATCATTTCTTAAAATATTGTTTTGTTTAATCTTAATAAGTAAAAATTTACAATTTTTTTAATATGTTACTCGTTTTTTTACAACCTCAGGTCCGTTTTGGCTATTGTTCTTTGGTACAGAGATAGTCTAGAGCCTGAGAACGGACATAGGCTACATTTTATCGTGACAAAGTGTTGCCCACGCGGGTGAAACTTTGGGGAACAGCAAGTCCTCTATAAATAATCTAAAACTTAATTTTTTCAAAAAACAGCACCAGAGTCCCTGTACTCGGTATACTGACAAACAAAACCACTCCAAACATATGGAATATTCATCTTAATACATTACTTCTATCAAAGAAACCTCTTAAAAGTAACGCGATTTCCAAATACCTACTCGAAGTAAATCTTACTACGAAACTCTCGCCTAAAACACTTCTCACAATCTTTCCATTTACGTGGAAACTATTTTATTGTGAGCACTAACTTTTTGCATCGAGTTAAGTTGTCTGCACAAAAAATGAAACAAGGACTCTACATCACGCGAACGCAGTATAAGAATGTAGGCAGTAACTCAACTGACTATTAAAAAGCGTATAAAAAAGTACTGAAACGCGCGTGGAACACCTTACCAGCGTCTTTGTTTGCCGGTTTAATTTGGGAGCATTCAAGTCAAGAGTGAATAGGTATCTTCTAGGCAAGCATGCTCTATCGTATATATATATAACTCAAAGGTGACTGACTGAGGACTGACTGACATAGTGATCTATCAACGCACAGCCCAAACTACTGGACGGATCGGGCTGAAATTTGACATGCAGGTAGATTTTATGACGTAGGCATCCGGTAAGAAAGGATTTCGCGATATACTGTAGCCCACGCGAGTGAAACCGCGGGGAACAACTATTTGTGTATAAGCGAGATGTATTACTGAAAGTCGAGCACTTACTCGTTTTGTCTTGAGTTGAGATTCTGTCTTGTACTTGACTTTACATCACGTTGGATTCAGAAAGTTCGCGACAAACAAAACAACAAGTTTTCTTTGTATAGTCGTCGGCGCAAAATAAAAGTTTTCGGGTACAGACACAAAGGACTACTTTGCAGTTGTAAATAAGGTTAGTAGGGTTTGGACAACATTATTTTCTAGCTGACTGTGACCTGGGGCCCAATTCTCGCTTCGTGATATTTTATCAAATTCGATAAATATCGCAATAATTGTCATTCTAAAAATCCGTGACGGCAGAGAGCGGAGATAGACAACCTGAAAATGACAATTTTCTTTTACAAATTGTTGATACCACCTATCAAGATCGGAGTCATTTCTCTTCCATATCCGACGTAAGAAGGTAAATAAAATTACTAGAACACGCCAATGGAGTCACGTGCCCCGTGGTAATGGATTACGTGATCTTCTATCCACTGGGATAGTATTGAGGGTATTACGGAGTAAGTATTAGTATCTAGTATCTACTGATAAAATACTTTTAATATTAGGTCGGTTAGAGCAATAGCGTAGTGTAGGACGCCCTCCGGCTACGTGGAGCGATGATATACGCAAAATGGCTGGCAGAAGTTGGATGAGAAGAGCCGAAGATTGGGCTCAGTGGCGTGCTTTGGGAGAGACCTTTGTCCAGCAGTGGACTGAAATGGGCTGATTATGATGGTGATGAAGAGCAATGATAGCCGAACGGTAATGCGTGCGACACCGAATCCGAATTCTCTCGGACTTAATAAGTTATGTGTGGATTTACCATCGCTCAAAAACGGTTAAGAAAAACATCGTAAGGAAACCGGCAAGTTCAATAACCAAAACAAAAAAAGAAAGTAAGCTTAAGACATTTTAGTTTTAAGAAAAAGCACATACTCTACTTAAGAATCATGTTTTAATTAATGCCTACTTTATGTTTATTTGTGCCTGTACCTACATATCTTTAGTAGTAAATAAACATTTTATTTTTCATTTCAAAGTCTGTGTTGTTTTGTCCATTACACAGCAACGAAACAACGGTTTTTTACCACATATTTTTAACATAGGATACATTTTATAAATTCCATCCCTAGTGCGCTGTGCTCACCTAAATAATGTGATTTTGAAGAAGTATGTATATATTCTGACATGTCTAATTGTCTAAGGGGATGAAATGGGGTGTTACGGTGTTAGTCTCACCGATGCTCTGACGGACAGACACATCATAAAATCATCATAATCAGCCCACTTCAGTCCACTGCTGGACATAGGCCTCTCCCAAAGCACGCCACTGAGCCCGATCTTCGGCTTCTCTCATCCAACTGCTGCCAGCCATTCTGCGTATGTCATCGCTCCACCTAGCCGGAGGGCGTCCTACACTACGTCTGCCGAGACGCGGTCTCCACTCGAGAACACGTCTTCCCCAACGGTTGTCGGTTCTTCGGCTAATATGTCCAGCCCATTGCCACTTCAGCTTGCTGATCCTATAGGCTATGTCGGTTACCTTGGTTCTCTGTCGGATCACTTCATTCCTGATACGATCCTTAAGAGAAACTCCAAGCATAGCCCTTTCCATAGCCCGCTGAGCGACTTTAAATTTGTGGACTAGACGTACCGTGAGTGTCCACGTCTCGGCTCCGTATGTCATGACAGGTAGGACGCACTGGTTGAAAACTTTCGTTTTCAGGCTTTGCGGTATAGGCGACGAAAAGACTCGACGAAGCTTCCCAAATGCTGCCCAGCCCAGCTGTATTCTCCTGTTGGCTTCTCTCTCAAAGTTGTTTTTCCCTAGTTGGAGCGTCTGCCCTAGGTACACATAGTGGCGAACAACTTCGAGAGCAGCCCCATCAACAGCAATCGGTTCCGGCATGACAAGGTCATTGAACATTACCTTGGTTTTGTCCAAGTTCATCCGGAGACCGATGCGTTGAGAAGAATCAGCTAGGCCATCCAGCATCTGTTGTAGGTCCTGCAGCGATTCAGCCAGGATGACGATGTCATCGGCAAATCGCAAATGTGAAATGTATTCGCCGTTGATGTTGATGCCACGTCCTTTCCAGTCCAGAGTCTTAAAAACATCCTCCAGTGCGTTGGAGAACAGTTTGGGGGAGATAACATCCCCCTGTCTCACACCTCGACGCAGGTGGATATTTTTAGTCTGCTGGTTCTGTACTTGGACGGTCATTGTTGCGGCGTCGTATAGACATTTCAACACTTGGATGTATCGCCAGTCGACTTGGCACCGCTGCAGGGACTCCAGAACAGACCAGGTCTCAACAGAGTCGAAAGCCTTCTCATAGTCCACAAACGCTAAGCACAGGGGCTGATTATACTCTTCCGCCTTCTGTATAATCTGCCGCACTGTGTGGATGTGGTCTATGGTGCTATACCCTCCTCGAAACCCAGCCTGTTCCGGGGGTTGGAATTCGTCGAGTCTTCGCGCGAGACGATTCGTGACGACTCTGGAAAACAGCTTATAGACATGACTCAGAAGCGAAATAGGTCGGTAGTTTTTCAATAGGGTTTTATCCCCTTTTTTGAAAAACAGAACGACCACACTTCTGTGCCATGCCTTTGGAGTTCTCCCAGAGAAGAGGACAGAATTAAAGATGCGCTGAAGTTGTATAAGCGCAGAGGTACCTCCCGCTTTCAGGAGCTCCGTTGTAATTCCATCCTCACCTGGGGCTTTTCCATTCTTAAGCTGTCTCAGAGCCGACTCGATTTCGTCTAGGCTGACTTCTGGCAGATCTTCAGTAAAGTGGCGGGTCAGAGTAGCTCTAGAATCCTCTTTGTCGGGTTCTGGGTAAGATTTGTGAGATGCGTATAACTGGCCGTAGAAGTCTTCGATTTCCGCAAGAATCTCTGGCTTAGAAGTAACGACTTTTCCGCTTAATGTGGTCAACTTCGTCAGGTGGCTTCTTCCTAGCTGCTGAACAAAGACTTTCGACCCCCGATTTTGCTCGATCGCCTCTTCAATAGTGCGTGTGTTGGAGCTTCGGAGGTCTCGTCTTACTAGCTTTCTAATTATTTTATTCAAGGCCCGCTGCTCTGACGAAGTGACTGCCGGATCATCACGTCGCTTCTGTATCAAGTCCAGAGATTCCTTCGAAAGTTTAGACTTCCTGCCCCTACGACGCATCTCACAGAATTTGGTCCCTTCCTCCCGGAGGACTCCTACTACCTGGTCCAGTTCTTGGTCAACATTATCGTCAATTGTGGTTTCCAAGGCAGCAAATCGGTTTTCCAGTTTCAACTGGAATGCTTCAGATCCTACCACGGTTTGGAGCAAATTAGGTCGGAGCGTGGACTTCATCAAGCGGACTCTTTCGAGCTTATAGTCGATATTCAGAGTGCCTCGGACAAGTCGGTGATCACTTCCGGTTTTGAACCTGGTGATCACTGAGACATCTCTGAATATACGCCTTTTGTCCGCTATGATGAAGTCGATCTCGTTTTTCGTCCTACCATCGGGGCTTTGCCACGTCCACTTCCGTTGAGGCTGTTTCTTAAAAAACGAGTTCATTAAGAAAAGCCCCTCTTTTTCTAGGAAGTTGACGAGCATTTGCCCCCTATTATTTCTGCTTCCAAAACCGTGTGGTCCTACTACCGATTCGCTGCATGAATGTACTCCCACTTTAGCGTTGAAGTCCCCCATGACAACGTTGAAGTGAGCCTTTGAGGTGGTATGTAAGGCTTTGGATATATCCTCGTACATATCCTCTACCTCATCATCCGAGTATGTCGATGTCGGTGCGTACACTTGTATAACCTTGAGGCTATATCTCTCGGTTAGCCTGATGACAAGGTACGCAACCCTTGTCGACACACTGGAGATTTCAACAACGTTGTCAATAAGGACTTTGTTAACCAAGAACCCCACGCCGCCTTGGGATGGATGGTCTCCTTCTCTAAAATACATAAGATGGCCCGATTCCAGGGTAACGGTATCCTCTCCCTCTCTTCGGACTTCACATAACCCCAGAATATGCCATCTTATGTTTCGTAGTTCTTCTTCCATTTGCGCCAGGTTTTCGTCATGCCGTAACGTGCGTCCATTATACGTAGCTAGGGTCAGTCTGTTTTGGCGGCCTTCCGTAGCCCGGGGATTCTTAGCACCCCCTGCCCTACCGTTACCAAGACCGCCGCCGTGGCCTGGAATAGTAGGGCGGCCGGGAACTAGGGGCCGTTGCAAATTTTGGCTTATCATTTAGGAGGTTTTGCCCATAATCGCCACGCTGGGCATGCGGGTTGGCGATCGCAGGACGTAGCTCTTGTACCGGTGACGCTGCTGCCCGTCACCGATCGATTGTATTTAGCTACGCAGGATTAGAAATAGTTATACCGCTATTTGTCGGTCGTCAGAGCCTCGTCCGTTAATCGGCAGGATGCACCACGAGCAGGTGAGGTTGACTTGAAGCATTGAGGTGGTATGTGAGCTCCCTTACATCCCAGACACGTATCACCGTAACTACAAAACCCATTTTGATGAAATTTGGAATGGAGATAGCTAGATTAGATTGCTAGATTAGATACCTAGATTAATACATAGGCTTTTTATCCCGGAAAATGGTTCCTGCGGGATAACGGGAAGACGTGGGTGTAACCGCGGGACGCAACTAGTAGAACAACAAAAATTTTTTTTTTGATGTTGAAAATAGGTTGTATTATTTATATCTATGGTCAGTTCCAAAATTATCATGCCAAACGATCAAGCAGTCGTAGCAGAGAGCTGAATTTGGCAACTTTGCATTGCACGTTTCTTTCATCCATTCTTGAAATCTTCTTTTGTCTTTCTGAAAGATCAGCATTTGCCTGTAGACGTCCCTTGCCTGAAATTACATTATACAAACAATTGAAAACCAGCCAAGGGCGAGTTGGTCTCTCACCGAGGGTTACGGAAACCTAGTTTTTTATTTATTAATAAACTAAGTACGTAAGAGCGATGATGGCCGAACGGTAACGCGTGCGACTTACAAGACGCCGACACCGAGTTCTAATCCTCTCGGCCCCGCACCAATGACTTAATAAGTTATGTGCGGATTTGCCATCGCTCAAAACGGCGAAGGAAAACATCGTGAGGAAACCGGCATGTCCAAGAACTGCAACATTCAAGGGTATGCTACATCTACCAACCAGCACTGGGCCAGCGTGGTAGATTACAGTCCATACTCTCTCTCTGAGAGAAGGCCAGAGTCCCAGCAGTGGGAACGTACAAGGCTGATATGATGATGATGAAACTAAGTACATATTATTAGGAGTTTTCAGTCATTTTCTTTAAATGTGCTGTAGACATTGCTTCATGCCAAATTTCAACACACGGAAACAGGCGGACAACAAAGTGATCATAAACCATCTGTCATTATTCACGCAGGAGTTATGAGCCTTATAGTATTTTTAAAAAGACCTTAAAAAATTAGCCAATTGATTGTCTTTTAAGACATTAATGATTTTTTTATGATGAAAACGTAATTGAATTGAATTTATTATTATTATTTGGTGCATTAATTAATTACTATTTAAGAATTTCACATGTTAATTAATATTTTTGATTGTAAAATTAATGTTGCATAAAATGAATTCCATATAAATTTGAAAATATAACATACAATTGTAAGTATACAATACTAACACCATTTGCTACGCCCTTATCGGGTATAATGTACTCACATTTTGACTTAATTAAGACCTGTCCTTTGTCGTATTTTAAGTAAATAAATGAATATGAATATGATCCTCTAAGGGTTCCGTTTTTCGTTCTGAGATACGGAACCCTAAAAATTATGTACAAGTATATTACCAATGGATAACCTTTTTCTCGGAGTAATGTTCCTGTCACTTCAGCCACTCCAGGTAAATCAGTGACGGGCTTGTCCCTCATGGGCTCGTGGATAAACAGCCTAGTCTTGATCACGCTCATATTGAATCGGCAAACATCTAGTGGAACCGGGCTGAAGGAACCTTAAACACAGATTGATAGAGTGGGTAACTCTATAAATCCTTTGCACGTAAGACACGCGTCGGAATTTTTTGGCGGCAATTGAACTGTCAACATAAAATTTTTGTTTTTTTTTTCAAAAAGTATAATGTGTGATATTGGTGGATTATAAACCATTATGTAGGACTTTTTTGGCGGCAATCGAATTGTCAACGTGAAAATTTTGTTTTTATTTCCAAAACTTGTGTTTCTTCGAGTGATAATGTGTAATATTGGTTATTGGTGGATTATTAAACCATTATGTGTTCGTTAATGTGTACGAGTGTGGGAAATTGAAATAAAGTTGTGAAAGTGACTTTTCTAGTTGCTCCAAAAAAGTCCGTGTAAAGTTTAAGTAAAGCGCACGTTAACGAACACATAATGGTTTTTTTTTGTTATGGCGTCACACGATTAGTGTATTTGCCAGTGTCAAGTATAAAAGATTTCAAACTCAGAGAGTTGAATCAAGTTTAAATGATGATGGTGAATGGTGATGATGATGATGAGATAATGCTTAAGTAAAGTAGTGGCGCTTTACTTAAACTTTACACGGACTTTTTTGGAGCAACTTGAAAAGTCACTTTCACAACTTTATTTCAATTTCCCACACTCGTACACATTAACGAACAAATTATGGTTAATAATCCAATATTACACATTATCACTCGAAGAAACACAAGTTTTGGAAATAATAACAAAATCTTCATGATGACAGTTCAATTGCCGCCAAAAAAGTCCCATTGTTCTTTATGTCTATATTGTTTATTGTTCTTAGTCTTATCACGAGTACTTACATTTATTGGTAACATCTAGAGTTTCTAGATCATGGACGTGATGAAAAGTGCGATTCACTAAATTTAATATTCTCTGAGTAATATTGAATAAGCACAGCTAATATTGTATGATTATTCTAAAAAGTTTTGTTATTTAGGATCTTTTTACCGCCTGGTTAAGCCGTACGCGCACTGGTTGATGTCCTCTGATATGTCAGTGTTGCCAACCTTCCCCATAAAAGTATTGCTACAGGACTATGAAAAATACAAAGTAATTGACAGTAAACAAAAAAGAAAGTTAGTGATGTTTATAGCAAAATGAGTATTACGAATTAGGAATTATTCCATGTTATAAAATGAGAAATTTATACAAGACTTTTTTGAAGGTTTGGGTTATTTTCTGTGGGTGGTCAATTTGGAAACATCTAAAAATAGGCTAATTCAATCTAGAACATCTAAAACCAGTATAATAAGGCTTAAGAAGTATGTTTTATTTTTACATCTAACAGGGTATCGTTATAGCGTAGCATATGTCTTCACTTACAACTTTTGGAAATATTGCGGTCAGTAAAGTATTCGAAATAATAAAGTATAATATATATTACTAGCTGTGCCCCGCGGTTTCACCCGCGTGGACCCCACTTAATCGCGATAAAAAATAGATGTTGGCCGATTCTCAGACCTACCTAATATGCACACAAAATGTCATCAAAATCGGTCAAGCCTTTTCAGAGGAGTATGGCAACGAAAACTGTGACACGAGAATTTTATATATTAGATATTAGTATAATACTATGTAAACTAGCAGTTGCTCATTAACCTTGTGTAACTAACTATTCGGCCCATAAAATATTTCCATAAAAAATATCGATCAGTTGCTCATTGAAAGAAAAACAAAGAAAAAAACCAACAAACAGACTTTCGCATTTATACATAAGGGTGAGAGAAAATATAAGGCTAAATTGCTTTTTCTTCTGCTAAGCTTAACAAATCTAGACTAAATTGGCAACACTGTTGATAATGACGCTACACGATACACATACACACACAGAGAGAGTATGACAGACACATCCACACAGACGCAGAGTGGACAACGTAAGTTTTAAGTTTCTATAAATAAATGCCCTTGAGTTGAGTATCAAAAGCAATGTGATTACAGCAACAGGGTATGATATGTGTATATACAATAGGATTACTGCAATTTTATATCAATATTATTATGTTGATGATGATTTAACAAGAGTTTTATTTTATTAGTTACAGGGCAACGTTTGAGCAAGTCACCTGATGTTAAGTGACGATATGGTCGAAGGTGGCGCAACGCTACATCTGGATTGGGAACTGGCTCTCAAGTGGGGCTGCCGGAATACACTGATAGGTGCATGGCGACAGATTTGCTTGGAAGTTAGCCAGGCGAACAATAGAAACCCTACCACCAAGCTATGGTTTCATGACGATGTTTTCCTTCACCGAAAGCTCAAGCTCAGTGTAATTCGAACCTACGACATATGGATCGCAAGCTGACGTCACTTATGCCCGAAATATTAATAATCGATCCTGATCCGTAATCTGCGGTTTTGGATCGATATGTTATGTCATAATCTGTCATTTTAGTAGTAAAGCTTGACATATTTCTACGGATCAGGCTTGATTATTAATTTCGGACGTTAGATACATTGGTTTGAAGCCAACAAGCCCAATCCAGGCATTGCGAAGCACAACTTAACAATCGACTGCAACGTATATAAATATGTTATACTCGTATATTATCCATATCTCAATAAAAAAAACTACTCAGACACAGAAAAACAAATACAGAAAGTCTAGTTCCCCGACAGGATGCTCGAATCGTTAATCATTCGTTAGACATCGTTTTTAACTCAGAAACTACAAAGAATTAATTGGAGTATGACAACAAAACAAAGCTATAGCTTGAACTCCGACGTTTTTTATAAATAATGACTTGCTTTTATGAATAATAAACAAGTACTAAAAGAAAAACACACTTATTGTATTAAACTACATACTAGTGATGTATTTTTCCATAAATACATAACTGACGAGTCGTCAGTCAGTGACGACCGATGTGGCGCAATGGGCGGATAGCCGACTGTGAAGCGTGAGGTTGTGGGTTCGATTCCCGCTACAGGACAAATATTTGTCCATTAAAAAAAAAAGCGCAAGTATTTGTTCTGTGTCTGGGTGTTGTGGATCCCCGATCCTCGTAGTTTCTGATACCCTAGATACAGGGAAACCTAGTTAGGGGTCAGAGCCTATGTATGTGATTGTGCGGGCATAAAAAAAAACATGTACCTTTTTAATTTTTTAACAAAAATAATATTATTGACGCTTGGGTCAATACACCCCGGAGGGACATGTTTGGTCGGAATGAACACCCCCTCAGCGCTATAGGGAATTAGGTACGTTATACCGTGTATATAGCTAGTGCACCGGCAAATGGAGAGGCAAGAAACGCCAGCTAGTCAAAGGTATTTGTCCCATCTACTGTAAACAACCGTAACAGCACGGCAGAACGGCGTAACATTTAACTCCAACGGCTCCTAGTATACCCCATCGTTATCGATATTGGGGTTGCACGATGAACGTTATTTCTAAACTCGGGCCAGTAGCTGAACTTGCACAATAAGTTGTAAAGGTACGCGATGTCAGTAGTTGACATACTGATAAAATGTGCGACTCAGGGGCGGTTTTATAAACATCCGTAGGTTAAATGTCATAATACCTTATTTCGGTTAATTTGATCTGATTGTCAAATTTTAGTAGGTACGGAAAATTTGTTAAAAAGTTCATATTTACCAAAATTTGGTCTGACGTTTAAATTTATAAAACTGGCGCTATCAAAACATGTCAAAAGTCAAATTCCTACTAATATTTTAAACGTGAACGTGTGATTGCGAGTATGGATGTTTGTTACTGTTACTGAATGGAGATAGCTTATACCCTGGACATAGGCTACATTCATCACAGAAAAAAGTTCCTGCGGGATAATGGGAAGACGCGGGTGCAACCGCGGGGCGAAAGTAGTAATATTTTTTTTATTTACTTCAAACAAAACAGGCATATATAGATGGACATAGTATCATTGTAAAATCAAGCCGCGCCAGACCAGACGACCGACCATTGGTGTTCATCACCGTCTATGGCTGTGCGACACTATGCGTCGTCTTAAACTAGCCTGTAATGGTAAGCGTACACCAAAACCGATTTTGTCGGCCGATGACGGACAGAACTACTCGGACGTTCAACTGCATACACTGCAGACGATAACGGCCGTTGTCGGTAGAACTTATGAAGTCCGAACTGTGCAACTACAGAGTACAGACGTGTTTTTAAAAAAGGAGGATTTCGAAAGAAGTGTATTTTGTAGAAAAATAATTTTTCAATATCCATTCTTGATCCAAATTACGACTCGATAGCAGAAAGAAGCCGGTAAAACTGACAAAAAATCCAAACACGTTCGGACTCGTCAGTTTATCGTCCGTTATCGGGCGTCAACGGACGACGTCGGTAGTAGCAGTGTATGCGCTCTCTTGCATTTACTTACGTTTGATTTGATCGGCCGAGTTCAGCCGATGACGCCCGAGCATACTTCGGCCGATGACGGATTCGGTGTACGCAAGCCAAGGCCACCGTAAGCAAGCGTCAGCGTCGTTGATTCAATGGTGCCAATTACCAAGCTTACACACTGGTTCCCACGACAGCACTAGCCAAGTATTATTTTAGGAGAAACGACCAACAGTTTACAACAGCAGTAACAGTAAAAGTTGTACGCTAACGAGCGAAACGGGGAGATTTGTAGGTTTGAAGCTTGTTAAATGTTCCACAGTGTTGTGGTTAGGCGATAAAAAACAATGGAGACAAGGGTGTTACATCCTGTATTAAGGGCTGGCTACAGGCAGTGGATTGTACGCGCAAACTGCCTGTGCAAAAGATTGCACAAAAAAACACGGCCAAGTATGAGTTGTGCTTGCGTCCCGAAGGTTCCGTACAAACTCATTTTTTGTTATTAATAACAATAATAATGCCCGCACAATCACATACATAGGCTCTGACCCCTAACTAGGTTTCCCTGTATCTAGGGTATCAGAAACTACGAGGATCGGGGATCCACAACACCCAGACACAGAACAAAAAAAAATACAAAGTATAAAATAATTAAATTACATATTCACGGTTTTCGGTTATTTCCTTTACATGTACTAAGACCTTGTATACCAAATTGTATGACTCTAGAACAGAAAGTCCCTATAGGTTATGATTCCTTTGTGAATTCGCAAAATATCCGGAAATATGTGATAATTAAAACGGTCATATCTTTTGATCGCGTTGACTTACAAGTTTTTTTTTCACAGCTAAAAGAAACCGTAGAGCCGTGGAATAAATTTCAATTAGATACCTCAACGACAACTTGAGAAAAAGGGTTATGCTCTTGACAGACATTTGTTTATCAAAGTAATCCCAGGGTTCCGTTTTTTCCTTTTAAAGGTACGGAACTCTAATAATTACTTGTGCAAATTAGAATTTGTGCAATCAAAATTGACCGTGTAGCCGGACCTTTGCGAGTCCAAATGGAAGGCACCTGAAGTGTATTTAGGGTAGACGTATGGGCTCAAGTGAAGCACCCTGAACGCGTGGTGTCTTGAAGGGAAAATAGATTGAAATTGGAAAAACTTTGCCATGTCGGTGTGGAGATAGTTTCTCTTAACTTTGAGATGGGTCAGCGATTTCGTTTTCTTTAAAAGAGTTAAGGGTTTGACCGTTCTATAATTCTTACTCGATATGTTGCAAGCTTGTAAACTATTTTCTATTTATAGAACTTGAAATCTTGACTCTTTCACTGATAAATTTACTAACGTGTGCGTTAGTAAATTTATCAGTGCCTCAGATGCTGCTCTTAGAGACATCATTTCATTTATTCCAAAAACAAAAATATTGTGTGGGAAAATAACAACGTACAACAACATAGTAAATTAAAAATTAAAATACAACATTAAATCAATTAAAAATACATAAATCAAAAAAAAAATCACAGATATAAAAAAACCAACATAAATAAATAATAATTAATGTCAAGTCGTATGTACATATGTCAACAATTTTATTATTCCATGTTGCCGCTGCAACGGTCACCCAAGTACTCTTTAATGGAGTAATAGCATCTTTCCAACAAGAAACGTTTCAGTTTGGTCTTAAACACATGAACGCTATAGATCGATTTTAATGGGACAGGTAGTCTGTTGTATAATTTGACAGCTTGTACCCCTACGCAGTGACTTACCACCTGCAGAGTGGGGAAAAAATTGCTTTTCAAGTCTTTTCTACGCGTGAGTTCTCTTAATATTCTGTCATCATCTGTTTCAAAGTTTTTCAAATTTTTCACTAACACAGTTTTTCCTAGAGTTCAGAGTAGGGGTGCATAAAGAAAGGTTTTTTTTGTTAATCACCTGCTAAGATATTACCAATTTCATATATAGCGGGCGAAACCACATTGATTGCTAATAATAAAAATTTTAATATTTGAGTAGTATGTATTTTCATTCGGCCCAAACACCAGACTCTAGTTTTGTCACCTTGCACCTACGTTTGGTGTGCTTAAGTTTTTTTTTTATATAAAGTAGGTGAGCTGAGGACTGAGAAAGGATTCTTTCAAAAACATCCCCAAAAGGGATCAAATGGGTGTTAAAGTTTGTAAGGAAAAAAATATTAACTTTCAAACGGATAAAACTGGTGCGCAGATTGCTAGTACTTAGTCTATTTTCATTGTTCTATATCATCATAACGGAATGACATAGCCTAACAAATGCACTAACTTAAATTTCTGAATTGTTTCAGTGTTCAAATCGCAGACATCACTGTCTACCGACTCTGGACTCTGCACTGAAAGAGGACTGCGGAGGACCCATATTGAACTGTTCAAGCCCCCAGGGAAACGTATAGGACTTAAACTGGCAGGTATGACGGGAAATTTGTGTTAATTAAGCATATTTGGTGAAAGAATTTGAAAATTAGCAACGCGCTGCTGGGGGTTTTCGCTTCGAAATATTGGCAATATCATCCTACTAATATAATAAACGTGAAATTTTGTGAGTATGAATGGATGGATGGATGTTTGTTACTCTTTCACGCAAAAACTACTGAACGGATCTAAATGAAATTTGAAATGGAGACAGCTTATACCCTGGATTAACACATAGGCTACTTTTTATCCCGGAAAAAGGTTCCTGCGGGAAGCCGCGAGTGAAACCGCAGGGCGCAACTAGTTTTATTGGTTTCAATCAGGAGGCCAACCGCCTACTTTTACAAAACCACCATGGCTCTGGATTATTATTTTAACATTGAAATAATGTTACTCAACATCACACTTTGAGCTAAATGAATCATCATCATCATCATCATCATCAGCCTGCCACGTTCCCACTGCTGGAACTCTGGCCTTCTTTCAGAGAGAAAGTATTGGTCGTAATATACCACGCTAGCCCAGTGCGATTTAGTAGATGTTATACATCCGCATGCCAGAATGTTGTGGTTCTTGGACATGTCGTTTTATGTGTATGTAATCTCAGTGTAATAATTTGATATCATCGACCTGATCTGATGATGCAGCCGGAAGGTGGGTAGAGAATCTCTGCAGTGGCTACTAGTAAACCCCTCGAGTTTGGGTTCATATGATTCGTTTTGATGAGTCCGATAGATTGGGCTTGGTAATGAAAGACTAAAAAGTTAAAAAATAAAACTATATAGTTTTTAAAAAATAACGCGTAAAAGTGTTTGTTAAAGTGTTCTTAAAACTGTATATAAATTATTTTTTACGGTGTTTTCTTTTACCGTTTTGAGCAATTGACCTCAATACACACATGTACATGTAGCTACTTCCCATATGTAGCGCCTACTGGTACTTAACATGAAGGTTTCCCATCCCGCGATATAGCCGCTTATAAATCGTTTCGAGGCCATAAATTCAGGGACCGCGAAATTCTTTCACCACCATTTTCGAATTAAAAGCATAATTTTGCCGGGAATTTACGTTGAAACTAGAGATGTGGTTATCCGGCCAGTTTAGTAGGTTAGTTTGGGCCGTCCGGTTACATTATTTACTGGGCTGGGTACCGGATACAATCGGCGATTGAAACAACGTGAAGCTAATGCCAACTGCATCTAGAATAGGCTTTCGCTTTACACAAACGCAGGCTTATAAAGTAATAGGAGGGAATAATAAGGGAATCATAATATGAGGACGTTGGAACAGGCGTAGCTAGTTTTAAGTTTGACGTTTCAAAGTGGTCACAATGTAACCTATTGAATAAAGTACTATTGACTTTGACTTTGATTAGAACATCAATAATAATATAATTATTAGTCTCAGTGGAAAATGTTTAAATCGTGTAAATGTTCACCAGATCTTAATCTATATGGTGGAAGGATTCTATCTCTATTTCACTCGCCTTCTCTCACTATTAATCTATGTCCTTATTTCCTTTGTCTCTGTTTCTGTCTCTTTTTATCTCTTTGCCTCTTTTTTCTCTCCTTTTCATTCTTGCTAATTTTTCACTCTCGTTATCTTGCTTTCTCTTTTCCTCTATGTTTCTCTGAGAGAAGGCCAGAGTTCCAAATACTTCACAGGTGTCTAGGAATCAGGGAAGAACACGAAAGTTGCATCCAAGTTCTGACTGTTTTTCTTCTTTCCATTGTCACTTGATTCCGTAGCTTTCCGGTGAAAACTTTTTCCCGATCTCTAGTTAACGTGCGTTGGCGGGTTAGCCCATTACAGCATAACGGCATGTAAGGTAGATTTTCGCAGAACCAAAATCAAAAAAATATTACAAAAGAAAGTTGAAGGTTTTATTCCTGAGAAAAGTTTTACTGAAGAAATATTCTTCGTTTTGATTTCAGGGAAATTGAATTTTCAGATTGAGTTTTAAGTAATTGATTTTACTTACAAACTGCATCAAAATAAGACTGGTGGATTTATTTCTTTTTGGTTTTTCTCTTTTTCTTTTTTCTACCGAATGGCTGTAGGCCGGTCGGTCGCTGGAAGGGTGCACTGGATGCAGACCCACGCAAACTCCAAACTCTGAACTGGGCTGAAATTGCTCCAGATGGAGAAGAATGGCGCTCTCTCGTTTTGGAGGCCAAGACACACTTTGGGTCGCTGAGTCATCGGAAATTGATATTATCAATTTCTTGAAGTAACACCAGTGGCGGTCTCGTCTCCAGTTCGATGTGGAAAAAATAATTATCCCGGACGACATCGCTGGCTGAACTGGCTAAATCTTGGCTTGGGGTTAATCCCGGCACATTTACATATTTATTGGGTGCCCGGGGTATGGCGGTACAGTATAGAGTTATTCAGTTGTTGATGTTTGTACACCCAATTATACATTTAAAGTGAAGTGTTCATTTTTTCATTTCATTTATTCCATAAGAAATTAATTTTATATAAGAAATTAACATTACTAAATCATAATAATCAGTATAATGGGGCATATTCCACACTAAGTGTTTTGATTCCACATTAATCATACGAGTCATCGTCATCATCATCATCATCAGCCTTATATGTTCCCACTGCTGGGACTCTCAGAGAGATAGTAAATCAAATCAAAAAACATATATTTGCCAGTATAAATGGGTACATTGTAGGTGTTAGTTAGTTTTTAAATCGCCATAACTGCTCCGGTAAATTTAAATTAGTAGTAGTAGTCATGAGTAGTAATATGGGCCGTAAGCTATCATGCTGGCCCAGTGTGAGTTGATAGATGTCATCTCATCATCGCTTGGTATCAGGCAATATTATAATAGCGGTCAAACGCAGGATTAAACGATGTTTGTTTTTAAACTCACGTATAATGTAAGTTTGAAATAGTGTCGAGGTGTGCTGGCTATGCGCTCCCAGATAGGGCTATATAGTAGATAAAAATGTAGTCGGTAACAATAGTGCTTTCTTGAAAATGTATCTCAAAGGTAGAATTATTTGATTCAAGTGACATGTCGCGAATTAATTAATTTTACTTGCGTTTTATTGTTTCCTCTAATGTGATATAAAATATCACTGGCTGGCCATCGTATTGTTAAAATGTATATAAAACGTAGGTAAGTCAAGAATGCAATCGTCAATCAATCGTTATGAGAGTAAATAAAATTACGTTAGTCATTGTTTACTCTCTTATCTATAGAGAAACCAAATTAAGAAATCGAGTAAGTAATGTCACCAGTGACAACCCTGACATAAACCATAGTTTA
The DNA here is from genome assembly GCA_931315375.2 of Opisthograptis luteolata. Classification (NCBI taxonomy): domain Eukaryota; kingdom Metazoa; phylum Arthropoda; class Insecta; order Lepidoptera; family Geometridae; genus Opisthograptis; species Opisthograptis luteolata. The sequence continues at coordinate 12,480,079 of OV928038.1, forward strand.
TATACAAGAACATACAAGCTTGTGTACTGTTCAAATATACATTGGAAGATACGACGCCTAATCGATAAGCGAGGAACTTTTGGCCTCGATTGTACCGCGTGGGGTCGAAGTGTTAATTAAGTTTTGCTTTTGATTGTATCGATGGAATTTTGTTCTGATCAAAGGGTGTAATTTTGGGCTTGTTAATATCCCCCGGGCTGTGATCTCATAGCTAGAGATTGTATTGTTTGTGTTCAGAAAGATTTTTGCTTTTACCCTTTTGCAATCGAAAAGCGATTTTCAAATATTAACGCTGTTGCGTTTTGCAATTTTTACTGTCAGTTTTTTTTATACTATTTACAGGGTAGCGTTTGATTACAACCTGATGTCAATGTGAAGTTGCCATCTTTAACTTTAACATGAAAGTTTTGTTTTTATTTCCAAAACTGACAAACTGTTTCTTCCAGTAATAATGTGTAATATTGGTGGATTATTAACCATTATGTGTTCGTTAATGTATACGAGTGTGGGCAATTGAAATAAAGTTGTGAAAGTGACTTTTCTAGTTGCTCCAGAAAAGTCCGTGTAAAGTTTAAGTAAAGTACCACTACTTTACTTAAACACTATCCACATCCCATCATCTTATCATCATCATCATCATCATTAATAATTGATTCTACTCTCTGAGTTTGAAATATTTTATACTTGACACTGGCAAATATACTAATCGTGTGAAGCCAAAACAAAAAAAAATTACATATGTCATTTTTCTATTTATTTTTTTACTACTACATATTAAGCTGAGTTTTAGTCGTAGGTGTATGAACTGAAAACGAAACTAGTTCCGTTCGAAAATAATTGAAACACGCCTTGATCGCGTAGTTTGATTAATCGGGGATTTTTGATTCACTGTGATTCACTATGATTCAGGAGTGGATTGCGATGACTAGACTTTTTAGGTGAAATTTGAACTGTGAGGGTCTCAGGTTGGTGTAATTCTACCAAGTTGTTTCTACCAGATGGTAGGAGTTTATATGATGATAAATAAAATCATCGTATAAACCCGGATTGCTGCGCTATGTCACTCAATTCAAGAGAGGTGGTCAGAGGTAGCAGGGGATCGAGCAATCTCGAAGGAAATGTAGGAGACCTTTGCCCAGCAGTGGGACTGTATAGGTTAAACTCTGTGATCACTGATATTGTCAAATTCGTTAAGATATTATAATGTTGCTTGATAAATATATTGATACTAGTTGCGCCCCGTGGCCGCATCTTCCCGTTATCCCGCAGGAACCTTTTTCCGGGATAAAAAGTAACCTATGTGCTAATCCAGGGTATAAGCTATCTCCATTCCAAATTTCATTTAGATCCGTTCAGTAGTTTTTGCATGAAAGAGTAACAAACATCCATCCATCCATACTCACAAACTTTCACATTTATAATATTAGTAGGATTAGCCCATATTGTCATAATATATCGGTACTAACTCACCACAATTCAATCACAACTTGAATCTATTCTTTACCTCTCTCGTCACAAAGAAATCATGCATTCCCGCCCTAAGAAATAAAACAGTCCATTTGGATGCTCCACGCAAACTAACTAACTATATCTGAGGGATAACTTCAAGAAAGCGAAAAGAAATTGCGAGCCATCAAACATGGCTTTGCAGTGATAAATCAAAGAGTTTTTTCTTTGGCATTATATTCACATTTATAATGCACACAGTACACTAGTTTTATCTAATCAAAAGAATTGACAAGTTTACGTACTTACGTAGCGAATCACTGCTTATTGTCGAGTACACAAGAAAACATTATAAACAATGGTAATTTATTTTGCCGCCACATATAAAATACGACGTGTTAATTCGGACTATTTAGTTATATATTTATACATTAGGACACAACGTTGCATAAGAAGGACGTAATGCTTAAATAACATATTCTAACAGTCATCCTGGACATGCAAGAAAAATTGTAGCGATGCCAGTGCAGCAAAATTGTTGAATGAAATTATAATATATGATTATTGTTGTTAATTATTTATTGCACATAATTTTTTGAGAAAAGGTCTGTCTATCTTAGCAGAACGTAATAAAGTGATATTATTAATACAAACATGTAAAAATATAAAAACATACACAAACTCGTAAAAATGAGAAATATATCCATAAATGTTTATTTCGCAACCATTTATCAAAATCGACGTTTTTATATAATTGGCAGATGTAAACACGTTGCGCTCATTGTCTTTGAATATTTTAGTGTGCGTCAGCTAGTACAATATACAGACCTCAGGTACTGTTTCTAACTACATTAATCTCTCCCATCCAACTCCCAAGAGGAAACACATAATTCAACATACGTAAGGAATGGTTTGTGGATATTTGTCAAAGGACAGAAAAATGGACATACTGTGCCCTTGATTATTGTAATATTTTCACTGTTACTGAAATATTTTCTAGCAAACATCTTTACGCGGAGATGGTCCGAGAAATAAATGTTATTTTTTTTGGGGAAGATCGAATATATTGCTGATGTCATAACAAAGCTAGGACTTTTTGTAAAAAAAATATTTTTCTTACGCTTGTTGATGGCTTGGTCTACTATGCATCATAAAGAAACACTGTTGTTTGATTTTTAACCGACGACCGATATGTTTTTACTTATTTTCTAACGTTTGCGTGAAGATATTGTCGAAGGTGCACGCTACAACTGAATTGGGAACTGACTTTCAAGTGAGGCTACTGAAACACACCGATAGGTGCGTGGTGAGCGAAATATTCTAAACTTAATGGTAGATGATGAGTCAAGCGAGCACTAGAAAATGCCTTACCACAAAGCAATGGTTTTTCTTCACTGAAACCTCTAGCTCATTTTAAAATACTAACTCTTCAAAACCACGACTAAAGGTTCGCAAGCTGACGACTCAGCTATCTTAACTTCTAATGTGCTATTTATTTTACGTATGCCCACGCATATATTTTACTGACTAGTTGCTTTGTACATTGAGCACAGTTTCACAGTCTTGCGAACTAAATCCTTCAGAGAGATTTAAAGCGTAATTAGAACGTCACAAGGCACCTCCTCTCTGCACACTGCACTTTGCATTGAACCGTTCACTGCCAAATAAATAACGTCTAATCAGCACATATATTATCCCAATCCCTTTAGATCTCCGGAGACAATCCAGCAGCTTGCATGTAGATTAAAACCGATGCATTCATAAATTTAGTTTAAATATTATTGGCCGATTTTGAAAACTCCTAACTAGTGTTTCAAAATTGAATTCGTAATTATAAAAGGTAATTATCATCATCAGCTGATTGCGTTGCCACTTCTGTGACTCTGGCTTTCTCTCGGAAAGAGAGTACCTATGGGTTTAAATCTACCACGGTGCAGGTTGGTTGATTTTGCAAACCCTTGAATAATGTGGTTCTTGGAAATTCCGGTTTCCTCACGATGTGTTCCCTTCACTTTGAGCGATGGCAAATCCGCACATAACTTATCCACTGCTTAACATATATAGGTCTTGCTCCTTGAACGTCACAATGGTTGAGGGTTATTAGGGGTTAGCATTCATCGACTCCCCACGACTCTTACGATGTCGTCGATCCACCTAGTGGCCTACCTACAGAACGTCTTTCGGTTCGTGGTTTCCAATCGAGAACCATTCTTCCCCATCAGCTCTTACAGCGGATCTTGCCTTGTCGTCAAAGTTCTTTGCGGTGCTTTCTCTCCACTAATGGTAATTGCAACTGAGCGCTCCAGTGCTTCGGAAGGTATTTCAAGCCGTCGGAGACCTTTGGGTGGTCTGAAAGCAAACTAGACTGGAACTGGCTAGCGGGCTGAATTATGGTCCATACTTTTTCTCTGAAAGCCAGTGTCCCAGCAGTGGTAACGTAATAAGCTGATAGCAGATGATGCCTAATATTTAATAGCATCGTCAATCATCGATCCAAATCGAAACCCGTACAGTGCGCGTCGAAGTGAAGTGCACGTCGAGCCTAGTCTGCCAATCTGCCAGTCAGGAGCTTATTGACGCGGGAGCTCTAGATTAATTTCAGCTGCGCTGTGGAGTTCTTCTCTATAAATAAACTAAAGGTTAATGACACTTCTCAGTATTGTATTACGATGTGTCATTAACAAAACTGGTAATTTGAATCATCCATTTGCGATTGTCAAAGGTGGTGAAACATCATGATGAAACCATAGCTTAGTGGTTGGTCTTGTATCTACCTGAATAGCTTTCACTGTTATGTTAAGAATCTGTCGCCGAACACCAAGCACATATTATACGTAGGGTCCAGGTATAGCGTGGCGCCTACTTCGAACATAATTATCCTCACTTAACATTAAGTGACCAGTGGTCAAATCCAAACTTATAAGTTAAAAAAATAACTCTGGCGTTAGCGACATAATTATTATTGTTCAACAAAATAGTTGATGAATACGATAAACTAAGAACTTGTATTCATCATAGCATAGCAATAGATCTGCTGAATTGCTTATTTTCTGAGAATAGTAATTGGAGAATGGTATATGAATGTTGATGGATGGAAGGGAAGAGGAAGACCACAGAATAGATGGATGGATTGTGTAAGGACCGATATGAATGAAAGGGGAGTGAATGAAGCGATGACGGCTGACAGGGGAGATGATAGAGTGGAAGAAGAATACATGCTGCGCCGACCCCAAATAGATGGGACCAGGGCAAGTAGTAGAAGAGTAATTGGAGAATGGTGACAGTTCTTGTGACGAAGTAGCAAAGACAATTGTTGAATAATGAAAATTATACTAATATATCAGTCGAGATTTACTCATATCACTAATACGGACGAAAATATTTCGTAATCTTGATGAATTTTTAAAGATCAATTATATCAAAAATGTTTCATATCACTAACTTTTTGGTGAATTTTTATCAAATTAGACGACTAATAATGTCTTTAAACCAATTAACTCTATATATTCAGACGCCATGTTTTCTTCTCATTTCACACACAGGCGGGATTGCATCTAACGCAACCAATCCTCTATCCACCAAACCCGTTAGGATCTAATCAAGTTCTACAAATGCATTCGCCACAAAGACTTCATGAATACTAGTTCTAGCTTAAACTAAATCACTGTCCTCATGTTGAATCCAATTTAACTCTAATACCCCTTTGTGACACAAGTGGTAGTCCAAGATCCCATCAAAGAAAGTTCTGCACTCATCTTAGTAAGTTCATTAATTAATCCATGTTCAAACTTCTACTCTAGTGTTATAAATGCAACAGTAACTCTGTTTTTGTCTGTTCGTTACTTTTCACTACTAATTGACTCAACCGTACTTGTTGAAATTTAACAAAGAAAGAAAATACATTACGAGAAAGAACGGTAAGCTCTCTTTGATAAATGAAATTGACGCGAAAGAAGCTGTGGGTGCATTTATTAAAACTTATAAATGGTGCGTTTGTTTGATATTCAAAACTTCATCACAATTCACATTATCGTTTTAACGTGGAAACAACATAGGTATTAAAATATTTAATATGTTTTGGTTTATTAGTTAATTTTCATCACAAATCACATGACGTTAGGCGACGATGTGGTAGAAGGTGGCGCCACGCTACGCTTTGGAAACTGGCTCACAAGCGAGACTGCTGGAACACACCTATAGGTGCCTGGCGTCAGATATAATAACAATCAACCCAATCATTTCAATGTCAAAGTTACATAAATAAAAAAAACTTTTAATTATGTGCCATCAAATTCATCAAACGAGTGTAAAATTTAATGAATAAGATCTCGGACTATTTTTTGTCTCAAAGACACGTCTAGCCTTTCGATAGTCTATGGTTAGACGCTGATTGAAGTCAGCTCTTCATTAAATGAAGCTCTGACTTTAGGGCTCCTACACAAAACTGCGAATTCGCATCGCATCGTAATATATCTGCGAGCTCGCATCAAACAAGAACTGCCGATCTGATTCGCATCGCGCCGCATAGCTTCGCAGTTTTGTGTGTGCCTAACAAAGACTATCGATTGGCGCAGTTTACTCTACAACCGATAGGATAGAAAATAAATAAAATCATTTACTTTTTTTGAACTAAGTTATGGAGTGAGATCCTTTTATACTTACCAAGGAGTCGCCGATGATACCGTATTTTTTGTATATACTGTGATCTGTCATGATAAATCTGTGGTTATTTTTATAGAATTTTGTATTTCAATAGAATTACACCTTCATCATCATCATCAGCCTTTCACGATCCCACTGCTGTGACTCTGGCCTTCTCTCAGAGAGAGAGTATGGGCTGTAATCTACCACACTGGCCCAGTGCGGGTTGGTAGATGTCGCATGCCCTTGAATGCAGTTCTTGGGTATGCCGGTTTTCTCACGATGTTTTCCTTCACCGTTTTGAGCGATGGTAAATCCGCACATAACTTAGTCATAGGTGCGGGCCGAGAGGATTCGAACTCGGTGTCGGTGCGTTGTAAAGCGCACGCGGGTACCGTTCGGCCACCATCGCTCCACATTTACGGCCCATACTCTGAGAAAAGGCCTGCAGAAGGTTCTGCAGTGGGAATGTAAAAGCCAGATGGTGGTGATGAATTGAATTGAAGCAAGTTATGTTACGTTAAGTCATGCTCTCAGAATTTGCAAGTTGAAGTGGCAATGGGCAGGCCACATCGCTCGACGAACCGATAACCGATGGGGAAGAAAGGTTCTCGAGTGGCGACCACGAACCGGAACACGTTCTGTAGGTAGGCCCCCCCACTAGGTGGACCGACGACATTGTAAGAGTCGCAGGGAGCCGATGGATGCAAATGGCTAAGATCCGTTCATGGGGGGAGGCCTATGTTCAGCAGTGGACTTCTTCCGGCTGATGATGATGATGATGAAGTTATTTTACAAGAGTAAAGTTACCGCCGAAATCTTGCAATTTAGACTGAACTTTACACTGTTGAAAATATGTGAATAATTTATAAATTCCAACAAAATCATAAACCTAAGAGAGTGGTGTAAACTGAGGACAGATTTAAAGCGTCAATTAGTACCCGAGCACGGACGCAGGGCTCAGGGACTAAATGTGTTCGTGAGGGGGAGCAAAAATAGTTTCATGTGCTTTAGAGATGGTCGGTTTGATAGAAATGACAGGGCAAGAGATGTAAAATGAAACTGGGAATGTAAGTTTGTTATAAAACATCAGACTAGAAAGATAATGATAAAAAGCTTGGGATTGTAGTGAACTTGCTCCAATTCAATTAGGTAATTAGTTAACGGAAAATTATTGTAAAAGTGATCAGCTCCCTGTTCTTTTTCCGGCGTAAGGAGGTTGGAACAGGCGTGACTTGTATTAAGTTAGTTGAATTAAAATAAATTGCGGTTTCACCCGGTTCTATGTCCTTTCTCAGGTTCTAGACTATCTCTGTACCAAAGCGTGACAGACAGATAGACAGAGTTACTTTCGCATTTATAATATTAATATAGTAAGGAAGTTGGGATTTTGAATTTGAATTAACAGCAGGTAACTTGTGGTCATACGTTACTCTGGAAAATGCAGATAGATGCAAAAATACACCCATTTATACATTTTCAACATCGCAGCACGTCTAAAACTCAACACTACAGCTCTACCTAAGTCCTAGCAAACACCACACAGCTGTCGACTCTACTTCAGGATTTAAAATTCAATTTTAAACGAAAAACACGACCGTGGCTCTCCGTACACACCGAGGTAGAGAACGCCCGCTGTTTACGACCCAAAGAGCATTTCGCGATGAGGGAAATGTTCTACCTAGAGTAGAGCATTGTAAAGCGTTAATATTCCTTGGGTAACTTGGTTAGGTTTATGAGTTTAGTAACCTTAGTTTATGATTGGGTTTCTAATTTTGTAGTTTATATGTGTTCCTGCTGCGGTTTTGTTTGGAAGACAGATAATTACTTTACAGAACCTACTCTTGGTGAAGGACTCTCGAACTCCAGATCTGGCAGGATTAAGCGCACAAACTTCGCTGGCTCGGCCACCTTGAAATAATGGGAGACGATCTTGCGGTCAAACGAGCATACATGGGACGGCCGAGTGGCCGTCTCCTGGTCGGCCGTCTCAGGTATTGCTGGAAAGACGAAGTCACGAAGGATTTGCGCGAGCTCCAGGTGGAGGACTGGCGGGAGGTGGCGCAGGACAGACCGAAGTGGCGCTTTTTGTTATCGGAGGCCAAAACTAACTTTGGGTCGATGTGCCTTCTCAGTTAGTTTACCTACTCTTAGGTCGGCTTGTGACCTGTAAGCTGTACGTTTAAATCAAGGTGCTTGAGTTTTTGGTGAAAGGCAGCATTGTGATGAAACCATAGCTTGATGGTAGGGCATTTTCTAATGCTCACTTGGTTAGCTTCCACGCAAATTTAAAAATCTGCCACCAAGCACCTATCGGTAAGATCCGGCAGCCCCACTTGAGAGCCAGTTCTCAATCTCGGTCTAGTTATTTTTCAATTTCACTTGGTGCTTATTGGTGGTGTGGTCGAAAAAGTAGACCAAGACTGGTTTTGCTGACACAAAATGACTTTATTGCTTAAAGTTACTTATGCTATTAATTTAATTATTATTATTTACAAATATGCTACCAATGCAAAATATCGTGTCGCATTTCAGCCACGAACTGTATATTTTCAGAAATTATTTGCAATACCCAATTATGTTTCGAAAGCTTAAATTGAAAGCCGTTTTTGCTGTTTAATATAAATAAATAATTTATTTACTAACCATATCACACGGAAGGATATTAATACCTAAAGCCTATGTAACTTAAACTAGCAATCAAAACAAAACCAATCCCTTATCAAACGCTAATCACCTTTCAGTTTACATGACTTAGAAGCTAGTTTTGTATAATCCGACTCTTACCTTACGAAATCTTTAGAAAGTCATATAATACTAGCTGCAGCATTTGGAGATAAATATACTGATAGATAGAGAGTTCTGCGCCTCTAGCCAAGATGCATTCTACAATCGTTGACGCCAATAGAAAACAAGAAAAAAGTATTGGTTTGACATATTTCTGACCACGTGACTTAGCGTTGAAATATGTCAAACCAATACATTTTTCTTGTTTTCTATTAGCGTCAACGATTGCAGAATGCATCTTGGCTAGGGGCGCAGTGGTAGTGATGTCAGCTTTGTCAGTCGTTCATGGTGGCATTCAAAGAGGGAGGGCTATGCTCAGCAGTGAACTTCTTTCGGCTGATGATGATAATGATATCAGCTTGTGATCAAATGCTGGAATGAGCTTGAGTTTTCAGTAAAGGAGAAGATCGTGGTGAACCATAGCTTAGTGGTATGGCATTTTGTGCTCACTGATTGGTTTGCATGCTCCTTATTTTCTACCCTACGTCGCTTCCACAATGATAACAAATCTAACGACATCTAATACGCTAACATAAACATACATACCTACTCCTCCTGGGGCAGTCATGTTAGAAGAAAAAACAATATGTCATAACCCTTATCAAACTAAAACCAAACACTTCAGGACATGACATAAGCCAGGCCAATACCTGGCTCGGGCCTTCACAGACGAAAACTTTATTAGGTCACTGAAACTTAGACCATCCACAATATATATCCAAGCAAAGATCGATGCATACATAGTTACTTCGAAGGTATTACAGGGTTTAGTGGATTCTATTCGAATTAATCGACTCATTCGAATAATTCATCGATATTAGTAACTAATGGCACCAATTTGACTGCCTGCCTAACTGGGTTCAAGTTTGTCCGAGTCACCATGAGCGTCGCGAGTCACTGACTCACGATTACCGAGTCGATTAGTAACTACTAATACAAGTAGTTAGTAATATTCAAGTCGAATATAAAAAATAGTAGTCAAAGCTTTTGTGGCATTGAATCTTTTTCGAAAGAACGGTTCACCGAAAAGTCAGAAAACGCGGCGATGGTTTGATTTCTCTGTCAAATACAAAACGATCATCTGATTGGTAGTTACGTGAGATCACATTAAAAACACCCATCCTATTACACATCGATCCAAAATCCATACATAATTCAGACACCAGGTAGACCGCTGCCAATTATGATGATTAAATTCTGAACTAGTTTTCACACTTGAAGAGTTTCAAAGCCCCACACGGTTCTGTAAACTTTAGCAAGTGGGCCAAACGAAAACACCTGCTGATTGATTCTGAACATAAAACAATGAACTTAATTCAAATCGAACGATAGCTCGGTGTCATTTTTTAAATTGAAAAGTCGCTTAAGAAGATAAATACATGGTATACTATGAATTAAGTCATAGGTGCGGGGCCGAGAGGAGTGTGCCACCTTCCTTATCATCACTAAATATCAGGTGAGTTTTGATCAGGTTGTTTAGCGGCATAATAAACTTGACGCCACTGTGTTTCGGAGGCTACGTTAAGCTATTGGTCCAGATTGTCATTATCAGCCTTTCACGTTCCCACTGCTGGGACTCTGGCCTTCTCTCAGAGAGAGAGTATGGGCTGTAATCTACCTCGCTGGCCCAGTGCGGGTTGGTAGATGTCGCATGCCCTTGAATGTTGCAGTTCTTGGGCATGCCGGTTTCCTCACGATGTTTTCGTTCACCGTTTTGAGCGATGGCAAATCCGCACATAACTTATTAAGTCATAGGTGCGGGGCCGAGAGGATTCGAGCTCGGTGTCGGCGTCTTGTAAGTCACACGCCTAACCGTTCGGCCACCATCGCTGTATCGTTGTCCAGATTGTATCAGTGGTAAAGCCATATCGGATACTTCAGGTGGTCTGAGTTTCCGACGATAGCCTCTAGCTCCAATGAATTAAAAAGCGCTTGAGTTACCTATTGGTGGCGCTTAGAAGGGTAGCAGTGGACTTCTTCCGGCTGATGATGATGATGACCGTTACCTCATAGTCTTTAGACAGCCAAACCGTCTGACCTAGTGGTAAGTGACAACGTAGGTAATGATGTTTGAACACGAGGTACAGTAAGAGGACTAAATAGCAGTAACACCTTAATGCTTATAGTCGTCCGCACGGTAGGCATTCCGCGTATATCCGTGTGTGTGATGCAACGCTCTTTCTGACTGATTCATGTACATACACTCATACGTGTGAAATGGCTTATAGAAGAAGGTCATATGCGTGATTTGCTTTCAAACTATACTGCTACTAGAATTGTTAACCTAACTGAACTTATTAAATCCCAACTGCAAGACGAAATCGGAGACAAAATCTTTGATAAGGTGTCCACAGTCCCTGGTCGCATTATAAATGCAGAAGCGAAACGTTTTAAGCGAGACTGTCGACCTTCCACGGATGCCGCCGTTTGGGCCCTTGGGATAATATCATCAGACCTTAAGGATAATAATCAACATTATAAATTCTGATCCACTTGATATGACAACAATCAACACGCCTACGGGAAGCAACCCTTTGGATCTTCCCAAGAGATCCTATACGTTACTATACCGAGCCCTTGAATATTTGATTGTGTGAGAGGTAACATAATACAATATTATCCATCCATTGGGTGAGATTTAGTTATTCATAATCGGATGATGGGAATTTGTAGTGTGTATCAGTACAAGGAACATCTTAAGGATTATATCTTAATATATGTTTTGTGTAACCTCAAGTGAATAACAGTGTAAGTGATAATCGCGTTTGAAATACATTGGATCAGCGTATTTGCTACGCTGGGTGAGTAGCTAGAAAGATATATAAATGTATATACATACTAGTTGCGCCCCGCGGTTTCACCCGCGTCTTCCTGTTGTCCCACAGGAAGCTTTTTACAGGATAGTGGCCTATAAGTTAATCCAGGGTATAGGCTATCTCTATTCCAAACTTCATTCAGATCCGTTCTGTAATTTTTGCGTGAAAGAGTAACAAACATCCATCCATCCATCCATACTTACAAACTTCCACGTTTATAATATTAGTAGGATATATTCACAACCGGAAGGTTTCTGAAAGCCACATATTATTATTCTATATTGCAGTTTTTTTTATGTAGGCCAACCAAAAACTGACATTTCTGTCATTTGTTTCATACCTTTCTAGCAGCAGCGGTTGGATGAGAAGAGCCGAAGATTAGGCTTAGTGGTGTTATTTGAGAGAAACCTACGTCCAGCAGTGGAGCGAAACAGGCTGATTATGATGGTGATGATGATTATGAATGCATCTGTTATATAATCATCAGCCCTTACGTTCCCACTGACACTGGCCTTCTCTCAGAGAGAGAGAGTATGGGCCGTTATCTACCACGCTGGCCCAGTGCGGGTTGGTAGATGTCGCATGCCCTTGAATGTCGTGGTTCTTGGACATGCCGGTTTCCTCACGATGTTTCCCTTCACCGTTTTTGAGCGTTGGTAAATTCGCACTTAGCTTAGTCATAGGTGGGGCCGAGAGGATTCGAACTCGGTGTCGGCGCGTTGTAAAGCACACGCGGCTACCGTACCGGCCACAATCGCTCTCATATCTGTTACATATGGTATCATATTTCCATGTGGTGTGGTAACCACTCATACCCTCATAGAACAGATACTCCTACCCTTTGGTGAAGCATTTATAAAGTTCTAAGACTAGTAATAAATATTAAAATCCCAAGCGAAGGGTGGACTAAGGAATTAGTTGGGTACGTTTCGGCTTATTGTTATAAACCCACCTTTTAAGGGACCAAAGTCCTAAGCATGGTATAGGTAGTTATTTTGGTAGTAAAGAGATCGGTTTAGATGTCGCATGCCTTTGAATGTTACAGCCATACTGTATCGAGATACTTTACGGATATATTCACCTATAGACATCATTTTACATAGCAAACACAATTACAATCGACAATATTTTTAATGATATTTTCATTTATTTTTCAATCGTTATGGATATAAATAACAAAATAAAAACACTTAGCTAAACCTTAAAATGTAAAATAAAACTACCTATCAGACTAAACAAACTACTTAATCTAATAAACCACTACCAGTTGGCCACGTTCCCAAAATGCTGGCCGCATTGCCGCGTTGAACAGCAATGCTTATTCTTTGCGCAAAATAACGGCCAGCATATTTTTTATCAGAAGCAAAAAACAATACATACATACATCAGATCATTAAATATGAAATATATAAATAAACATAGCTAGTTTTAAGTTGACGTTTTAAAGTGATCACAATGTATCCTATTGAATAAACATATTTTTGATTTTGATTTTTTGATTTTTGATTTTGAACAAACAAACTAATAAAATACATATTTTATACATAACTAAAAAATTAATTATTTTTTATTATTAATTCACCTGAGGCTCTCAAGAATAGCTGACGGAACAGGTCTATAAGTGCTTAGCGATAGATTCTTAACTTTAGAATGGTAGCCAGCCAATCCCTATCACAAGATCATATCGATAGTTGACTTCACTGATAAAATACATAGCTCAGCAGGGGACTTGTAACAGTCAAAAGTGACATTATAAAACACCCGCAAAACCTTTCTCTGTAAGCTAATTTACCAAAAGTACATTTTCTCGAAATTCATTGCCTGAAATACTACTTTATTCGCAGTCGTCAGAGTATTCAAATATTTCCCTGTAAATCGTTGAATATTGTCCGTGTGTATTAACATATATTTTGTTTTGGGTTCATCTAATCCTACTACAGCCTTGGAAATGGATGAAATCCTACCTCGGGACTGTCTTATTTTGTGGAATATGATTTGTAAGGGATTTACTGCAAATAGAATAAACAAAATTGTCACAAATAATAATTAAAGTGGTACATTTCACAAGGGATAAGAGAAAGAGAGAGAAAGAAAGACTATAATTGGGAAAACTGCACACAATAACGAAACAAAAAATAAAGAAACGCACAAAAAACAGTAACATTGTACAAAGCCATTAGTAATATTATGAGATGGTGCGAACACTGCTTTTCAAAAAGGACTTGGCTCAGCATATGCTATGGACGAATCCACAGCACAGATGTATTTTTCTAAATTTATATGGATTTTTAATGTCTGAAGACAAAGGTCTTCAACCAGTACGTCCTACCTGTAATGACATACGGAGCCGAGTCATGGACACTCATGGCACGACTAGTCCACCAATTTAAGGTCGCTCAGCGGGCTTTGGAAAGAGCTATGCTTGGGGTTCTCTGAGAGATCGAATCAGGAATGAGGTAATCCGTCAGAGAACTAAGGTCGCTGACATAGCTCACAGAATTAGCAAGCTGAAGTGGCAGTGGGCTGGTCACATAAGCCGCCGAACCGATAACCGTTGGGGTAGACGTGTTCTTGAGTGGAGACCGCGACTTGGCAGATGTAGTGTAGGACGCCCTGCGACAAGGTGAAGCGACGACTTGCGCCGAGTGGCTGGCAGTAGTTGGATGAGAAGAGCCGAAGACCGGGCTCAGTGGTGTACCTTGGGAGAGGCCTATGTCCAGCAGTGGACTGATATAGGTTAATGATGTTGATATGGATTCAATTTCTTTCCTATACAATAAAAAAAAGAATGATCAAAATCGGACCATTTTGTAAAAGTTATGCATTTAGTTACATTATTAACAAATCTGCGTTGACTTGTCCGTTTTTTTGTTGGTTGAAAATTTGTTACTGTCAACCTTTTGTGGTATTCTACAACACTTTGTTTGGTAAGTGCTAACATAAAGTGTTACCGAAAGTAACATACGCGGATGAGACTTTCTTCAAGCAAACGGTGAGTTGATTAGAATTTAATTTAAGTCCCTGGTCTCCGTAGCGTCAGCCTGCAAAATGACATTAATTATCGAAGACACAAAAGCTTGGTACTGCCGTGAAGAAGCTCTAATTCAATCAGCTAGTAATAAGAAAAATAAATTAATTGTGATTGCGTCCAAAGAATAACCTGCTGGACGTTTCTTGCCTGTGTAAGGAGGTTGGAACAGGCGTGTTTCAAGTTTGACGTTTTAAAGATAGAAAGAAATGTGTCTTTTTTTGCGATTCCGTACCCAAAGGGTAATAAAACAGGACCTTATTACTAAGACTTCGCTGTCCGCCCACCTATTTGTCTAACTGTCTGTCTGTCTGTCCATCTGTCATCAGGCTGTGTCTCATGAACCGTGATAGTTAGACAGTTGAAATTTTCACAGATAATGTATTTCTGTTGCCGCTATAACAACAGATACTAAAAAATAGAATAAAATAAAACCAACATAGGTGATTTTTTTGCCGTTTTTATAGATAATGGTACGGAACCCTTCGTGCGCGAGTCCGACTGACACTTGTCCGTTTTTTTTTTACAAAATGTGTTGGGCTCGAACCTAATAAAAACCTCCCCGTGACTGGTGGGGCGAGATGGGGTCACGAGCGCATTCTTGTTCTATCATATACTTAGAAATTTGATTTCCAGTTCCAGCCTTAACAGTTAATGTCATACCAGGAATACGGGCTGCAGAGTTTCTTGGCAAACTCAGCGTCGCAACTAGAAACATATATTTGAACTCACGCTATTTGAATAGGCAACGGGTATGGCTGACAACTTGTCCGTGCAGAAGTTGGACGCCCGCGGGACAGCGGCCGCCATTGTGATTTCATAATCTGTGGTACTGTAATATTAGCTCTGTGGTTATGATAATAACAACGCCACAGATGGCTTTTTGGCGGCAATTGAATTGTCAAAATCGTTTATATTTCTAAATTTTCTATTTCTTTATGTGATAATTTGTGATATTGGGGAATTATTATATGTTCGGTAATGAAACGAGCGAGTGCGAGTATAGGAAATTGGAATATAGTTGTTACAAAATATGAAAGAAATAAATAAGTACTTGAGCTTTCCTTTTCAATGAACATAATATATATTTGTCTCGTTGTGAGAATCGATCCTGTGGCCTCACGCCTCGAATGCCCTCGAATGAAGAAACATTTCAACTAAATCAAAATCGGTTCATCCATTTAGAAGTTACAATGCCGCAGACAGATACACACACGATCAACTTATAACACTCCTCTGTTTTCGTCGGGGGTTAAAAATAAAGATATATACGAGCTAAGGTCATCCCCACGTTTCTTACACCAAAAGCTGAAAATCACTGTAGGATTTGAACCCATGACTTACGGGTTTCAAACCAACATCAGCAACAACTGGGAACTAACTAACAGAGATGGCCCAACGGCACAAAGTGAATCTTGGCCTCCGATAATATAGGACGCCACTTCGATCTGTTCTCGCCGCCTCCCGCCAGTCCTCCACCTGGAGTGAGCGCAAATACTTCGTGACTTCGTCCCTCAAGCGATGCCAGGAACGGCCGACCGGACGAAGGCCACTCGGCTGTAAGCTCGTTTGACCGCACGTTCTTCTCCCATTCTTCCAAAGCGGCCGAGCCAGCGAAGTAGGAAATAGGAAAGAAAACAATAAATTCCACGACCATTTGTCGATACAAACCGCTCTGAATACTCAAAAGGTCTACCCAAGTGGGGTAAGAGGAAGATTAATCGACCGTGCGAAAAATGAAAGAACGATGTTACCTTAGCTACGTGTCGCCATTTATTATGCGAGAGTTCCATTATTATGCGAGTTTTACTGTCAGGAAGAATGGCGAGCGAACATTTTGCTCGGCGAGAAAAATGTAGTAAATCTGCTTGGTATCCACATTTCAACGGAAATGGCAAGCGTTTATTTTATTCTTGTATATAATAAATGTTTTCGAGAGCAAAATTTCTGTGACTATATATTTTTTCTGCTTATTTTCTTTTGTTTGAGTGAAGACCATATTGTCTACAGTTGGTTTATGCGTATAAAATAGCAGTGATATATAAGAACAGCTCTGTCCTCCAACTAGGATACCCTGCATCAAGGGTATCAGAAAATATACGGATTAGGGATCCACAACACTCAGAAACGGAACAAATACGCCTTTTTAATGAATACCTGAATAGCAAATACGGTTTCTTCATCATTAACGATAAAAATGTGTGTAATAAGGTCATTGACATAAGTTATAATAATTTAACGTGTAATACCTATACCAAAATTTAACAGAAATTAAATGACGATTTTTTTTTCAATTCATAGGATACATTGTGATCACTTTAAAACGTCAAACTTAAAACTAGCTACGCCTGTTCCAACCTCCTTACGCCGGCAAAAGAACAGGCAAGAAACGCCCGGCAGGTAATTTTTTTGGCGCGATCACATTGACAATTTTATTCTTATTACTAATTGATTGAATTGGAGCAAGTTCACTAAAATCCCAAGCTTTTTTTTTTTTTTTGTTCGAAGATGGCGCCACTACACCTGGACTGCGAACAATAAACTATAAGTACATCGAAATATCAAAATCAAAATCAAAATCAAAAACTTTTTTATTTAATAGGATACATTGTGATCACTTTAAAACGTCAACTTAAAACTAGCTACGCCTGTTCCAACCTCCTTACGCCGGCAAAAGAACAGGCAAGAAACGCCCGGCAGGTAATTTTTTTGGCGCGATCACATTGACAATTTTATTCTTATTACTAATTGATTGAATTGGAGCAAGTTCACTAAAATCCCAAGCTTTTTTTTTTTGTCATCTAATCGATATTTTTTATTTAGCTTTACTAATAAGAAGATTTCTCTTGTTTGGTTGTACACATTGGGATATGGGAACATGAATATTAACGAGTTGCGGGATCACAACCAAAGCAGACCAGACCCCACAAGCAGCACCCGTTCACGAGTTGACGCATGTGCCAGCCATCGCTCTCCTCGACCATATGAGAGGGAAGAGGGCGACCCGACACATGACGCCGCTGCAAGCAAAGTCACTTTCGTGAGCATGACTGTTTTGGCTGTTTACCGAAAATGGTTAGAATAGGGGAAATAGGGAGAATAGATAGATAGAAAGAAAGATAGATAGATTAACTACAATCCCAAGCTTGTTTGTCATCTAGATAGTCCGATATTTTATAATAAGCTTTACTAATGAGATTTCTCTTTATACGGACTTGAAATTTTGTTATAGACAAGTCTTGAATTTCACTTGGGATTTTGTTGAAAAAGCGTACACATTGACCTTTGAACGAGTTGCTAACTTTATGGAGCCTAGTGGTGGGTACAGCAATTTTATCTTTGTTTCTAGTATTAAAATTGTGATAATCACTTCTCTTTTTGAAGCTATTTAAATTTTTCCGTATGTACATTACATTTTCATAAATATATTGACAAATAACTGTCATTATTTTGGTTTCTTTAAACTTAATTCTTAAAGATTCTCTGGGGCCCATGTTATAAATCGCACGAACAGCTCTCTTCTGCAATACAAATATGGTGTTAATATCAGCAGCGTTTCCCCACAGCAATATTCCATAGGACATAATGCTGTGAAAATAGCTGAAATAGACTAGTCTGGCTGTATCAACGTCAGTAAGGTGACGGATCTTCTTTACAGCATATGCTGCAGAGCTAAGTCTGCTCGATAGACTGACAATATGTGGGCCCCATTGCAATTTGTGATCTAAAGTTATGCCTAAGAATACTGTAGTCTTGACAAGGTCCAATTCTTCGTCCTTAATTTTTACATTTGTTGGTACTTCTTTAACATTGGGCAGCACAAATCTCAAGCATTTTGTCTTTTTTCCATTTAACATCAAATTGTTCGCATCAAACCAGTCTGTAACTTTGGAGAGAGCATTGTTCACGTCGTCAGAAATGTTATGTTGTCGCTTTAACTTAAATAAAAGCGACGTATCATCAGCAAACAATACTATTTCGTGATTGTCACTAACAAGGCTGGGCAAATCATTGATGTAAACTAAAAACAGAAAAGGTCCGAGTATTGAACCCTGCGGAACTCCCATTGTGACTACTGACCCCGAGGATCGCTTCCCGTTCACGTCAACTCTCTGAATCCTATCACTAAGGTATGAGGTTACAAGGTCCAGAGGAACACCTCGAATACCATAGTGCCGGAGCTTCCTGATCAGTGTCTCGTGGTGAACACAATCAAATGCCTTGGACAAGTCACAGAACACGCCTAGAGCGTCCCGTGACTCCTCCCAGGCATCATAGATGTGAGTTAATAACTCGACACCAGCATCAGTAGTAGAGCGACCACGCGTAAAGCCAAACTGTTTTTGATTAAGTAATTTGTTTGCAGAGAAATGTCTTTGCAATTGATTTAGAATAAGTTTTTCGAATATTTTACTAAATGTTGGTAATACTGATATTGGTCTAAAGTTAGTAGGGTCAGTCGTTGTACCCGATTTAAACAAGGGTGTTATCTTACTATGTTTCATCAGATCAGGAAACACGCCGTCGTCAATACATTTGTTAAATATCAGGGCTAATTCGGGTGCAATCATTTCAATTAATGGCTTAACAACGGTCACGGATATACCCCAGAGGTCAGTAGTTTTCTTGACATTAATCATATTAAAAGCTTTTACTACATCTTTGCAACTAACATAGTCAAATTGAAAAGGAATTTTGCACTCTGGTACATTTGTTTTTAACATAGATTCTGCAATGGTGTGCGATGAGTTTAAGAACTTAGTAGTAGAGACTGGAATGTCAGTGAAAAAGGTTTCAAATGCTTTAGCTACTTCAATGTCAGTCTTGACACTGGTATCGCCAATATTTAGGTTGTAATCATTAGCTTGAGACCTGACTTTACCAGTCTCACTATTTATAATTTTCCAAGTTGCTTTAATTTTGTCATTACTATTTTTAAGCTTAGAACTTATATAACGAGACTTTGCAATGTGACAGACCGTCTTAAAAATTTTTGAGTATGTTTTTACAGTTTCTTTAAACTCATTACTAGTATTATATTGTTTTTCACTGTAGAGGTCGTACAGCTTTTGCCTGCTTTTGTGAATACCAACTGTAGCCCACTCCGTAAAATTAGGTCTATCAGAAACCATGATCGTTTTTGGAGTAAATATCGTGTTGAAAGCTTTGCTAAATACGCTGAAAAAAGAGTTGTATAAATCATCAGCATTTCTACGATCCGGTAAAAAAGGAAGTTCATCGATCAGTTTTAATTTTATTTTCTCCATCCGATCAACGGTCTCTGGTACATATGTGACAGATTTTTTTCCATTAATTTTTATTTTATTTTTAATTGTAATTAATTGACCACAATGGTCTGAATCTAATTTACTTATTACACTTTGACTAATTACATTCACATCTGTAAAAATATTATCTAAACAAGTAGCCGTAGTGGCAGTTATCCTTGTAGGCTCCATAAACAGATTTCTCAAATTAAATGATTTAAATAAATTAGTTATTCTCGTACTTAGAGTAGAAACCTCCAAAAGGTTTACATTGAAATCTCCACAGATAATAATTTGTTTATTTAACTTGGATATTTTGAAAAGAACTTCCTCCATTAACTTTTCAAAATCATCATATGAACTAGTTGGAGGCCTGTACACACTTAAAATAATGAACTGCTCCAATTCTACACAGGCTATTTCGATTATTCGCTCAGCTGAGTAGTGGACGATGTCTTTGCGTTCTTTGAATTTAATTTTTTTATTTAATAGTATTAATGAACCACCATGAATTGCATTAACTCTGCTGAACGAACTACCAACTTGGTGATTGTTAAAACTAAATATGTGTTCATGATTTTTGAGCCAATGCTCAGTAATGCAAAGAATGTCAATGTTATTGTGATTCATGAACAACTCAATTTCTAAACATTTGCCCTTCATCCCTTGAATATTCTGGTGGACCAGGTTGAATTTATTTACATTTTCGTTAACTATGATTTGTGATTTTGGGCAAGATTTGTAAACAATATTTTTTGATTTAATTGGGCTAGAGACTTCCTCTATTGTCATGCCACTATGTTTAAATTATTTGGAATTGTTTCCAACTGTTGAATAGTGTTGTCAAGACAGTACTCAATAGAGCACATTTGTTTAGCCAAGTTTTTGGCTGTCTTATTAAAATAATAAGATAGCGAATTAGCTACCCGTTGTTTATAGTACTTTTTAAGACAATAACTGTCTTTGGTCAAAAAATATTTTTTACCAACAATATTGTTAGTGTCAATCAGATTAATTTTATTATAATTACATGACAATTCATGTAAAGTCAAATTTAACTTATACCTAAGGTTGTTTTCTGCTTGTGACAAACTGTGACTATAGGGGAAGGTAAACAATATAATTTCATTTACTTGTAATAATCTTAACGTTTTAACATATTCATTTAGCTCATTTTCATTGACATTTCCTCTATTCCCAATTAAAATTATCAGATTTGAGTTGTGGTTATATTTATATTCTTCTATTTTTGGCATCAACTCACGCAGACTAGAATTGGGCATACAATTATTTATGAGCCGGCATCCAGTGTTCATACCTACTCTTGAACCCATATGCTTACCAATTTCATCGCTGAACATAACATAATTTGTTTCATTTACACTATCACCAGACAAGACATTCAAACTGTCTGACATTTCTGGTAATGATGAAGCAGTACAAACCGGCATTGGCTGTTTTGTGAGTTGACAGTCACATGCTGTGTCAATATTTGACTCAACACACTCTAGGTTGCTGTGGCTCAATTTGAGCAATTCATCCATCGCCAATATATACTCCTTCATCATGTACTGAGACTGTTCATAACGGCCACTGATAGTAATTAGTGAAGTCTCAAGGCTGGTGATTTTTGTTTGCAGGTCCTTTATTTCAGATTGATATGTTATGCTAGTAGTTTGCAACTCTAGTTGATACATTTTAATGTTATCCAATAAAGCAATTTTATTTCTTTTGTTTTTTATTGACTTCACTAAATTTTTTTGGCTTTTTAACAATTTTTTTGTTTTATTGATAATTTTTTTAATTTTAACATATTTCTTTAGTTTTTTTCTGCTACAAGGGTAAATAGTTCCCACTGTGTCATTATTTGTAAGGTCAATAGTATGAGTGGTTCCCACACCCCCTGCAGCATAGACGGGTAGTGAATCCCTACGGACTAAAACTAATTCATTAAAGAGACTAAGGGCTTTCAGTGCAGTACTGTCTTCTGTACTCTCCCTGAGCTGAGAGATTACACGGTGAGCTTCCCGGAGTTCCCGTTCCAAGGTAGATATTGTCTTCAGGGCAAGATCATACTCAGCAGCACACCGATCAAACCTGTCTATCGTTTCTTGAAGTCTGTCCCGTTCTTCAAGTATTGAATTTTGTTGTGAGTGTAACGCTGATAACTCACTTTTTAATTTATCATTTTTATTTAGGGTTTCAATCATAATTTGCTCATTGTCATCTCTTTCTCTGTTGAGTTGATCACACAATTCCTTGGTGGCCTTCAGTTCTTGCAAGGTCAAGAGGTGTCTGTTGGATTCCTCTTGACGAGATAAAGCTCTTCTAGTCATCATTTTGAGGTAAAATGTGAGCGATTAAGAGATCCACCAACAAATTATTTGGCCAACAAGTGAGGTTATAGTTTGGAAATATTGTACTTACGTGATTGTTTCCGTTCTAATAATCATACGAAAGATGTATTGCACGTATATAAGTCACACAAACACAGTAAACACTCCCAAACCGAGATAACAACGTCACAATTTTAAACTAAACAAACGAAAATGCCTCAACAATAAGTTGACATATACATAAAAAATACTAAAAATTTCACTATTAATACTACCTAAACACGTACATTAGTTTGTTTTATAGCAATGAATTTGGTAAGGGTCCAATAATAGTACGTAAAACAATTAAATTAATAAATTTTAACGGGACAGGTTTTAGTCAGCTGTTATTCGTAGGGTTGCCACAAGCAAAAAAAAAAAAAAAACATGCAACCCTCCAAGCTTTTAGTACTTTCAGCAGTTTTAAAGAAGACTTTTTATCGCAAAAATTACCTGATTTTTTTTTATCGGTTTAACTTCTCCCAGATTGTCATGTTATAAAGACTCAGCAACATTAAACAGAAAGAAAAAGGATGCATAAATGCCACATCATTAAAAGTAGATGTTTGATTAGGACTGAGCACCTCAAAAGTTGCTGAGCTACAACTTTCACAAGCTTTTCTTCTTAAAATTTTAATGAGCTAACTCAATGTGGCTGGTGACGGTTACAGTCACAGAATATAATAATACTAGTTATAATGCCCGCACAATCACATACATAGGCTCAAAGATACCATCTCCTTATCACCAATTTAAAAAATCCAAAGTTGGTTGGATCTTGATGGACTTAAGAACAGTTTTTACATTTCCCAAAGCTAGTTTCGTCAATATCAGTTGTGTCTGTATGTCACTCGCACATAATGCGCATTCCTTTCCACGCAGAGCGGACCACGAACAAAAGCGGTATATTTGCTCTAATATTGTCTACGTCCATCATTATTACAGCGTTGCTTAGGAGCAAAGGACCGTATAACCTAAAACACTTTGTGTGTCTATGAAAGAGTGTTACGTCATTTCTATGCTTGCTTTTCTATCCTTGTTGAGTGGTAAAAAAGAAGCTCAGAGAAGAAGCTCATCATCATCAAACTATTATGTTTCCCACTGCTGGGACACAGGCTTTCTCTCTCAGAGAGAGAGAGAGAGATAGTATAGGCCGTAATCCATGCGGGCTCTGTTCGGGTTGGCGACGAGATTAAGAAGAAAGGGTGTAAGTAATCAGAGTATTAGGCAAAGCATGAATGCCTAAAAAACGGTACAAATTTAATGTGATTTTTAAACTTATTGTAAGAGTAGGTACGTCGTTTACAATTATTTAGTTACCGTAGACAGTTAGTCATGTATATATAGAGAGAGAGACAGTTAGAATTAAAACTCTGAACCGCTTCATTGGCCCCGGCCTCTGATGCTTTCTTCATAATTATGATGATGAGTAATCTCTTTTTATAATACAGATAATTTGCAATAACTCTACTAAAAAGACTTCAATACTTGCAAACACAATAAGTGACTAAAACAAGTAAAGTTGAAGTTTTTAACGGTTACTTTATGTAATACCGGTTTTAGAAAAATAATCAACAGTTATCGATCCTTGCTTTGTAGGTTGGAACGTTATTATTGCTACTTCAATCTATTGTACATTTGAATACAATAGCAATATAAAAAGACACTACAATACGTTGTAAGTACTTCTTTCTGAGAAACGAGTTTTCGTGGAAATCATATTGAGTTCATATTTATTTGTTTCGTGCCCACACATTTATTGTAATCAAAAACGCTTAAAAGCACAATAGTAGAAAAGCTTGTCTTCTGAAGCACAAAGGGTTCAGTTTAAAATTCCGCCCAACCAAGTGACCGTTCTGTCTGTTGCTTTACCTTTTCGTTGCTCGATTGGCTAGTTACCACTTACAAATTAAGAATCTGTGGCCAAGCAACTATTGGTGTGTTGACAGTCTCACTTGAGAGCCAGTTTCCAATATACACGAAGGAAAAAGACCTTCCGAAATACCGTTTTCCTTCTGAGTCAAAAGGGAAGGAATTGTGATTCAGAAGGAAAACTAAAACAAAATAAGGAAGGAAACGGTCTTGGAAGGTAAAGACTCAGAAGGAAAGTCAGAATTTTTTTCTCAGTGTAGGTCTAGCGTAGCGCCATCTTCGACGTCCGTGTCACATAACGTCAGGTGACTTATTGTCAAACGCCACCCTTATATAAGTAAAAAAGGGTTACCTATAGGTATACCTTTTACAGCCAAATGTACAAACTTTACCTCATTAAAATTGTTTTAGTTAAGTGCTCTCAAATAACTTGTTTTCGGGTACTTTCAACAATAGCTTTAGGTCTCGTTGTTACATAAATTTCAGCCTACTGATTTACGGTACACCTCAAATATAACTAAAATACCGAGCGTTGAAACTCTACCAGTTAGCTCAACAAACTTTACTTAGGACCAAATTAATTTCTTTATTTTATTACCGTGGTCAGGACGGCGCGACATTCAGCGATTTCTCTTGATTGCGCGTCTCTACAATGTTTGGAGAGAAAGGAAAGGTTGTTTTCTTAATAAAGACATGAAACAAGAAAAGAACGTGAGACAAAAAAATCAGTATCTACGACTGTTCACATATTGGAGATACACTAGAAAATGTTTATTTCAGAACTAGTTGCGCACCGCGTCTTCCCGTTATCCCACATTTTCTGGGATAAAAGTAGCCTATATGTTAATCCAGGGTATAAGCTATCTCCATTCCAAATTTCATTCAGATCCGTTCAGTAGTTTTTGCGTGAAAGAGTAACAAACATCCATCCATACATCCAGCCATCCATACTCACCAACTTTCATGTTTATGATATTAGGAGGATAAGTTATAATTTTTATAAACGAACCTTAAATAAAAATAAAAACCTCATTAAATTATAGCTAAAACACTCTCTATTTAGTCACTTTTCAAATAAAAACAAACTAAATCAAAATCGGTTCATCCGTTTAGAAGCTTTCATACCACACACAGATCCACACATCAAATTTATGACGCCCCTTTGTTTTCTTCGGGTGTTAAAAATATATTAAATGCAGCTTAAAATGTAATGAGTGTAAAAATATTTTAATCAAACTTTTTATTTTTATTTTGGTAACATAATATGCTAATGAAAACGTCCTGAAGCGCCCCGGTTCGAGTTATATATTCACATTCACACATAGTAGTTTCAAGAACATTAAGTAAAAAATGTATCTTATTATGAACGGCAACGTATTTTTTTTTTTCAATTCATAATCCAAGAAGCAAAATTAAATCTGGAGTGAGAAAAGGAGTAGAGACATATATTACCGATGCTATCTACGAAACGCGTCTCCATTTATCACTCGCTGAGGTATAGCGTATTATTCGTAGACAATATCAAAAGCGAGCCGGGCGAAGGCACAAGCGATAGCGATGGGAGCATCCCATAATACAACACTTACTAAACACAAACACAACGCACTAAATACAAACACAACTCACACTAAACATGAAACACAATACACATACACAAACATAATACACACACAAATTAAACACAACTGACTGTTGTGTGTCAGTCTCACAGTGAGACGGACACTAATTTTAACACAACAAAAACCATACATCCGCACAAATATTATAATTAAGCGCATTGAAAAAAAAGCACAAGTATTTTTTCTGTCTGGGTGTTGTGGATCCTCCGATCACAATGTTTCGTAAATCAGGTTACGCCTGAAGTGGGACCTGATAGTATTCTCTCCCTAACCAGGTGAGCACTAGAAAGTGCGCTACTTCCAGCACCAAGCAAGTTTTAAAAGTGCGACTAATGATGGTATTCGAGAATGACGCCCAAGCGATAATCGGTACTTGAGCTCGGATTTGGCTCTGTCAGTTCATACGAATACGTCACTTAATCACTACTCTAGCATAGATCAACACATTAGCGTCCTTTTAATACCAACCTTAGTCGTAGTTCCCAGTTCAGGTGTAGCGTGACGCCACCTTCGACCACATCGTCACTTAACATCAGTTGGCTTATGGTGAAACGCTACCCTACAGGGTAGCAGGGTAGCAGGTTTTCCTACTACAGTAGGAAAAAAGAGAAGAGTTTAAACAAACGACAGTCGAATCCTATGAGTTGCGCCACACAAGCTCGCTAGTCTTGGTGGTAGAATGCGTAAGTAACACCTATAAGTAATATTGAGTGTAATTTATCAACTGCTGAGTGAGTCTCACATGTCCTCAGTGGTTATGTAAGACAGAGTTTGGGCTTGTTACGAGGTTGTCTTATATGTAATACATTCTTATTCACACCAGTTAAAGGAAGCAATCTAAGCGGCGCTTGCCTCATCGTCATCATCATCAGCCTTTTACGTTCCCACTGCTGGGACTCAGGCCTGTTCTCAGAGAGAGAGATGTATGGTCTGTAACCACGCTGGCCCAGTGAAGGTTGATAGATGTCGCATGCGTTTCGAATGTTGTGGTTCTTAGACATGCTGATTTCCTTTCACCGTTTTGAGCGATGGTAAATCCACACATAACTTATAAAGTCATAGATGCGACTCTCGAACTCTGTGTCGGCGCCTTGCTTAGTCGTTCCTAACCAATTAGCTTGGCTGAGCAACGTTCTCTGCGGTCGTTAGTTGGGTGATCACAAGTGGTGTTTAAAACTAACTGTGCGTAAGCACAGCTATCTTGCTATCTCTTTCACGCCTATCGCACGCTATGCACGCGCAGTGTAATGTCATTGACCGTTAAGGTGTCCATATTTTTTAGAAATATCTTTTCAAGATGATTTAGGCTGGTACTCTAGAATGACGCTCAAGCGATAATTGCTATCTAAACACAAATTGACGCTGTCATTTCATACAAATATTTCATATCAAATCTGTGCTTAAGTAGTGATTAACGTTATTCTAAAATAGCCTTAGAGTAACTTCGTATGTTTAGTAAGAGAGCAAAATATTGCCACTTCTCGTCGCCATCCTTCCTGTTTTTTGCAGAGTGATCATTACGTATTTTTATTTATTTTTGATTTTTGTTTTATGTTTTTTTTAGATTCTGTACCGGTTTTTATTAAGCAATGTGTAACCTTGAAAGACAAATGTTCTTTATCCAAAGAACTCAAGAATGCGAGCGGATACATACATACATGGCCTTAGACGTCTATGACAGACGATTCAAACCGTGTCAGTGGGGTTTGAAGAACACTTTTGTTGGTGGCTATACAGACCAATACGAGAACGGCAGGCTCGTCCACACTTAGTGCAGATGTGACTATCATTTGTTGGATTGGAATCGCTGACGAGCCGCCTCGCTCGCAGTTTATTCGGGTATTAAAATTTCATTTACCAACTTAAAACGAAAGACGAAATATTTTCTATTCCAAAAACGTGTTTCTTTTCTATTCCAAAAACGTGTTTCTTGGAAATTCAATTATTTTTTATGAAGTGCTTCCAAAATACATTAGTCATGGAAAATTAAAAACTTATTTAGTAGTTTGCCTAGAATTGTTTATTAATGTAAATAACTACTCATTTTTAAAATATAGCACATTACATATTCTCCAGTTACACTTCTTTGACTAGCGCGTTTTTAACATACTAGCTGCTGCCGGCGGTTTTATCTGCATCGACTATAGGGGCAACAAACCATCGATTATTTTGTGTATATAGTATACTTGTTGTAATTTTAGGATATTGTTTGTTAATCATCATCATTATCAGCATGTGTCAGTCCACTGCTGGACTTTTTTTCATAGTATTTACAGGGTAGCGGGTAGACCACAAGTCACCTGATGTTAAGTGACGATGTGGTCGAACATGGCGCCACGGCCACGCTATAGTGTAGGTGTGTAGGACGTCCTGCGACAAAGTGGAGCGACGACTAGCGCCGAGTGGCTGGCAGTGGTTGGATGAGAAGAACCGAAGACCGGGCTCAGTGGCGTACTTTAATATAATACTAACTACCAAATCAGCTAAGCAAAAAGAATGTGAGAGGAAAACATTGTTAGGAAACCGGCATGCCCGGAGGAACCGCAAAATTAAAAGGCGTGTGACATAAACCGACCCGCACTGACTGGGCTTGCAGGCTATTTGTTTTGCACCTTACCAACCTTACTCACAAAATAAATGGTTAACGTTACGGAGTTAATGGGTTCAAAGAATTTTAATGTTTTCCGGGTTTGTGAATGTGAATCGTAGCACAGTAAAGTTTTTATGGTTGCAGCTACCCAGGTGATTTTTTTTACCTTAAATTTAGCTTTCATTATGTACATTATTTCATTGTTACATATGTGTAATCGATGTTTTGAACGCAATTTAAAGACAAAAAAATAAAAAAAATGTAAGAAAATATTTGAAAAATGAAGTGAATTTTGGAAATAGACACTTGATGGGTATCTATATATCTATCTCTATAAATATATATAACTCAACGGTGACTGACTGACATAGTGATCTATCAACGCACAGCCCAAACCACTGGACACATGCAGGTGGATGTTATGACGTAGGCATCCGCTAAGAAAGGATTTTGATTAATTCTACCCCAAAGGGATAAAATAGGGGATGAAAGTTTGTATGAAACTTTGTCAATTTTAAACCGATCGGGCTGAGACTTTGCATGCATAAAATATAAAATATAAATATCGGGGGACAATTGACCTAGCCCCAAATTAAGCTCGAAACTTGTGTTATGGGTACTAGACAACTATATACGTACTTATATAGAGAAACAAATACTTATATAGATAGAAATATCCAAGACTCAGGAACAAATATTCGTGCTCATCACACATATATTGGCCCTTACCGGGATTCGAACCCGGGACCGCTAGCTTCGAAGGCATGGTCACTACCAACTCGGCTACCGCGTCGACTATAAAGCTAAGCCCACGCGGGTAAAACCGCAGGGAACAGCTAGTATTACTATACATTTATTTAAGTCACTTTAGTTATTTATTCCACACTACGCTACGTATCATGGACTGGCTCTTAAGTAAGGTGCCGGAACACACCGATAGGTGCTTGGCGACAGATTCTTAACTTGAGAGTGTTTAGCCAGGGAAGCACTAAAGAATGACCTTATCATCTTTATTTTCATTTTATATTTTGAATACCCTCCCACTCAGCTATTTCATAACAGCGTTTTTCTTCTTTGAAAGTTCAAGCTCTGATGTTTTGCATGTCGAAGTCTGTCATATAAATAATCACTAAAAAATTCAAAGACATGCAAGATAAACAACCTTTTCCAGCATCGTTATAGTAACTGCAGCTACGCAAATTACTACCTTAAACCAAACTAAGAAATTCTGAACTCTTTGATCATTATCTCCAATATTCTTTCATGCTTTAAGAAAATTATCCTCTACTCATGAATCATAATCCCACATACGTTGCAGTCCTTTGATGTAACCCCCGGCTCCTTTATGTCACTCCTTTGGCGTTCTTTTAACTTTCCAACAAGAAACACCGACTTTGTCATGCGAAAAGCAACTAAAGCTAGAAAGCGATAGAGTTCTCGGTATGCGTGTATTGAACTTGTTTGCAAATGTGTCACTCAATGTCCCTCTTGTTAATGCAATAAGTTTTAACGAGGATGGATGCAGACCAGGCGATATTTTAGTCCGCTGAAAGCTTTTTTTTGGTTTTTGTGGAAGTGAATTGGGATAGAGTGCGTGGAGTTGTTTAGCGGATGTTTCAAAGGGTGAAACCATGTTATGATGCAGCGATGACTCCTGGGTTATCCATAATATTCTGGCCTGTATGTCCAGCAGCGCTTATTGGCCATCAACGCCTGAGAAAAATAAGTGATAATTTTAATTTGATGCTTAGTTTTCATAATTGAACAAAATGCTTTCCAAAACCCTCAAAAATATAATACTTTCCTTTGGATGTTGTCAAAATGGAATTACCACAGCAATTCATTTTAATTAATACTCACGGCTAAGTTTAATCGAAACATTTCCTGTCTTCAGAAAACCCGAAATAAAGACAAACAGCCTCATTCTACTAATCCTACTAATATAATTAATGTTGCTAACCCCCTGAAAACTGGCAGCCTGACTAAACAAAAGAAAAACAGCGTGTCTGGTTCTACGTCCTCAAGGGAAAATGCAGATTTTGCGAACAAACGGAAATACGGCGGGCGTAACCGCAGCGCACGGCTAGCACTTTAACAAATAAGGTACAAACTAAACCAAACAAAATTTCTTGTTCCGCGAATTTCCAATTCTAATTCCAGAAACATATTTAAACGAACAAAGAAACTTTTCTCTTAGCACTTGTAATGAAAACCGTAAATTACATTCGCCGGAATATTCCGAAGAATATTTACGTCACTCATTGTTCCGCCTTGTTTATTTTAATGTAATTTTGCTTCGCGTATCAAGACACGTCAGCGTTTCAGCGTCTTTGATCAATAACCTGTGAAGGGCGACATGAAAAGCTTGAAAAAGTGGTTCCGTGACACGTTCCGGTTTTGTAGATGCCCTGGAGAGGTGCTTGTGTTACTGACGTTCAACTTTTGAGTGTTTGGCGATGCCTTCGGAGTCATTGCGTCAGCGTTTGCCGGAATGCCTCCTCTCCACTCTCAGACCACGGCACTCGATTCCCGTCAACTGTTTTGAAACGTGCCACCGGCGGCCTCGTCTAACACGAGTGGGTTTGTTCCCGTTTTTATGTTGCGATTTCAAGGGTCTACTTTGTTGGACAGGATGATGTATGGCAGATTGACCGGGTTCGGGCTTCGAAGGGTTAGGATTTTTTATTCGATTCTTCTATAGGATGTTGTGGGTGGGAATTTATCTTATGTGATAGAAGTTTTCTTTGTCTTTGAACGGAACTTTTTTAATGTACTTAACAGTTTTTTTTGTTTCCTTATTATACTAGCTGTGCCCCGCGGTTTCACCCGCTCTCAGACATTTAGTCTTATTAACAAACAAACTATAAAAGGTTTCTTTCGCATTTATATTAATAATTAGAATGGATTATACATATTAGGTCGTATTAAGGGTCGAATGTTGGACCACTTTTAAAATTTCTTTATAATTCTAATTATCGCGCATTAGAATACGATTTATAAATCAACAGCTAAAATCATATTACCAAAATTTGTATGTAATTGAACTGAATTAAGAGACAAGCAAGTCATTCGCGAGATGGTAAGCGTCACGTTAGGTTATCACAGTTACATATCACACAAAACTTTGAACTTCAACTATTCAAATGATGAATCTCTTTATGGTTGTTATTTCACTTGGGAAATTGCCTTTTGATCTGAGACACAGTTAGCACACTACTGTTTGGCAGCTAAAGAACTGTCAAAGCTACTTTCCCCATAGACTACCACTACAAAAATAATAATAATATACACATCACATCGTATTTGTTCAAGTATCTGCGTCAGGATATAAAAAATAAGTAACTGAGATGGCGCAACGACCCAAACTGAAACTTTTCAAGATTAGTGAAATTGGATCCTCAGACAAAAATAATTTTACACGGTGAGCGCTCCGAAATTTATGGAGTGAGGAAGAAACATAACTGAAGTGGTATATTTTTTTAATATCACCCTATTTAAAATGTGGCTTAATAAAATATCTTAGAGTAAAGATTAACCTATCTCTACCTTACAGAGAATTGACTCTCCACGACGCTTGAAAATACTTGATAAAAGTAAAGGCGTGGACACAAATATGAGGCAAGGATTATTTTTGCCCTTTAGGGGACAGCGTTTGAACACAAGTCACCTGATGCTATCTGGAAATGTGGTGATAGGTTCTTGGGGGATTTAGCCAAGCGAGCACTAGATTAAGCCTTACCACCAAGCTATGGTTTCATCACAATGCTTTCCTTCGCTATAGGCTCAAGCTCATCGCAGGATTCGATCCCATGAATTACAAATTAACGTCACTACCAAGAAGCTATCATCGCTACAATTAAAAACTCAAAAATAATAGTAATACAAATAAAATAAAAAACGTATAAAAAGCACACTACATTTTTTCAAAATTACTAAGACTACATAATCAGTCCACAGTTTTATCAAACATCACTTTTGGTATAAATTTCTTTGCTTTTTAT
Source organism: Opisthograptis luteolata (assembly GCA_931315375.2). Classification (NCBI taxonomy): domain Eukaryota; kingdom Metazoa; phylum Arthropoda; class Insecta; order Lepidoptera; family Geometridae; genus Opisthograptis; species Opisthograptis luteolata. The sequence goes on from OV928038.1 coordinate 12,512,521, forward strand.
TACATGTTATCAAAATCCATGCTGTAGTTTTTGCGTGAAAGAGCAACAAACATACTCCCACACTTTTTATAATATTAGTAGGATAAAGGTGTCGATTCGGTTTTGCATTCTCTAAAACTAAACTAAGTTTGACAGGTCTTATAGTATCGCTGTCTTTTTCTAACCACTGAAGTAAAAAAGGACAGCATTACTTTTAGACCTGTGAAACTTTGTTTAATTTTAGAGAAAGCAAAACAGAATCGACACCATTAAAGTTTTTGTACAGACTAAATGTAGTGTAGATACGAGTATATACCAGGTAATTGTATTATTGCTAAACGCCCTGACAAACTCAGTACCGTGATCACAACACATTTACTTGGAATATCTTGTAACGTGTCTTGTGTTTGTGACAATATCCTCAGTCTTATCGTACACAATATGATACAATGCCATAAAACATCTTGTATTTCTTCACCCTAAACCGTACAGTGTTTGTATCGTCTGGCCTGGAGCCAATTTATTATCCTTTTAACGACCTCGGCTATTTAGCTTGGACCTGATCCCACTTCCTTCGGTACACTCTTCCTAGAAACGTATCCGTTTCTGGTATTTTTATAGGATTCGATAGATATAATAATATTTTGAATGATTGGTAATTTCTAGATTTGTGATTCATCTGTGTATCAAAATTATTTTTGAAATTTTATCACAAGCATAATCTTCTTGCATTTTATGCTCTAAAGGTTTTATTCAAAAACAAACAGCGTCACTTTGTTCTACACGCAGTTTTCCCGTTCTTCTACGGGAGCATTTTTCCGGGATAATAACTAGCCAATGTGTTAATCCAAAGTATAAGCTTTTTTCACCCCAAATTTCACATAAATTCTTTAAGCCATTTAGCGCGAAGAAGTAACACTTGCTTCTTTAGTACCTTACCAACAAACTTTCACATTTATAACATTTGTTTGAACTACATATTATAAAATTAGTATAATATATTATAGTATCAAAAAATTCATGTCTTTTTGAAAATTCTGCGTTATATTTAACTTTTTGAATCATCGCAAACAAAGCATTTTCCTTCTGACCCGAGTAAAAAAAACTGTGATTTTCTTTGCCATAAAAGAATTTAAAAAATGTCACACCCAAATGTTACGGAGGTTTCAGTAAAATTTGATTGTGACGTAACAAGCATTACATAGAAAGAATAGCGAAGCCAATTTTTGAATTCATATAATCATCTTATTACGTCCCCACTGCTGGGACATCAACCTTCTATCAGAAAGAATATGGGCCATAATTTACAACACCGACCTAACGAGGGTTGGTAGATATAATTTTATCTATTTATTGTTGTGTACTAATTCAATAACACATATTTTCACAACTTCCTACGAAAATATCAAACAAAATTCCGCACCATTTCGCACACAGCCTAACCTCTCAAGAGGTTTGACGTCAGCGGACAACTGGGGGAGTCTCGTCAGACCCTTCAAAATTTCACGTCAGTACGTTTCGAACGCCCTCGAGTGACGAGAGCCCCATTTTAGATATTGGGCCGTGACACGACGCTCTAATTTTACGAGAGTCTACGAGAATTTCGAATATTTCTTTTGATATCCGCGCATATTTTATTATGTGGCGTGACCCACTTTCGGATTTAAGGGGGAGAGTTTGATTGGCATTTGGTTGTACTGGTAATAAATTAGTCATCATCATTAGCCGGAAGAAGTCCACTGCTGAACATAGACTTCCCTGTTTAAACTCTACTTTAAACAGCTATTAGTCATTTCAATCCATCGGCTCCCCGCGATTGGTAACCAGCAAGTAACTGTTCATGAGTTGCTTATACGTTTACATAGCACTTACCGAACCTTTGATGAATCCCAACCAGTGAGCTATTTTACTCGATAACATCTAAATAACCATCAACATGATCATCAGCTCGAACAAGTCCACTACATCGGCTCCTCACGACTCTTACAATGTCATCGGTTCACCGAGTGGGGTGCCTACCTACAGAACGTCTTCCAATTCGTAGTCGCCACTCGAAAACCTTTCTTCCCCATCGGTTATCGGTTCGTCGAGCGATGTGGCCCATTGCCACTTCAACTTGCAAATTCAGAGAGCAATGTCGGTCCGCGTAATAAAAAATTGTAATTTTATGAATTTACTAACCGTTCTATATTGATGTTTTGTCTGACTAGTCAGAGTAAGTCAGTATGATTGTGTTATCTCCGGACTCGGTACGCTCGGTGTGGCAGAAAGATTACAAATATGTGGTGGACACAACGATCAATACACGTTCTGAGACTTGGAGAGCATTCGGACGAGTGCTTGTTGTTATATACAAGTATTCTTATGTTGAGACTTGAAGGTTATGTTCATTGTTACGTTGATGTTTTAAACACATAAAAACAATTGTTTAAGCTTTCATCTATTCAAGTGATCAGCTCTTTTTAGGGTTGTCAGAAGTTTTGGATTCGTCTGGATTCAATTCACTCCAGATATTTTGGACTTTCGATCTGTCAAACCTATATACCTACCTCTATTAGATGGAAATGCTACTGAAGGTACAAAACATGGCAAGTTTCTCAATTCCACTAAGATGCCTAAAACTCGGGTATTTCTTACCTTTTCGAGTTGGAATTTAATAAGCAATTTTAATTAAGAAGAAAACTGTTAATAATGAAAGCTCTAGGTTATTGAAAATAAATGAGGCATTTAAATTAATTTTTAAATTATTATTTCCTCCAGTAAAGATTAGTTTTCGCTTTTTCCAGGCGACAAAACATCTTTAACGTTACCAATATTGCAGAACATTTTAAAGGGCAGCTTTCTTATGTCATGTTACGTGATGGTGACGATGTGGCTGAAGGTGGTGCCACGTTGCACCTGGATTTGGAAAAGGAACTCAAAATGAAGCTGCCACAAACCACCAGTAGGTATTTGGTCACAAATTCTTTACTTTAGGGTGGTAGTAATAATAGAAGCACTTGATAATACGACGACGACCGATATGGCGCAATGGGCGGATAGCCGACTGTGAAGCGTGAGGTTGCGGATTCGATTCCCGCTACAGGACAAATATTTGTGCATTGAAAAAAAAAAAGCGCAACTATTTGTTCTGTGTCTGGGTGTTGTGGATCCCCGATCCTCGTAGTTTCTGACACCCTAGATACAGGGGAACCTAGTTAGGGGTCAGAGCCTATGTATGTGATTGTGCGGGCATTATTTTTTATTATTTTTTTATAATACCCTGCCATATCACAATGTTTCCTTCACCAAAAGCTCAAGTCCATTACCGAATTCGAACCCACGAGCGGTCGGTAGTCGCCGCACTACCACTCAGTCACCACCGGTCCTTTCCTAAAATATTCTTGTATTCAGTTGAAACTCCCCGTTTTAAGGGATGTCCATCAATTACCTTAATGATGATAGAAGAGCGCCGTGAAATTATGCATACAAAATAAAGGAGGAAAGGAGAAATCAGTTTTTAATTTCCCTGTAGACTTGCATCTGAAGAACGAGGGTATTATTTTATTGGATAAAATATTTGAGTATATTAAAAATATGTTTTCACGTCAAGAAATTACACACAAAATTATACAAAAATTATACAAATTATATAAATTATTTGAAATCTTTATACTTAACTAGCTGACCCGGCAAACGTTGTTTTGCCATATAATAAATGGCTATTAAAAAATAAGGGTTGATTGTAGAAGGATAAAAATTGAGGATTGTATGTATTTTTGTATGTTGTATAAAAAAATAGAAATTAAAATTTTGTCTAAAAAATAAAAAAAAAAATGTAGGGGTGGACTACCCTTAACATTTAGGGGGATGAAAAATAGATGTTGGCCGATTCTCATAGATACCGGATAAGCACAAAAAATTTCATCAAAATCGGTCAAGCCGTTTCGGAGGAGTATGGCAACGAAAACTGTGACACGATAATTTTATATATTAGAAGATTACTCTGACTCTGTCTGTCTGTCTGTTACGCTTTCACGGCTAAACTACTGAACCGATTCAAATGAAATTTGGTACAGAGATAGGCTACTAGATAAGGCTACTTTTTATCGCGATAAAACTGTAGCCCACGCGGGTGAAACCGCGGGGAACAGCTAGTTATTTTATAAAAGACCTTATGTTAGCCAACCCGCACTGGACGCGCGAGGTGGATTATGGCCCACACTCTCTCTCTCTGAGAGAAGGGATGTGTACCAGCAGTGGGAACGTAATGTACTGATGATGATGGTGATGATAATGATGATGATGATGAAAATTTGTGAGTTTGAACGTAGGAGGTAATCTCTGAAACTTCTGATCCAATTTTCAAAACTTTTTCACTTGTAGCTAGTGCGACACTATCTTTGTATGACATAGGTTTAGTTTTAGGTTATTTTCATGAGAACAAGACAAAAAAGAATCATAAACTATGTATTTAAGTTTTCTTTTTCTATTGTTCATTTGCTGAAGGAAATGTTCACGTGTATATTTGGAAATACTAATTTCACACATAACATTTTTCTTTCGCTTTTGCGTAGCAGACAGATTGAGTTAAACATTAATACCGCAACAATATATTATTAACTTTTATAACTAATAAGTATTCCAAAGACAAATAAATAATTTGATGCTAGTGACTAATGAAGGCGTAGGTGATAATTATTTTCGAATACATAAAATATATTATGTTTTTTTTGGAAGAAAGTTTGACCGCTTTCGCCTGTGATTTGTACTGTAGTATAAATAAAGGTTCCGCTTCAAAGGCCGAGCCATTAATCATATCTCTAATCCCGGTAAAGGTACTAGATGTTAGAATAATCAACTTTACCTTTATAATTTAATAACTATCCCGGTGAGATAGTTTGTCTTCACTGTTCATAATTTCGCTTCATGTTACGTTTATTCTTTTGATCTTCCAATGAAAGATATGCATTAATAGCTATACAAAGATACATACCATGACTAAGGATACTACGTAATTACACTTTCTTTTATATAAATACATAAATATCGGGGACAATTGCACACAAATTGACGTAGCCCCAAATTAAGCTCGAAACTTGTCTTATGGGTACTAGACAACGATGTACAATTGAGGTGTCCCGAAAATATTTTTTTTGGTTTTTCTTAACGCAAGACGTCTCAAAATTTGCGTAATTTATCGTACATTACTAATATAATTTATAAAATAAAATTAAACCATATCTTTAGGGCTCTACCCGTCTTCAAAGTTTTGAAAAATTGGAATTTTTGGTAATATTTCACTACCATTATATTCGGCTCCTGAACTAAATATAAAACAAAAATATTACTTCCTGTCCTATTTTTAAGTAATACATACACGATATTTCGATTTGCATTCAACAACATACTACCAGCATCTTCAAATTAGTAAAGTTTCAACCAGCAAATACCCTCAAATTTCAACTTATTTCGAGGACTTTCTTGATCTAACTCGCGAGTGTTTTCTTCGTAGCCAAAGCAATTTTTTATGCTATAAAAGTACAGTTGCAATTCATTTAGTGTTAAAAACGTATTGTGATTTTTTAAATAATGAGTTCGAGGCGTATTGAGACTACTTGTGCTATATTGGAACCATATAAAGAAGTTGACGGTCGACAGCTACCAAATACAAGTGATATTATTAAATAATATATTCTATTTGTCAAGAATTAACTGAAATTAAAGTACATTGGAAAATATCCATCAAATTCTGATATATAAGCGATTGTTTATGAAGAGATCAACAATATTTGGACTAAAACTTCGATTCCAATCGTAAATAAGGAACACGTTATTCAATTACTGAAATCTTATTTTGAAAAGTACCAGCATTTGAAGATACCCTAAAAGTAAACGAAATGATAGATTTGAAAATGAACTGAAGTGTTTTTTGGAGTCATCTGAGAAGCTTTTCGACATTTCTGCCTGTAAATGCCCATCATTTGAATCTTGTTTGTGTTTAAAACCTAAGAGAGTTCCTATCAATGAAAGAAGTCTTTTGTTGGACAAATAAATGATAGAAAAATGGTTATTAGCGGTCTTTATAAAACAGGAACGGCGAGATTAAGGAAAAGACAAGAGACAAGTTGAGAATGGCTTACTTCTGCTAATCGTATACTCAGACTTTAAGTAAGTAGGTATGTATTTAATCCTTCAGAAACTTTGCAATTGCTTGTCAACTACGTGGTTAAAGTATACGCTCCCATTTGGTTCCTTATCAAAGAAAAGCCGTCTTTAGACGGAGCCAAACATATTTTTCAACTATTTATGTACTCCTGATTCTTACCCAAAAACCTGAGTGGTGTTGTGGATTCCGTCATCGAAAGAAATGCTTTTTTCGCGCACCCAGAAAACCTACTTGGCAGTATGATGTTTGATGACAGAGCTCACATTCGGGAGCTGGCATTGCGAAGAATAATAAAAGCTGGAGAAGCTGAAAGTTGCACCAAACGCAGGATTTTTATGCCACCAAAAATGTATTTCTCTGCTAGGGACTATACCGAAATTGTTGTGTGGCGCGAGTGTCAGGTTACAGCACCGCCGGTTCTTCAACATATTTCTAATCATGAGGATCTTCAAATCATGGCAAAGGATAAGAGCTTGGAAATTGTTGACTTTCTTTGTTCACACAATCTATGGAAAGATGTCTTAAAACTGGTGACAGAGGCCTCACAAAGTGTAACTGATGCTACTTCTAGAAATGACTTGATGAAACACGTTGCAATCTCGAGCAGAATTGTCGAATTTTAGACATAAAAAAAGTTTAAATTCTAAGTTTCTGTCATTTAATATAAGCTCTATTTTATTTATTTCGTTTTCTTGTGCTCTATTTTATTAATAACAGTAATAAAATACCTTTAAAGGTGATTTTTGTATTATTTTGGGCATAAAGTTTAGGTCTGTAAAAATGAAAAATTTACAAAACTTCAAAGTGTGGTAGAGCCCTCAAGATGACTCACAATTCTAGTTTTTCTTTCTTTTCCGTAATCTGTGTTAAATTACGCAAGTTTTGACACCCCTTGCGATAGTATAGCTTGAAAATAAAAAAATCTCATACATGGACGGGACACCCGTACATACTTATATAGAGAAATAAATACATATATAGATAGAAATATCCAAGACTCAGGTACAAATGTTCGTGCTCATCACACATATATCCATACTAACCCTGTTTGTCTATATGTTTGTTATATTTTCACACCTAAACACTGAGTATGTGTATAATATCGTGATGAAATTTGGTATAAAAGGATGTACTAAAAAACCCTTGGGAAGGGCATGGGACTTTTAATCGCGTTAAATTGTACTTTAGAAAAATTTGCAACAAGGTATTTAATACTTTTATGCTGCAATAAAATTAACTGAATGGACAACAAAGTACCTAAAATAATAAAAACATGCCCTGTGATTTTACTCAAATATACTATGGTTTATCGAAATAAAAAGTATCCCATATCCTTCCCCATTGTTCACAAATACAAACAGACATTGCCACTTTTGCATTTATGAAACAAAATACGGTTCACATTCTGCACGCCAAATATATGCAAAACTCAACAATGAACGATGGTCACAATATGTGTTGGAAAATCCTAAATTATTGTAATTGTCACAGCGCGAAACAATGCACAGTATAAATTGGTCCTAAAACCACGGAATCTGCAGCAATCGTGAAAAACAAAGGGCGATTTGATCTCATAACATTCCTGGTACGGAAAATGATCGTGTATTTTGAAGGTACAGCTTGCGCAACTCTTGGAATTGTTTGTTTGCGAGAATAGATGCTGGATTTACCTCCAATTAACGTTAGTTTCGCTTTAAATTGTGGTGTGTACTGTGTACTATAGGTATTACGTCTGAAACTTAAAAATTAACCAATTTAGATGAAAACGTTTTAAATTGGGTTACTTCTAAGTACATTGCCTCAAATAAACCGGAAAATTCAAGAATTGTAAAAGACGACTGTTTATTGCAGCTATTAAACCCCTTTTTAGATCTATAATAATATACTAGCTGTTTCCCGCGGTTTCACCCACGTTGATTGCGATAAAAAGTAGCTTTTGTTTCTAAGGCTCTAGACCATATCTGTACTAAATTTCATTTAAATCGGTTCAGTAGTTTAGGCGTGAAAGCGTGACAGACAGACAGAGTTACTTTCGCATTTATAATATTAGTAGGGATTATAATATAATACTAAGTGTATGTCTGTTATTTCTTCACAAGAAAACGACACAACGGATTTGCGTAAAATTACTTGGATTTTTTTCTTCTCTCTCAAAGAGAAGGCCTGAGTCCCAGCTGTGGGAACGTAATAGGATGATGTTAACCTGGATTACCACATATGCAACTTTTGACATTCGTTTTTGGTATAAAGTTTTATTTTATTTTTTAATAGCTGCGCCACGCGGTTTTACCCGGATCATCCGGTTATCCCGTAGGAACCTATTCCGGGATAAAAAGTATTCTTAGAATTAGGTTTTATAACGGGATAATTATCATGTATTTGTTTCTGTTTGAGTTCTCGATATTACCAGTACCAGTATTCTCGTGATCATGGCGCTTGTAACAGTGCCGAAATATCGAGAACTCAAAAAAAAACAAATACATGGTAATTATCCCGTTATAAAACCTAATTCTAATGTTTTTGACTATGGTAGTTTAAAACAAAAAGTATCCTATGTCCGTTTCCTGGTCCTAAGCTACCTCCCCACCAATTTTCAGCCAAATCGGTTCAGCCGTTCTTGAGTTATAAGTAGTGTAACTAACACGACTTTCTTTTATAAATATAGAAGATAGATAATAGATATAGATAATAGACTATGTTTTGGTTCTGCAGGATAACAAAAAAATTGGTTGTCTGTAAAGTCGGTTTACTGACGATAGTTGAACGTGACAACGTCGATTGGCCGATTGTGCTTCTTTGTCGCTCGTTCCGCGCTCTCGCTTGCACTTCAAGCCTTACATGGAACGCCTCAGAGCGAGGTAACGCCGCAGAGCGAGGTAACGCCGCATGAGTCATGTTTTTTCGTGCATGCAGCCGGCTCTATCGAATTATAAGACGTTGTCACGTCAAAAAGCGCGGGTGTAACCGTAGAGTGCAGCTATCTGTTATAATAATATGTGGCTACAACATTTGACGGTCATAACCCAGTCTTGCCGCCATTTTGACCGTTTGGTTTTTATTTATTTGTTGACCGTTCCGTTGGAATTAAAACGGGAGCAAAGGTCAGCCTTTTAGTTGATGTTCCCTCGTTTCTCCTTAATGCGAGCCTTAATTTAAGTGTAGATTAGATGACAGAATAATTTTCACTTTACTGGCCTCAAACTCGCCTGTGAAGCCCACCCTACTATGCTGAGAGATAACGTGAAACATGATAATGTGTTATTTACTCAAAAGCTTTTTTAAATATTGTATTTATGTACTAAGGTTCAGCGTCCCGAAGTGTAACTTGGCCCCTGAAACGTGAGAGCGCCACTCTTCTCTATCCTGAACGATTCCAGCTTTGTTCAGAGTCTGGAGTTCGCGTAGGTCCGCAACCATCGCGTCCCGCCAGCAGTATCTACTATCTAGGGCGTCCAATCAGCCTACGCCTATTTTATAACATATAATAATATAATGAGAGCTATTCAAATCAGAGAATTCTGAGATATCGGTTTTTCGGTATAATTCATGTCTCTCTCCATGACTCGTTAAGCTCTAAGCTTACCGAAAACTCACAGTCAAAGACCACGTCTCAGTACGATAAGTTCTCACTGGCAATACGCACTGATATAAGAGCCCTGCGGAATTTTGGACGAGAAGATGTCGCGTAATCATTACTGCGACAACTAAATTGTTGTCGTCGATTCCTAAATCTATCCATTACAAATGAAAATCGCCATATTTCTCATGCTTACAAAACAAACTATCACTTCCCTTTCAAATCGAGATAGCGCTCGACTCGCTCAAGTTATCACAAAAAAGGGAAGCAGTGTAACCCGTAAGAGAAGGGGCGAATTCGGATAATGTTATGATATTATACCATTGGCAGCTTGCCAATAAGAGTCAGTAGATATGTGTCCGCTATAGCAAAACGTATCGGTGTCCGTACCTCTAACGTACCGTACCGATATTAATATAGTTAGCAGCGGCTATCAGATATATCATTTTTCAACTGACAATGACGCGACGCTGCCTACTAAGTGACGATATCACAGTAGTTGGTTTCATTCAGTTATTCTCGTTGCGGTAACCGAACGAACAATAAACATGCCTTCTCTGTCACTTATATTTACTTATTCTTGACGGCTAAGTAACCAGCAATATTTCACGAATAAATATTTATTTATAAACCAAACATGACTTTATTTCTATCACTTCTTCATTGTACATTATCGAGTACAAACAAAAATGATGGCCTCATTAGTTAGTTGAAAAGCCGCTTTGATACCGATATTCGGCAACGGTTATCAATATCAACCAGATATCGGCTAGATAGCCGTTGCCAGAAATAGCTGATAGCGCCCATGTCTAAAGTCAGGCGTACACTTGAAACAGATCCTGTGTGCCGGATCTGAATCTCGATAGCCTGTAAAAACGAGAAAACGTTGCCCTTATTAAATTAGTTGAAGACTCTTTTCAGAAAAGGTTTTGTATTCCAAGAATTAGCTAAGTTTGTGGTAAACACAATTTGTTAACATTTTTTACCACAAAGGATTCTAGAGAATTCCAAAGCTTTGAAGTATTAAGTGTTTTTGGGAATTTGTCGTGTTTTTTCTCTTGCTGTCTATTTGTTAGGCGTGTCTACTGATACGCGTTAAATTGTAACGTACTACTTATATATGTTCATTGTTAATCTATACATTTTAGGAAGCAAATTTTTAGGTTCTCTTAGTAGCCAAGTCTTGGACTTGGGAAAGATAATTGCTACTGAGCTTTCAACGTTTCAAAGTGATAAATGTTCATCGATTCCAGTGGGCTTGTGAACTGTATGTAGATTGTAGGTTCAAAACTTTTCAGTGAATGAAAACGTCATGATGAAAAAACATAGTTTGGTAATGTAACGTTAACATAGTTTTCATCATCATCAGCTTATTACGTTCCCACTGCTGGGACTCTGGCCTTTCTACGAGAGACAGTATGGGCCGTAATCTACCACACTCGCCCAATGTGGGTTGGTAGATGTCGCATTCCCTTAAATGTTGTGGTTTTTGGACATGCCGGTTTCCTCACAATGTTTTCCTACATAGTTATCAACATATCTTTAATTTCCTACTATCTATCGAATAACAACTAAAAAACTCTGCTATTCCATAAAAATAGCAAAAAAGCTTAAAATTTTAGAATAACTGAATAATTCATATGACCTAAAAACAGAATATTACTATGAAATCCACTGAAGGTCGACCTACCAATGTGTGAATAAGACTGCTGTCTGTCGAGAGAATTCTTTGATATCTGCTCGACCGAATATGCTAGCTGAAAGTCTAGAGCTAGGTTTGGGTGGCTAGCTGTATAAAACTCTAATTTTATTGAATAAAATTCCTGGAAGAGCAACGTTATGAAGTCTATCTCATGAACTTCCTTAAGCTACTTTAATAATGCAATTTTTATGAGAATTTCATTTGTTCAAGTTTTTTTGCGAAATTTATTGTCAGGTGTTGTTGCCTTTGTTATATTCATAATCCCTTATAATAAGTTTTCCTTATTTTGTCTTAAAAATATCGACTGACATCGATATGTGACCCCTACGTCGTGGATTTGCATCCTGCAGTAAGCTATCGGCGAAGGAAAATATTGTGAGGACCCATGGCTTGGTGGTAGGACAGTTTCTAGTACTCGACTGGATAGCTCCCACCTTTATTTTGACATTTTGTCGCCAGCTACCAATTATATAACGAAAGCCCTGCAGTTTAAGCCACATCTTCACTTAATATCAGGTGCCTTATAGTCAAACGTACTCCGTAATATGTAGAATAAGGAAATAATATAAAGCACTGATAAACCATCAAAGTAAAATAAGGCATGGAATACAACTTCCAAAATATCCGTTCCAAAAATAGTTAATTAAAAACCAAATTTCCTTCAGTAAAAAGCGGCCCTTTGCACCAGCAATATAAACCGTGCCAGTTTAAAGCAGACTGCACTCAAAATGCAATATTCCCGAGTCACATGAACCATGTGACATGCAATTGAAAAAGTGGGCCTAGCAGGAAACCCTGCGGAAATAACTTATGTGGAACATCGTAAAGTGAGCAACGATGTCGCTCCCGCTCTCAAAGATATTCCTATTGAAGCACCGACCGTATTGAAGCAATATTCGAAGCGAAACTGAGACCTGAAGCGATATGTAGCGTTGTTGCTTTTTAATTTAGAGAGGCGGAGCGCGTCCAATGCCGCTGTTGGGTCGCATATTTGATAGTAGTTCTGCAGTTAGTTTTTAATTTTGATATACCGTTCGTTAGCTTTTTCGTTTTATGAAGTCTATGTGATTTCAGTTATGGCACTTACTATGATGGTGGTCCTGTATTGATTTCACTTCCAAAAATAGGTTAATAATTATTTATTAAGGCACACAGGCCCTTCTATCACCTGCCTAACCCCGCAGGTGATAAAGGGGTTGCCTCTCTCAGATCTGGGAGTAACGAATACGTTAGGAAAAAGCACTAAAAATAATAAGGGCATTATTTAAAAAATTAGTTTGTTAACATTTTGATAGTCTTGACAAGTCTCTAACAAAAGAGGGTACGTTGCACATTTGCACTCTGCTATATATCGTATGGAATTTATCGATCCAGAACACTAATTCGTTTCACGAACAAAAATCGGTTAAATTAATAAGGTATCACATAAAGTACTGAAAACGAAAATTTTGACAAAATATCCCCCATAGATAGGACATAGTGAAATTGTGCTACAACATAGTAGGTATCGTGTTAATAAATAAATAAATAAAAATAAAAAAGCCTTTTGTTTCATGCATTTGAAAAAACATTAAAACATTAGTACATGAATAAAATCAAAAATTAATAACTAAAAAAATAAATAGATTAAATTTCATTTTCTCAATAATTTTAAAATAAAGAAGGATTTGTAATAAAATAAAAAATTGTGATAATAGAAAAAATAAAATAAAACAAATTATAAAAATGATGCATGAACCCCTCACGTTGTGAGGGTGAAGGCCTCCTCCAGAGAACTCCAGGTATCGTGTAATGTAATGGAATTCAATAGAGGAATTAGCTAAAATTACTAATCATGATTGCAACCTATTCTTTTGATATGGGAATCGAAAATAAAGACTCCAAAGCGCCAAATCGTTTCCACGTGTTTATCAAACAGCGCACCGTTTCAGAATTCGACACAGCCGGCGAACAAAGGTGCATAATTCAGATATTCTCCACGTGTCGTTTGAACACATTGTGTACACCCACCCCGGCACACAAAACTAATCTCTATTCCATCGTTAATACAGTCTGTATTCTCACTACGTCCGAACGGCCTTTTTATTTCCTAGTTCTAAAAAATGGAGTTGGGACAGTTTTTCCCCAATTCGGTTTATCAGTTATCTCTATTGAGTTGAGATCTTTTATCACGAAGGTTGTTTGATTGAAAACGGACCGGAGATTTGTGAAAATGCTTTACCATGATTCTGATACATTTATAAATATACAACGTTTTTCCTTTCAAGTTTTCTTATATACTGGCTGGGCCCGGCATGCGTTGCAATGCCTTTTTCCTTCTTATTTTTTTGGCATTATTATTTTTCAGAACCTTAGTGGGCGTGCTCACAACAACCAACCAAAGTTTCATAGTAATCGAATCAAATGGTGTAGGATCGCATGTGGGACACCGGACAAACAAACGAATAAACATAGATAAAGATAGATCTATGATGAGGTGTTTAATCCAAATCCAGGCGTAGTGTGGCGCCACCTTCAACGTCCATGTCGCTCAACTTGTGCTTTGTGATCCAACGCTATCGTGAAAAATGTAAATAAACAACACTACAATTACACACACATACATAACCAGCTTGAATTTCCTCAGTTTATCAAACGTTAGTAATTTTCATCAGCATAATCATAAGCCTCTCCAAGACAAACCACTCAACCCACTTTTTGGCTCATTTCATCCAACTGCTGCCACCACAACGCAAGTCGTCGCTCCACCTAGTCGCAGGGCGTCCTACACCACGTTTGCTGAGTGGCCGTCTCCAATCAACACGTCTACCCCAACGGTTGTCGGTTCAGTGGCTTATATAACTAGCCAACTGCCATTTAAGCGTGCTAATTTTGTCATATTACTTCCTAGATATAAGATCCGATGCCCAGTAATCACCTGAACGAAAGCCGTAACTAATACTGGTGCTAAATTCGTCAGAGATTAGTCACCAGTGATTGGTCACACAGTGCTTTTACTAACGAAGCTAAGCTATGATCTCTCATTTCCGTCAGTCTTGGACTTCAAAGTCTTTAGTGTTTAAGGTGCCGCTTGAATATGTAGTGAGACTGAAGGGTTACGCATGGTTCTAGTTAGCTCAAGGGGAAGCTATTTGTATCTTGCAGAATGGCGACCGAACGGTACCGTAGGCGCCGACACCGAGATCGAATCCTTTCGGGCCCGCATTTATAATAAGTTATGTGTGGATTTACCATCGCTCAAAACGGTGAAGGAAAACATCGCGAGGAAACTGGCATGTCCAAGAACCACAACATTCAAGAGCATGCGACATCTACGAACCCGCACTGAGCCCGCGTGGTAGATTACGGCCCATACTCTCCCTGAGAGAAGGCCAGAGTCCTAGCAGTGGGAACGTGAAAGGCTGATAATGATGATGATGATGATGAATGATTTTATCGTGTTGGATGTTTAGTAGACAACTAAACTTGTATGTTCGATGTCATCTTCACATCCTTTCTCAACATAGCAGCAAATACAACGCGCATTTATTTATGTGTAAGGGTCAATGTTTTACTAAACCTTATAGATTTATTTAACGTTTTTAATTAAAATACTAAACTGAAAAATAAAGAATGTTGAAATAAAATAATTACCTGCCGTGCGTTTTTCCTTTTGACGTTTTCAAATGGATATAAATTTTGAACTTGGTTTGGTTTGAGTTCTGTCAAATAAAAAAAAACTACAAAACAAGATCGCTAAGTACGCTATTAACAGTAGCTCAACACTCACCTTTTGATGGCGCCTATGCAAGCTTAGCAGTAATTAGGTTCGTACAATTTTAGACTTTATTGCCCGCTTGTCATCCCCCCGGCATGGTAATGGCTTCCTGTGTTAATTTATATACAGCGAGACGTAAATTATGGTTATTACTCATCAGGTGCGCGGGGAGATGTTAAGTAGAGACAGTTAGGATAAGGAATCATAGAAAATTGTGCAGTAAGAGCTTGGTCCCCCGTTGACTGACTAGTATTTCGATCTAGCACCTGTCCTACCGATATTTAGCAGCCAAAAACTGTACATTCCCAATTTTGGGTATGCTAAGCAGAAACATGCAATGCAAAAAAAAAAACACAAATCAAACCAAAACACACGTCACAAATGACCTAAGGACGAGACATAGTATTCAGTAGAAATCAAATTTGGGGAATTTTTGTAAATTTGGTTAGGTACTAGAATATTTAAATCAGTATATTTAGCTTTAGCTATAGGACGTCTCGCTATGCCCCGGTGATTTCTGCGAGAAAAAAAGGTTAGACACACTTTCGCAATTATATGTTCAGATAAGGTACACTCTAAAATATGAGACAAACAATGCTATTCAAAATAGTTTTGAGTTGCTTTGGTAAAATTCCTGTTGTGTAGAGTTGCTTAACTGCCCTTGTAGTGTAGTCCGGAATGTGGATGATACGCTGCCCTTTGTTTGGGAGTTACAATTTCCACAAAAGTCTATGCAAATTAAATGTGAAATGAGAGTAACTTACATTACATGGACTCCGGGAGTCCATAAAATGTAGGTTATTTTCGCTCCTGTAGGGATGAGTGGTAGGGCGAAAAGATGACTATAGATAAACATAGATTATTTACATTTATCTATATATATATAATAAAATTGTAGAGGTTGAATTTTTGTACATGAAAAAAAATGCTAAAAACTGAGTCAGGGGGAAGTAAGAAGTGAAATAGAATTAATTTAGAATTTTTTTGTTTCTCTGTTTGTCTGTTTGTACGGGCGTATCTCCGAAACGACTGGACCGATTTAAATGAAATTTTGTTTGTTGATAGATTATATATTTTTGATCCCGGTTAATTAAAAAGATCCCGTGGGATAGTTAAAAATACCACGCGGACGAAGTCACGGGCATCAGCTAGTTTAGAATTAAAGGGAGTGGGAAAAAGAGTTCAACAAAACAAGAGACAAACATTGTCACATGTGAAAACACTTTTCGAATTCACTATACAATTCAAATATGTGAATTCAGTTTAAATTCAAATTTTGTTATGATCTACGGAAACAAATTTTAGTATCTCGTTTTAATAAATTTCGAATGTCATCTGACAAAACCGGATGATATTTGAATTTTGATATAGTTTGTTTAATAGCTTAGTTTTAGACCCCAGAAACTAGAAAAGTGAACTGTACTGTACATTTTGCCACGAGGGAAAAACAACATTATAGCATCAAAAAATCGTAGACAGTTAGTTTAAAATACTCTGTCAAAGTAGGTAATATATCCATTAGATAACATATTTGTTAATCTGGTTGCAGCCAGAATACATTCAGCATCGTACAACAACAGATCTTAAAATCAAAATACCAGGAGATAATGATCTAACGCTAGTAAAAAATGCCATTCAGTGGGCCAGAGACAAGGTATCAGGATACTATGGGTATCGAGGTACCAGGGTGTCTTTGGATTGCCTAACCTATTCAAGCTTTAACACACACATGTCTATGCAATGCTGCTGTAAGGGGGAACCTCTCTCTCTTCCGTCGTAGCTTCTAAAGTTAACACGCCGGAGTATCAAACTATGCTAGCAGTAGGTATTAAAATTTATGAGCCTCGTCCGCTAGTCTGTCGAGCTTTCACCGAGTAGACTTATGTATTTATAAGTGTGAGATTGCTTGTAGATTTAGGAAGCATGTTCCTATTTTTCACTTTTTATATACAAAATAGCGTTTGACCACAAGTCACCCGATAATAAGGAAAGATGTGGTGCAAGTTGGCGCTACGCTACACCTGGATTGGGAACTTGATCTTATGTGGGGAGCTGCCGCAAATCACCGACAGGTGTTTGGCGACAGATTCTTAACATGAGCGTCGGAAGGTCCTACGACCAAGCTATGGTTTTATCAAGATGTTTTTCTAAATCGAAAGATCAAGGTCATTGTAGGATTAGAACCCTTAACCAACAAGCCGAAGTCATAATCTGAGCCATCGTTACTTTTAGCTGCTCTGCCGAAACCACAGCTTGGTTGTAGGGAGTTTTCTAGTGCTTGCCTGTCTAGCTACTACGCTCAGAATATGTCGTCGAGCAACTATCGGTTGGTTCCGGCAGCCCCACTTGAGACCAAGTTCCCAATCCTTGTGGTAGCGTGGTGCTATCTTCGAACACATCCATCACTTAACATCAGGTGGTCTAAAGGTCAAACGCTATCCTATAAGAAGTAAAAAGAAAAAAAACGGTCAAGTGCGAGTTGGACTCGTGCACCGAAGGTTCTGTGCGTGTTTTCGTGTTTTTTTCATTTCATTTTATGTAACAACATATCTACGGTTTTCAGACTTTTTACTTTACATGTGCCGTAATACCTTGCTTCGTGAAAAACTTCATGATTTTAGGTCAACGGAAAGTACTCAGATTTGATTCGTTTGTGTAATCGCAAAATATGCGAAAATGATCTTGCAAGGGTTCTGTTTTTCCTTTTGAAGTATGGAACCCTAAAATGAAAAGACTAGATAGAGCTGCCTAATCCATAGACCTGTGTTATTGTTATTTTAAATCCTTTCACCTAAACAAACTGCTATTTCCCTAAATATTATAACTTCATCGGGCTCAAGGCAGTTTCTAACTAAACATATTATCACACCCGATCCCTTTGGGTAGCCAAGCGTTAGGTACCTTGGAAGCAAAACACATTTAAGCAGATTAGTCCGGTAGTTGCCGCCGGGCAAGATGTTGACGCTAATCTTGTTGGTCGAACGTCTAAGGCAAAGCTGGCCAACCCCAGACACGCGGGCCTCCAAGGTATTAAATTTTTCCACTAAACTTACCATTTCTACCTTGTAATAATATTGTATTGTAATAATTGTAATTCTCTTCCTCCTAAAGAATTGGTCGATTTTGATTAAATTTGCTGTGGAGATAAAATTTAAAATTCAAAAGTTTTTTATTTGATAGGATGGATACATTGTGATCACTTTAAAACGTCCAACGTAAAACTAGCTACGCCTGTTCCAACCACCTTACGCCAGCAAAAGAACAGGCAAGAAACGCCCGGCAGCTAAATTTTTTGGCGCGATCACATTGACAATTTAATTCTTATTACTAATTGATTGAATTGGAGCAAGTTCACTAAAATCCCAAGCATTTTTGCCATCTAAAAGTCCGATATTTTTTAGTAAGATTTCTCTTGGTTGGTTGTGCACATTGGGATATGGAAACATGAATATTAACGAGATAGTTTGGACTCTGGAATAGAAGACTTTCTATCAAGTTAAAAAAAAGATTGTCACTGTCAGTGTATCAAAATTTTCCGGTCCGTCTAAAATTAAGTTGACCACAGTTGCTCTAAAGGAGAAACGGTAGTAATGAGTATGAACATTTAATACAAGGCGAGCTGTTAGGAGCTGTTAGTAAGAGTGAAAAATAAGCTATGTAAGCTTACAGATTTGCAAGAATAGGTAAGGTACACAAAAGAACTAGCTGGCTAGCTACCACACTAATGTTAAGAATCTGTCGCCAAGCACCTATCGGTGTGTTCCGGCAGCCTCACTTGAGAGCCAGTTCCCAGTCCAGGTGTAGCGTGACGCCATCTTCGACCACATCGTCACTTAACTTCAGGTGACTTGTGGTGAAACGCTACCCTGTATAAGAAAACAAAAAAATAGGGGGAAAAATCACGTGCACAACATAAAATAACTTATAAAAATAATTATCAAAAAGCTCGTTATAGAAAAATATTTACAGATTATTTTGTAGTTTAAAAAAGTAAAACACATAAATTTTAATATTATGTACTTCCTAAGCAAAAAATTTCAATAAACAAATGTTTAAAATTTTAGTGGTTAGAAAAAGATAGCAATGCTTTTAGACCTGTCAAACTTAGTTTAGTTTTAAAGAATGCAACACCGAATCGACATCATTGGTACCATTGATCACCATTGCTCTTCTGCTGTGCATTCTTTATAACTAAACTAAATTTGACAGGTCTAAAAGTATTGCTTTTATATCTCAAATTTAGTTTAGTTTCAGAAAATGCATACCAGAATCGACACCATTACGTTACAACGCCATCTATGGTAGGTAACAGAAACTAATTTTAATATGCTCATCAAAAAGAAAACGCTTCCTTGCAAATACTTAGAAACACTTTAATACGCTTTCATTTATTAATTTTATCTCGTTAGCAAAATCAAGGCTTCTTTAAATCTAGAACTTAATCTACCTTCGTGAGCTACGCTGAGTGATCAATAAATTTTAATGAATAATATTTGCAGCTCGATGGAAATTTTACGCTTGAGTGCATTTTGTTTAGATTTAGTTTTGAGACTTCAAAGAGATTAAAATTTGATACATAAAGCGAACGTGTTTATCAAACACTGTATCATTTATTAAGATTTCAGTCGTGTATGCGCATGGGACTTTGCGAGGTCCATACTTCTAGTCCATTAGTAATATGTATTTTGATACACTTTCTTTAGTGTTTAGTGCAAGCGTCTTGTTTAGTGTTTAGTAAAAACTACGTTCTAATAGTTCCCGTTCAGCGTTAAGTGCATAGCGTTGTTAGTAGCACGTTCTATTTTTTCCAAAGAAGTTTTACGCGTTATTCACTTACAGTCAAATTGCACTAAACATGTCTGGACTAAATTGTAAAGTGTTTAGTCTTTTTTTAGCTGGGGATCTTTTGACCACTAATCACCTGATGTTGAACGACGAGGTGGTCGCACTACGCCTGTATATATTTGTAGGGAACAAACAGGCTCTCAAGTGAGGTTGTCGGAACACACCGATAAGTGTTTGGCGACAGATTTTTAAGTTGAGGATGGTAGTCAGGCGAGCACTAAAAATGTTACTAGAAGTGATTAGTCGTACTTTTTTTTTAAGAAAATGTAGATTTTATGAACAAACAGTTTTCTCTTTCTTTACTTACCCGTAAAGAGCTGGGCGTATCTCTAGTCGCTAGTTATAAATATCATGAGAAGGAGTTTCAAAATTACCTACAGAGCTGCCGCTAAACTTCTGCATAGTACACAGTTTAACTGCACAGGTACATCCATTCGGTAGGAAGTTCTTCTCCGGAGTTTGTTGCTGAAGTAACTTTCTTTGTGAATTTTGTATCTTGCTTCATGGGTGTTAATCTGCTGGAAAGATTCAAGTTTTAAACTTAATAAATGTTAGTTGTGAACAACAGCAGCGCTCCATGAAATAGTTGTAGGTACGAGTACTTTACTGGAAATGTTTTAACATTCTGTGGTGATTTACCAGCGCTGGTTAAACGTCTAGCGCAACGCCGAGTTTAGGCTGGTTTGCTACAACACAATTTTTGTAGTTACGACATAATGCACATATTAACCACTGTAAGTATGTATGTGTGTATGTAATTTCTTTGGCACGGCCTGTAGCCTACATGGCTGGACGGATTTTAACAAATGAGGTGTCATTTAGATTTGTCATTATTGTGGGAGTGACATAGGGTACTTTATTTTGGCGCTTTCGGATTTTTTTTTCCTTTTGTAATGTATAATCTTGTTTTATGTATTTGTTGTATGTAAATAAATGATTCTCATTCTATTCTTATTCTTAATTTAGCGGGTAGAATCTGATGACAAGAACTTATCCGTGTGTTCCGGAAGCCTCACTTAAGAGTCAGTTCCTAATCCAAGCATAGCGTAGTGCCATCTTCGACCACTTCGTCACTTAAGATCAGATGACTTGTGGTCAAACGATATTATGATACTAAGTAACCTAAATAAAAAGAATTAAACTTAAATTTCAGGTCATTGAAAATACGAATACTGGAGAAGTAACTATATACTTATGTCGTAAATCCTTATGTAAGTAAGTCAGTAGCTACTTCTCCAGTCCATTCTCCGACTTAACAATTGGAGGTATAAATCGTCGTGTTGCTTCATGCACGTTTTCCTAACTCGTCTATCAGAGTAACTTACTTATACCTAACTATTCAATAGTCATTCAAAGACGATTTCTGCGTCAAACTTTATTCTTTTCGCGTATTCCTAAGCCATTATACAACCGTTCATCAACAAACTGGACACGTCACGGTCAGAAAAACTTCAAAAAAGAAAAAAAACTCTTCAAAGGTAGAAAGTACTGAACCGGAATTATTCTTCCCTAAAACTTTTTAAGTTCTACCTCCTTTTAGTTGTGCCTGGGAGTGTTGTATTTTGGCCATGTCACTGTCACATTTAGGTTTTTTTTTTCTGTTTACTGTCAACTATCATACATTATCTTATGACATTAAAGGACATTATTGGACTCCAATTTGGACTATTTTTTTTCCTTAACACTAAGTATATGAGGTAGTGTGATTACGGACTTACTTCTTTATATACTTCTTACAGTATAGAGTTTGACCAAATGTCTAAGTTTAGTGTTCATTGGTGTTACAAACACCCTTTCTCTGTATTTTGAAACTTGTTTACATCGAGATAAAACATTGAACCGTTTGCAACCTCGAATCCTGATCGGAGACTGATGGCCGATACATTAAAGAAAGTGGTTGAAAGTTAATTTAACGTTTCAAGAGTTTTCTTTTTCTTATTTCTTTTCGTGGGTAATTTATGTTTCGGTGGAAATTATGTTTGGTTGAATAGCCACCTTGGGAGTTTGGAACTTTTTGCTGAGAAGCTTTAAGGTTCCATAACTGAGGCGCAAAAACGGAACTTTAGATCTTGTCTTGTTGATATAACATATCTTTTATTGTGTCTTGTGGTGGTAGGACATTCTCATGTGCTCGCCTGGCTATACATCACGCTCAATTTATGAATCTGCCGCCAAGCACCTTTCGGTGTGTTCCGGCAGCCTCACTTGAGACCCAGTTCCCAATCCAGGTCTGTGGCGCGCTTATCATCAGGTCAAACGCTTGCGCTTGTTAATCCTACTAATATTATAAATGCGAAAGTTTGTGTGTGTGTGTGAATGTTTGTTACCACGTATCGCCGTAACTGATAAACTGATTTCGATGAAATTTGGAATGGAGATAGCTTATACCCTGGATTCATATAGGCTATTTTATCCCGGAAAAAGACCGGGTTCTGCGGGATAACGAAAAGACGCGGGTGAAACAAGTAATAAATAATTATCTCATATCCATTTTGAAAAAGAAGAAGCTGACATTCATTTTAAGCCTCACAAAATGAAATGAAAATGTCACAATTAAAGCCCCTTCAGTCAATGCTAAATATTCATAACCTCAACAACCTGTGTCAACGTTCTCAAAGCCGTATGAAGTTAGCTTCTGAAGCCACGTCTCGGAGACTTCATTAAGAGAGCGGTGACGCTGAGCAAGCACGTTCGATAGTTTACTGAGAGGCAGACATCGGTATTCAAAACGGTACGAACGAAACACGGAAGCAATTTGCTGGAGTTGATATCCTGAAAGTGCTGGGACATGTGGGTTCAAAAAATTATAGTTAAAATATGTTTGATGTTAAGTGACGACGATGGCATTACGCTATAGCTGGACTGGGAACTGGCTCTTAAGTGAGGCTGCCGGAACACACCGATAGGTGCTTGGCGACAGATTCAAAACCCTAGGCAGCTCCACTTGAGAGCCCAATCCAGGTGTAGCGCGATACTTTTGATAACATCATCACTTAACATCAGGTGAATTAATAGAAATTGCGGAATGATTTGCACTCGGTAACCTACAATGGAAAGGGCTATGCTCGGAGTTTCTCTCAAGGATCGTATCAGAAATGAAGTGATCCGACAGATAACCCAGGCAACCGACATAGCCTATAGGATCAACAAGCGGAAGTGGCAATGGGCTGGACATATTAGCCAAAGAACCGATAACCGTTGGGGCAAACGTGTTCTCGAGTGGAGACCGCGGTTAGACAAACGTAATGTAGGACGCCCTCCAGCTAGGTGGAGCGATGACATACGCAAAATGGCTGGCAGCAGTTGGATGAGAGGAGCCGAAGATCGGGCTCAGTGGCGTGCTTTGGGAGAAGCCTATGTTCAGCAGTGGACTGAAGTGGGCTGATTATGATGATGAACCTACAATTACTTATCAATGTGAGGTTCCGATCTCACAAACGTGAGGTTTCCCATCACGAGGTGACAGAATTAGAGGAATCTCTTATTCAATATTCATCTCACTTGTGTGGAATCAAGCCCCTTCTAGATTAACGAATATTCACCAGAGACAAAATACGGAATGGAATCCCGCACGTGAGCACTTAAATCGGATTTCTGGAAGTCTATGTTTTTCAAAGGTCTAAAAAACGGAATTAATAGCATTTACTAGTTGTGCCCCGCTGGAATACCCATTATCGCACAAACAGATTGGTATGTATCTATAATCTATATGTATGTGGCATTGTAGCTCCTCAACCGATGAACTGTTTTTGTTTGTTGTGAAAGTCGAGAGTTCGTTTTGTTAATTTTATTTGCTATATTTTCATTCGTAAAAAAGAAATCCGAGCCGGCCTACTAATATTATAAATGCGAAAGCTTGTGTGTGCGTGTGTGTGTGTGAATGTTTGTTACCACGTATCACCGTAACAACTAAACCGATTTTGATGAAATTTAGAATGGGCATAGCTTATACCCTGGATAGGCTACTTTTACCTCGGAAAAAGGTTCCTGTGGGATAATAGAAAGACGCGGGTGGAACCGAGGGCCGCAACTAGTTGGACAGTAAAACATAGTTCATTTTCTCAGCCAAAGTTATCGTCCCCTGTGTTTCCCCATAACCTTGTTACTACAGCTTTCGTTAGACTGTCAGGTACCGAAATAATCCGGTTATTCGGTCACCGGGCGCCGGCACACAATAGCACGGTAGCTGCGGCGCAAACTTGATACGGAGGGCTTATTGGCTGGAATTGTATAGTTTTGATTATGCGGTGAAAATAGAGGAAATTCATTAGCACGATGGGTGTAAAAAGAGTTCTTAAAGGTCGGCAACGCATCGGCAACTCCCCTGGTGTTGCACATGTCCATAGGCGACGGTGACCGCTTTCCATCAGGCGGGCCGTCAGCTTGTTTGCTAATCT
This sequence comes from Opisthograptis luteolata, assembly GCA_931315375.2. Classification (NCBI taxonomy): domain Eukaryota; kingdom Metazoa; phylum Arthropoda; class Insecta; order Lepidoptera; family Geometridae; genus Opisthograptis; species Opisthograptis luteolata. Next base: position 12,536,926 of record OV928038.1, read on the forward strand.
ATTACATAAAAAAAAAAAAAAAAAAAAAGACGTATTTTCACACAAAATTTTATTTTTTAATGCACTGTGTCCGTTTTTTTCCCGTTATTTCTTTGTTTTCTTTATCTTCATTATAACCAGCCGGAAGCGTTCTACTGCTGAACATAGGCCTCCCCATTTGATCGGCTTTTAGTCATTTGCATCCATCGGCTCTCTGCGACTCTTTCAATATCGTCGGTTTACCTAACTTGGGAGGAAAGTTCCTACATAACGTCTTCCAGTACGTGGTCACCACTCGAGAACCTTTCTTCCCCATCGGTTATCGGTTCGTCGAGCGAAGTGGCCTGCCCATTGCCACTTCAACTTGCAAACTCTGAGAGCTATGTCAGCGATTTTGATTCTTTAACAAATTTACTCATTTCGGATTTTCTTGCGCAAAGAAACTACAAGCATGGCTAACTCCATTGCTCGTTGTGTGACTCTGAGCAAAAGACCACGCTTCAGTACCATAAGTTGTCATTGGCAACACATACTGCTGAAAAACTTTTGTCATAAGATAAGACACTGGCTTCTGACAATTCAATCTCATTCAAAAACATCTATAGGCATATTATTATTAATGTCCATTGAACAGAACCTACAATCCCAACACACATGTAAATCTTTAATGTACAAATCAAAATGCACCTTATAACAGAACAATGGAGGTTTCAAAACAGCGGTGGCTTTAATTTAAATCAGCCATTGCTTCCATGCGGCACCGCAGCCTGGACACGTTGATAACTAACCACATTTCCAATGTAAATGTGACACCGGCTACGAACCGAATAACTAGAAAAACAAGTATTTTTAACGGAGAACGGTTTTAAAAAACTGGCTGGGCCAAACTGTTTCACCCACCTGAAGAATTCCTCAAGAACTGAAACGTAACAGGTTTTTTTAACCTATACTATCCCACAACTGGGCAAAGGTCTACCCCATTTCTTTCCAAATAACTCGATCCTCCACAACCTCAGGCCACCGCTCTTGAAATGAGTCAAGTTTATCACGCCATCTTTTTCGGGGCCTGCCTCGGCGACGTCGCCCGTCCTCAGGTACCCACTGCGTGATAATCCTTGCATTGGAGGTAATAAAGAAAAGAAACAAAAACCATGTCTAAGCATTCTTCTATACATTTTACCAACACACGAAAGTTTACAAAGTACGCATTGCACCCCTATCTGAGAATGCATCCCGTTTGTAACCCTTCACTAAACGAACAAACGATTCTCTTGCTACAGATGCTGCTGTAAAAGTGGCTCTTTTTTACGATCTTCGCTGCAACATACAATTCCCAGACAACTCTAGTCGAGGACTGAATATACATACCGAATATTTTGCGGTATATTAATATTTAGCTCATATAACAGAGTAAAATTTATTGATGTATGTCATCGTGGTTTAACAGGTCTGATATATATATATGTATAATAATCTGCTTTAATTATTTTTACCAAATTAAAATATAATAAAAAAATGAAATATGTGTATTTATTTCTGACATACACAATATCGTACAACACAAGGACAAATAGCAACAATTACACAGAAACACAAAAGTTGCGCATGTCAGAAAGAGGTCCCGGCTTAGCATAAAACTAACTGAGGCTGCACATCAACCTCAGTTACTGGTTTAAATATATATATCATTCAAATGTAAATATAATATTAACTTTCTTAATAATCTTTACCATGGTAAATAAATGACTTTGAACCATCAAATCAGAGAAATTGTGTCTCCTGGTACCACTCAAAAAGAAGCGACAAAATTTCGATAGCATTTGTTAAGCAAGACTTCCACTTTTTTGACCCATGAACACTTGAGTTTTTGGATACCTATACTGAAATCACTACGTCGATCTTACTGTCAAAAATTGTCATCCATGTAGTTCCTATCAAAAAATGTGAGATAACGGTAGTACCGTTATTTTATACCGCTTTTCTCTAACAGTGTTTGGTCCTTTTTTTTAAATCATTTATTTTTTTATACAGGGTTTTGTTTGACAAAACATGCCACCCTTATAGCAAAACACAATTGTAACAACAAAAAGAACAAAAAAATAAAATACAAAAAAGAACAGAAAAGAAAATCATTAATTTACCTACTTGATTACGATCTTAATTTTAAAACTAATTGGTACATCTCATATATTTTAACTGCATCCTCCGAATGAGGCTGTGAGAGTATGCAGTTAAAACCACCCACCTGCCAAAAGACGTGGTCGTCGACAAACAGCTGTCGACGTAGACCGTCGACCCTAGCACATTCCATGATGATGTGGTACACATCTTCAATTCGGTTGCATACATCACAATTTGGTGAATTAATTTTGCCCATCATGTATCCGAATTTATTTAATGGAACGTGCCCGGTTCGAAGCCTAACAGCCGTAACAATTTCATTCCTTCCCATATTAGTCCTCAAAAACCATGGGAAACGAAGAAGTGAAGGTTGAACAGTTCTGTACCAAATACCCTTAGTTAGAGATCTCTCATCAAAATATTCAGACCATATCTCAAAGGCATACTTTTTTACATGCGAAATCATATCTGTGTAGTAAGGAAAACAGCTAAATATTTCTCCATCTACTGCTGCCTCTTTAGCCAGTCGATCCACCTCCTCGTTACCCAGAAGCCCCACATGGGAAGGAATCCACTGAATTTTTACAGTTTTATTCATACTTCTAATTTTAATCATACTCTTTAGAATACTATATGCGATTGGAATGCCTCGAAAGTTAGACCCTTTAACACAACTAGCCAGGTGAAGTATGGCGCTCTTGGAATCAGTAAATATAACAAACCTATTGAAATGTATAGATTCTATGTATGATAAAGCTTCTGCCATAGCTATAAGTTCAACATTCATAATATTTATATTTGAACGAATCGAAAGTTTAGTATGTGTACCATTCTCTGCATCCAAGAATGCAGCGCCTCTGCCATCCCTAGTTAAAGATCCATCAGAAAATATTTTATAGAAATTAGAGTACTTCTCTTGTATATATTTTGCACACTTCATTTTGAGTTCAAAGGAATTATAACATCTCTTAGGCTTAACTATAATCTTAATATTTGGTTCCAGGACATCACTTAGATCAATATTACTTACCCAAGTATTTAAACTAAACATATCTAACTTTTTGCTGCAATAAAAACTATTATATTTTAGAATGTTATGAACTGTTACAAGTAAAGGTTTCTTTTTCCGCCTCCAATAAGGAATTTGCAATAATCGGGACAGCTCTTCAAGCACATCAGTAGTAGAACTATCTTTTATTGATTTACATTTCAGCCAATATCTTCCAGCTAAGTACTGTCTACGCACAAATAGAGGTGGAATACATAACTCTGACTCCATAGCATGGATAGGAGTACTTTTAATGAACCCTCCTATGATCCTGAGAAATTTATTCTGTAATTTATCAAGCTTTGAAATTCTAGTCTGACAACAGTTATCAAATAGGAAACTTGCGTAATCAAGACGACTACGAACAATAGCTATATAAAGCCGTCTCAAATGTATAGGGTGCACGCCCCACGTAGAACCCACTAATACCTTAAAAATATTAACAAATTTGAGACATTTTTCATGCACCTCATTTATATGTTTGGTCCATCTGATCCCTCGATCTATCCATAGCCCTAAATATTTCACATGCTCCACCACTTCTAATGGAGTGTTATTTATTTCAATATTCAACGTGTCTCTAATATGTCCCCGTTTAAATATACATAATTTAGTTTTATGAGGTGAAATATCCAAACCTAGGTTGGCTAGTAGTGTACAAAGTATTTTTAAAGAAGATTCTAATACATGTCCCCCCTGTGCTATATTTTTGCAATGAGTGTATACAACAAAATCATCCGCGTATTGCGATACATAAACATTGTTTTCTATTACTTTACAGATATCCATTGTCGCAATATTAAATAAGATCGGAGAGAGGGGGTCCCCCTGAGCAAGACCCATACCAGTAACTCTTGTTATATAATTGTCAGTAACTTTTAGTTTTAAACTTCTTTCCTTAAGAAAATTCCACAAGTAAATACATATCTTAGGACCAACTTTAATATTGTTTAAAATCGATAAAAGTTCCGTAATATCTACGTTATTGTAGGCATTAGAAACGTCCACAAAACATCCAACTGTCGAGTTACCTTCAGAAAACCCAATTTGAATTCTACCTATCAAAACACTTAAATTATCCATACATGATTTAGACTTCCTAAACCCAATAGTATTGTTAGAAAACATATTATTATACTCTAAAAACCACTCTAATCTCTTATTTATAATTGAATGAAATATTTTGCATAAACATGACATTAAGGAGATCGGTCGCAATGAAGATACGTCATTCGGGTCTCGCCCTGGTTTTAAAATAGGTACTATTCCTACGTCTCGCCATTGTGTAGGTACAAACCCGGCTGATAAGAATCGATTGTATAATAAAAGAAGTAAACACTTACCATTATCAGGGAGGTGTTTTACCATAGAGTACGAAACACCATCACATCCAGGAGATGTATCCTTGGATTTGATACACACATCAAGCTCCTGCATGGAGATTTCAACATCTATCTGAGAATTAAAATTTGTAAACCTAGGTTGGTTAGGAATGACGTAGTCGGGAGCGAGCGAGTTAAGCAGATTCGACGCCTGTGTCTCATTTATATGTTGCTGATTAAACCTGTAACCTTTGACCCATCTCATGCGTTGCCACATCTCTGAAGAAGAGGTTTTTTCATTAACGGATGAACAAATGTTATACCAATCATTACTTCTCGCTTGACGAATTAGTTTTTGCGTTTCAGCTATTTTTTGGTTAAGTTTATCTAAATTAGAAGGTGTTGGGTTTCCTCTAAATTGCGATAGTGCTAATCGTCGGATAGCCACGGCTTTTGATAATTCACTATTCCAGTAAGGTTTTTGTTTGAAATTTGATACAGGGTTTTGGTTAATCTTAATAAACGGAATATGTATATCCGCAGCTAAATTTAAACTGTCTAAAAATAAATCATAAAAATGTTGATCATCTGTAGGTATTAAAAAGGTATCATAAATATCACTCAGGCATTTTTTGTAACTATCCCAGTCGGCTGTTTTATAGTTTCTTTTTGTAATTGGTTTTATGGTAGAACAGTAACTTGTACATATTTTAATAAATAAGTGATCACTACCTAAGGATTCTTGTAAAACATTCCAATCAAATTCCATAGCAACATCTGAAGTAACTAAAGATAAATCGGGTGCAGATTTCTGTAAGTTTCCGTTAACTAACTTAACCCGAGTTTCACAACCATTATTTAAAACAACAAAATTGTTATCTAACAACGAGTCAAATATAATTCTACCTCTGTAATCTGTTTTATATGACCATGTTGAATGATGTGCGTTAAAATCCCCTAATATAAGAGTACGTCTGTTAAATAAAGAAAATAAAGAATTCCAATCATTTTGACTCGTTCGTGTGGATGGAGAACAGTACACGGAAATAATGTTATCTATGAATTTACAATTAAATATTTTTACACCAATAACTTCTATATTAGTATTAGGTAAATGTAAGTGAAAAACTTGAGATTTTATTGACTTATGCGTGATTATGGCCACGCCCCCATATGAGTCACTGCGGTCTGAACGATAAACATTATACTGACTTACTTTAAAAGAGCTGCCCGGTTCTAACCACGTTTCGCTTACAGCTGCAATATGAGCCTTCTCTTGGAGTAATAACTGATGAAGACATGAACATTTTGGTCCAATACTTTGGGCATTCCACTGTAAAATATTCAGTTTAATTAATTTTGTACTATCCATTATGATTAATTAATCCGTAGATCAATTTAGCCATAGGCCAATCAGAAACATTGTCCACCACCATTATTATGATCCACTCAACACATAACTTAATCACGCTCTTCACTTTTGTTTGAAAATTATTATTTTTCAAAAATATTACTTCCTTTATTCTGGTCAACAGTTCAGTAAATGTTGTCTTATCGGGTCGTTCATCTGCATTTGAAAATGTTTGTTGATTCGTGTCTTCCTCATACTCCTCTTCTAGTAAACAGTTCCATTCCGGTATGCCATTTAATTCGCTTTTTAATGTTCTCTTCTTTGGTTTTTTCTTCACCGGCCTCGTAGGTAAAATAACGCTCTTATTCGATTCACTCTCACATATATTAGAAACATTTTGTGGCGTGTGGATCGCCGATCCACTCGTCGGAGTAACATTGTGAACAGTCATGAGTTTAGCCTGCGGATCTCTTTTAACTACAGCCGGTACGATGATGGGGGAAGCTGCGTACATTTGTGCAGCCCTGCTATAAGTGTAATTGTATTCTGCCATAATCTCCCGAATCGTTTTTTCTTTCTGATACGCAGGGCATGACTTCATCATAGCCATATGGTTTCCTGAGCAATTCACACATTTAAAGACTTTCGTTTCGCAGTTTGCATGCTCCCCACTGCATTTAGGGCAAATCTCCCTTTTTATATTGCACGTCCTCACAGTATGGCCCAGTTTCCAGCACAGGTAGCATTGAGTAACGGGGTATACAAATGGTTCAACAACAACTCTCACGCCGTGTACGTATATATAGCTAGGCAAGAAGTTGCCCTTAAAACATAGACGAACAGACTCCGAGGGGCTCCATTTCTTATCTTTGATGCTGTGGTCCCTGTTTCGACGGTCAAGTCTTTTTAAAGAAACCAGCTCCACCGTATCTGGGCAACTGATACATTTCATCACCTCTTCTTCCGACATTTCCAAATCTACATCCTTTATCACACCATATGAGTAACTCACTTCAGATAATTTATTAAATCTCCATCCTTTTTTTATTAACGCCTCATTAAAAATAAGCTCTTCAATGTTGTTTTCATCATAAAATTGAACCCTTATTTTATACGGGTTTAGGTATTTAATGTTCGCTATATCGCAGATATTAAGATCTTTGAACAGTCGAGCCAACGCAAACTGCTTAGGTAGTGGCTCCTGACTAGATATATATATTTCAGATTTTTTATTCTCTTCATTACTCTTGCTACTCATTTCTTGCCGTAACTTCTTACTTTTTCCCTTCACTGTTTCCCATTCATCATTTATTTCCTCGTCTTCTTCTTCACGACCTCTCTTCGACGGGTTACTCATAAATATCTCCATCTCTTCTCGCTCTGTTTCACTCTCTTCAATATTAATCTCCATTATCACTTCCTGCGCGCACGAGGAATGCGCCCGGGCAGGTAGCTGACCCGCGCCGGGCTTATCGCGTGGCTAAAGAAATAGACAATAGTAATACACCTCCACCTCGCACGCGTGCCGATGCGAGACTGGTGTTTGGTCCTTACCAGACACTTTAGGTACTGTTTAAGATATTTTCTAGTGTCAGCAGAACAGAACATTGTCTTGAGAATTGGATATTTGCTGTTACGTAAACGGTTTTATGTAATTACCTATCTGGACTGGGACACCAAACGTAGTCAAGGAGTTAGATCGTGATAATAGTGATTGTAAAAGCTTTTGCTAGTAAACTTTGACTGTAAAAATTGAATGTTAGTACGAGTAGATAAAAATCTGACAATTTCTATACATCCTACTAATATTATAAACGCGAAAGTTTATATGGATGGATGGATGTTTGTTACTCTTTCACGCAAAAACTACTGAACGGATCTGAATGTTTGGAATGGAGATATCTTATACCTACCCTGGATTAACGCATAGACTACTTTTTATCCCGGAAAAAAGGTTCCTGCAGGATAACGGGAAGACCCAGGTGAAACCGCGGGGCGCAACTAGTAGGGAAATATTTAAATGTTTATGTAAAAATAAACTACTAAGGTCACTAACAAACATCTTAAATGAGGGCTCAGGTACACAGAGTCACAGAGCAGTGTGTGTGTAAAGGTTTAGAAAAAATGAAAGTATATATGTACCTGTATTTATTGTTTCTTTTCGTAAATCAACTAAAGATTTACCTCCTAAAAAACTGACACTCGTATTTCTTTAAACGTTAAATATTAGCACATACATTGCACTAGCTGATACGGAAACTGTGTTAAACAATATAAAACAATCCGTAAGGTATATAACCTCTCTCTCGTCCATTGGTAACAAAATATCAAAGTTAATTTCAGCACGCGTGCTTTTCCCATTTCCTACCATCCAAACTTGCAACAAAATTCCTTTCAAAGCGAACATCCAACTAATACGGAAAACTGGTGCAACATAATTTACAGGAGCGCAAGTTCAGCAGTCGTAAAACTAACGTTAAAATTGTTTGCAGTGCGAGCCAATTTAAACTATAAACAAACTGCGAATAAATAGAATCGAATAAATATAGCGGGCATTGTGGCCGACACTGTAATGCGGTTAACTCGTAATAGCTGACGTGATCGTAGAGGAACGAAGTGGTGGAGTGGCGATGTTGATGATTATTCATAATATTTGGTGCTAAATTTTTTAACCTAAAATTGTATGTGAAGAAAATATTGCACAAAATAGCCTATTTTGAAGCGGTGATGGCTCAGTCGTAGTGAAGTTGGCTTGCGATCCGTTGGTCGCGACGGTACATTTCTAAATGTTAGTATTAAAACCGTTTAAACCATAAAACAACTCCAAAATTACGAGCATCTGCTTCTAAAACTAATTTGGGAACTGCAGTTTTAATTTAATAATTCCAAGATTTGAAATTGCACAAAATGTTAACGTCACACTATAGGGAGGAGGGAATGTGACCAGCTGTGACATGGACAGCGGTGAAGGCGTAAAACAATCATGCAATTCGTTGGACGCTATTTATGGACGGCCCTCTATGTGATGTGAAGGTATTTTCTTTCTTACTGAAATATTTGCACATCACATTGACATGCACATTTGCGGTGTCTACATATTAGTTCATCGCCGGCAGCTTGCGACAGCTAACGCTGCGGAATTAACGCCAGTTGTTGTACGCGGACGAATGCGATGCGACGCGCTATCTCGCGCGAGTGAACGCCGCGTTCGCTACGTGACTACGTGACTTGCTACGTTATTACAATGGACGTCTACGGTAGATATGTGGACGATATGATATCCATTTTGTATAAGTATTTTTTTTACTTATTACAGCGTAGCGTTTGACCACAAGTCACATGCCCTAGCTCAGGTTTTGATAGTTCACAAAAACGCTGCCTTGTTGCCTTACTGAAACATAACGGTGATACAGATTATTTTAAACCATATCGTTCGTATTTCAACAAAGCTTTCGAGTTACTTTTTGAATTCAAGCAGTACGAGTTGCCACTTTGACAAGTTGACGGTAGTAAACTTTGACGTTTACGAACACTTACAGTCGAAACTTGTACTAGGGGGTACTGATTGTTATTTGATACTAGCTGCTCCCCGCGGTTTCACCCGCGTCTTCCTGTTATCCCGTAGGAACCTTCTTCGGGATAAAAAGTATCCTATGTCCGTTTCCTGGTCCTAAGCTACCTCCCCACAAATTTTCAGCCAAATCGGTTCAGCCGATTTTGAGTTATAAGTAGTGTAACTAACACGACTTTCTTTTATAAATATAGAAGATAGATTAAGTGACGATATAGTCAAAGAGCTGAACGAACGGGTGGTGGCCGAACGGTAACGCGTGCGACTTACAAGGCGCCGACACCGAATTCGAATCCTCTCGGCCCCGCACCTATGACTCGATAAGTCATGTGCGGATTTGCCATCGCTTAAAACGGTGAAGGAAAACATCGTGAGGAAACCGGCATGTCCAAGAACTGCAACATTCAAGGGTATGCGACATCTACCAACCCGCACTGGGCCAGCGTGGTAAATTACAGCCCATACTCTCTCTCTGAGAGAAGGCCAGAGTCCCACCCAGCAGTGGGAACGTGAAAGGCTGATGATGATGATGATGATAGTCGAAGATGCCGCCACGCTACACCTGGATTAGCAACTGGCTCTCAAGTAGGGCTGCCGGAACACACCACACACACCAATCGACAGATTATTGATTGAAGGATAGTAGCTAGCCAGGCAAGCACTTGAAATGGTCTAGCAAAAGCAAAAGTTAAGCGAGTTAATTAGTAAGTTCTCACGATGTGTTTCTTTCACTAAATGCTAAAGCTCATTGTTGGCTTCGAACCCACGACATACGGCAATAAAATGACGCTATCGCAGTTTCTAACTGCCGCACTTAAAACATTGAACACGAATATACTCTAATTACAAGCATTGTGACTATTTTTGACATTAAACGCTCTTACCGAACCATTGTGGCAAACGTGCCGTTAGAAGTTTTGCTGTAGGTACGTACGGCCATTTCGCAATCGGTTCGGTAAAAGTGGTCGGACTGACCGAATTGCTGCGGTCTCGCTTCGGTGGGACTCGCGTGAACGTTTTTTATTTAAATTAACGCAGTGGAAAACTGCATCGGGCTATTGGGGACTTTTTTGACAAGTTGTTTTGGTTTATTTTGGACACGTTTTTTCTGTATAACGTTCTAAACACTAGAATCTGGTTCAGAATTGGGATCTTCCACAAAACAAATGAAAATAAAAAATAAATATCGGGGAACCATTGCACACAAATTGACCTAGCTCCAAGTTAAGCTCGAAACTTGTTTCGGGTACCAGAAACTACGATATATATACTTATATAGAGAAATAAATACTTATAAAGAGAGAAATATCCAAGACCAATTATAAATATCCCGTTTCAAAACCAAAATAATAACCATAGCAGTTTATAGAAAAATGTTTTTTTATGTCCCTGCATTACAGGTTAGCTTTTGATTACAAGTCAAATGATATTAAGTGACAATATTAGTTAAATTACATGTAAATAAATGCAATGAAAAAGTTTCAAAGAGGGAATTTAAAAAAATGCTGTTAAAAATCCAGTAGATGCTGTCAGAAAGCTCTTCAAATTATTATAAGCAACTTTGAAACTGAAATTTTAAACGTATATTAAATTTACATTATCCTTTTATGTTAGAAAATGTGTGGAAATGAGGGTGGAAGATTTAATTTAAACATAATCAAAGTTAGAAATTGCTAACGTTTTCGTGGGTGCAGCTTGTGTTATTATTAAAAATATATTAAATTTGTTAGAAACTACTCAAAAGTTATAATGGGTGCAGCTTTGTACAGTCAGCGACAAAAGTCACCGAACAAAAACTAATTTTCCGATTATATTCATCATCTTTTGACCGCATCATTACTTAACATCAGGCGTGGTCAAACGCTATGTTGTAAGTTCTAAAAATAAACCTAACATGACTGATATAAAATACATCAATTTGGAAAATCAAGAAGGTAACAGATAATGCCCAAAAAATTACCTGCAGGGCGTTTCTTTTGCAGATACAAAGAGCTTAGAACAGGTTTAGCTAGTACTAGCTGTTCCCCACGGTTTCACCCGCGTGGGCTACATTTATAGCGGTAAAAAGTATTCTATATTCTTTCTCAGGGTTCGAACTGTTTCCATACCAAATTTCATTTAAATCGGTTCAGTAGTTTAGGCGTGAAAGCGAGACAGACAGACAGAGTTACTTTCGCATTTATAATATTAAGGAGGGATAGGGAGGGATTAAGTATGACGTTGTAAGATCGTCATAAATGTATCCTCCTGAATAAAATTTAATATATTTTTTTTACGGTTTTGTAGAGTGACGTCCGTGAACTTTTGACATTAGTCGTTTCTGGCAGCGTGTTACACAGGCTCTGTTCATTATAAAGCTCAGAGCATTTTTATAAAACACCCACGCTTATTGTTTGACTTACTTCGTAACTTTTGGCCGGACGCCTGTTTTCCGTGAGCATTAACTTGTTTTAGCGTCGTTATGTTCTGTATTTTTATTTTGGAACTAGAGACGCGCCTTACCGCTTTACCCGTGGGAAAGTAGATATTAAAATTCATAATAGTCACACTTGTCACACTGTCACATTGCCACAATGTCACGAAGTTACAATGTCACACTTATACTTTCACATTGTCTCACTGTCACGCTGTCAGAATGTCACACCAACCGTTTAGAGAGACACATTAGGGCTCACGCTAGGAAGTTATAGTTTTTAGGGTCACCGTCATCAAAATCGATGAGAAACACTACCATAGTCTATAGTATATAAATATTGCAATAAACAGTATGCTACATATATAAAAGTTCAAGTTCAAAAAGCACTTTCTGTTATTTGCAGTTTTTCTTTTCCTTAAAACTATTTTAATAATAAGATGACCATATAAAATCTATATGTGTTCTTTAGGCTGTTCAAGTGATGCGCCTACTAGCGAACATCATTTAATTTTCATTTATAGATAAAAGAAAAACTACGATACAAGATCACTTCAAATTTTCTATACACACTACAAAATCCTTTCATATCTCCATTCTTAGTGCAAATAACGTCCCCAACAAAGTAATAATGCAGACACAATCCACGGAGACAAATTTCAAGTTTCACGTAATTTCAAAGTAATCCTTTGATGTGTAAAAGATAAAATTTCATATGCAAAATAAAATTAGAGGGGAAGGCAAATGCGAACGCTAAGCGCACCGTGTCGTGTTTAATAAGCGTGCAAAAAGATGGCTCAGTGAAGAGGCGGCATGCTACTACGAGCTCACGAACTCGACTGTACATTTTTAACACAGTCTGTCAGTAATACAGACCGGTTAACTAAAGCTGACACGCGCACAGTACTCACACCAAAGCGTTTTGAGCAGCAGTAGAAACAAAACAACAACAATCTCTATCCGGCTCATTACGTTGAACGCGTGCGAGAGAGACAATGAGACTTTTCACAATGCGTATGCAGTGTGACATTTTGCCGTGCGCTTATTCACAGATAAATGTGTGAATTGCCAGCTTTGATTAATTGGCTGACAATACTCTGACTGCTATTTCTCTAAACTTCTTTACTGTCTTAATTTTTAAATCCTTGATAAAGCTGTATGTTTTTATTACTTCAGATTTTGGAGCACTTTTTCTAAACATATTTGATTTCACAAATGCACCAATCAAAAACTCACACAAGACTAGCTTCTTAAGTGAATTTCGCACCAAGAGTATCCACTCTCCTATGTATTATACAAGAAATAAAGACCGATTTTTTCGTCACTTTTTCGTCTGATGTGTTTAACGTAATGTCTTTGAGCAGTGCAAGGAGAGTGTGGGGAATAAACGTCGAGAAATTTCAAGGAAATGCCGCAAAAGAAAGGAAAAGTGACTGTTATAATTTTTGATGGAATCTGTCGGATTTACATCAGAATTGACTCAATTACTAACCCTGAAGGGAACACAACAGAAGAAGCAAGACTTGGTTTTATTTTACATCTTACAAGGTAGCTCTTGATTCTACAAGTTACAAAAAGGTAAGTGATAAAGTTGTAGAAGACGGCGCCACGTTGTGCCTAGATTAGTTACTAGTTCTTAAGCGAAGGTACCGGTGGTAGCTAGCCTGGGGAGGCACCGCCTTTCACTACATCGTCACTTAACATCAGGTTACTTATGGTCCAAAGCTACCTATATAGCCTTGCTTTCATTAGAGATAGAAAACAGCCTTGCTTTCTTTAGAGACCTTTGGCAGCTGAATCTAAAGAAAAACATCTAAAAGAGCACTCTTCTGATATATTAACATCCATCGCAACCTCCTCAAATCCATTCATCTCAAAACAGTCTACGATTTACCACTTCATCACTCCAACGGTGCGCTTCGAAGGTCGCAGTATATCACAGCTCTAGTCATAAATCTGTTTATAACTCATAATATAGCAACGTGCGCTGACAAATTCATGATATCCCTCGTAAATAAATATGGGATAAGGTGACGTAGGTTCGATGAAAATTCGACGGCTCATGCATACAAATTCGTTTGTTAAACTTCAAAATTGCTTCGAGCCTCACGCTGCTAATTTTGCCACAGGAGTATAAGATACAAGTAAGGGCATTTGTGCAACAAAAGAGCTCGTTCTTACATGCAGGTAATATGAAACCGTCTTATTAATAATCATCATCATCAGCCTGAAGAAGTCCACTACTAAACATAGGTATCTCCCTTTGAACGCCACTTGAGCGGCTATTTGCCATTTGCATCCAACAACTCGGTCTTAACTGACTATTACAGTGAGAGCAATGGTAGCTGAATGCTAACGCGTGCACCTTACAGGGCGCCGACGCCGAGTTTGAATCCTTGAATCCTCTCGGCCCGCACCTATGACTTGATAAGTTACGTGTGAAATTATGAAGGAGATCATCGTGAGGAAGCCGGCATGTCTAAAAACCGCAATATTGAAGAGCTTGCGATATCTAACAACCCGCATTGGGCCCACGTGGTAGATTACTGCCCATTCTCTCTCTATGAGAGAAGTCAGTGGGAACGTAATAGGATGATGATGAAATACAAAACCATATTCCGAAGCGATGATGGCTTGATGATAGGTCTTGCGTTGGAAGCCTTCAATGAGCTTTTGGTGAAGGAAAACTATAGCTTGGCGGTTGGACATTTTCTAGTGCTCATCTAAGTAGTCAAAAATCTGTGTAACGTGGCGCTATCTTCCACCACATTGTCAGTTAGGTGACTTGTGGTCAAACGCTACCACGCAATAAGTAATATAAATGACCTATAGTGCGTATAAATTGAACATAGTGTACTGTTTTTCCCCTGTATACGCAATCCTTTGTGAGGCTAACGGAGTTTTTGATAAACAGCTGGGACAAAGGCCGACTAATCTGCCTTCAAAAATGGAGAGCCTCTGGGAATCTGGTTTATTAAGGTTTAGGTATACGAGACTATTTATAACTGGAACGTGAGAGCGCGGGAGAGTAGGAAGATTTTTTATTCAGCTTATCTGAACAAGGCTCTTATTCGCTATGACCATCTAAGCACGTAACGCTAAAGCCTGTGATGACGTCACACGTTATTGGCAAGGAATCTTGATGATCATAGCGAATAAAGGCCCACTTCGCTAATATTCAGTATTAATTAATTAAAATGACACCCTTACGTTTGTGAACTGCGCTGCTGATGATTGGCTATATCAGTCATAATATATTACCAAGTAAAGTTAAAAACTGTACCCGCAGCCAAAAGCGGCATAGATAACATTAAAATCATTAATCTATCTACCTCAGGTCTTTTTTTTTTTGTTTTACAGGTTTGCATTTGACCATAAGTCACACCAGACATCAAGTTACGATGTGATCGAAGTTGGCGCTACGTTACACCTTGGGATTGGGAACTTGCTCTCAAGTGGAGCTGTTGGACCCTCCAATAGCTTTCTAGTGACAGATTTTTATCTTGAGACACCCAAAAAGAGTGACTTTTGAGCAAATGTTACCATGTAAAAACATGCGGAAATAAAATAAATAAATATCGGGGACAATTGCACACAAATTGACCTAGCCCCAAATTAAGCTCGAAACTCTAAAGCTCTAAATAAAAAACTAACTGAGATGACGCAACTACCTTAAGTGAGTCTTGGCCTCCGATAAGAAAAGACGCCACTTCAGTCTGTCGTGCGCCACTTCCAGTCCTCCACCTGGAGCTCGCGCAAATCCTTCGCGACTTCATCAAATTCGCGCACATTAATACTGGCATTATGTTTGTCTCAAGTCAAACAACATGCAGCGTACAGTTTTAACCGAGTTACCTAAATAAATAATGTAAATAAGCTATTCACTTTCAACGCCGCTCGTGTCACCATCACGGCGACCACTTTACGTAATAACCACACCGCGAAAATGAAAATAGAGTCCGTCCAAGCGTTTAACCAATTACCATTCCAACGCTGCATTCGTATAAACTCTTAACGAAACGAGTTACGGTTCGTTTTAGCCAATCTACAGTGTAAGGCAGAAGTGGCAAGTGTTTTGGTGAAGTAGATGTGCCGTATCTGAAATTCAGATAGAGTTTTTCAGTGGAAGTGCGGAATAATAATGAGGATAGTTGCCAAGAGTATACTTATGTACAGTAGATGTGGTTAACTTTGTATTTTTAACAACACATGTCTTTTTTCTCAAAATCATTTCTTACTAGCAGCTGTTCTGTGCGGTTTCACCCGCGTATACTTCTACTAATCGCTATAAAAAATATACCATGTCCTTCTTCAGGATCCAAGCTATCTCTGTACAAAATTTCATCAAGATCTGATAATTAGGTTAAGAGTGACAAGGTAACAAACATACAGAAAAACTTTTATTGGGGGCCTTTATTAACGCAATAGAACCCAAAACAATGATTTTTAGAATTTTTGTCTGTTTGTCTGTATGTCTGTTTGTTTGTGCGCGCTAATCTCAGAAACGGCTTAACCGATTTGGATGCGGTTTTCATTAATGTATTGTGGTTAGCTCCACTTAACATTTAGTGTTTGTGAGTTACTTTCGCATTTACAATATTAAATAAGAAAGTATTTGTATGAAAAAAAAACTATTTGTACTGTGAGTAAAGATCAGTTATCTAATGCTGGCAAGTAGGTACCTCATTCACACATTTGTTTGTATATGAGCGCAGGGCATAACGTCGCACTGCATACGCATTATGAAAAGTATATCCGTCTCTCTCGCACGCGGTCAAGGTTATGAGCATGGCAGAAAGTGTTGTTGTTTTGTTTTTACTACTGTAAAGTGAAATTGTTTTGGCGTGAGTACTGTGAACGTGCCAGTTTCAGATAACCGACCCGTGTATAATGGAGTAATAGGGTATTTTACTCTATTTGTGAAAAATACTAAAAACATATTATTGAGAAAGCTTAGGACAAAAAGTAGTCGGAAATCGATAGTTTTAGTTCATAAAATAGCAAACTAAATTTTCACATTGAATTCTAAAGTTTCAGCTGTTTTAATCTGTTTGAAAACACCATTGACACCATTTAAATAGCAGTCGCCATGTTATTACGTCATACGGCTATGTAAATATAAACAACTAACATTAACATACAAAACGTCACTGCATTTGACTACATATCCGACTGACGTCATGACCACAGAGCAATATGGCGTCCACTGTGACTAGCGTTTTCGTCAAATTACGCGCGAAATTCGAAAATGCAACATTTGCATTTTTATGGCACATAACGATTGAATAAAAAAATTGTAATTTTTTTTGTGGTTCACTAGTACTATAAAATCTTAAAATATTGGTGTAATAATATTGAGCTCATTAGTATGACATGTGTGCGTCAAAGTTGACAGGTCTCAGAGACTGTCATCGTATGGTTTCTAGAGCGGTACTGACGCCTAATCTGTGGCCGTGGTCAAGGTTTGGGCAGAAGCCAAGGTACATACCTACCGCGAGCATGTTTCCAGTAGTTAATTTCACATACTGTGATTTTGGATGGATGACAGCAATATGAGTGGTTGTAAGTTTTTATTGCGGGTTTTAAATTTTATTTTTGTTTTTGCCAGGGTAGTGTAAAATTTATTGATGCCCTGTTTTTATAACTTTTCACTTCCGACAATTTATGATTGAAACTACAAATAATAGTGTCGATTCGGTCTTGCATTCTCTAAAACTAAACTAAGTTTGACAGGTCTAAAAGTAATGCTGTCCTTTTTCACTTCAGTGGTTAGAAAAAGACATCAATACTATTAGAACTGTCAAACTTAGTTTAGTTTTAGAAAATGCAAAACCGAATCGACACCAGTATGTAACTAAAATTATTTAATTATTCTAAACTTATTCCAGTCAGTTTCATATGTCACAGTGGCCTACAGGGGAATGTATATTTTTTTGCTTGCGTCCCATAAATAGGTTGTAACTTTGTAATTTTTATAAATATTAAACTATAGCAACATAACCAACCATAGATGTTTTGAAATTAATAAAAGACAGCTTGCGCAAAAGAAAAAAAGTTCAATTGCTTTTTGCGGATTTTTCAACCATATTAGGTTACTTAGATTTAACTTAGGATTATAATCGAGTTAATAACAAAGCTTGGCTTTCCTGAGGATAAGCCGTGGTAATGATGTATAATTCTTGAAATACAATTTTTAATTAAGGATTAAGTTTTTTTCCATGGATGTTCAACGTCATAATTTTCTCTTAAAATAATTTATCTTAACATCACCTACAAATAACCATAGATAATATGAGGCCGAATAAGCCAAACTGATGTTGTTTTGATCTAACTTAACTAATTAGATAATAAGTTATAATTATAGTTAGCCAACAACAGTAACTGTTATTGGTTTCCATAATTGTAGTTGTTGAACTATATTACGAGAAGAGATTAGATCTGTAGAAAATGTTAATAGGAGGCAAGATAGCGTTTAAGCGAAACTCAGATCTTTTTACCAAAAATTAGTAGCAAAATGTACCATAGGTGAGCGGTGGTGGCCGAACGGTAACGCGTGCGCCTTACGAGGCACCGACACCGAGTTCAAATCCTCTAGGCCCCACACCAACGACTGAATGAATTATGTGTGGATTTACCATCGCACAAAACGGTGAAGGAAAGCATCACGAGAAAACCAGTATGTCCTAGAACCACAACAATCGAAGGCATGCGTAGATTACGACTCACCCTCAAGTTAAGAATCTGTCGCCAAGTCTATCATCGGCGAGTTCCGGCAACCCCGCTTGAGAGCCAGTTCCATATCCAGGTGTAGTGTGGCGCCATCTTCGACCACATCATCAATTAACATCTGGGTGTGAATGTCTACAGCTTCCTCAATGCGAAAAAGTGAAATCTACATATGACAACTTTCAGTGTCGATTTGACTGCCTCACTGTTTCAACTCCTAATTTAGGTGCCAAAAAGCCTTCGATTTTATGATCCATAAACAGTGTGTCAGCCGACGACACGGGTCATCAGCTCGCACATCTGTATCTTCGGAACGAATGAGGCTACGGTGAAGTATTATAGCTCAAAATTTGAGGAAAAAATGATTGCCAAATAAAATAAAAAAATTAAGGTTCTAGCTAGAATACTTTTTGAGCTATGAGCTATAACAACTGTGTAAGCCGGCGACCCGTGTCACCAGCTCGCACATCTGTATCTCTA
The DNA here is from genome assembly GCA_931315375.2 of Opisthograptis luteolata. NCBI lineage: Eukaryota > Metazoa > Arthropoda > Insecta > Lepidoptera > Geometridae > Opisthograptis > Opisthograptis luteolata. The sequence goes on from OV928038.1 coordinate 12,555,937, forward strand.
AAACGCGTGAAGATAGAGTTTCGCTGAATAGCTCAAACAAGGTTGTATAAATAAATACCTTGGCTGGGAAAGTTTCAAGTCTCTACATAGGATACTTATTGAGATATGAGCTAAAACAAGTGTGCGAGCCGGCGACACGGGTCCCCAGCTCGCACACCTGTATCTCTGAAACGCGTAAAGGTAGAGTTTCGTTTAATAGCTCAAAATGTAGGTCATAACTTTTCACTTTGACAACAAAATTTTGAATACCATAGACCCAGTAGTTTCAGTGCAAAAAGCAAAAAACTGATTCGCCGCCAAAAATTTCAAAATTATTTCCAAAACTTGTTCGAGCGTCGTGTTGCCGTTTCGTGCGCTACACCATTACAAGCGAATCTGGCCGTAAGGTATGAAGCAATAAAAAGCAATAAAGGTCATTTTAGCGTGGGCTCTGAAAGTCGCAGAGAGAGTAGGTAATAACCGGTTAGATCCTGTACTGAGAGCCAAGACCAAGGGCTTGCTAACAATTTGCAAAGAACTGTTTTCGTTCGTTCTCCAAATATAATTTTAGAAACAAAAACAACCGGTAGGTACGGTTATGGTAGGTAGCGATAACAAATTCATCTAATTTCAATTAGTAGTTTTACGGGAAGAAACAAAACTATCTTTCTGTTCCTATTTAACCCCATTCAGGGTTATTGTTCATAATTAGATTAGCCCATGTGTTAATCCAATACCTAAATTATCTAGATTTTGAATTTCATCAAAATCGGTGTAGAAGTTATGGTGATACGTGGTATTATAATAACAAACATTCACACACACACACACAAACTTTCGCATTTATAATACTAGTTGTGCCCCGCGGTTTCACCCGTAGGTATCTTCCCGTCATGCCACAGGAACCTTTTTCCGTCATAAAAAGTAGCCTATGTGTTAATCTAGGGTAGGTATATAATTAGGTATGCTATCTCCATCCCAAAAAATCTGCACTGCAATTTGCAAAAAAATTATTGGCATACCCACCTATTTAATTTGATATGGAATACTTTTCACCATTAACCAGCTCGGTGAAGGTCGCTCTTCAAGGAATCCTGTTCTATTTTGTCGTAGGTAAAAAAGCATTCGGTATCCTTTGTATATGCGTCGACTAGTGGATAATTAGAAGAAAAATAGACCTTATTATAACTGGGTTAGAGTAGATATGTTGTTAAATGCTATCGCCGTTGTATAATATGTTCGGCTTTTCCTTTGAAATAAGCCGCCTTCGCCGCGGTCGGTGTTTTTGGGAATGTAAACAAACAGAATTTTTCAGTAAAGCAGTCTTATTACTTAAGCAATAAAGGTCATTTTAGCGTGGGTTCCGAAAGTCGCAGAGAGTGGGTAGCTCTTTACGGACGCATAGGTAGTTAGGTACACGAGAACGAATTGCCGCGCATCTATTTTAGGTATTGAGTCCTACTACTACATTCGGATTCGCTAGGCGTCGAAATTATGAGTAAACTGACGCAGCTTAATTGTTACGGATAGATAAGTCGATTTTGTCAATTGTTATTAGGTCGATTTTTGTTAATTATTATAAGTAGCAGATTATACTACATAGCCTTTATGTATACCTGTATAAATGTATAGCATCATTAGTAAATTCTAAGTTAGAAAATGTCACGATGTGCTGACCTGTGATTAGAAAGAGACGCACCTCCCGCAAGAGCGGGACAGCGATATAGATCGCGCGCGCGCCATGCGACGCTCTGATTGGACGAGAGGCGCGTCATACCCACTGGTGCCTGGCACTAGTTGCCGACACAAAAATTGTACTTAAGCTAAGAGAAATCCTGTTTTAATGGTATTGCTTCAAAGTGTTGTATCTGAACCTAAATATACAGTCCACAAGTTTATGGAAAGGAGTCACTCAAGAGTTTCATTTCATCGAGCACCCTGACCCCAATATTAATACTTGAGCCTACTTTTATTTAATTTTTCTAGCCATGTATTTTTTTTATGCTTACGTTTGATTTGTTTTCAAAAAGATTGAGAGAAAGTAGATACCATTTATTTAATTAACCGATTTCCAAAAAGGAGGAAGAGCGACCCACTCTCTGCGACTTTCGGAACCCACGCTAAAATGACCTTGATTGCTTTCTATTGCTTCATACTTTACGGCCAAATAAGCTTGCAATGGTGTAGTGAACGTGACGGCAACACGACGCTTGCACACATTCAACCGGCATCGGCAAAGCAGTCTTATTACTCAATGCATAAACTATATTGTTAAATGCAAGAAAAAAATACAAAATTCTTTAAACTATTGGCTAAAATATATCGTTTTTTATGACTACCTATATAACAAAATACTGTCTCCTATGAACTTCTGTTTTCGTGGTACCCAAGTAAGGAAGTAGGTACTTTCCTTCTAATAATTATGTATAATAAATGCAAAAGTAACTCTGTCTGTCTGTTACGCTTTCGCGCTTATACCACTGAACCTATTTATATGAAGCCTCATTTACAAATTGAATGTGATTATTTAGTTAAGTACGAGTGACATCAATCAAAAGCAATAATATATGAAAGTAGGAAATATTTTTATGGCGATGATGGCTCAGTGGTAGTGACGTCGGCTTGCGATCCGTAGGACGTGGGTTCCAATCCTGCAATGAGCTTGAGCTTTCGGTGAAGGAAAACATCGTGATGAAACCATAGCTTGGTGGTAGGGTATTTTCTAGTACTCGCCTGGCTAGCTACCACCCTCTCGTTAAGAATTTGTCGCCAAACACCTATCGGTGTGTTCCGGCAGCCTCACTTGAGAGCCAGTTCCCAGTTCAGGTGTAGCTTGACGCCATCTTCGACCGCATCGTCCTTAAACATCAAGCGACTTGTGGTCAAACGCTACCCTGTAATTAGTAAAAAAATAATATAATATTATGATATGTTGTTAAATTTATCGTCGGGTAAGTTAGCATTTTCTGATTTGAGTTCTATAATTATTTGTATACTGTAGTGTACTTTTATTTATTTTTACATAATTACGATACGATATTTTGAGATCGAATATAATCGATTCACTAGGTTCTGATTTACGATCCAGAAGATCGATTCGACGCAAAAAGCGGGCATCCATAACAATGGTCTATGACTCTATGTCCCGCTCCTGTCAATGTCACTGACAGTGACAATCAATTTGCTAGTTTTTTTTATATTTGGCAATTGTCTACTTTAGACATTTCTGCCAGTGTCACGTCATTATAATTTTCCAAAAATAGCGGCAACGGTACAAATTTAGAAAAAGGGCTGTCCAAGAAACCAGTAAAGCTGAAATAAAATTAGTATGTATTATTGAATTAGTAACGTAGGCAGAACACAACTACATATTAATCAATTTGCTAGTACATAGAATAAAAAGATTCGTTTTTGTTTATGTTTGGTAAATTAATAACTTATTTAAGTAGGACCGACCTCCAAAGCGTGAAAAGGAATGGCAATGGCATAATGGCAAAGAAAATGCGAAGTGCGTTCAAACCATCCAAGCATCATCTAAGTTAAAAAATTACATTAGACACTACGAACTTAAATAATCAATATCTTTTTTTTCTGCAGTTTTCATAAAAGTTTCTTAAATAACCAGGGCCGGATTTAAATTTGTGCCGCACTGGGGCACTGAAGAAAATGCCGCCCTATGACTTAAATTTTATTTTAATAGTTTTGATATCGTTTTTAGTTAAATTTCCTATATTATAATATACAAAATTTGAATGTGATACATAATACTTGAATTATATTTCTTGAAAGATAAAATGTTTATTTAAAAGAATTAGTTAATTATATATTGTATAGAAAATTTTATCTCACTTTCCAAATTTTGCCGCCCTAGAAAATTTGCCGCCCTGGGCACTAGCCCCGACTGCCCTAGTATAAATCCATCACTGTAAATAGCTAACAAAGCGAGTCCAAACCAAACTCGCTTAGACTTAGTGCTTGCTACTCGTCGAGGAGTTCCAGTAGCAGTCTCTGAAGTTCACCTTCAGGTCACACCATCATTGAAGTCCGAGACGACCAGACGTGAAACCCTTCTTACTTTTAGCGAAATAAACTATGTTATAAAATATGTGAAGTATCAAATTTGGTTTATCGAATCCTGTACTATTCCGTCGTGGTTAAAAAAGCACTCTGTATCCTTTGTAAATGCGTCGGCTAATGGATAAAGAAGAAAAATAGACCTTATTACAACTTCTTTAAAGTATGTTGTTAAATGCTATCGCCGTTGTATAATTGGTTCGGCTTTTCCTTTGACAAAAGCCGCTTCCGCCGCGGTCGGTGTTTTTGGGAACGACTAGGGCCGGCCGGGAACTCAATAGGGCTGCGCCACGCGGTTGATCGCATCCATTCGACATTCGAGAAGGTACTACACTGCTCGCTCTCTCGGATCTGCTGCTCTCACTGACCCTTTATTTGTATAGTTTATAATAAAATATATTTATAATTAATAAAATATGTCTTTTATATTTCAAATGTATTTTATTTAAAACCTATTTATGAATTGGTAAAACATCACTATCACTACTTATTATAAAACAAAGTCCTCCGCGTCAAAGTCGTCCGTCTGTCTGTCTGTTCGCGATAAACTCAAAAACTACTGCATTGATTTTAATGCTGTTTTCACCAATAGATAGAGTGGTTCTCGAGGAAGGTTTTAAGATATAATTTGTCAAGTTTTTGTATACATTGGCAAAAAGAACAAAGCCAAAAAAAAAACCAGACGGCTTATTTTTTTGGTAAAAAAAAGCCGTGTGGGAGCTTTCAATGAAAACGCTGCCTAAACCCTTTGAGATATAACAAAATGATGTATGGCGAAATTGTGTATCTTATACAGGTCTACAAAAAAGTCCACGATGGCATATGTCTATCTCTTAAGGATAACATACTAAAACTACTTTTTTACTTTTTAAAAGTTGATAAAAATGCCGACTAAAATCAGACCGTGTTATCCATACTTTTATATATATATATATATATCTCCTTATCAAAATAAATCATTTCGTATTCAAGATCGTTTCAATACCTGTAGATTACTTTTTGAATTGTTGAAATCGGGCATTTCATTCAAAAGATATTACGAAATTAAAATGTCAATCTAATGGAAAATAAAACCACCGCGCCGCCCGCGCCCCGCACCGCCATCCATGGCCATGCAGTGGCCGCAGCGCAGCGGGTAGGTTACGCGGCGGGCACTGAAGTGCGGGAATAATTTTGGAGTATACAGAATATTTATGCTCTCAAGCCTAAACTACTGAACTGATTGAAATTAAATTTGGTACATAGATAGTTTGAACCCTGGGGAAGGACATATGATACTTTTTATCGCGATAAACTGTAGCCCACGCGGGAGAAACCACGGGGAACAGCTAGTACTTTATATAATAAAATAAAATCGTGTTACAACACTTATAACACGTGAACGGCTGGACCGATTTTTATAATCGTTGATTTGTTGAATTTGTCTGTAGGCTACCTACTACATATCTATAAACTTACACTACTTAGATAAATACACACATAGTACATATACATACATAAATTCATAAACATTATTATAATATATATTTAATACTTATTTCACATATACAGTTATTTTCTAACAGATACCCATACATAATATTATATATTTAAATATAGGAAATATCTAAACGCTTTGTTTACATTGAGTTGTGCATTGGAAACGAATCCCTAGCCGCGCGCTCTATTGTTCGTACCGCGAGCTGCGGCGCGTCACCGCTGCGCGTGTAGTAGTGAGTCCACGTGGACTAGGTACCTGCGCGCGCGCAGCCCGCGGCGCGGCGGCCGCCGGCCGGCCGCCTCGCCAGTCTGCTGTACTGCCCGCGACGCGAAGCCCGTGTCGCTCGCTCTTCCACCCGCGCACTCGATCGCTAATTATTATTTATTACTGTTACCTAAACTCACCTTCATTTTAAGTAATTTGGAATAAACGGAATTGGATCCACACACTCGTTTTGCCAAATGTCGTCGTTCGGAATAGGATAATAAGTACATATTAAAATATGATAATATTTTTTGAATTAAAAAAAATTAGCCGTTCATTTGTATACATGGTAGGTTACCAGAACGCAACTGATATGGTGTTATATAACAAAACCAACAGCTAAACGTATTGTTGTCTCTGGATGAAATTTAAATTGACCGGTTGATGTGTTTGTTTCATGCGAGTTTATGCGATCCTACTAATATTATAAACGTGAAAGTTTGTGAGTATGGATGGATGGATGTTTGTTACTTCTGAACGGATCTGAATGAAATTTAGAATGGAGATAGCTTATACTCTGGATTAACACATAGGCTACCCGGCTTTTTATCCCGGAAAAAGGTTCCTGCGGGATAACGGGAAGACGCGGGTGAAACCGCGGGGCGCAACTAATTATTGACATACATTAATTTTATAATCTGCTCATTTATTGCCTCTTACGCGGAACGAAGTTCGCCGGGTCATTCAGCTATTATTTAATTTAACTTTTTTTTACTTTTTACAGGGTAGCGTTTGACCACAAGTTACCTGATGTTAAGTGACGATGTGGTCGAAGATGGCGCCACGCTACACCTGGACTGGGAACTGGCTCTCAAGTGAGGCTGCCGGAACACACCGATAGGTGCTTGGCGACAGATTCTTAACAAGAGGGTGGTAGCTAGCCAGGCGAGTACTAGAAAATACCCTACCACCAAGCTATGGTTTCATCACGATTTTTTCCTTCACCGAAAGCTCAAGCTCATTGCAGGATTCGAACCCACGTCCTACGGATCGCAAGCCGACGTCTCTATCACTGAGCCATCATCGCTATAAACTAAAAACAAAAGTGACAACCCTATGCATCACCGCAAGAGTAGGCAATTAACTCGTCGAGCGGCCATAGCATTAGTTTAGTTTTTACCTCTGCGACTTTTGGAACCCACACTAAAATGACCTTTATTGCTTCCTATTGCTTCATACCTTACGGCCAGATTCGCTTGTAATGGTGTAGCGCACGAAACGGCAACACGACGCTCGAACAAGTTTTGGAAATAATTTTGAAATTTTTGGCGGCGAATCAGTTTTTTGCTTTTTGCACTGAAACTACTGGGTCTATGGTGTTCAAAATTTTGTTGTCAAAGTGAAAAGTTATGACCTACATTTTGAGCTATTAAACGAAACTCTACCTTTACGCGTTTCAGAGATACAGGTGTGCGAGCTGGGGACCCGTGTCGCCGGCTCGCACACTTGTTTTAGCTCATATCTCAATAAGTATCCTATGTAGAGACTTGAAACTTTCCCAGCCAAGGTATTTATTTATACAACCTTGTTTGAGCTATTCAGCGAAACTCTATCTTCACGCGTTTTAGAGATACAGATGTGCGAGCTGGTGACACGGGTCGCCGGCTTACACAGTTGTTATAGCTCATAGCTCAAAAAGTATTCTAGCTAGAACCTTAATTTTTTTATTTTATTTGGCAATCATTTTTTCCTCAAATTTTGAGCTATAATACTTCACCGTAGCCTCATTCGTTCCGAAGATACAGATGTGCGAGCTGATGACCCGTGTCGTCGGCTGACACACTGTTTATGGATCATAAAATCGAAGGCTTTTTGGCACCTAAATTAGGAGTTGAAACAGTGAGGCAGTCAAATCGACACTGAAAGTTGTCATATGTAGATTTCACTTTTTCGCATTGAGGAAGCTGTAGACATTCACACAACATCTGGCGAATTGTGGTCAAACGCTACCCTGTAAGTAGTAAAAAAATATATAGTTTAAAAACTAAAAAAAACACTTTAAAAACGCACTCAAAAATATAAAATAATTAAATTGACTTGTATTAGTTACGATATAATGGTTAATTCAAAAAGTGTGGAGCGCTTTTTGGTTGTGTGTACTATTATTTACACAGTATAAGAAACGCTCCACACTTTTTGAATTAACCATTATATCGTAACTAATACAAGTCAATTTAATTATTTTATATTTTTGAGTGCGTTTTTAAAGTGTTTTTTTTAGTTTTTAAACTATATATTTTTATTTTTTTACTTTTTAGTCTTTTGTTACCAAGTCCAATCTATCTGACTCATCAAAAGGAATCATATGAGCCCAAACTTGAGGGGTTTACTACTAGCCACTGCAGAGATCCCCTACCCACCTTCTGGCTGCATCATCAGACCCTCGTCACCAAGTTCAACCTATTGGACTCATCAAGACGAATCATGTGAGCCCAAACACGAGGGGTTTACCAGTAGCCACTGTAGAGATCCTCTACCCACCTTCCGGTTGCATCATCAGACCCTCGTCACCAAGTTCAATCTATTGGACTCATCAAGACGATTCATATGAGCCTAAACACGAGGGGTTTACTAGTAGCCCCTGCAGAGATCCCCTACCCACCTTCCGGTTGCATCATCAGACCCTCGTCACCAAGTCCAATCTATTGTACTCATCAAGACGATTCATATGAGCCCAAACACGAGGGGTTTCCTAGTAGCCAGCGCAGAGATGCCCTACCCACCTTCCGGCTGCATCATCAGATCAGGTCAATGATACCAAACTATTGCATTGTCACCGAGATTACATACACATACAAAGTTTCAAGTCGATACGACAATTAGAAGTAGGTGAAAATTGACTTCTAAGATTTGATTACATTGTTAGTTAGTTAGTTAGTTAGTTAGTTAGTTAGTTAGTTAGTTAGTTAGTTAGTTAGTTAGTTAGTTAGTTACAAGTCAAGCTAATAAAAGTGTTTTAAAAAGGACTTTTTGTTCCTCATGGATAAACCAAGACCAAGATATTGCAGTTTACGCATTTTAACTGTATGTAAAACCTCCACCTTATTGTACAGAAATACATCTAGGGTTAAAAATACCTTTTAAAAGTCACGAATCTATAAAGAAAATCTTAATTCCATCTCACGGTGAAGGTGCTAAAAGAAATCAAGCAATAAAGAATCGGACCCGATTCCCGGATCAAATCAATACAACCCTTACCCATTTCACTTTTATCGAGATGTTAAAATATAAAAGTAAAACGCAGTACCACAAGTTCACTTAGTTCACGCCGAACAATGATCTATACCTACATGTTAAAAATGCGCAAGTATTTGTTCTGTGTTTTGAATTAAACCAGCGTGTGAGGTTCTCTCTTGCATTCAATCTCATTTACATATTTTACGTAATTATGCATTATTATTTTTTTATCCCTGTTGGGAATGGCCCTAAATAAATTAAAACATTAGTGGACTGTATACAATGGTTCTTTATATTAATTTATGCAAACTTTACAATTTAGGTACGGATAAGACTACAGCGGCGCAGTCGCAATATCAATGTAATGTGTGTCCGTCTGCGGCCGCACTGGATCGCGCGGGGAACGGCGCGGGGAGGCGCGGGCGGGCGCGCACCGGCTCTGCTGTGCGCCCCGCACCCCGCAGTAGCGGGGTATGTCGGAGCTGGCGCGTAGACAGGCTCCCCGGGCTCAGGATTCCTCCAGAGGAAGAGGACAGATGTTGTTCCACCCTCGTTTGATGGTCCCCTTGACCGTCTTCACCTCGGCTACTCGATTGTTCCCGTCGCTGCCTGGGAAGACCTTCGTGACACGTCCTAGAAGCCATAGCGGTGGTGGCCTCGTCTTGTCCTTCAGGATCACCAGCGAGCCCAGCTCCAGCTGACTCTTAGTTGTATTCCATTTTGTTTTCTGTTGAAGTATGGAAACATAGTCGTTAGAGAATCGTTTCCAGAAGTGCTCTTTGATGAGTGCCACTCGCTTGTGTCGGTGGAGTAGGTTGATGCTGGCTGCTTCGGGTACCTGTGGATGCCACACGGACGTGAGTGATCGACCAATGAGGAAATGAGCAGGAGTGAGGGAGGTGAGATCTGAGGGATCGGATGTGAGTGGAGTCAATGGCCTTGAATTTAAAATAGCCTCTATTTGAGTGAGGCAGGTAGTCATTTCTTCATAAGTGAAATTTGTTAAGTTAAGAATCTTTCTAAGATGATGTTTTGTAGAGCGCACTGCTGCCTCTGCAACACCATTGAAATGAGGGGAGTAAGCTGGTGAAAACAGAAATTGAATGCCCTCGTCTGCAATGTCTGAGCCAATGTTTGATTCAGAAATAAATGAATGAAGTTCGTTACGTAGTCCTACAAAGCATGTAGCGTTGTCGGATGTTATGGATTTTGGTTTTCCTCGACGAGAGATAAACCGATGCAAGGCTGCCATGTAGGCTTCCTTGCTCAGGTCCGTGACAAGCTCCAGGTGTACAGCTTTGACTGCCAAGCATACGAAAATGCACAGGTAAGACTTGATCAGCCTACAACCTCTGCCCTTCCTATCAGCTATCATAACTGGCCCAGCGTAGTCGACTGAACAATGTAGAAATGGGAACTCCAGCTTGGTTCTGGCTTCAGGAAGCTGACCCATGATAGGTTGAACGCTGTTCGCTTTGTATCTGAAACATTTTATGCATTTATTGACCACATTTTTAGCTAGGTTTCTGCCACCTAACGGCCAATACATCTGGCGTATATTGGCTAGCAGAAGTAGAGGACCTGCATGTAAAAGGTTTATATGTTGTGTTCTGAAGATAAGTTTAGTTAAATAGTGCTTACTACATAGTAATATGGGATGTTTCTGATCGTAGGTATAAGGGGAGTTGTCGAGTCTACCTCCTACTCTTATAACATCATTAACATCTAGAAATGGTGATAGTGATAACAACCGGTTTTTAGGAGGCAACACCTTGCCTTTTTTGAGAATTGAATATTCCTGAGGAAACATTTCAGATTGAGCATTTTTTAATATGCAGGTTTTTGAACTCTGAAGTTCATCGCAGGTAATGTTACCAGTTATTTTATGTTGTGCATTTCTGCAGTTAAAAATAAATCTTAAAATATAGGCTACTACGTGCAGCAGTCGATTGTAAGTCGAATGCTTGTGAATCAGCGTTGAAATGCAGTTCATAGTAGTTTTAGAAATATTTGTGTCATGTGTGAGGTGACACAGTACCTCTGGGAGATCCCGTTTCTCGCCAGAGTTAGGCATCGTAGGCCACGACTCTTCGCTATTCTTTAAAAACTGGGGTCCAGACCACCAGAGCGCAGCACTGACTAGGTCAGCCTTCCCCGGGCGAGTAACGAGATCAGCAGGATTTTGTTGCGACGGTACGTAGCTCCACGGGCAATTGACTGTACTTTCGTTAATTTCATTGACGCGATTTCGCACAAACTGTTTTAATCGATTAGTAGGAGTTGACAGCCAGCCCAAAACAATAGTGGAGTCACACCAGAATCTGCACCTGACCTGCAATGTTATGGAGTTTAACACTTTAGCACACAGTCTTGCACCGAGTAATGCACCACACAATTCAAGCCGTGGTATTGTCGTTGGTTTTATGGGAGCAACTTTATTTTTAGAGGCTATAAGTTGAGTATGTATAGTACCGTTACCTGTAATGGATCGGGCATATATACAAGTTCCATAAATGCGCTCTGACGAATCTACAAATGTATGTAATTCTATTACTTCAAAATTGTCTTGAAGTACCCATCGTGGTATTTTAATGTTATTTAATTGCGATAATGTACTAGCAAACGAAGTCCATTTTATTTTAATTTCTTTTGGCACTTCGTCGTCCCAATCGGCCTTTATCGTCCATAACTCTTGCATTATTATTTTAGCTTCAACAACAGCTGGACCAAGCAGGCCAAGTGGATCAAATATTTGATTGATCACAGACAAAATTTGTCGTTTTGTGATTTTGTCGTTTATATCGACGTTTATTGAAAATGACAATATGTCGGAGTCGCATAGCCAATAAAGACCTAGCGTTTTTGAGTTTGTTGAGTCTGACAATTTTTTGAGGTTATCTGCCTTGGTTTCAAAAATCTCATTCAAAACATCAGGACAATTAGATTGAAATTTCCTCAAATTAAATTTGGCCGACGATAATGTCGATATGACGCCTTTACAAGTGTCAATGACCTCTTGCTTTGTTGACCCTCCATGAAGATAATCATCTACATAAAAACTGCGAGATAAGGAAAATTTTACATCTTCATCAGTGACATTGTTGGCAAGACTAGTGCAGGCGCGTTCTTCAAGCGTTAGTGAATGGGTAGGCGATATAGTATCTAGTTCCCAGAATCTAGTAATATCTTCCTCTTGCTTGAGAAAATTACAGTGATGTGAGGAAGAGTGGTTAGGTACAGTCACATGACCTGATACCAACCATCCTAGCTTTGTTTCATATAATTTTGGTAGATTTTTGCCTAAATCTATTGAATTGTGGCATATGACGCTCCAAAATGTCTCAGCTCCTACTAGGATGTCTATGGCCGATGGAACATTAAAGGAGGGGTCAGCAAGCTCAAGACCGGTAGGTATATAAATATGATCAATGTTGATCAACTTAGACGGCAAGGCTTTTGTAATTTGTGGCAATGTTAGGCAATGTAGACTGACTTTATAGTCATTATAGAGTGATTGAATTGTTAGGTTGCAAGACTGAGAACTAATGCTGGCTTGGTTGCAGATACCTGATACCGTGGAGCGAGTACTGCGTTGCATTAATCCCAGCTTGTCGCAGAGGTGCTGCGTCACGAAGTTAGCTGTGCTGCCGTTATCCAGGAGGATTCTGGCCTTGTGTGCGGTGCCCTCGTTGTCGTAGACTTTCACCAGCGCTGTCGATAGAAATATATTGGGAGAAGTAGTTTGCTGACTGGTGTCCGAGGACAGAGCAATTTGATTGTTATTGGGAGGAGACGTATCGATAGGCAAGGCTACACTCTCTATTATAGATGAAGTAGTAGGCTTGTTCGAATCCTGCTTTTCTAAATGTAGTAAAGTGTTATGTTTATATTTACAATAACGACAATGTGATAGGCTACACTTAGTGTATGAATGACCTGGCCGTAAACAATTAAGACATAAGTTTAAATTCTTGACCTTTGCTATACGACTAGCAATAGAAAGCTCCCTGAACTTGTCGCAGTTGAATAATAAATGTTCGTTTTTACACATGGGGCATTTCTTTTGATTTTTGTTAGAGTTGTCAGACGTATTAGAGACGACTATGAAACTTTTAGACTTAGTGACCTCTGGTTTAGAGAGTTTGTTTGTGTTCTCCTCTAACGTTTCCAATAAGTCAGCACGATTGGTCATAAATGTACAAAATTGCAACAGAGTGGGTGGCTCTGACAATGTATTACGATACTCTTCCCAATGACGACTTGTAGTAGGATCTAATTTTGTTGACATCATATGTATGATTAAAGTATCCCAATGTTGAGTTGGTTGTTTGAGGATAGTCAACGCCCTAATATTTTTGTTCGTTGTGTCTATGAGAGACCGAATAGATTGACTAGATTCCCTAGGTATAGGCTCAAAATTGAATAATGCTTGCACATGATTGTTGACAAGTAACCTAGAATTATCGTACCTCTCACATAACATATCCCATGCGGTTATATAATTTTCTTTATTGAAATCTAGATTTTTTACAATGGTAGCAGCGCTTCCTTTGAGGGATGCCCTAAGATAGTGAAACTTACTTATGTGATCTATGCTCTCATTGTCATGAATCATAGACTTAAAGGTGTCTCTAAACTCGAGCCAGTTTTGATAGCTGCCATCGAAGGTTGGTACGCTAATTTTTGGTAGAGAGAAACTGTTGTGCTTACAAGCCCTACCTGATTCGGCATCATTGGAGCTTGATACGGAACCTGATCCCCGGCGACCCGCTTTGTTGGTGGACGTGGTGAGCAGATGGCGAGCGCTGGCCACGAGGCCAAAGTAGTGATTTTCGAAGTGGGCTCTTTCGGCGTACTGCTCGTCCGGTGTCTCGGAAACCATTTCCATCTCATTCTGTAAGATATCGAAATCGTTAAGTAATTTTTCTATTGCAGACAGGCGGCATTCAAGTTCTGTTGTGTGCAATTCACTCAGGGACTCATAACTGTTGGCTGTATTAAGATATATTTGGAATTGTGTAAGCTTAGCTTTCATGGAAGCCCTGGATCGTTTAAGTTGAGACATGCGCTTCGTGGATTCTTCGGCCATCGTAAAATGTAATGTTAAATAGCTGTTAAGGCCTTAATAATTGTGAAACTGACAGGTTTCCTGTCACGCCACGTGCACTGCGCGAACATAAATTGGTAAGCAGGTGATGGAATATGCGCGCGTGCAAGGCATGAATTGGATGCGAGAAGAAATGAATAGAAACACTGTCGCTCACTCAAATATATCGCTAGAAGATAGGTTATGTTGAAAAAAATCTGAAATTGCTTTAAAACAATTGGAGGGATATTAATAGGATTAATTGGATCGAACTCACGGCACCGTAGGCAAACCACACAATACGTAGCGATGTCCTTCCGATGATTTTGAACGAGACACGTTGTGACTTGTGACCTCGTGTCACCGTGAATTTGAAGTTGGGCTTCTTGATTTATATTGCGTTTAGACGGTCGAAGTTCTTGATGATTATATTGTAGGTTTTATGGAATCTCTTGTCGATTCCACAATATTCCTGTCGCTTCGAACCGCTTGATTGTCGCTCGCCGCTCCGTACGAATTTTGCAAAGCTGTAAAGATGGCGTCGCGCCGCTTCGTATTTGATTGAAGTGAACGCGTTTTTACTTTTTGACGGCTTTAAGGACCAGTGTTGGGAATGGCCCTAAATAAATTAAAACATTAGTGGACTGTATACAATGGTTCTTTATATTAATTTATGCAAACTTTACAATTTAGGTACGGATAAGACTACAGCGGCGCAGTCGCAATATCAATGTAATGTGTGTCCGTCTGCGGCCGCACTGGATCGCGCGGGGAACGGCGCGGGGAGGCGCGGGCGGGCGCGCACCGGCTCTGCTGTGCGCCCCGCACCCCGCAGTAGCGGGGTATGTCGGAGCTGGCGCGTAGACAATCCCGATGGTAAGTGATGACGAGGTCGATAAATATAATAGAACGTACATACAAGCCTAGAAGATAGCAATTCCTTCTTGACATGAAGGCTCTCAAATTATACTTATCGGGAAACAAAGACGCTGGTAGGATATTCCACTTCTTTATGGTTTGCTTTATAAAAGTAGAAGTTTGAGCAACCATGTATGGATCACCGTTTGTATTATAAAAGAAGAAGTGAAGTTTTTATGCAACTGTCTATGGATATTAAGTTGTCGTACGTCTTGCGGTGGCGTTACTGCATATTTTTTATACTGTTAATAGAGGTGCCAACACCATCCTACGACTATCGATAAAGTAACATCATCGATACTGCTAGTTTATTGATTGGCGGCCCGTCAGCGGCAGAATAGTGATGTATTGTATCGTACGATATGTGCAGGTAGCCATATTAAATTAGAGCTGCACACCGGTCATTAATACCTGTCGATAATGTCGGTACTGATTCTTGGGAGCAGGAAGTGAGGTAATACGCTTTCAGTACCAACGTAGGTATTGTTAACTGGTTTGTTTGCTAGTAAAGATTTTGAATTTTGCATGCCATTTCATTGGTAAAATGTGTCAGATCAATATTTACGTTGCTATTACTAACTGTTTCACTCACATTTTTAGCAAATAAAGTTTCTATTCTATTCTAGTTTAATTTTACACGAAATGTGTATTTGTTTATTCAAAAAGGTTTTTTTTTCTTCTTATTTCAGGTAATTAAATTTCTAGTGTTTATAGTGATATGTGCAACACATCTCTGAAGAAAATGCACATTGTAAAGGTATTGTAATAAGGACAAAACGAAACAGATAAGATTTTTTTTTACAGCAATTGCTAAACAATAAATTAAGACAATTAGGAAAACAAAAGCACTGTTATTCCTTACAATTGATGTTAATTTACGATGTTGTCGAAGGTTACGCCTGGACTGGAAAACTAACTGGTTTTCAAGTGTAGCTGCTTAAACACACCGATTGGTGTTTAGCGACAGATGAGGGTAGCTAGCCAAGCGAGCACTTGAAAATGCCCTACCACCACGCAAAAGAAAAAAGTGAGAAAAGTTATCGATAAAAGCAATCTTATCCAGTCTTAAGACTTGGCTAAAAAACTTATGAACTGCTAGACATAAACCTCTCTCAAGACATGACGCTGAGCCCTGACTTCAGCTTCTTTATTTGAACTGCTACCAGCTACTGCGTATGTCGTCACTACACGTTTGCCGAGCCTTGATGTCCAATCGAGAACACCCAAACGGTTATCGGTTTTGCAGCAGATATTACCAACCTATTGCCACTTCAGCTTGCTCATCCTTTAGACTAAAGAAACCTTAGCTTACTGGATCAAAACTATATTAAACTATAAAATATTAAGGATTTGAATGTTTGAGAACATAACCGCGACTTAAACGCGGACTTAAGTTTTTAAATGACTACATCATCCAGGCAACTTTCATTATTCTAACAACTTAACAACTAAGATCGAACTGATAACAAAATATGTTGATTAAAGTACCTACATTCGAAGTTGACAATAATGGTATAACCAAGAATAGACACCATCGAAAACAAAAAATAAGTAAACAAATTTAGTTAGGTTATTGTATATGTAAACATTATCCGTGGTGAAAATATTTCTAGGTAAGTATAATACAATTTTATTGTGATCTGAATTGGCAAATCCCAAGGATATGTTATTATATTGTGATGCTTGTCACACTCGTCAAAGACAATCCACAGCTACCCTCCGAACTAGTTTAAAACTGTATGACGGCAGGGCAATGTTTCTTCAAGTTACCATATAATTTCAAAATCTTCAGAACAATGTCTGGATTTAAGTAATTCTTTGTTTTCAACTTAAATGCACAAAATTTACTTAAGTTGAGAACATTCAGAGCTCAAACTGGCAGGTTTAACTTTTAATCAGAACTCACTACAGCCAGTTAAGAAATGCTGAAAATTAAAAAGTTTTTAACTGTTTTAATCTTATCTCTATAGCACAGAACACCGAGTAGAGACGGGACTTGAATCGAGTCGGAGAAGGGTGTGATTATTTTACATTGAATTTTCACTTTCCTTTTTCTTTCAATTAGAAATTGCTAGAGAATTGTACCTAGTGTCACTTAAGTAACCATCTCTTAAGCCTTATGTAAAGTCATTGTTTTGAACCTTAAGCGTTTCTCAATATGTCCACTAGAGGCAATAAGATTATTTTTAACAAAATCCCTGTTCCCTACTAATCATTATCAGCCTTTTCACGTTCCCACTGCTGGCACTCTGGTCTTCTCTCAGAGATAGTATGGGCTGTAATCTACCACGCTGGCCCAGTGCGGGTTGGTAGATGTCGCATGCCCTTGAATGTTGCAGTTTTTGATTTGAGATTCTAAGAATTCGTAGCTGTTACGTAGATAGGCTTCCGTAGCCCCAAGATACGAACCTAGTGTAGCCTAGGGCTACAACTTGTACCTTATGGGTAACATTAGGTAACAAACAGCTGATGTTAATAGTTGTTATGCTATTTAAAGTTAACAGGATGACTCTAAGGTTTAGCTGATACCCTTGTTTTGTAAATGTTTTTAATAATTTCTCATTGTGCATGCATTTTTATGGTAAAAACACCTTTATGGTTGGGCTTATAAGAAAAATGAACTGGGAGGTTAAGCAACTATATTTCAATCAATTAGTATTAGTATTTGCTTGGTGGTAGGGTATTTTCTAGTACTCTCCTGGCTAGCTACCACCCTCTCGTTAAGAATCTGTCGCCAAACACCTATCGGTGTGTTCCGGCAGCCTCACTTGAGAGCCAGTTCCCAGTCCAGGTGTAGCGTGACGCCATCTTCGACCACATCGTCACTTAACATCAGGCGACTTGTGGTCAAACGCTACCCTGTAAATAGTAAAAAAAAAAAAAGCTGAAAATTGAGGTTCATTTGAACCAGTTTTCTCAGTTTTATGATTGTAAAAAAAAAACAAAATAAAAAAATGTTATGAAAAATAATGTGCAGAGAGAGCTTTTTTAATGTTAAGACCCTTTTTCTCCCGATTTGTCAATAACAAAGACTTTTCAGTACTATGCATGTAAAAAAATACAATACCAAGATGGCTTTTTTTTAAATATGTACTGCCTTTAATATTTTACTTGGTTTATTTCAACTATCGAAAGATGAAATATGTTATGTTTGTAGTAATTAATTGTTTATTATTTCTACTATTTATTTTTATTTATTATTTTTATTTTTTGCCGAATAATATGTTGAACACATTTGTCACCTAACACATATCGGTGTATTCCGACAGACTAACTTGAGATTCAGTTCCCAGGCATACCGTGTTGCAACCTCCAACCACATTTTTTTTTTTTTTTTTTTTTTTTTAAAAACCACCTAACGCCTTATGTCGGGACTACGGGTACGCGTTGGAACTCTTCCGCGGCCCCGACGGCGATGAACCTGCAATGGTTCCCGTCTCAGCTGGGTGATTTCACCCTGGTTTTCACTATGGCGCGCTGATTTGCACGCGCCACCTCGGGACCTATGACATCATCGGCGACGAACCTCCCCAGGTCCGTCGCCTAGGCCCCAGTTATGGAGGACGAGGGAGGGCGAAGATGGATGCTCTCCTTCGCCGCCCCGTCCTTCTCCTGCGCATCGGGAGAGAGGAAGTGATTTCTCTCTCCCTCTCCGCATTTTCCTTCTGCGACATGACACGTTCGCAGAAGGAGACCGCCTCCTCCCATGACCTCTCACTTTCCAGCATTGATTGGATCAATGCCGGTAGCGAGAGGTCATCCCCCACGACTGCGACGAGGTCGCGGCGCTCGCTGTCCCAAGCCGGGCACAACTCCAAGGTATGCTGCGCCGTGTCCTCGTCGCAGCTACAGTGGTGGCACTCCGTTGTCGGCTCCCTTCCGGCTATGCGGCACAGGTACTTGCCGAAGCAACCATGCCCCGTCAACACCTGTACCAGCCGGAAGGTCATCGACCCATGCTCCCTGTCCAACCAGTCTTCAAAGACCGGCCGTACTGCCTCCACAGTCATGCTCCCTGCCCGGGGTTGGGCCAGCCGCTCACTCCACTTTCTTAGGAGAGACTGCGACTTGTGGTCAATCATTCCCCTGTAGTCGGTAGAATTTGTGGAGTCGTCATACCACAATTAAGGAAGTATAAATAAATATCGGGGCAATTGCACACACAAACTGACCTAGCCCCAAATTAAGCTTGAAACTTGTGTTACGGGTACTAGATAACGATATACATACTTATATAGAGAAATAAATACTTATATAGATAGACACATCTAAGACTCAGGTACAAATATTTGTGCTCATCACACATATACCCATACCGGGATTCGAACCCGGGACCTATTATAGTATCTATTACCTTCATTTGGAAACGAGATTTAAAAATCTCTCCAATGTTTTTGGACGCTTTAAAATTAAATGTATTATTTTCATGATTGTGTTTATTTAATTTAATAATAAATGATTGTGATATTGAAATTTAACTTGCATGGCTGTTGGTTGACATTCAATTTATTTGTATATTTGCATGGCTACCAAAAAGGCAAAATATATAGCTCCAGTAATAACAATAATAATAACATCCTTTAGAAAAATAATTCATGCTATTAAAGTTTATTGCTTTGATAATATTATATGATGAAACTGATATTATTATTATATATGTTAATTTTGTACTCCAAAAAATAAAATAAAATTTAATCATTTAGTCACAAAAAGAAAATAAATAAAAAAATATAAATAGAGAATTAAGTCATCGCTAAAGTCAAGATGTTTATGAGAAAATACTCGAGAAATACAAGCGTTTTTACAGGAAAAGTGTAATATTTGGAAAAAAATTACATGCTGTTTCTCAGAGGTATTTTTCTGAAGGCAACAAACCGTCTGTAACGTTAAGTGTGAGTTTGTTGTACGCCCACATGGTTCTGTATCATAAAATTAATGTATTTTAAAACAATAATAGGTCAATGATAGTGAAGTCGTCGCTCAAAACGGTGAAGGAAAACATCGTGAGGAAACCGGCATGCCTAAGAACTGCAACATTCAAGGGCATGTCACATCTACCAACCCGCACTGGGCCCGCGTGGTAGGTTACAGCCCATACTCTCTCTCTGAGAGATGGCCAGAGTCCCAGCAGCGGGAACGTGGAAGGCTGATAATGATAATGATGATAGTGAAGTCGACTTGCGACCAGTCAAAATGAATCACATGAGCCCAAACTTGAGGGTACTAGTAGCCACTGAAGAGATCCACTACCCATCTTCTGGCTGCATCATTAGATCAAGTTAATGTTACTAAATTATTGCATTATTACCAGGAGTTTTATTTCGATACGACAATTAGAAGTAGGTTAAAATTGGCTTCTAAGATTTTATTAGATTGTAAGTTTGTAAGTTAGCATGGGAAGCTAATTAAAGTGATTTGAAAAAGGCTGTGTTAAAAAAAACCTAGGTACATAAAAAATATTCTCACCGTTTTTTATGCAACACAGGGAATCCTAAAATATGTTCTACTGTTCTACCGTCACACGCAAAAAAGTGGTAAAATACAGAAAATATGAAATTTTTCCCCCGAGGCGTCAACTTGAATTTCCTTCCGGTGAAAAAATAATTCCCAGAGATCACTTTTTTAGAGTTACGGGAATTACCGATGTTGTTGTAAAAAGTTAGGTAATAAACCAACCCTGACGGGTGTAAGGCATAATTTTACGAGCGAAGTAGAAAATGTAGACATATTGAATGGACTTTAACGACCAATGGGTGAACAGCTGAAGCGATGAGGGCGCTGTGGTAGTGACGTCGGCTTGCGATCCCTAGGACGTGGGTTCGAATCCAACAATGACCTTGAGCTTCTGGTGAAGGAATGCATCGTGATGAAACTATAGCTCGATGGTAGGGTATTTCTCAGTAATCGCCTGCTGGCTACCATCCTCAAGTTAAGAATCTGAAAAAAAATAAGCATATGTTTTTAATTCAGGGTATAACCTATCTCCATTCCAAATTTCATCAAAATCAGTTAAGTTGTTACGGTGATACGTGGTAACAAACATTCACACACACACACACACACACACACACAAACTTTAGCATGTATAAGCGCTACAATAGTTAAAACGCAATTATGAAAACGATTAGACAATCTCTGCTATGTAACAAAATTGTTGTTAGTCAATTTCTTTGTGAAAAAATATTTATTTTTCTTACTGTGAAATGTTTTTATAATAATATTATTGTCCATAACAAAACAGTGTTGATTCTTAACCCTTTGCTATCTACGAAGGTTTCAAATTACGGAAAATATTGGATAGGTTGCTATCCTCTCCCAAAGTAGCCCGAACCTTTTAGTTTGACTGATGGCTGATCCAATTCAACCACACCTCAGCGGGGATGCCAGTATCAAAAAAGAATTCCCCGAACACCTTAAAAACATCCCGCGAAATGGGGAAAACCTGTTTTCTCTCGAATAATGTGCTAAAACATGAAAAAACCTCTCAATGTTGTGGTTTTTGTACCGGCGTATTCAAAAATGATGAAAAAAAGCATCGACAAAGTAAGGGTTCGTTCGCGAAATGATTTTAAGTAGACTCTGTATATATACCGGGAAATTTGATACCCTTGTTTTGTAAATGCTTTTAATAATTTCTCATTGTGCATGCATCTTTATGGTAAAAACACCTATAAGGTTGAACCTATAAGAAAAATGTACTGGGAGGTTAAGCAACTTTCTTTCAATCAATTAGTAATAAGAATAAAATTGGCAATGATCGCTCCAAAAAATTACCTGCCGAGCGTTTCTTGCCTGTTCTTTTACTGGCGTAAGGAGGTCGGAACAGGCGTAGCTAGTTTGAAATTTGACGTTTTAAAGTGATCACAATGTATCCTATTGAATATAGTACTATTGACTATTTGCTGTCACTACTTGGATGGGTGACCATTAGAGGTATTTACAACTGAGAGCTTCTGTGTATCGGAGAGCGTTATTAGCTGTCGTACCCGATTGTTGTCTTGGGATATCAGTCATTGGACTATGCCTGAGGCCTTCAGGTGGTCTGGAAACTTTGACACGGGCTGGCCTCTAGCCCATCCCCACTAGGCCCTCATGGTAGATTACGGCCTACACACTCTCTCCCTGAGAGACGGTGACAGCAGTGGATGGGAATGTAGAAAGCTGATGATAAATAGAGTTCCTAGTATATATTTACTTTTCCTTTTTTTTTTTAACCTGTACAGTCCCAAGTGCTGGACAAAAGTCTCCTCAATTTCCTTCCGGACATCTTGATCCTCCGCAACCACCTCTTCTGAAATGCATCAAAGTCACCACGCCATCTTTTTCAGCGCCTGCCTCGGTGACGTCATCCGTTCCCTGGTTTTATTTAGATGTATAATATTATCACTTTCTAAAAAAAGCAATTTAAAAATATTACCCCATCCTTTTGAACATTTATTTGGAAAAAGGCAATTTCACCTGTTAGCGATAAACGAAATTCAAAGACCATTTTTAAAAATACCCTCTTCCGACGGGTATTTTGCGATACATAGGGGAGGGTGGCGCCCGGTTATGTTATAATCTTTACCCCGCAGGCTCTTTTGCAATAGTTCAGGTTTTGCCGTAGCACAACTCTGTTTTATTCAGAACTAGCTGTGCCCCGCGGTTTACAGTTTATCGCGATAAACGGTGTCCTATGATCTACCCCAAGGTTCAAATTTCTTAACTAAAAGTAGTTTAAGTTACTCCTTATAACATTAGCTATCTGCGAGTGAAGTCCCGTCAAAATCGGTCCAGCTGTTCCAAATTTTATCCGGAACAAACAGAGAGACAGATTTTTTGATGTACTTGACTTTAAAAAAGTGATCACAATTTATCCTATTGGATAAATAACTATGGATTTTATTTTTACCATATGCAACTTCATATGCATTTATAGAAAAGCTGTTTATTTAGAATTACAAACAGACACTTTAATTTTATATGTATAATTATGTATAATATAGACTAGCAACCTCCCACGCGGCTTCAGAATGGAAGAGACTCATTTATTGCCAAGCGTAGCGTGGCGCCACCTTTAACCACTGCAGATCAGGTAGGAGGCTTGTAGACAATAGACAATATATTTATTTGTGGCAAAAAACAACATACACTTTACAAAATAAAATTTGATAATAAACATAAACAAAACAAATAAACTTAAATACTAATACAAAGACAATAAATTACATGTTTTTTGCCACAAACCGGTACCAACTCAGCATGATGCTGGGTTCTTTCGAACCAGCGCTGGTCTTCCGTTGGTACCGGTAGGTGACGTCACGCACGGGAAAAATGAATAAATAAATGAACTAAATAAAATACTTATAAACGCGATTATTACACAAAAATGAAACAGTTATAAAAACAAAATTACAAAAAACAATCGAACAGCAAAAGAAGAAAGACTACATACCCACATAGAAAAATACTTACATAATAAATAGAAGAAGAAGAAATATTAAGAATACAATACATAAAATTAAGGTTAGATAGCACTAGTGTCATTCCTGAGAAGTTCTTCGCCTGTCTGATGCATAAATATGAATCTTTTTAGTTTAACTCTGAAACCCTGTAAACTTTCTTGTGGCCAAACGCTACTCAGTAAAAACAGGAAATGTCAAAATAAGTTGACACCTTTTAAGGGGGATTTTCAAAAATACTTTACTCAGTGCATCTTGGCCCTACTAAAGGAAACTACCCTTTTTCAAATTTCTCAAAACGCGTAGGCCAGCATTCTACGCATTTTTGTACTGTGGCATTATTTCTAACGAGGAAAATAAGGTTTGATGTCGAAAGTGGCGATATGAAAATATTCTGTTATTATATTACATACTCGGAGCAGATTCTTCTACTTTGATGCTCCTTTTCGACTTTGAAGTAATAATTCGAAATTTATGCACAAAAAATCATATGAAAGGTATATATGACGCAAACTACGAGTATAATCATCATCAGCCTTTACGTTCCCACTTCTGTGACTCTGGCCTTCTCTTAGAGAGAGAGTATGGGCCGGTATCAACCACACTGGCCCAGTACTCTTAATTTAAGAGGCGGCAAAGCCTACAGGCCCGGGGCGATGAATCTTGAAATTCGCTACTAGGTATGTACTGATTTGTTCTAAAAACTTCCTAGATCGACTGTTCCACCCAAAAAAAAACAAAAACCTCTATCGTAATGAACTCAATCGCGACACAACTCAAATGGACGACTAATTCGCAGGGTTTACGAAGTACCTTCGGAATGCTTCGAAAATGTAATGAATAAAATTTCAGTTACTGTCGGAGTGCGAACGCGATTTAAATATTAAACCTGCAGCTTTCACGGGTGGCAGACGACTGGGGTACTCGGTAGATGTTACGGTGGAATATATTTAGTTATTGATCATCATCATCAGCCGGAAGAAGTCCACTGCTGAACATAGGCCTCCCCCCTTGAACGCTACCATGAACAGCTAATAGCCATTTGCATCCATCGGCTCCCTGCGACTCTAACAATATCGTCGGTCCTAGTTAGGGGCCTACTTTCAGAGCGTCTTCTGGTTTAATAGACAATAGACACCAACCTTTCACCGCAAGTTCAAGCACAAGCTAACATCACTACTATTGAGCCATCATCCCTTTAAAAATGAACCTATATACATATATATATATCGGTTAAAAAGGACTATGCAAGCTTTGCTACCTGCGCTTCCGTATAAATTCGTTTAGTTAGCTATAAAGATCTTCCGCTATAACTCTTCCACAGTCCCACTACTTAACTGAACTATCTCAAGAGTTGCTCGACTAAATGGTATCGCCAATAAAATCCACCTAAACCCTTATAACGCACTTGAAGCAAACATATAAAACTGAACAGAAATCCACTAGGGGAGGCCCGCCCTAAACCAATAGCTCTGAAAAACTGTTTTTTATACAGTCCGTAAAGGTTCCCGTTTGGAGAGAGTTTCCAAGATTCCATCGGAAAAGAATTTGGACGAAGATATGATCAAAACTTTTAGTCGAAGTAATCATGATTATTATAGCTGTTTTTTTTCAACGCCAGCGTGAATATTCTCAGATGATTTTTGTCACAATAAAATTTAGTCTATGGGTTGGATCATTATTAAGTTCCATTAATTCCCTCCTACATTCTCTTAAATCACACATTACCTGTAAATTACATTAATATAGAATGTTTTGTTTTGATTTTAATGTATGTATTGTAAGAACAATAGAATTACCAGAAAGTATTTAATTAAGGTTTTTAATATTAATCATTTTGCTGGAAAATGAAATTAAATCGCACCAACTACGTTGGCTTGGCCACGTAGTCCGCACGGGGGAGGATCGGGCGGCAAAACGTTTTTATTTGGGACGACTGAGTGGCCCTAGGCCGGTTGGACGCCCTAGATACCGCTGGAAGGACGCGGTGGATGCGAATCTGCGCGAGCTCCAGACTCTCAACTGGGCTGAAATCGCTCAAGATAGAGAAGAGTGGCGCTCTCTCGTTTCGGAGGCCAAGACACACTTTGGGTCGCTGAGCCATCGGAGTTAGTTAGTTCGTTAGTTTTGCTGGAAAATGTTATACAAACAAGACAACACACTTTTTTGATTACACCTTTGCGTGTTACAAATAACTAACTAAACTAACTGAGATGGCGCACCGACCCAAAGTGAGTCTTGGCCTCCGATAACAAAAGACACCACACGGAGAAAAAAGACTTTCCGAAATAAAGTTTTCCTTCTGAGTCATAGGGGAAGGATTTGTTATTCAGAAGGAAATCTAAGGTAAAAAGGGAAGGAATCGGTCCTGCAAGGTAAGACTCAGAAGGAAAGTCCAAATTTTTTTCTCAGTGCACTTCGGTCTGTCCTGCGCCACCTCCTGTCAGTAAATCAATACAAATAACTGCTCAATTAATAATATTTTTTTACTCGAAACTATGAACTGGTACAGTCTGTTTCTAAATTTTTTTGTTGTTTTTTTCTCATTTAGTAACAAGGTCGTCAGCGATGTTGATCGAATATTGTGTCATGATACACCTGCAATAGTCAGAGAACTGGGAATTACGACAAACGGAACGACGTGTCAATCTTTACACAGTTGCTATTGTGCAGTAATATTGCACAATCAAAACTGAAGGTTTTTCCTGCTACAAACGCGTCCCGTCGTCACAAGTCTGACCCGTCCCGGAGACTCTAAAACATAGCAACCCCGTCACACAAATCCTCACATAAAATTGGCAAAAAAAAAAATCGTAATTGAACTTCCGGGCAGGTCGTAACTCCACACTGTCACTTACAAGGGGTTTATAGTAAGGGTAGTTGTGCAAGCGATTTCAGATAGAATCTGGCCTCACGAGTTTTGTATTACAGATACATATATATATATGTAATGTATAGTATGCTTTTTCTGCTGTGGGTATAAAGTTGTAACGTTAATGTCGATTCTGGTCATCGATAAAACTTGGATTCATTGCGCCATATTGTATAGTTTTTTTTTATGCAACTGAGTGTCGAGAATTTTACAAAATAGAATTTTAGACTATATTATTGAATATAAAAAAATGTTAAAATTAAACAAAATTGACAGAAAACCCAAACGCAGGACTTTTATCATCATCATTATAATTGTTTTTTTTTGTGTATGTTGAAGTCCAAGGAAGATTTTCATGAAGAGAAAAATTGAAAACTTTTTATCCTGGAAAAAGTTTCCTGCGGGATAACGGGAAGACGCGGGTGAAACCACGGGGCACAGCTATTAAAAAATAAAGTAGCCACTAATCTGATAAATTGAAAATTCTTTTGTCAATATGAAGGTATGTCATCCTTGAGTATCATAACATAAACTTTGTTTTATCGCGATAAAAATTCAACGGAAATCTGCATGCGAATGGAATCGCGGGGAACAGCTAGTGCCAGACAATTTGGCTAGCGAGAGATGCAAGGCTTCCATTGAATGTGCACTAAATGAAATTCAGTAGAATTATTATGCTCTAGGAACTTGAGATCTATTCAGAGAATGTAGTGTGCGGAATTAACATAAGTGGTTTACGTTTATTATACGAGTACGTCAGAGCTTATGTACTTTCAAGATAACGCAAATTATATTGTAGCAATATGTTTTAAACTATGAGCGATGGTGGCCGAACGGTCAGGCGTGCGACTTACAAGACGCCGACACCGAGTTCGAATCCTCTCGGCCTCGTACCTACGACTTAATAAGTTATGTGCGGATTTGCCATCGCTCAAAACGGTGAAGGAAAACATCTGGAGGAAACCGGCATATCCAAGAACCACAACATTCAAGGGCATGCGACATCTACCAACCCGCACTGGGCCAGCGTGGTAGATTATAGCCCATACTCTCTCTCTGAGAGAAGGCCAGAGTCCCAGCAGTGGGAACGTGGAAGGCTGATAATGATGATGTTTTAAACTACCATGGTTAAAAACGCCACTATATACCTCGATTGGTTAGAGGAGCAATAGAAATAACCAAGTATAAGAAATAACTTTAATCGAGAGGACGGGTTTCAACTGTTGAGTGCCTGGAATCCAGTGGTGCGGTTGTGTGACAGCAGAAAAAGTACCTGTCATAGCTCGCGAGGGGATACCGTGAGTTTTGTGTGTCGAGATTTGAATCGAGTTGCGAGTGACTTTTGTGAAAATGGTAATGTGCGCAAAAAACGTGCGAGGAAGCGGGTAGATAGATACGTCTGCCCGTTATAACATCAACAATCCTACCCGCAGAAACATTTAGTATTCTCGTGATCATGGCGCTTGCAACAGTGCCGAAATATCGAGAACTCAAACAAAAACAAATACATGGTAATTATCCCGTTATCAAACGTTTGTTTTGTTGTTTTTGACCAATGTTTTTGACCATGGTAGTTTAAAACAGTATATTATACATTATAGATATTAAAGACTTAAATTGAGTGTGAACGAGTTACGGTCGATTTCAATAACCTATCTATTTGCCTTACTAAAGATCAAAAACAGTTTGGCTTTACACATGCGTCAACTCGAGAACGGGTGCTGCTTGTGGGGTCTGGTCTGCTTTGGTTGTGATCCCGTAACCCGTTAATATTCATGTTCCATATGTGCACAACCAACCAACAAAAATCTTATTATAACATTTCAGAATATTCAGATGACAAAAAAAAGCTCGGGATTTTAGTGAACTTGCTCCAATTCAATCAATTAGTAATAAGAATAAAATGGTCAGTGTGATCGCGCCAAAAAAATTACCTGCCGGGCGTTTCTTGCCTGTTCTTTTGCTGGCGTAAGGAGGTTGGAACAGGCATAGCTAGTTTTAAGTTTGACGTTTTAAATTAATCACAATGTATCCTATTGAGTAAATAACTATTGCCTGTAAATTTGACACTTGCTCCATATAAGTAATATGAAATTTCTATCAATAGTAGGGCGCGAACAGTGGTTATATAGGTTATTGCAACTGAACATTAGTAAGGAGCGAGTAACTCGATTAATTTATGTTTACAATAGTGTTGTTGTGAATACCCCGAACAGTAGGCACCTACTTACAGAACGTCTACAGAGTATCACGCTTTCTCATTACAACAATTCTTACAAACAATAATATCGACTCGCATTGAAACTTTCAGATGCAAAACTTAAAGTGGCAGCTTGTTAATACACTTATCGCTTACGTAACTTTGAAATGAAGCTATATTCGCAAGCTGCTGAAGCGTAAGCTGGGAGGCGAATATTCTAGACTTCCTAATAACATTTTAATAATAAACTTGCGTTCTGCTTGGAACAACGGAGATAGTAATGCTGATCAAGTTGTAAGCTTAGAGCGTTTGAATACATTTTAAATTAGTTGCGACCCGCGGTTTCACCCACGTCTTCCCGTTATCCCGCAGGATCCTTTTTCCGGAATCAATAGTAGCCTATGTGTTAATCCAGGGTATAAACTATCTTCATTCCAAGTTTCATTCAGATCCGTTCAGTAGTTTTTGCGTGAAAGAGTAACAAACATCCATCCATCCATACTCAAACTTTTACGTTTATAATATTAGTAGGAAGTAAGATGCAAAAGTTTGTGTGTGTGAATGTTGGTTACCACGTATCACCGTAACTACTGTACCGATTTTGATGAAATTTAGAATGGAGATAGCTTATACCTCGGACTAACACAAGGGCACATAGATTTTGTCCCGGAAAAAGGTTCCTGTTGGAAAACGCGGGTGAAACCGCGGGGCGCATCTAGTTTATTATAAAAGTTCAAGCTGTTTTCTCGCTGAATAGTTACAGCTCCCAAACCCAGTTGCTAAACATCAGGTGACATGCTGTCAAATACTAATCTGTAAGAAATTTAAGTGATTAATTTATCAACCTGCACTAGATTACGGTGCTAGCTCTCTCTTTAAAAGAATACCGACATCCCATCAGTGGAAACGAAATAAGCTGATGACGGTAATACAATTTTTAATTCGACCAAAAATTTGAACTGTAATTCTTAGAGCGGATATAAAAATAGAAAATGAAACACTGACTTTCGCTTGTAACTTGAGCCAGAGCTAAAAAAACCGAAGATTTATTAAGGATTCTCGCGGCTACAAATCAACCGTAGCTGTCCGAATTTGTGTAAATTATACTAAATGTATGCACTTTTTCTGGCCCCTCACTGTATAATCCGCACTAAAATGCTCAAATGTTATCCAAAATTTGCATTTGAATTTGCTTTTAAGTGCAGAAGCGTTGAAGGATTATTTTGGGAGATAAAATGAAACGTGTTTGGGTGTTAGTGTTGCTAAATTGCTTGATATATTATTTTTTTAAACGAAAACCAAAGGAGCCTTCCTTTTCATTCCTTTTGTTTTCGTTCTCTTTTTTTTATATTAAGTCACCTGATGTTAAGTGACTATACGGTTGATTATAGCTTCACGCTACACCTGTTTTAAAGTGAGGCTGTCAGAATACTTCGGCACGTGCTTGGCGATAGATTTTCAAGTCAACATGTACATATATTTCATTTATTATTTTGGTCTTGTCGACCAAAGCATCAATCTGAAACCAAATAGTTAGCAGGGTGTATAATATACATGTATTTAACAGCTATAAATTAGTAGTAAGCCATAGAATAGAATAGAATAATCATTTGATGATAGCTCAATGGACGTCACTAGTCAATTTGTGACCTGTAGGTCATCAGTTCAATTTGTTTTTTTTTTTTTTTTACTATTTACAGGTTAGCGTTTGACCACAAGTCACCTGATGTTAAGTGACGATGTGGCCGAAGATGGCACCACGCTACACCTGGACTGGGAACTGGCTCTCAAGTGAGGCTGCCGGAACACACCGATAGGTGCTTGGCGACAGATTCTTAACAAGAGGGTGGTAGCTAGCCAGGCGAGTACTAGAAAATACCCTACCACCAAGCTATGGTTTCATCACGATGTTTTCCTTCACCGAGAGCTCAAGCTCATTGTAGGATTCGAACCCACGTCCTACGGATCGCAAGCCGACGTCACTACCACTGAGCCATCATCGCTCAAATACAGCAATGAGCTTGAGCAATAAAAACTTCATCACCAATCGGTGTCCCCCAGCAGTCTCACTTAAGAGCCAGTCCCCAGTCATAGTGCATTAAAAAGCTTTAAAGCCATGCATATGATGCTATTTGTTGATGGATTAACGTGTGACTGCGGTTGAAGTGTTGCTAGCGCAGATAACGCGCAAATCGACTATCAACCAAAGCGGGGATTACAACATCCTACCTAGATTGTCAAGTGTTCGGTGACGGGCTGAATGCATAAACGGCAGTGAGTTCAGTTACGAAGAGAAAAATGAAATATAAAACGATGTGTTATAATAACATTATAGCCTCTGGTCTCCAGAGTGCTGACTAGGGCTGGCGCATTTGTTGGTCAACAAATCAGCCTAGCCGTCCAAAGAGGTAATGTCGCGAGTCTCTTGGGCACTAGGTGTCTTATGTTCCTAGATGTCATACGCTTGAACTTCTTCTGTTTTCATGTGAGCTATTGACCAACCTTATTGTCAGAAATTTCCGGCCGACCGAAGGCCTCTGGCATGGCTTAGCGTTTGATACAGCTGGGACCGCCCACTTGACATGACTTCCGAAGCACGGTAGAGCTTGGTTGAAAATGCTACTAAACGGTCACCCATACAAGTGACAACCGTGCTAGTTGATTGGTTAAGACATACACAAACAATATCAAGCCCTGGAAATCCCACAGCTCACGATTTATGCGCTCCTTTCTCCTGCATACTTGCAAAATGTGGAGCTCCCACACAAGTCTTTCGGCAGTACTACAAATTGCAGCAATTGCAGTGTTTTAAGATTGGTGTGAAAAGAGTTCTTAAGGGTTCCCCTGGTTTTGCAAATGTCCATAGGCGACAGTGACCGCTTCCCATCAGGCCGACATTCACAAGAAAGAAGAGTGACTAGACAAGCTCCGCTAATCCCACTTCTGAGCTTTAAAAGTAAAGAAATGTCATTTCGAAAAGGCACGTGCTGAATTTTGATGGATTAGCATCAAACGCGGTGGGAGTGTGGCGGGACAGATTAGGCGCAAGTCGACTATCTGCCGGAGTGGGGATTACGGCAGCCCGCCTCGATTGTGCCTCTACCGATTGCGAAGTGTTTGGTGGCTTAGCGGACTGTATTTGTGTCGTGCAATCTTCGCAATTGTTTTGTTGTAGGTAGTGTCGAGGTGATTTCTTTTTCCACCACGTGTTTTTAAAGGATTCTGTAAATGGAATTAATACAGGAAAAAAACGGTAAAGTGCGAATCGAGCTTTCGTGTACAGGGTTCCGTAGCATTTGGTTTTCTGTGAGAACTTTAAGGTTTAAAAATTTTCGTTTAGGTTTTTCTGTGAATTACGAGTATGAGTGAGTTTCTAAAAAAAGCGCAAGTATTTGCTCTGTATCCCCGATCCGCGTAGTTTCTGATACCCTAGATACAGGAAATCTCTAGTTAAGGGTCAGAACTATGTATGTGATTGTGTGGGCGTTAGTTCCCTTATTTTACATTTTTTAAGTATATTTTTATGTCTCATGCGGACCCTTTCATTTGATACCTAAGTCATAATATATTATGATGCATTTAAAA
Organism: Opisthograptis luteolata; assembly: GCA_931315375.2. NCBI lineage: Eukaryota > Metazoa > Arthropoda > Insecta > Lepidoptera > Geometridae > Opisthograptis > Opisthograptis luteolata. The sequence continues at coordinate 12,588,013 of OV928038.1, forward strand.
AAGTTTTTTTTTATATTCTAGTGTGCTCCCCGAATTTACTATAATTTATGTTCTTATAAGAATTTCGCTCTCTCATCAGATGGACGGAACCCTAAATCCCCCGTTGTTAAAATATTTAAGTTTGTGTCGTATTTTTTGTATTCCGTGGTAGTTAATTAACCTTACTGCTTACTATATTACTAGACTGTAACGTAAAACAAAAGTAAAAAATACATCTAGAAATTTACAAGCGAAATGCTGTATAAAAAAAAACTTAGGTACAAAGAAACTACGCAAGTCGTAAATTGTACCAGACTCATTTTTATCGGACTAGAAAGGCAAAAACAGCGACAAAGTATTTTCTTCCCGTAATCAAAGCCTTCAGGCACAGTATATAAAGAACAGTAGGTTAGCTAAGGCCGCTCGACGAGTTAATTGCCTACTCTTGCGGTGACGCATAGGCGGCGCGTTCCGTACTGAGTGCATGGCCGCGGCCCCGGCCGCCTCCTTTCATTTATGTGATTGTGTGCGTGAAAAGTGCGTGCGTACACGGTGCCGCTACTCACGCACACATTAAAACCGGCGACAGCCGATTTATATGAAGCTTAACTACTACTCCTTTACTATGCTTCAGGTGAATAACCGAGTAAAGGAGACGTTCCATTTCACTTTAATGAAATTAAACCTTTTTTAGAAGAACTTTTTCAATTAGATTCTGAGTGTTTGTTATTGTGTTGCAAACTCGTTGTTGTTTTGTTTTGAATCTTGTTTAACTGGGCAAGTTTTCGAAACGTTATTTTTAGTGGAATGATGCAAAAGTTAATTTATGGCACTGATGTGGTAGAGAATCGAGAATGCAAAAAACATAGCTGTAGAGTTGTCAAGGTTGCAAGCTGTAAAACTGGCCAATCAAAGTAAAAAATATATTTGTCTCGTTTTTACAGACCTGAAACAGTTGAGAAAGCTCATGTCACTTTTTATTTTTAGAAGTTGCAACTTGTTACTTTTAAGAAACGTATGTTTTTATATCTATACTGTGAACTGCCCTTTCCTGAATGAAGTTGCAAATCGTTACTTTTTCAGTCACCTACTTCATATGTTACCTACGTTTTAAAGTTACTTAGTACTTTTGTATCTATTCTGTGAACCGCTGTCTCAAGTTTACCTGCAGTTTGCTATAACACTTTCATAACATTATTCGTACTTTCTCCTTCCCTGAATGCGCATTGCGCGAGAATTATCTCGCAGCTCAGCAGCTCAGCTGCGCTTGCCTCGAGTACGGCTTTAATAAAGCGATTAGTGACCTGAATGCTACGCTTCTGTATTTAAGTTAACTAGTTTTTGTTAGGCTACGGTTTTGTGGTAGTTTTTCGTTTGAAAAAATAAATAGGAAAAGTCTTTTTTAGTAACTATAGCTTCGCACCGCGGTTATACGCGCGGTCTTCACGTTGTATAGGAACCTTTTTCCGGGATAAAACGTAGTCCATCTCCACGCCAAATTTACACTTAGAGTTTGTAACTTTAAAATAAAGCTGTAAAACTTTTCCATCGGTTATAAAATAGCTTTTGAGTCTTTTTCTCGGATTCTAAGAAGTTGCGCCCCGTGGTTTCACTCGCGTCTTCCCGTTATCCCGCAGGAACCTTTTTCTGGGATTTAAAAGCAGTCTATGTGTTAATCCAGGAAATAAACTATCTTTATTGCAAATTTTATTCAGATCCGTTCAGTAGTTTTTGCGTGAAAGAGTAATAAACATCCATTCATCCATACTCACAAACTTTCACGTTTATAACACGAATATTAGTAGGATATCGGCAATACTACCATTTTAAGAAGAATAAGAATCATTTATTTGCAACTAATTATACAAAATACAAAACAAAACAATATGCTATAATAAATAACTACAAAAGATGTATTGTTGCAAACCGGCCTCAACTCAGCGTTGTGCTGCTCGTTTGACTAGCGCTGGTCTTCCGTTTTTATACATCCTTTAAGGTAGCGTTTGACCACAAACCATCTGATTTTGATATTATGAAGCTGGTGTAACCGTACATCTGGATGAGAAAATGGCTCTCAAGTTACGGTGTATCAATTTCCGCCTCAACCAATAATTGAACATGAAAAAGGGTTGACAAATATTACAAAAAATGTTTTCGTTCAAATTCAATAACGCTTTGCAAACTTGCTTCACTGCCTACGCCTACGCGTTTCCCGAAAACGTAATATTCGAGTGTGTACCTATGTTATCTATGAAATAATATCTTTAATGGAGATATTTCTCTTTTACTAGAGCTCTTCCGGAATATATAAAAATCACCCCGAAATTTTTATCCACTAAAAATTATTAACTTGTCTAATAACATCTAGATGCATGCCAAATTTCAGCCCGATCCACCCAGTGGTTTGGGCTGCGCGTTGATAGATCACTATGTCAGTCAGTCATTCACCTTTGAGTTATGTATATTTAGATAGATTGGGAGCTTTCAAGTAGAAAGTGAATAGGTATTTTCTAGACTAAAATATGACCAATTAAAAAAGTACTTAACTGTCTTTATAGTATTGAACAATTTAAGGAAAATTGTTGTTGTAGAAAGTTTGTGTGTGTGAATGTTTGTTACCATGTATCACCGTAACTACTTAACCGATTTTGACGAACTTTGGAGTCGAGATAGCTTATTTATACCTTAGATTAACACATTGACTTTTTAACCCGGAAAAAGGTTCCTGCGGGATAATGAGAAGACGCGGGTGAAACCGCGGGGCGCAACTGGTACTTTACAATATTTGCAAGTCTGCATGCGGGTTGAATTCGCTGCCAAAATTCTAATTTAAGCACATAAATATAAATGTTATATTCAAGCAAATATATAAGTAAATAATTTGATATAAATATTCGGAGGTGTCTCTAAACCCTCAAAACAACTAAAAATAGATAAACCACTTTGATATAGGTTGATTGAAATCCAATCTCCTCGATAAATCAAAGGGCTTCTTCATACAGCGGGTGGTAGTTTGCAAATTCCCTGTCAGATAGATTGTCGGATTACAGAGGTAAACCTGAGTCAGGTTGAAGTGCTGACAGCATTTGGTGTTTCTTTTATCCAGTTAACTGATTTTGAGAGATTTTGTGTATTTTTTTCCATTCAAAAGATGTTATCCTTTTTTTCAACACTATGTTAGACTAGCATGTGACTAGCGGCCGGTTTCAATAACCGATCCATCCACGGTGTGCCCTACTAGAGATTGAAATTTGAAGTAGAAATAATTTCTATCTCAAACCTTGGATAGATCGGTTATTCAAACCGGCCTTAGGTGGAGCGACGACTTGCGCCGAGTGACTGCCAGTAGTTGGATGAGAAGAGCCGAAGACGAAGATAAATCGAATGGTATCTAATCCTAATAATTTTATAAATGCGAAAGTTTGTGTGTGTGTGAATGTTTGTTACCTCGTATCACCGTAACTACTAAACCAATTTTCATGAAATTTAAAATGGAGATAGCTTATACCATGCATTAACACATAGGCTACTTTTATCCCGAAAAAGGGTTATTGCAGGATAACGGAAAGACGCGGGTGAAACCGTGGTTCGCAACTAGTATCTATCTATATTTATCGTTTCGAAAATATAAAGTTCCTCTAGATAAACCACTAAAGGCTAGCTCAGCTTAGGTTACTTCCATATTATCATAGAGTGCATTCAGCAAACAACAATACCCGTACAGTCAACGCCAAAAGTAGCTCAACATTAACACAATTTCCGATTACCGGCATCATCTTAAGCACAACCTTTGACTACGTCATCACTTAAAATCAGGTGTGTTATGTTGTGGTCAGAGCGCTACCTTGTAAAATGTAAAAAAAACTCACGCCATACTGATCTAAAACACATTTAGGAAATCTAGTATGATGCTACTGTTGTTGCTGACTGTACCACTGCGCACTGGGACTACAAAATATCCTCTTACGCTCGTATCCAAAGATACAGTTCTCATTTATTGTAGTTTCGCTTACAACTTACAGCATAAATGTAATACAGATATAACTTAGGCATTCCACTATCGCTTTACGGAAATAGTGTAATGGCGTAAGTGGCAGTGCTGGCGTAAATGGCGGAACCTAACGGCGTGGAATGGCGTAAACAACTCCGCTGGCTGCGTCGACAAATTTTATAATAACATTTTAATAATGTTTTTAGGGTTCCGTAACTCGAAAGGAAAACGGAACGCTTACAGGATCACTGTATTATCCGTCTGTCTGTCAAGATCTTTTTTCTCAAAAACGTGTTTAGGTATCAAGTTGAAATGTATATCAACCTAGCTGTTCCCCGCGGTTTCACCCGCGTGGTCTACAGCTTTATGCATGTAAATTCTCAGCCTGATCGGTTTAAAATTGACAAAGTTTCATACAAACTTTCATTTCCTATGTTATTCCCTTGGGGGTAGAATTAATCAAAATCCTTTCTTAGCGGATGCTTACGTCATAACCTCTACCTGCATGCCAAATTTCATCCCGATCCGTCCAGTGGTTTGGGCTGTGCGTTGATAGATCACTATGTTAGTCAGTCAGTCACCTTTGAGTTATATATATTTAGATATTTGATCAAACAGCCTTTTTTCGCACATTTTGTGACTTCAATGAAAAATTAAAATCTATAGGGTACCTACTTCTTGTTGACCTATTCAAAACTTCGCATGATAAAGAAGTTCACAACAACAAAGGAAGAACAACAAGGCCAAGGTTGACAACACATGTAAAGGAAAAAGTGTGAAAACTGTATATAATATAAAGTCTAATCTGTGAAAAAAAAGTTTGTACGGAACCCTCAGCGCGCGAGACCAACTCGCACCTGGCCGGTTTTGTGAATAGTTTGCATGCGTGAAGAGGTATCTGCTAAGAACGAGTGCCGCTACAACGTTGATCTTATCTTTACTTTTAATAATTAAGCTAGTTCCTGTTAAAAAGTAAGATTATTTACAGGAAAATTATGCAGAAATTTCATCAAATTTTAATGTATTCTTCATGCTGCATCAAGTTGCGTTAAGTATCTCGTCAGGTAAGTAGAGTTAAGTGTCTGGATCATATTTTAATAGACTGCGAAGCAAAAGTTTAATAATTTTTCATTAAGAGCACCAAATTGCAGCTACGAACTTGCGTTTTCGGGAAAGCAAAAACATCGTGATGAAACCATGTCAATTTAAGAATCTTTCGTCAAGCCGTTATTAATTATCAATGTTCTGATAGCCTCCTTAGTACTTTCCTATTTTATTTTATCTTTAACCGACTTCAAAAAGGAGGAGGTTCTCACTTCGATTGTTTTTTTAAACGTGTGTTACCTCAGAACTTTTGACTTGGTGAGCTTATTCTGACAATGGCATCCATGAGAAAACCTTGCGGTTGATTTTTTTTTGTTATTTTTTTATTCTGGCAATAATTTGATTACTGTTATTAAATGTTTGTTTACTTCTAGTAATCAAGCTAAGTTTATTTTTGGTAAACATAAAGGACTGACCGACCTTCTAGTTCACGCACTTCTGTTTCATCAATTTTGGTCAGTGTCATGTCAACACCCATCGCTCATTCCATCGACACGCCCTAAAGTGTCAAACCCAAAAGAGCATGGCTACTAATCAATCAAATCAATCAAAAACTCTTTGTTATAAATCCCAACCATCTACCTGTCTGTCTGTCTCACTTTCACGCCTAAACTACTGAACTGATATAGAAGAAATTTGGTACGGCGATAGTTTGAACCCTGAGGAAGGACATAGGATACTTTTTATCGCGATAAACTGTAGCTCAAGCGGGTGAAACCGCGGGGAACAGCTAGTTGATAATATACTAAAGGGTTATATAAAAAGTAACAATGATTGTACCACAGGCGGCCTTAGCAGCAATACGATCACTAATAGACAACCTTGGAATGGATACTATATGAGATAGATACATACATAGTCAGTGTCGTACAACAGGCCAAAAGCATATTTCAGTGTGTTTAGACAACCTTACTTGAGAGCCAGTTCACAAATCAGGGGTAGTATGGCGCTGCTATAAACCATATCAGCCTGTATCTGTTCACTGTTAGACGTAGATCTCTCTTTGCACAGCGTACCTCTTTTCTTCTCTGCCTTCCCTTTTCTTTTTCACTTTCTTTTCTTTCTTTCTTTCCTTTCTTTTCTTTACCATTTTTTTCTTTCTCTTTTCTTTCAACTCCCGGCAGCCACACGGAGCAAGTCGTCGCTCCACCTAGTCGCAGGGCGTCCTACACTACGTTTGCCAAGTCGCGGTCTCCACTCAAGAACACGTCTACCCCAACGGTTATCGGTTCTGCGGCTTATATGAGCAGCCGCTTACTTGTAAAAAAATTACGACCCTTAAATTGTCTTATTACATTTCTTCTCCGAATTTTTCAGGATAAATAGATGACCAAACTTCACCCCGCTATTATCACCGATTTTCCTCACTTTCCCAAAGATCACGCACCAAGCGCTATCCCCCTATAACAATAAAATATTACGATTTTTTTTTGCATGTCCTTGCAATAAAGCGTCAAAGAGCCCCATTCCGGATCCGATTGCTTATGTGGAACTATCGAATGGAATGGCACACTTTGTCAACAGAAAAATTATGGATTTAGCATCTGAAGTAAGTGAGAACCGACGCGGGGGGCTTTTTGGCGGCAATCGGACTGTCAACGAGAAATTTTTTTTTGATTTCCAAAACTTGTGTTTATTTGAGTAATAATGTGTGATATTAGTGGATTGGAAGTCGTAATAAAGTTTTCAAATTATGTACTATTCTAATCGGGCAATGGAAATGTCAAAACGTCAAATTAAACTATTCGTAAGCTCAAATCGATACCATCTCCATCGGTAAAGAGCGTCCGTAAAATGTTACTGAAATTAAACGAACGGATTTTTATAGCACGGAAAATGTATCAATTAGATCAAATTAGCCGAAATAAGGCATGACATTTAACTCACGCACGTTTATAAAAACCGCCCTCAATCTTTTTTTTTTTTTGTTATGGCGTCACACTATTTGTGTATTTGCCAGTGTCAAGTATAAAATATTTCAAACTCAGAGAGTTGAATCAAGTTTAAGATGATGGTGATGATGATGATGAGATGATGGGATGAGGATAGTGTTTAAGTAAAGTAGTGGAGCTTTACTTAAACTTTACACGGACTTTTTTGGAGCAACTAGAAAAGTCACTTTCACAACTTTATTTCATTTTCCCACACTCGTACACATTAACGAAAACATAATGGTTAATAATCCACCAATATTACACATTATCACTCGAAGAAACACAAGTTTTGGAAATAAAAACAAAATTTTCACGTTGACTATTCGATTGCCGCTAAAAAGTCCCCTCAATCTATTGAAATATATTTCTATGCATTTGTTTTTCTTTTACTTGTCTATGATTATCCGTCTTCTCATTTAGGACCTAATTTAGTTGAACCTTTTTGTGCATTCTTTTAAAATCTCTACATACACCGTAGTGCCTAAAGTGGGTTGCCATTTGCGACAGATTTTATCCCTAATACCGAGAGTTGGGAAATAATTGTGAGGAAGCAGCGAACCTTGAAAACTAAGCCCAGTTATTACGACAAAATCCGTCGGTTTTTTCAGTTTCACAGGGGTTTGTTATTGAAAGTGATGGACGAATTCAATATTAAACACGACGGTTTGAATAAATGTCAAGTTGGAAATAACTTAAAATAATGTTTAAACAGCATTTTCACCACCACCCTTTGTAATCAGAAATGTCGATAGTAGATATCATCATCATCATCATCAGCCTGTATCAGCCCACTGCTGGACATAGGCCTCTCCCATGATACGCCACTGAGCTCGCTCTTCGGCTTTTCTCATCCAACCACTGGCAGCCACTCGGTGCAAGTCGTCACTCCACCGTGTCGCAGGGCGTCCTACACTACGTTTGCCAACGGTTGTCGGTTCTGCGGCTTATATGACCAGCACACTGCCACTTCAGCTTGCTAATTCTGTGAACTATGTCAGTGTCCCTAATTCTCTGATGGATCACCTCATTTCTAGTAGGTATAATATGTTAATTTTACCAAAAAACTGCTTATTAACATTACATTGTTTGTAAATTTATTGATTACCAACATGTTTTAGCTATCCAATCCAGTCCTTGATTAAATAGGCCACTCACACAGAACCAGAAAAGCTAAAACAAAATAATCGAAATTTAATGGAATTAACAGGAACGAAAAAAAATTAAACTCGGAAACAAAGGGCGATTTAACATTATCAAATTATCTTCTTCTTTTCCGAGTTTCTTTTATTTTTTTATCGTCCGTGTTAATTTCATTAATACGTAGTACAGCAAAAAAAATTGCTGGCGTTTCTGGCTTTTTACTTACATAGCTTCTTTTTGTACAATTTTGATTAGAAATAGAAGAGTGGCACACTCAATAACCTGTTTAAAAATATTTAATCAAAATTTTCTAAGCCAAAAGTGTGTTAGTAAATTGTGAAACTGTATTGAAATGCCTTTTTTCTTCCCAAGGGGCCTATAAAACTATGCCTCCAAAACGAAAATTTAAGAACTGATCGTAATCTTGTGACCCTCTGAAACGTTTTATTGGCTGACCCATTTGCACGTCCATACAAAAATATTATCAGATTTTTACGAAATGCTGATATCATAATCAAAAACATCATAGAATTGGAATCCCTTGAGAATCTACAGCCTTCTGTTATGTGAGATTATCAAATGAACACCAAGCCATTTGAACCTTATTTCAAACATGATAGAACAGAATCTCGTTTGAAACAATTTGAAGCGTTATAGAATTACTCCGAACCGTTCAGTTTCAAGCAGATTTAAATTATATTCTAAAGCCGTTAGAGTTGTATTTCGTGGGGCAAGTAAAAAGGAAGTGGTGATGTTTTCTGCGTTAAAAAGTGTTGAGGAGCTAAGATGGGATCTTTACTAGAATGAAAGCAAAAGAGATTTACTTTCTCGCGGAAAATGCCCTTCATGAACTAGAGTTATCTCTAATGCCAGACTTAGTCAGGATGTCCGTGAAGTAAATTTCAAGAAAAGCTAAGCCTTACTTAAAGCGAGTACGACGAACCGCCCGCATATCGCTCTGATACGCTGACTAGCGACGAAGTAACTGATCATACTCGACTTACCAAATGTGTTTTAGATCGGTAATATGTGTTTTTTTTAACAAATTACAAGCTAGCGTTTGACCACAACACACACAACACACCTAATGTTAAGTGATGATTCGGTCTAAAGTTGGTGTTTAAAACGATAAAGAGATCGGATTTTTTTATTTGACTTTTATCGTTGACTGTACTATACTATCAAATATGTACTTTTTAAATACTCGTTACACGTTACACACACACACACACACACTGCACTAAGTGTGGACAAGCCTGCCGTTCTCGTATTGGTCTTTATCCACCAACCAAAGTGTTCTTAACATCTGTCACAGAAGTTTAAGGCCGTCTATGTACTCGCATGTACCTATGTTTAAATTAGGTTATCTTTTTTTAATAAAATATTTATTTAATTATTGTATGTTGTAGTTGTGTTACTTTATATCGAATAGACAACATCGACTCGCGCAGAGTCGGTTTTTACGCGCACCTTGGGTCGTCAACACATTGAATTATTGCAGCCAAGATTGGCCCCAAACTTAGATCTAGTGTGTGGCCGAAGAGTTAGATTGCAATTGACCGACGAAACAGTATCTATCGTCAGGTCTTGCAAACTAAATCGTTTCTATCAGGCATTTTGCAAGCTGTTCAAAGTCCAAACTAGTTTAACTCCACCTGTCTGCGATAGAGGAGCGATCTCAAACTTATTTATGAACTAGTTTCAATGATGTACAATCACCAGGTAAGGTTCATTACTCACTGAGTCAAATATCAAATCATTTATTGCATTCATATGTTAGTATACATGAGATCTTAGTGGTTATAATTACTGAACAAATGGACCCGAATAGGGTATAGCAGGAATTGGCTATGTAAGAGCGCACCGATCCATTCATGTATATACAACTTATAAACTTATTAGACAGTTTACACAATACGATGGAATGTGAGGATAGAAAATAGGAATCTAGATATAAATACTACTCTAACCGCTTACAGTCAATCAAATTTTTCATAGCGATGGTGGCTCAGTGGTAGTGACGTCGGCTTGCGATCCGTAGGACGTGGGTTCGAATCCTACAATGAGCTTGAGCTTTCGGTGAAGGAAAACATCGTGATGAAACCATAGCTTGGTGGTAGGGTATTTTCTAGTACTCGCCTGGCTAGCTACCTTCCTCTTGTTAAGAATCTGTCGCCAAGCACCTATCGGTGTGTTCCGGCAGTCTCACTTGAGAGCCAGTTCCCAGTCCAGGTGTAGCGTGGCGCCATCTTCGACCACATCGTCACTTAACATCAGGTGACTTGTGGTCAAACGCTACCCTGTAAATAGAAAAAAAAATCTTTGCTCTTCTTCTTCTTGTGGCGCCATCTCCTACCGGAGGTCTGCTGTCATTAGGGTTATCCTAATTTTTGATAATTTCTTTACCAGAGTAGGTCTGAAATATTGGTTGTAGTTAGTTGTGGCAGTATGCAATTTCCAAGTAGACAAAAGAAGTAGACACAATCTCCAAGCATACAAAAGAAACGGCAGGGTTGCGTAGGGGAGAAACAGCGTTGCGTTTGACCACTTGTCACCTGATATTAAGTGACGATGTGGTCGACGGTCTAGTGATGATGTGGTCAATTGTGGTCTAACGTCCGAAATTAATAATCGATCCTGATCCGTTATCCACGGTTTTGGATCAATATGTCATGCCATAATACGTCATTTTAATAGTAATATGTCAAGTTCTAGTACTAAAATGGCATATTATGACATTACATATCGATCCAAAACCGCAGATAACGGATTAGGATCGATTATTAATTTCGGACGTAAGTTTAAAGTGATCATAATATTATGTTATATGTATCCTATTTTTTCTTTAATTTTAAATTTTTTAAAGATATTGTGTCAGACGGGGAGGGATTCCAAAACCTACAAAATTCATGTGGATAATAATCTTTCCTTAAGTCCTAGCAGAAGGAAAATGAAATCGTAAAGAGTGATGAATATTTTCAACCGCTGCCTAGTGAATCAAAAGCCTTAATTTTAATACAAAGAAAGGTAAATCAACGTCAAGTTTACAGTCGGTAGTCGCGTAAAGTTGTGGTATATATCTTCATAAAATTTTTGGCTGGCTCCGTCCCGTTGGGAAATGTTTATGGAAATGTTTCTGTTTGTTGCGATAATGCAGACTTTTTCGTGCACTGGGGGGAATAGTTAGCTTCATAGGGTATGGAACTGGTGGTAAGCTTTAGTTATATAAATCAAAGACTTGGAATTGAATTTCATTGACTTTCAGCGTCCTTTTGAGTCAGAAATTGTTTTCTTTACTTGTGTTACTTTAGCTATAGATAAGAAATGGCATCTGAAATGCAACGCATTTTTCATCATTTCATTCATTAACAGCCTTTCACGTTCCCACTGCTGGGACTCTGGCCTTCTCTCAGAGAGAGAGAGAGTATGGGCTGTAATCTACCACGCGGGCCCAGTGCGGGTTGGTAGATGTCGCATGCCCTTGAATGTGGCAGTTCTTGGGCATGCCGGTTTCCTCACGATGTTTTCCTTCACCGTTTTGAGTAATGGTGAATCCGCACATAACTAATTAAGTCATAGGTGCGGGGCCGAGAGGATTCGAACTCGGTGTCAGCGTCTTGTAAGTTGCACGCGTTACCGTTCGGCCACCATCGCTATTAAATTGCCTGATAAATATTACTCAGTTTGACTTTTGTTATTACTTTTTACATGGCAGCGTTTGACTAGAAGTCACCTGATGTTAAGTGATAGAAAGTGGCCTCATGCTACTCCTGGATTGAGAACTGGTTATCAACTGGGGCTGCCGTATCTCACCGATAGGGATTGGCGACAGTTTTTTAACCTGAGGATGGTCCTAGCCAGGTGAGCGCTAGAAAATGTCCTACTTTATACCAAGTTATGGTTTCATCACGATGTCTTCCTTCACCGAACTCAAGTTCATTACTGACCTACGGATCACAATCCAACGTCATTATTGATGTACTATAATCAAACTAATCCTACTTAAATTATAAACGTGAAAGATTGTAAGTATGGATGGATGTTTGTTACTCTTTCACGCAAAAACTACTGAACGGATCTGAATCAAATTTGAAATGGAGATAACTTATACCCTGGATTAACACATAGGCTACTTCTTATCCCAGAAAAAGGTTCCTGCGGGATAACGGGAAGACGCGGGTGAAACCGCGGGGGGCGCAACTGGTTTATATCATAATTTTATATGCTGTTATTTTTTTATACATATAAATTCTATCAACATCAAAAATTCATCCTAAAAATGCTGTAACCTATCCATGCATACATAAACTGCAGAAACGAAATTGCCCAACAAATTTTATCAAAATGAGCGTTTCATTTAATAAATGACATGCTGTAATTGAACAACCGATATTTTTGAACTGATCATTTTAACAAACTGATTATGACATTGTCTGTGTCGAGAGTTGAAGCAATATTTCGACCTGTGTCCGATCTGGCGAAAACATTATTCATCGAGACGAATGAATGCATATTCGTTTCATTAATGTGAAAATACGAGTATATCTTTTGATGAGCGCACGTAGCTTAAAAAACAGTCCAGGATTTTGAGTACTTACAATACAATTGAATTTCATAGGGACCTTCAATCAAACAACCTACTGTTTTCCTTTCGTTTAGTCGAGTCATTTTGTTTTACTTCATACAGCATAGCGTTTGACCACAAGTCACCTGATGTTATGTGACGATATGGTCTAATGTGGTGTCCTGGATTGTAGTGATTGGACCTGGATTGGAAAATGGCTCTCTGGTGAAAACTAGTTAGGCGAGCGCTAAAAATACCCAACCACCAACCAATGGTTTCATCACGATGTTTTCCGAAAGCTTAAGCTCATTGTAGAATTCAAACAAAATCCAAGGAAGGAGAAGACCTGGAAGAAGACGTACCTCATGGCTCAAAAATCTCCGGACTTGGTTCAAAAAGAGCACAAGATCCCTGTTCCGAGCAGCAGCATCCAAAATTAGGATAGCCCTAATGATAGCCGACCTCCGATAGGAGATGGCACCACGAGAAGAAGAAGAATTCAAACCCAAGATTTACAGATCGTAAGCCAACGTCACTACCACTGAGCGATCACTCGCTTCGCTTTTTACAATGTATTAAACGAAATAATTTCCTCAAATTTTCTTTCTAAACCAATCACAGCAGAGTTATATAATAAACGCCATTCAATAGGCAATATCCTCTTCTCTAATTCCGCCGATAAGCATACGACAATCCTGCCAAACAGACGTTGTCGTGAATCAACAACCGGAAGTCGACCGGAGCTCTGTGGCGTGACTTACGACCCGCTTCCGGCAGCCATATTTACTTACTTACACTTGTGTCCGGGACGTAGCCGTTCGATTAATGACCATGAGCTTATTTGCTAGGACACGGTAGGTATTGTCGGATATACCTACTAGTCAGTATCTCTTCTACATCAGTCGTTGCCAAAGTATGGGCCATGAACCGCTGGTGGGTCGCGACTCGCGAGTGAATATACGCAATATTCACTGTAAAACCTGTAAAATTGAACGACAGATGAACCAACCGGGCCAACAGGAAAAGACCACAGATGACGCATAAAACTCAATTGGGATTAAAAGTCAATGACAAAAAATGGGACACAAATGCATACTTCTCATAAAAAAATAGCTCTCCATTAAAAACCCTTTGGATTGGAACTGAATGTTTTTTGTTCTTGTTTGAACAGTCCTTCTGTCATATAGTTGTGCCTATTTTTTCTTCATGAAAACCATGAGATAACGAGTGGTGGCCGAACGGTAACCCATGCACCTTACAAGGCACCGATACCGAGTTCGAATCCTCTCGATCCCGCACCTATGACTTTGATTCGCCATCGATCATAAATCGGTAAAGGAAAACATCGTGAGGAAACCGTCATGTCCAAGAACCACAACATTCAAAACATTTAACAACTCGCACTGGCCAGCGTGGTAGATTGCGGCCCGTACTCTCTTTTTCTCTGAGAAAAGGTCAGAGTCATGACATGATGATGATGATGATGAGCCCGCATTTGGAACTTTTGGTAAGGTAAGTTGCAGTCCAGTCAACTTTGGGAACCACTGCTCTACATTATCTTAAAACGTACTGAAATCTCAGTCATTAGGTACAATAAAACTCGGGTTAGAGTTTTCCACGCCAGCAAATCCGCTAGCAAAAGCTAGTCTAGTATCCTACTAATATTATAAACGGGAAAGTTTGTGAGTATGTATATTTGTTACTCTTTCACGCAAGAACTACTGAACGGATTCGATTGAAATTTAGAAAGGAGATGACTTATAACCTAGATTAACACACAGGCCACTGTTTTTCTCAAAAAATGGTTCCTGCGGGATAACGGGAAGATGCGGATGAAACCGCGGGGCGCAGCTAGTAAAGATTATAAAATATAATTCACATCATAATTCACAAAACCATCATAATAATATAATTCATATTTTATAGTACAGAGTTCCACGTTACATATAATAATAATAATAATATAAGCCTTTATTCAGACATTTACAATAAGAATAACTAATGAATTCACTATTAGATAAGCTCTAAGATTTTTATGCTGTTTTCCTTTCTGTTGTTGTGGTGAAACAATAAAGCGTTATCTATCTATCTATCTAGATTGTCGACATCGACGACTTGGTCGTTTGCCTGACATTGGCAGAGGCCTCTTCCATCTCTTTCCACTTCATCCTGTTTAGCGCTGTTCTGGTCCATGTTTTACCTGCTGCTGTCTTTATGTCATCTTCCCACCTTGGAATCTGTCTTCCTCGTTTCCTTTTAGTGTTTCTAGGATACCAAAATAAAATGCTTTTGTTCCCTTTTTTACATACTGCCACTGCCACGTTACATAACCGATTCTAAAACCCTGCTTTAGTCAAAAAGAAACAATTTCAGGCATAATAATTCATGAAGAGGCATAATTATTTACGAAGAGACATAATAATTTATGAAGTAAAGCTTCTCCCACTTCCGCTCTACTTGAAAATATTGGCGGATCGTCTCCTCCTTAATAACTTTTTGATAATGATATAAGGAATGGCATTTTTTCTCCCCCGCGAAGTTTAACGGAATTTTCCCTCGTTTTTATATAATAACGCTTCATGGTAATATGTGTAGTTTATCTGTGGTTTGCGGGATAAAAATCGGATTTTTTCGCCCCAGCATTTCTATTAGGTCGCCGTATATTAATAAGGGACGGAGTTACGATATTATTTCTGCGGTTGCTTCGCTTGGTTACATTTTGTGGTAACCTCTTTTATATACGAGCGAGTCTGGAAAAGATTTGGTCTTAAGAATACGTTTTTTAAATAAAATTTTGCAACTCGGTGAAAGTTGTAGAATTTAAGTATTTTTAAGTTATGAAGTAGCAGCTACGAAATTTAGATTACTTTGAATTTAGTAGTACTTAGACCACACTATATAATAATAATAAAAATGTGAAAGTTTGTGAGTGTGTAAGTAGCATACGTGAAACACTGTAATGAGCTGTGCAAAGATATTTGCCTTATTCTGATACAATCAGCAAAACTTAACAATCAGCATTAGGACATTTATCAAAGTATCAATTAAAAGGCCAGAATGCGTAAAAGATAATTAACTTAAGTAGGTAATAAAGTAAATTATAACATATTATATTTACGTTAGAATTAGGTTTTAAAACGGGATAATTACCATGTATTTGTTTTTGTTTGAGCCTAATTCTAATGTTTTTGACCATGGTAGTTTAAAACAGTAAATATATTTACGTTATTATTTTATTTTCTCTCTCATGAAGACTATACATAAATAAATACATAGGTAGTATAGGTAAATACAGTGCACAAAAATTACCATTATTCTAGGTCTAAAATAGCTATTCCATTCAATTCGTAGTAGCAAAAAATTCAAAATATCTGTTATGTTCGGAATACTTACGAAAGATATACTTTCTTTTTTTATCAAG
The DNA here is from genome assembly GCA_931315375.2 of Opisthograptis luteolata. NCBI lineage: Eukaryota > Metazoa > Arthropoda > Insecta > Lepidoptera > Geometridae > Opisthograptis > Opisthograptis luteolata. The sequence goes on from OV928038.1 coordinate 12,604,146, forward strand.
AACAATAAAAATTTATCATTATTTACTCACACAAAGCCACATCCCATAATTCACACACATAATCTATGTAAATGCATAACATTTCGCCAAAAACTTGGCTATATTCTAGTGAAGGCCGTAAATCAGACTTATGTAAACGGTTTTTGGGGCAAAAAGGGGGGGAATACTTTCAAACAACTCAAATAATGTGCACGTTATAGTAAAAATATTGTTTATTTTTTTCTGTTATAGTTCAGAGTTAGTTATGAGTTTACTATTTTGATCATATAAATCATAAATAGGTATATCTTTGCAAGCTTTTTTTTATACTGCACTAAGTAACGTATGACCACACTGTCTTTTAACTTACAGGGTAGCGTTTGACCATAAGTTCTCTATAGGTCACCTGATGTTAAGTGACGATGTGGTCGAAGGTGGCACCACGCCACCTGGATAAGAAACTGGCTCTCAAGGTCTCAAGCATCTAGGTTTCTTAGGCGAACTTTAAGGATTTTTGACCCTTATATTTTATTTGAAAAAGGGAGAAATTTAGAATAAGTAATATTAATCATTTGCACGTCTAATTACTGATTGAATACAGCGTGTCAACAATTATTATTAATGGGATATTTATATATCGCATATATTATTTACATAATATAGCAAAGGTCGTAAATCCTAACATTTAAGACACATTGTGTGACAAAAAATATTCCATTTAATAGCGAAAAAAGTTAGTACTTTCATAGTCATAAACGCTAACTGACAGACTACGAGACCCATAACAAAAAAAAATGCCACTTCAAACCGATAAACGACTTTCAACCTTATTTCAAACGATATAAAAGCGCCATAAACTAAAGCCATTAAGTTTGCGCAACGGTTTTATCATACGCGCTTGAATTGGTTGTCACTGGCCAAAGTTGTAAATTTTTCCGGCACTCGTGTTTTGAGTTGTTGCGTGATTTTTTATGCCAGTAAAGGAAGTTGTTATTAGTTTAGTTGTTTACCACAGCAATATAAAATACAGATCTTATTTTTATATCGATACAACGTTTTCAAGACGTTTTTTTCTGTTTGGTTTTTTACTATCATGTCATCTAAATAAATGTGAACACAAATATTATGATTCAATTATGTATTGATAAAGATAACAATTCTACTATTATGTTATTCTTATTGAACACCAAATCATACTTAAAATATATTTTCTGACAGTCTAAATTTGATGAACACTTCAATTCTCACCCGTGAGGGATTACTCTCAACTTGGTAATACGCCTTCCTTAAATCTAACTTTCAGAACTTTCTTGAGTTAACTTGTCTCTAAGGATTCACGGTTCACCCCATAATTTAGAAGGCGACCAAACCACACCCAGTTCCGAAATTAATTTGGCTCGTTAAGATGGATTACTGCTATGGGCGTAATATACGAGTTTTGTTCTCACTATGTTGAATGTTGGCACGATAATCAGACATCAAATTGATGTTTTTTTTTATACAATTAAGTGTCGGGACGGTTTAGCCTGTAGATAACCTATTCACACATACTATACGAATTATTTGATTCATGATGATGATGATGATAAGTAAAATTTATAGTCAACATTCCCCCGATCAGTACCTAATGCTTTGCTTTTACATTTATAATGCGAACGGCTAGGAAAGGAACTTTTGCCAGGGTCGGCATTTCCCAATTAGCATACTTTGGAAGTCCTTAATTCAAGAGTGATTATGTTAGCAGGCAGGTGTTCTAGGCGAGCATGCTTCATCAACGACCTTGTTATCACTTACTATCAGGTCAGACCGTAGTCAAAACCTTACTTACGGCTAAAAATAAATTGTGTGAATCTCTCACAAAATCTCGTTAGGATCGCTAATCAAATTTGCCAGTAAGTAAATAGTGTCTCTCGATGCCTGATTATTATTAGGCTACGTCCAACATAATAGGAACTAGCACCAAGGGAATAGAGGTAGCTATTTGAAAATTGCGGTTGCTAAAATTAGGATATTGAATAGCTGGTGTTTGAAACTGATTTAATGGCACTGGGTTTGGATTTGTGGTGGATTAGCGAGTAATTTATCAACGCAATATACACTTGCTATTCCGGCTTTAGCGCCTTACCACACATTCATTTAACAGTTAATCTAAGAACTAATTAGTTTGACATATACACATATTAACTGTCTGTTAGGGTTTTTTATTGATTCAAAAATCGTCATCCTGAGGTATCGTAAATGCAATGCGTTGCCGTGCAGGATTTGGAATTGTTGAAGTTGAAAAAATCTGGCTCTCAATAAACTGTAATTGGCAAGCATGACGCTAACCATTAAGCTCGTCTCATCAAACAGATGCATAAAAAAACAGTATGTTAGCCGACTTTGGTTGTGTAGGGCGATTCTGAAGTGCTCTATCAGAAGTTAATTTTATGGTTGGATATAAGTTTGCCAAATTTATTGCGACTTTGATGGTCATTTACTGCCTTAAAATAATAAAGGTAATAAGTGATCTCATTGATCCAAAGTTATGTTGATATTTTTACTGTTTTAAACAAGTATTTCATCAAGCCATTAAGATAAGACAAGACAAAAAGGATAAAATAGTGTGATTTAAGCGTATTACTTAGAAGACGCAGATGTCTTTGTCTTGTTCGTAAGTGGCAAGATGGAAGATATGAGACGTGCTAGAGCGAGTAAAGGAGCTTATAAGTATTGAATTTGAAGTATTTCTGTAACACTCTTGTGAATTGATAGAAATGACAAGTCTTCGTGAATCTCAAAATTACAATTTGACCACCCGTTTTACGTCATCTTGGAAGAGAACACTTTAATAAAAATCTCAATTGCTTGCTTAATTTACTTCCTCAACCTGTCGTCTGCACAGTCTAAGCGTCTAATTAAAAAGGAGATTATGATATTGATGTAAAGTGCTTTTATGACTTTCCCTCTTATTTTAGTTGCAATAAGGGGCTGAAAGTGTTTCATTAGCTGTGACGTAAGCAGTGTTGGCTTGTTAATATTGTATAGTGGAAATGTAAGAGAAAGCTACTCAGTGATAAAGTAATTTTTGACAATGTTGTCAAAAGACAACCTTCCTACCTTCCTTATAAAACTTAAGAAAATAACTAATGGTATGCAAAAAAAAAACAACTTTCAGGCCTTTGCTTAATTATGAGATTAGTAAAGTCAGCTGCAAAAGCACTAGATTTTTTTTTTTTTTTTTATGTAATAGATTAGCAAACAAGCTGACGGCCCGCCTGATGGAAAGCGGTCACCGTCGCCTATGGACATCTGCAACACCAGGGGAGTTGCCGATGCGTTGCCGACCTTTAAGAACTCTTTTTACACCCATCCTGAAGGATTGCAATCTGTAGCACAGCGGAAACACTTGAGATTCAAGTAAAGGTTTGCATTTGATGTAGAAGTTAACTTTAAAATCGACTAGCAAGCTTTCACCAGCTTCACTACACACAGGCGAAGCTAGCTTATAAAGGTGAACGAGCATTTTGTACCAACTAAACAATTCTCTTTGTTCTGTTTCAGGTAATAAAGCTGGAATCAAGATTAAACCGTTGCGGTAGAAACTGCCTCCGGATTCAATCCTGGGAACTGGTATAAAAGCAGGTGTAGTAACAGTAAGAATGGACGGTGGTCGGACGCGGTACGGTTTAATTACGCACTTAACGAGGGACTGATGTTGTGTAGCTTAGTGATGTGTGGTAGAGAAGGCCCTGGTACTTTGTCATTTCTAATTTAGATATACGGTTTGTACAGAGTTTTAGGAAATTCACAGCGGGTACTTTCAGATATTAAATGTCTCCCGTGTGACCTAAAATAGTCGTTACCCTTTTGTCTAAATTATAAATAGGCAAGATGTGATCCTAGTTCCACCTGGTGGAAAGTGATGGCCGAAATTGGAGCATGCTTGCTTAGCACTTTTGACTTGAAGGCTCCCAAATTATACTTATCAGGAAACAAAGACGCTGAAAGGGTGTTCCACTCCTTCGCAGTTTATGAAAGTGGCAGCGATGTGTCATATGCGCATTGGGGGTATTTCAACGATGTATGGATGACGTCTTTCGATGAGATGAGTTTTTACACTATCACATTAAAAAGTTGTTTCGTGTATCTTATTATGACGAGTTACTGACATGCTAATTTCTAACCCGATATAAATAATCTATCTAGCTCTTAAAAGTCTTCGTGATAATAACGTATTGCTATTGCTATATCCACCTCGATCCACACTATATCATTATTAGACATTTGAGTGAAGTTAGCTGATGCATAAGGTAATGTTGGTGGTTAATGAGACCATGCATAGGTTATTTGACCAACTACCACAACTAAACAGCACGGTCAATTACACCACGTTTGAGCGTTATACGAGCCATGGCTCCATTGAACATTGCTATTTGGTCACATGATTGATTAAGCTAACAGATGACTGTGTCACTCCTCAGCTAATTCAGGAAACTTTAATGACGTTAGACCGGATCCATAAAGCATAGATCTCAAATTGTCAAAGTATTAGTGATGACGTGTTTGCGTATGTCTCGTATTGAAGTTTATTAACTATGTGACTGAATTTGTGTACGAGACTCCGTTTGGGTTTTCACTTTGAAAGTTACTTCTATTTTAGCATCAGACAATTATAATCATCATCATCATCGTCAGGAAGACATCCACTGCTGAACATAGGCCTCCCACTTTAAACGTAACAAAAAACGGCCGTTAGCCATTTGAATGCAACAGCTTTGCACGGCTTACGATGTTGTTAGTACACGTAGCGGATATATCTATGTACAGAAATATTTTCTGCATTATCATATTTCAGAGCACTTTATACAATTATAATAAGCAAAATTGCTAAGCTAGCTTTAAAGCCAGTATTGGTAACGGAAACATTACAGAGCCTTGTAGCTTAAAGTTTGAGATATCGTGGCGCTCACAAGTGAACGACATGTTGCTCTTGTCACTTAATTGTTCGAAAAGTTCAAGTTCTTGCTTAATGGCTTTATGTGACATTTCTGCCAATTTCTCTTTCATGTTAGTTTCAATTTATGAAATGAGAGCTGTTGACATAGATGAAGTAAAACCGACTATTTTATATACTTTTTTTTTTTTTTTTTTTTTTTTTTTCAATTTTTAAGGATATTTTTTGATTTGTTAATTTGCTGCTACATGACATTAGCGGAATTGTGACACCTGTAAAAGTCTACACGTGTCATCTAACGATTACTGTATCAGTATTATTAACAAGCGAATTCATATGAAACGACTTATAAGGTCTAACTAACCTATCGGCATGTTCTAGCATTCGAACATAACAGCCAGTTCCCAATCCAGGCCTAACGCAGCACCACCTTCGACCAAATCATCACTTAGCATCAGGTCACTTGTGATCAAACACTAACCCTGATAGAAGTGAGTCAACTCTAATAACTCTCCGTATTAAACCTAAAAGACCAAATCCTTTCGGAAATTTGATCGTTGTGACAAATGTGATGTTCTTGGTTTTCCCCTCACTACTCAGGTAGTTCTTATTCTGATTATGGCTATAGTTTGGAAGGGTCTACTTTTCTATGGCTATGTATACTTTTGTTGGTACGAGTAGCTGCACGTGCCCTGTTAATGGCTTGTAATTAACGCATATTGTTTGCGTCACTTTGCTTTTGTTCGCAATCTTCCTAGGTTTGAAGTGTACCACGCGTCTTTTGAGAGAATTCATGGTAACTACGGTAGGAAAATATTTGCGTTTTATTCTGCAGTAACTTGCTTTTTAATTATGTATTACTATTCCGGTCTGATTCCAGTATCTCTTTAACATTATGAAAGTATTACTAAACTGCCAAATGTCTAATTTTGAAAACTAACCTTGTACGTCCAACTATAATGTCTTTGTGATTTAACACCGAACAAGTTTTGGAGCTCATAATTGTTGTATTTTATTGTTACTCCCTCCACAAGTCTTTCTGCAGTGCTTCGAATTCCAGTCCTTCAAAATGGGCATATAATAATTCATTAGCAATGCCCATGGTGTTTCAAATGATCACAGGTGATGATGACCGCATACCATCAACGGGCCGTGTGCTTGTTGTCAAAACTTGTCATAAGAAAAAGTAAAACACACAATCTCAATTTACCAAGTCGTCTGCAGCTATAAAGAAATCGTATTACTCCAGCGAGTGGAAAAATAACGTGGGGTTAGCAATGTTATTCTTCCTACTCGCCGATCTGTCTCAGGCGCGATTTCTCGAGTGATTATACCCAGTTTTGTTTTTCCACACTTCTTTGAAGATAGAGTTTTATTAAGTAGGTGTTCGTGTTCACGACGCAGTCGTAACTTTGTGTTTTTGTAAATACGAGAGTAGAGAGACCTCCTGGCTTGCACAATATTCTACTGCCTTTAAAATACGAGTGGTCTACTCCTGCTAACTCTTTATGGCCTAAGCAGGAATCAAAAACGATATAAAAGAAAAACGTAAGTAAATGTTATCTGCAGTTATTTTTATACTCTTGGCAATTGGGGAAATTCATATAGTTTGAACAACATTACTAGTTAAACTATTTCCATTAGGTACATCGGATATCCAACGGTAAAAATCAGCTGGATTTGAATTCTACGATCACATGGGATTTGATCCTCTATTTTGCAGTCATAAAGTTTCATATTCTATGTAAAGCAGGATCATCCGTTTTTTCCGATTCAAAATCAGGCGAAGTGGCAATAAGGTCATTGACTTATGAAAATATTTTTTGTCGGTTATTTATAAAGTCGTGTGTTACGCGTAGCACCTTGAAAAACAGCTGCAAAGCGTTTAGCTACAAGGCACCTGATGTTAAGATTGTTAAGTGACAATGAGGTCGCAGGTGGCGCCACGCTGCACATGGACGCTGACTCGGAACTGACTCTCAGGTATAACTGCTGTAGGATAGGCGATAAGCTTGACTCCTAACTTAAATGTGGTTTCTAGCCAAGTGAGCAATGCCCTACTACCAAGTTAAACAGCATAACGTCTAACATTAATGCGTTTACTATTAAGTATGGTTGTACGAGTAAATAAAATAAATCACAGCACACAAACACATGCAAATGAAACGATCCATTAAACCAAGATAAAAAGCGCCGTACGCCGACTATTTATGTTTTATTGACGCTAATATTTGTATCAGTTTTATTTATTAAAAAAAAGCGGACGCGAGCCAACGGCAGACGCGCGCGTTCTAAATATAATCGACACGCGTGCTTAGAAAACAACAACTCACAATATTTAGGAGCAGCCGCGGCCGCGCACGCTTTTATTGCTACGAAACGGTCGACAGTTTCATTCCCTCCGTAGTTTTTGAACTAAAAACATAGTGCAAAAGTTAAAGTTGAAGTGTATGCGCAGGATAAAACAAAACAACGAAGTGTTGAGTTCGGAAACGACGAGCGAAGTGATTGTGACAGTGATGTGAAATCTGATCAGAATCAGTACAGGACAGCGATATATGGCTTGGAGGTGATGATTTAATGGCTTGTAGTGAGCAACGTTGACAGCAGTCATGATAGAGAAGAAATGTGTTTTGAATAGCATCTGCATAAGACAGAGCCAGTTAGTGACAGAGTAAATCATTAAGCTACTGATAGTGATGTGATAATGGAAATGTTTTCCAATTTCAAGTTGAGTCTGAAAAAAGGGAAGGAAGAACCCGTGCACTGTTACGGGAGCGTCAAAACTAAACCACCGAAAACACCGACGTTGTCCCGAGCGAAGCGACATCAAAGACGTAAGTTTCGGAATTTAAGCGTTATTTGCGAAAATAAACACGGCTTAATGAGGTGCGGCCCGGTCTGTTTGTTCGTCTCGTGCAAACACCAAAATTAGATGTTTCTTCTAATGGGATGCGTCGAGAAATGAGGCTGTGAGGTTGTATACAGACACAAGAGCAGACGGAGTAGTACGCAAACTGGTGCGGATTGAGATGCGCGGATTCTGTCTTAATCCCACAGTGAATTCAGAATGTTAAGTCCATGAGAGCGAACTGAATCGAGTAATGTATGCTCTGGTACACATGATATAGTTGTATTGGCAGTCGCAATACACAGTGTATTTCTTAGCAGGCACGTTTTGTTGTTTTAAGTGACGCCTTATCTACGTTTATCGTTACGAAGCAATGCGTAGCAAAGCTTCGTATGTTTCGTTCGCTAATGTGTGACATTAGCAGCTTTGTAACTTGAAACGCTTTATCGTGCAATAGTCTAAGATTGCCATTTGAACCCAGTCTCACCTGATGGTGCACAGTCCGAACTTTTTCGACAATAGCAGATGATTTATCTGTGGTAAATCGTAACATTTCGCGAAGCTTTGTGATGATAGATGTAGATGCGGCTCCAGCATAATAAGAACAATATTCCGATTTCAAATATAAAGAATCACATATTTTACTGCTCCAAACTTCAAACTCTTTGAAAACGTTTCGTGAATAATATAAAGACTTATTTTAGTTCGGGGAAGTAGTTTCAGATTTTGTCGCTATGCATCATGTGAGAAAGAGAGGTCGTAAGCATGCTTTTTCAGTCAGTCGACGAACTGACGTAAGCTGTGCCACTGCCTTCATTTATTCTGTCTTAGCTCTGTCTAGCGTGTGTTAGCGCGCGATAATTTTGATAAGTTGATGTAAATTGCAGTCTTGGCGCGCGCGTTTGTTAATTCATTCACTCTGTCTACGTAATGTATGTTGTATTAAATTAGCAGTTGTTTATGTTTGCTGATTCATTTTATTAGTTGTTTCGAAGTGTCCTTAGGAGTAGAGATTACATTCAAACAGAAGACATTATATTTAACTAGTTACGTCGTGTCTTGGTTATTCCGTTATCCTACTGGAACCATTTCCGGGTTGAGAAGTACCTCATATAATAATTCAGGTGATAAGTTATCTCAATTCCAAATTTCACTCAGATCTGTTGAGCTGTTTTAGCATGAAGAAGTAACAAACACAAACATCACTCTCTTACAAACACAAACATTACCCACTTACAAACATTCACACATATTATAATATTAGTGTGCAATATAGATTTGGAAGTAACTCAATCTTTCTCTTTATATTTTTGTTACTTTTATCATGCCTCAATCGCTAAACAAATCTTAATAAAATTTGGTACGGAGATTGTGAACACTTTTTATACTATTAGTAATGTACTACTTTTACTGCCTTAAACTGTAGTCTACGTAAATGAAACTATGACGTACCTATAGCTAGGTTACTTATATGTTAGTCAAAACAAACTAGATACAATCTGAACTTAGTTAACGCTGCAAGATTTTACAAGAGCGAACAAAAGTCCTACCGTCTTCTCCAACACTTATCTCTCCAGATATCTCCAACCTCTCTATTCCCATTCCCAACCCCGGCGATTTCTAGCTTTAATTCCATTAAATCTAGGGGAGCATAATCAGGGTACATTAGTCGGATATCAAATTAGGACGCCGTCCAAGGATCGCCTGGGACGTAACTTAGTCGGGTTTTCACATTGGTGGCGGTTTCAAGCTATAAACGTACTTTCAGTGGACTTCGTTCTGTTTAATTCATCTACACTGCGTTGTGCTTTAGGGAGTTTTCTGTTTCCGTTGTTGATCTATTTTATAGTAGCAATCCTTTTAATATTATGTATATCGTTGTCTAGTACCCATAACACAAGTTACAAGCTTAATTTGAGCCTAAGTCAATTTGTGTGCAATTGTCCCTGATATTTATTTATTATAAACCATCATCATCAGCCGGGAGAAGCTCAGATGGCTCAGTGACTCAAAATGTGTCTAGGCTACCGCAACATCTCTTCTCTATCCTGAGTGATTTTAGCCCAGTACGGATCTGGAGCTCGCGTAGGTTTACGTCTATTGTGCCCTTCCAGCGGTATCTAGGGCATTCAATCATCATCATCATCATCATAAGCTGAATGAAGTCCACTGCTGAACATAGGCTTTCCCTTTTGAACGCGCCATGAACGGCTATCAGCCATTTTTATTCTGTAGCGGTAATCAAACCTGCACCTTGTTTCGCAGTCGACTGTTCTCCCATTGCGCCACATCAGTCGTCAAAAATACCATTTAATAAATTTGAAAATAGTCTTATCTTTTAATTTTAACCGAGAGAGAAATGAAAGTGAAAAATAAAAACCTTTTTGGTGCTAGCAAGTGAGCAATTTAGCTGATAAAATTTTATTTTCGTGAAAAGCGAAAACACGATAAAACTGACGGCTTTAAAACTAAAATTTTAGAGAAACTTTAGTTAAATCCGCTAACTATCGTAGCAACTTCAAAAAGGTGCAAGTTCTCGTCATTACGTAAACTTTTCTCGTAAACAAGTAAAGGCACCAAAATACCTTCCGACACCTTCCTGGTACGGAATTACTTGAAGCATGCCTTTTGAAGACTCAGGTGGCTCACTCTGATAAAACATGTTTCCCAATATCACATTATTATTACGATGGAAGCTATGACACTTTTCGTCACACACCTGTCTGTCGGCCATATTTTCACGCGTGAATCAATTTATCAAACTCGATTCAAGATAATTGAACCCTGGAAATATGGAGTGGGGTGCCTTTACCCTTTTTTGTTGGGACAGTTCGGAAAACCTTTATTATTTTTGTTGCTGAAAAAGGTTAACATATTAGTATAATTTCTGTCTCTCGTTTCATTTTTAAAGTGTCTAGGTGTAGGTATTGTGGATCTCCTATTCACATAGTTTCCAATTCAGGGAATCTTAGTTAGATTTTACAACATAGCATAGGACATAGCTTATAGGATCATCAAGCTGAAGTGACAATGGGCTGGACATTTTAGCCGAAGAACCGATAACCGTTGGGGCAAACGTGTTCTTGAGTGGAGACCGCGTCTCGGTAAACGTAGTGTATAGAACGTCCTCCGGCTAGGATGATATAGGAAAAATGGCTGGAAGTGGTTGGATGAGAGGAGACGAAGATCGGGCTCAGTGGCGTGCTTTGGTGGAGACCTATGTCTAGCAGTGGACTGAAATAGGCTGATTATGATGATGATGATGATATGAATTTATGTTTGCCATTATCAGTATAATTTGTCATTTTCGTGAAAACAACTATTAATGTCTTAAGATAGCAGGTAGACTATTTTGGAGGCTTTGGGGTGGGTGGCCACTAGCCTATCTGCCAGCCAACCCGCACTAGGCCCTCGTGGTGGATATTGATCATAGTCTCTGAGAAAGGGCCTGTGGGATCGTAATAGACTGATCATGATGTACTAACGAAGAGTCAATCTACTTATATGGCTATTTATATTGCTGTCGGTACAAACTAATTAAGGAAATGACCGTTAAAAGAAACCCATACATGCATCCACCACATACAACCAACCACATAGCATGTGTTGTTGCCCTAACAAACCTTTTGTTTACGGTTAGTGCTATTTATACCTCACTACCGAGAACTAGTTCAAAGAACGAAATAAGAAGAACATTAAGTTTTCTTGGATTTTGGAGCTAGAACGTGTTTTTACAAAATTCTTTGGTATTCAAAATGGTTTTTTAATATTAAGATTCAATAATTATGTGACACTTCAAAACGTTTCATTTAAAACGAGTTAAGTCTGTTCCAACCTTCTTACTCCAGCAATAGAAGTGGCTAACTTCCTCAAGCAATTCTTTTATTGGACGAAACGTTACATTACACGTTACGTTACATTTAAACGGATTAAGTAATAGATTTCAGTGAAATTTGTAATGAAAATAGCATAGTCTATTAAGCTATTTTGATTACTTCATCGTCTGCTTATCTATAACGTCCTCATTGCTAGGTACAACACCGACATTCTCTCCCACTGCTAAGACTGGCCTTCTCTCATAAAGAGAGTATGCGCCGTAATCTACCACGCGGGCTAGTGCGGGTTGGTAGATGTCGCATGCCCTAGAATGTTGTGGTTCTTGAACATACCGGTTTCCTCCTGATATTTTCCTTCACTGTTTTGAGCGATGGTAAATCCACACATAACTTATTAAGTCAGAGGTGCAGGGCCGAGAGGATTTGAACTCGGTGTCGAGGCGCACGGGTACCGTTCGCTCGAAAAAATAAAAATTGATGCCTGCCCAGATTTATTTCACGGCAATTTCATTCAGAAGCTCTTAATATCACCACAGATAATATATTAGTTGGCCCGTCTCGCTAAATCTGTAAAATATATCGGTATATCCATGACCGTCTGACGGCGCGGGTGCCCTCCCATTGAGAGTTCCCGATATATTTAGACGTATTGCGTAAAGTAGTCTGACCCTAATTATGAGCACATTGGACGAGGGCCACCAGTCGCCGGAAGTCCACGGTTAGAACGGGTTTTTATGAAAACGTGGGTTTAGAGATTTTTTTTGTGGGTGTTGGTGACGTGGTGATGATTGGTCTAAGGAAAATGGATCTTGTCTTGTGACTAGTGATCGGTCGCCAAGCACCTATCGGTGTGTTCCAGCAGTCAATAGTTATTTATTCAATGGGATAGATTGTGATCACTTTAACCAGAAATTTTTCATAGCGATGATGGTTCAGTGGTAGTGACGTCGGCTTGCGATCCGTAGGACGTGGGTTCGAATCCTGCAATGAGCTTGAGCTTTCGGTGAAGGAAAACATCGTGATGAAACCATAGCTTGGTGGTAGGGTATTCTCTAGTACTCGCCTGGCTAGCTACCACCCTCTCGTTAAGAATCTGTCGTCAAACACTTATCGGTGTGTTCCGGCAGCCTCACTTGAGAGCCAGTTCCCAGTCCAGGTGTAGCGTGACGCCATCTTCGACCGCATCGTCACTTAACATCAGGCGACTTGTGGTCAAACGCTACCCTGTAAATGGTAAAAAAGAAAAAATTTGAAATTCAGCAAGGCAATATATCTTGCGTGGCAATACAGGCAATGCATTGCGCTAATTTAAAAAAAATATTTGAAAATACGCATTGCTCTGTAACCTTGTATTCATTAAGCCTGGGTAACAAAAAGAATAAATGGACATTTTGGGTTTGTTTTCCGTGTAAAATATAATATGAACAATTTAAATAGGAAACACTCCAAATAATATTCTGGATACAATAACCATAGGTTTTGTTTTTTTATCACCCATTTGGAATATACAATTTTTCGTCCCCGCGAAATGAAATTTTTAATAATGAATTTTTCAACTATTTTATTCAGAGTTTCTCTTGCAGCTGTGCCTGAGTAAATTAAAACTACAAACACACTGAGATTACCTCCACGTGAAATAGCTGGGAGTAATTGTTTTTATTTGTATTGCACAAACTGATTTTTCATTTGCATATTGTAAGCGCGTAATTGAAAATGAATGAAACGGGGCGTTAAATTTGGAAGGAAGAAGGACAACTTTTTCGCTAGTACTAAAATACAGAAATGGGTCACTCGACACTTGAATGTCAAAGATAACCAATCCATATTCATTATTTATTTAATCTTTTTAATATCTTATACACAAAAATAACTCTCACTCTCTGTCCCTCTTGTAACCTTTTCACGCCTAAACTGCAAAACGGATCTTGATGAAATTTTGGATGTGGATTGCTTTAGCTCTAGGAAAACTCTAGGAAATATATTTTTATTGCGATAAATTATAGTTTACGCAGGAGAAACCGTCTAGTAAAAATGTAAGAACAAACCTATGCTTTTTTAATCCCTACTTAATTTGAATGTCTCACTTTCACGCCTAAACTACTGAACCGATTTAAACGAAATTTGGTACGGAGACAGTTTGAACCCTGATGAAGGACATCGAATACTTTTTATCACGATAAACTGAAGCCCACCGCGGGGAACAGCTAGTATTAATATTAACATAAATTCAAAAGTAAGTTATTTCTGTCTGTTTGTGACCTTTTCATTAAATTTGAGATGAGGGTAGTTTGAGACATAAGATAATTTTTATAGCGACAAATTGTAGACTACCTTTTTTTTTTTTTTTTTATAATAATACAATACAAAATAAGGAAGGAAACGGTCTTGGAAGGTAATAAAGACTCAGAAGGAAAGTCAGATTATTTTTCTCAGTGTTCGCGGGTGAAACCGTCAGGCACACCCAGTGGAAACATAAGAGCAAAACGCAAAGAAAATATAATCTCACGGACTGAAATGAAGCCGCTACACCCTGTTATTTTACTCATTTGCCTAACCAAATGTATGTAGATGTCAGTATTATGAAAAGTCAACGACCCAGTAAATTACCGAGAAGAAGGGTACGAATTCGCAATGCTAAGTAATTGGCCTATGGTAATGTGGACAGTGGCCGGGTAGCCAGGCTCAGAGTACGCCCGCTTAGTTTTTATAATGGGAAATATGAGTCATTGTAAAACGAGCTGTTAGTGTTAAAAACGATAGCATTGTAACAAACGGGCGAGTGAAATTTGAATACGAAATTGCTATTTTTAGCGGCGAGATAAAAGCGCACAAACTTCGCTGGCTCGCCTACCTTGAAGGAATGAGGATCGTGCGGTCAAACAAGCATACTTTGAAAAAGCTTGGGATTTTAGTGAAATTGCTCCAATTCAATCAATTAGTAATAAGAATAAAATTGTCAATGTGATCGCGCCAAAAAAATTACCTGCCGGGCGTTTCTTGCCTGTTCTTTTGCCGGCGTAAGGAGGTTGGAAGAGGCGTAGCTAGTTTTAAGTTTGACGTTTTAAAGTGATCACAATGTATCCTATTGAATAAAGTACAATTGACTTTGACTTCGACTTTGGCCGTCGTCACCCTGTCGGCCGTTCTAGGTAACGCTGGAAAGACGAAGTCTCGAAGGATTTGTGCGAGATCCAGGTGGAGGACTGGCAGGAGGTGGCGCAGGACAGACCATCAAAGTAGCGCCTTTTGTTATCGGAGGCCAAGACTCACTGTCGTCTCAGTTTTTTTATTCTTACTTCAGAGTAAGAAGTTGAGGTGGCAATGAACGAACGGCATATAGCTCGCAGAACTGACAACCGTTGAGGACCAATGAGTAGTAAGTAACCAGGGATTGGACGCGACTGACAATTTGCTGATATTATTTGCTTGTGATATCGGCTTTCGACCTAATATAAGTAATTACCTACTTATCATTCGACTTGAAAACTACTGAACGGATCTGAATGAAATTTGGTATGGAGATAGCTTATACCTTGGATAAACACATAGGCTACTTTTTATCCCGGAAAAAGGTTCATGCGGGATAACGGGAAGACGCGAGTGAAACTGCGGGTCGCAAATATTTGGTTTATAAGACATGAAGAAAAAGCATTTTTCCCATGAATCTAGATACCCCGACAGCACGAAGCATCTGTTGTGTCAAGGTGTCAATGGGTCCCATAAAATCGTTTACGACTAAAGGCCCGTCCATAATGGTGGGACATTTGTTCCCGTCACCGATGGGCGATGTATCGTAGTGTTCGAAACAGATTGCTTGTATGTGTTACATTATCTGTGATTTTTATAGGCCGTTGTTGGGTTTTGTGGCATATTTAATCTGTTTAGGTATTACGCTGTTTAGGTTAATAGCTGTATTTATTTTCACTGGAGCTATGGTAAAATTATTTGAGATAATAAACGTGTTTGGAATTTTTGTATTAGCTATCTCTTGTTCATGGTGGCGTTCAAGGGGGGAGGACTATGTTCAGCAGTGGACTTTTTCCGGCTGATGATGATGATGATGATCTCTTGGTCTTACATTAATCACACTTGTATTATAAACTAGTTGTGTTGTGTTGTTGTTGTTGTAGTAGTTGTAGTTGTTATACTCACAAACTTTCACGTTTATAATATTAGTAGGATAGGATGTGGAGATTTGCCATCGCTCAACTGTTTTTCAATTTCAATTTGGACATCCACTCACTCACTCGGAAACTTTCGTACAAAGATCTAATGACCTGGAAGGTTTGTTCTCTAAATTCTGCACACCTATGCTTGATCTTGTATGCTCTTTTCCATCTTCATGAACAGAGGATTGCCAAGCAAAAGGTCCGTTTTCCAAGCACGTTTCTACTTACCACCCGCACGTTACTGTCGGGTCAGAGGACAGGTCTCCACTAGAGATGGCGATTCTTCCTAGAAAGATCGATTTTTTAATCGATCCGAATTGAAGTCTAAGGAATCGATACAGACACAGATACAGGGGCAGCGTGGCGCCACCTCATTGTTATAAATTTAACATCTTGTGATTTTTCAATAGAAAAAAATCGAAGCTAAGTAGATTGATTTCTCAAAAATTGATTTTTCTTTTTAATTAACCAAAACTAAACACGTATAATTATAATATCACTGACTATTATTGTAACATTGACATGTTCGGTGCGTTCAACCTACTGAAAATATTATGCATTCTTACAAAAACATAAAATAGAAAACTAATTTCGATTATCAATTTGCTGAGATCGACTCACGTGATCGATTTAGTGTTTAAGATCGATTTTCTTGACTAATAAATCGGTTCTTAGACTAATCGATCTCAGATCGCCATCCCTAGTCTCCGCGCTATTTCGGCCGGTCTTTTACGGTTTGACGCGTCCACTGAAAGGTGACGTCATATGCGGCCTGTGTTACGTTAAAACTGTTATAAGCTAGGTGGACTTCCATTTTGGGGCTTTGATTTGGGTCTGTGTAGTTCATTGTCTGGATTTTGGACTCCTTTTGTAGTGAATGCTTTGAACCTTCTTTGGGTATCATTAAAACAACATTTACCTTTCAGTATACATAGGTAAATAATAAAAAAACCAACCAAGAAGTATTTATTGGACTTAGTAGGAGAAAAAAGAAAGATATTTACAACAGTAGAGATAAGAAGAGGAAAGATGTTTGGCCACTTGGTACGGCATGACGAATATATGAAAACCATATTAGAAGGAAAAGTAGAAGGGAAGAGAGGGAGAGGTAGACCGAAAAGAACATACATAGATCAAGATAAAGAAAGGATTGACGTCATGTCGTACCACGAGGTCAAAAGGATGGCCGAGAACAGAACGGGATGGAAAATACTCCACCGACAAGAGCTTCGCTCTTAAATAAAAGAAGAAGAATGTAGATAATAATAATACATTGAATGTAACTTTAAACACTAACACTAATCGGTGTGTTCCAGTAGTTTCACTTGAAAGCCAGTTCTTAATCCAGGTGTAGCGTAGACACGCTACACCTGGATTAAGAACTGGCTGAACAGAGACCTGTTGTTAAGAGCTAGATGCAAAAAAGTTAAGGTACAGTACGAGGACAACATTGCAGTAGCACCTCAATGTGCATAGTCGCCCGCATGGTAGCCATGCCGCATAATTATCTGTGTGTATGTGCAACCTGTTAACGCGTTCTTTCTGATTGGTTCACATGAACGTGCAAAACGGCTTACCTAAGAAGATTAGATGCGCAGTTTTCTTTCATACAATTGCTTTTTTGACTGCTACTAGAATTCTGACCCCGATCGTACAAATACAAACAAAAATGTCGTCCAAATTGCAATATGTTCAAGGTTTCATTTAAGCCATACCTTTTATTTTCACCCATGTACAGTCACCGACAGAATCTCATTTACAAATGTATTAAAATTCCCGATGGCAGTCCTTTCCCACCTGCCAGTAATGGGGTGACGGAACGGGGATAGAAGAAAAAATAAAATAGAATTTGGACCAATCACGGGACGTCTGTCGATCCCGGTCCAAAAATAAAAGCGTCAAGCGTGATTGAGAGTATTTCATACGTGATCTGTGTATGTTTATATTACTGGGGGCCTACCGGCGTCTCTTATCGGGATTCATTTTAAGGATTGAAATGTACCGTTCTATAAAGGACATCAAAGCAATAATGGCTCTGTGGTAGTGACGTCAGCTTGCAATTCGTAGCGAGAAGGTTGAGCTTTTGGTAAAGGAAAACATCGTGATGAACTATAGTTTGGTGGTAGGACACTTTCTAGTTGGCTAGCTAGAACCTAATGTTAAGTGACGATGTGGTCGAAGGTGGCGCCAAGCTACGCTTGGATTGTAATTTAGCTCTCAAGTGGGGCTGCCGGAACACACCGATAGGTGCTTGGCGACAGATCATTAACTGGGCATAGCTAGCCAACGGAGCACTAGGCCCTGGCAAGATATGGTCTCATCACGATGTTTTTAATATCGAAAGCTCAAGTTCATTGTTGGATTTGGACCTATGATCTACGGATAGCAAGCGGATTTCACTACCATCATCGCTTTGAAAAATTTAATCAGACACCTTGTTAATATGAACAATGATTTTAAATCCCCTCAAAATTTTGCTTACACATTCGAATAGCGAAAATCCATTGCACTTTTTTTCAGCTGATTCAACCGAACACCCGGCGAAACTCTAAATGGATTATTCATTTGATTATTGCTGCCGTCGTAAAAGAACTCAATTTTGGTTTCAGCGAATGAAATTTCTGAAACATTTTCTGTTGCAAATAAGTTTAGCGTGGAAATTGGCATTCGGTCGTAAATTAACTGAGAAGTGAACTTGTAGACGATCAATTAAATTTTGCAATGGATTGCGCAACGTTACTACTAATTAGAGACGTGCAAATAATGTTTTATTTGATACTTGCGACCACAGATTTGGATTAGATGATCTGACCTGTGCTTGCGACCCACGCTGGCTTCGCACAGGCGTACTTAATTAAGAAAAAAAATTATGTGAAAAATGTGAAGTTAGGTAATATAACAAACGTAAGCTATGACGCGGCGAGTGACTTTGTTTCATACTATGTAGATGTAAGCGCCGGTGTCATAAACGTCATACCTAATTTCAGTAAATTTAAACTTTTTGTCAAATATTACGTACCGAAATTTGGTATGACATTTTACTTACGGACGTTTATAAAACCGGCCCTAAATGCACCTTTTAGGCATGTAACACCATCGACGTCAACAT
This sequence comes from Opisthograptis luteolata, assembly GCA_931315375.2. Classification (NCBI taxonomy): domain Eukaryota; kingdom Metazoa; phylum Arthropoda; class Insecta; order Lepidoptera; family Geometridae; genus Opisthograptis; species Opisthograptis luteolata. Next base: position 12,623,026 of record OV928038.1, read on the forward strand.
CGCTTTACATCATGCGAAACCTTAGTCAAAAACGGGCTGTTATATAAAACAGAAACACTAAAAGATATTATATAGAGAACTTTGTAAGGTAGCACAATGTTTTTGTCGTCCCACACCCATCTCTCACCGTCCTAATCTCTCCCAACTAGATTTAACAACGATTTGGGAGCCGTCACCTTCCATCGTTTAGAGCCAAAGACGTAGGACTAACATAGACGTGGGATATACTATCTTAAGTTTCAGAAAAGAAAACTTTATTAAATAGTGGACTGTATTCATTTATTTTTTACTTGTTACTAGGTTGCGTTTGCCCACAAGTCACCTTATGTTAAGTGACGAAAACGGTCGATGGGACATCACGTGGATAGGGAACTGGCTCTCAAGTGGGAACAAACCAATATCCAGTCGAGCACTAGAAAATTCCTAGTGGTGGGCCCGCGTAGTTGATTGGCCCATTATTTTTGAGAGAAAGCCTGTATCCCAGCAGTGGGATCGTTACAGGCTGATGATGAACTTCTTATTTAATAATGTGAAAGAGAATTAGTGTTTTTTATGTAATAGAATGGCAAAAGCAGATAGCCCCCTGATGCAACACTAAGGCTGGTATCCTAGAATGACGCTCAAGCTACGCTCAGCACTTGAGCACAGATTTGAGTCTGTCAGTTCATACAAATATGTCACTTAATCGCTACTCAAGCTTAGATCAACACTTGAGCGTCATTCTATAATACGGGCCTCAGGGCGCTGCCGATGCATTGCTGACCCTCAAGAACTTCTCTCACACCCATAATGAAAGACTGCAATTCGTAGTACTGCGGAAATTCTCGTACAAATTATCATTTTCTGTACAATTTAAAGAAACGTCACCATTTCTTACAGCCGGAGGGCCTAGTACCTATTATTTCTATATGCGGTCGCCGAAGTACGGTCCGGACCATTCAAGTGATAAGGGTCCCAGCGCTGGCAGGGTCTCAAACTTTGTGTTTAGTAATTAAATAGAGTCTCCACATGGACCGAGTTTCGATTTGACTGCGGATAAACTAGTGATAGAGCTGTATTAAAAGCTGTGAATAGGTGATTTAGTCCTCCGTTTTGGTTTCTACTAAACAGTAACTTAATTATGAGGTGGAGAAGATCACGGTAATTCTGTTGGTCATTGCTTGTCCTCCTGCTACTTTTGTCAGAGTGGTCGTGGTTGCTCTGATGCTTGGTCTTTGGTTTGGGTTCCTCTGACAGCAATGCGATGCCCTTTTTGCCTTTTAATGGCGTTGCGAGAGCATTGGGTCATGCATCTGTGGCTTTCTTGATAAGATAAGTCCAGCGAGTCGGAGAACGGCCTCGGGCTCTCTTCCCTTCAACCGGACCCTGCACGACAAGTCTCTCCATAGACAGCTCTTTTCTTGAGATGTGACTAAAAACTTCAAGATCCTGCTAGGTGAAGCGATGATATACGCAAAATGGTTGACATCAGTTGGATGAGAGGAGCCGAAGATCGGGCTCAGTGGTGTGCTTTGGGAGAGGCTTTTGTCCAGCAGTGGACTGAAATAAGCTGATAATAATGATTGCTGCTTGCCTGTTTATTTAGTTCCAGGCAGAAAAGACACCTTCTGAACTTTGGGTGTTTATCGCCTGGTACATATTTATACCCATCTATTTTATTGTCCCATTTCAATTTGGTCCAGTTCTGACAATGGCATCCATGTGAAAACCTCTGAAGTTGGTTTTTTTGCTTACTAAGTTGCTTGTTTTCTTTTATATTTGTCGTTAAATAAGCAACAGACATGCAGCAAGCAGGGACATGTGGTTTCCAGGCCAAATAAATTAGTAGGTATGTTACATTGGCAACTGAACAAAAGCGCAAGCAAATTAATTTCCGCCAATCTACTTTATCACATAGCATTTCAATGCCAGACCCTTAAACCACTAAATCAGGACCCTTTTCACGAGGAAACTGAGTAAGGTCACACAACACCGCACACGCACGGTAAATCCAAATACCTACCTGTAATTAATTCTCCACCTACCGAGAGTAATTTAACTTGCTATACAATATTCTGCGGATGTATAAAATTACTACTAAGGCGCTATTTAGAGAGGGAAAGAGAAGGAGGCAGAGATTCAATCAGTTACATCTTGGCGTCGCTTTGACCATCTAAGCACGTAGCGCGGGCGCGTTACGTTATCTGCGTGGAATGACCGTTAAAGCCCGTAATGACGTCACACGTTATTGGCAAGGCATCTTGATGGTCATACCGAGTAAGGGCCCAAGTGTAGCGTAGCACCACCTTCGACTACATCGTCTCTTAACATCAGATGACTTGCAGTTAAACGCTACCCTGAAAGAAAATAGCGGATCAGTGAAGATGCATTCCCACGGCTTGCCTTTTCACAGACCACGGCGAACGTCGAATTCACCGTGCCTGTGGCTTTCTGTCGCTGTGCGTGCGTGTTTGATCGTTCTAAAGGTTAATTTTCCAACAAGTCAAGCCGCTCTAGACCGGACGACCTACCGTGGGACCGGGGTGTCAGTCATTATTCGTACCTGTACGTCCTGATCTGAGGCTATCCTTACTCAGTTCACGTTACTGCGTGAAAACAGAACGAAGCCAGTTATGTGCGGAATTGCCATCGCTCAAAAGGAAAACATCGTGAGGAAACCGGCACGCCCAAGAACTGCAACATTCAAGGGCATGCGACATCTACCAACCAGCACTGGGCCAGCGTGGTAGATTACAGCCCAAACTCTCTCTCTGAGAGAATTCCAGAGTCCCAGCAGTGGGAACGTGAAAGGCTGACAATGATGATGATGAACAGAACAAACCAGCAAACAATTTAGCATTTGAATAAGTGTGAGGATTACATTATGCAGCTTTGTAATATTTATGCAAAATCGTATAATTCCCACTTGATTTAACTAGTCGTCACAAAACGCAACGCACGCGCAATAAATCTAAATACCGTACAATTAATTCCAACGGCCCTGTATTAGCTCTCCGACAATATTGCTAATGACGCCGGTGACGGCACGTACGGGTTACAGTACCTACCATACTAGAAACACAGTGTTTGAAGTATGGCATCTCAGTACTCTTAAGCTTTGCACTACGGGCGGCCGCACCGCAAAACATCATGCATGTTTGTCGTTCATTTAACGTTTGTAAGAGATATTGCGTTGCGGCGTGGCCCGCTTTCGGTGAAAGAAAAAACGCTATCAAGTAAAATGTAAAAAAAAAATGATAAGTATAGCCAATATTGGCGGTAAATGTACGCGCGCAGTTCACGCACGCAAGGATGCTATTTTCGTAATTGCATTGAACATTAGCGGGTGGTCTAATTTTCAGTTCTTCGCGCATTGCATCGAACTGTGTGACCAGTTCATTACCATTTCACTTATCTAATTCTGATGTCTTTGGGTCTTTTACGAATTCCCTCATTCCGAATTCAGTCGCACAAAAAACTCAAATTGCTGCTGTCCTACTGTAATTTATTTACCCTGTGACTTGTACCGTGACTGCGAGGTTCTGGCTAATCTCATTAACAAAGTACCAATGACTAGTACTACATCACAGTGTAATCGATACAGGCAGTATGAAAGCTTCATCACTCCAGCTCTGTTTACGTATCTCGTATACTATCACGCGCAATAATGCATTGGAGTGCTAGGATAGCCATGCACACAGTGCGTGAGTTTGGGCGAGGTGACTCTTTCAATGACGGCTTTTAGACCTGTCAAATTTAGTTTAGTTATAGAAAATGCACTACAGAATCGACACAATTTGTAGCGTATTTTAACGAGCACAATTTAGAAAAAAAAATATTTCACGCCTATATAGCAAAAAAAAAAACAATTGTACAAAGAACAATGGCCAAAACGGACCCGAGGTCGTATGAAAACGATTTGTATACGATAATTTTCTTTAATATTTTGCCTATTAAGATTATACAAACGATACTTTAAAGAAAGTGTAGAAAAAAAAGATATCAGTTTTTTAACTTCGGAGTTTCAAGACATTTTTTAACTTACACAATGCTTGGATGTTTTGAACGCACTCCGCATTTTCTTTTTCATTTCGTTTCAAGCTTTGGAAGTCATTAAAATCAACATCATTTACCAAAATATATGAACAAAAACTAAGTGGCATTGATGATTTATTTCTCAAAATAAATCATCTCCTCTGCAATAGATCTCTAAGACTCGCTACTAGGGTGCGTTTAGCACGGTGCTACGTGTTTTCTGTTCTTCTGTATGGAGCTGAGGCATGGACTCTAACAGAAACGATGTGTAAACGTTTAGAGGCATTTGAAATGTGGGTATACAGAAGAATATTGAAAATATCGTGGACGGATAGAGTGTCCAATGAAGAGGTGTTGCGAAAATTGAACAAGAAGGTGGAAATTTTAAACACAATCAAAATGCGAAAGCTGCAGTACCTTGGTCACACTATGAGGAACGACAAGTACCAGCTGCTCCAGCTTATCATGCAGGGTAAAATCCAAGGAAGGAGAAAACCTGGAAGAAGACGTACCTCATGGCTCAAAAATCTCCGGACTTGGTTCAAAATGAGCACAAGATCCCTGTTCCGAGCAGCAGCATCCAAAATTAGGATAGCCCTAATGATAGCCGACCTCCGGTAGGAGATGGCACCACAAGAAGAATAAGATTGACAAAAACGAAAATTTTCATACAAAATATATTGCGTTCAGGTCCAGGGCAGTATGAAAAGTGGCCAATGTTCTTTAAAGTTTCAATAAGAACAACGGTTTAGGCTATGCATTAACATTTATTTCATTCAGCCTTCTTTTGTAAAATTAGATCGTTCTTTTTCTATTCCTGTTTATAGTGAAGCGTTTGACCACAAGCCACTTTACCAATGTTCAATGGCGATGTGGTCGGCGTGTTCCGACAGCCTCACCTGAGAGTCGGTTCCCAATCTAGATGGAACGTGGCGTCACAATTGACCACTTGGTTAGTTAATATTCCGTGACTTGTGGTCAAACGCTACCCTGTAAATTCCGTAAAATGTAAAAAATAAGCCACAAAAAAGCGTGGTGAGAAGACCATCATCATCATTATCAGCCCAAAAAGTCCACTGCTGAACATAGACCTCCCCCTTTAAACGCCACCATGAACGTATATTAGCCGTTTGCATCCATCGGCTCCCTGCAACTCTTACAATGTCGTCGGTCCACCTAGTGGGGGCCTGCCTACAGAGCGTCTTCCGATTCATGGTCACCACTCAAGAACCTTTCTTCCCCATCGGTTATCGGTTCTTGGAGCGATGTGGCCTACCCATTGCCACTTCAGACCGCGTCTCAGCAAACGTAGTGTAAAACGTCCTCCGGCTAGGTGAAGCGATGATATACGCAATATGTCAGCGGCTGGCAGTCAGCGGTTGGATGAGAGGAGCTGACAATTGGGCTCAGTGGCGTACGTTGGGAGAGGCCAGTTTACTGAAACAGGCTGATTAGAATGATTTCTTCCTCCAATTCAATCAATTAGTAATAATAAGAAAAAAATTGTCATGTGATCGCGCCAAAAAAATTACCTGCCGGGCGTTTCTTGCCTGTTCTTTCGCCGGCGTAAGGCGGTTGGAACAGGCGTAGCTACTTTTAAACTTGACGTTTTAAAGTGATCACAATGTATCCTATTAAATAAAAACTATTGTTTTTTATGATAAAAAAACGTAAACAATACCTACTGCATTAATGTTATTCCATAAAAAAAGGTGTCGCCTGTCTGTCGCTTTAGTTGACAAAGCTCATTAAATGCAAAGCTCTTAGCTGTTAACGAGTCACGGCTCATTCGAGCCTTCATGACTCACTAATTTCATTTTAATATTTTAGGAGACTTAAATATTTTACAGAAACAAATTTACATGAACCAGTCGGGTTCATCATCATCATCATCATCAACAGCCGGAAGAAGTCCACAGCTGAACATAGGCCTCCCCCTTGAACGCCACCATGAACGGCATTAAGCCATTTGCATCCATCGGCTCCCTGCGACTCTTACAATGTCGTCGGTCCACCTAGTGGGGGGCCTACGTACAGAACGTCAAAAAACAAAACGTAAATTGAACAGTAAAAACGAATCATGTACCATTATCAAATTACGTTTGCTGAGTAGAGGTCTCTACTTAAGAACACGATTCTCGTTTCTCGTTTTGCGACAGATATGCAGCCCACAACCACTTTAGCTAGCAAACATAGCTAGCCATAGCTTTCATTAATAACGCTCACACAAACACATGCATAGCTCAGACCCCAGCCAAAAATGTTAAAAAATTCGGGAAAAACTGAAAGTGCTCTTTCTATAGGATTTTTGTATGCACATATTAGATACCTAACATTTTCTACCTCAGCAAAGCCAAGGCGAGTCGCTTGTTAAAAATAAAATCTGAATGCTAAAAAGGGTTACAAATTTATAACTTTTATCTCTGAAACTGAAACTTTTTTTCATAGTCAGGATAACTTTTGTGTTTAAAAAAGCTGAGTAAAAATGAAACTAGAAAAATGTTGAACTAGTCTGTTCGGTTAACCACTATCTATTCAGACTCACTGCAATGGCCAGCGAGACTTCACAATGCCTTTATCCTTTGTGTGGCCAAGAAACGTATTTTAAACTTAACAATTACTTAAAGAGGTTCTTTTAGAAACTTTTTCTCTCGCAATTTTCAATTGTATCGAAATTATTTTCCTTTTTCAACTATCGCTTTATTCAATGTCCTTTTCAAGTCAATGTGATTTGTTAGATTACTGACTTTTCTCCGCGGTTTCACCTGTTTGGACTACACTTTATCGAAATTAAAGGTGTCATATGTCCTTCTCCAGGGTTTTAACTATCTGCACACCAAATTTAAAATAAAAACAAGCCAAGTGCGCGTTGAACTGGCGCACCGAGGGTTCCGTACAAACTTGTTTATTTTTTGATGATTTTATAAAACTACATAATTATTTAAGGTTAGCATTAGGTTTCATAACGGGATAATTGCCATGTATTTGTAACATAATCCTAATGTTTTTGACCATGGTAGTTTAAAACAGTATATTACATATTTACAGATTTCAGAAAATTTCCTTTACATCCGCAGTCAGCGACAAAAGAAGCTGATCGTTCTCGATTTTCTAAATGTGTTTCAAATCAGTAATTATTAATTTTTTTTTTACATTTGACATGGTATCATTTTTGAAATTTCTTTTTTCAAATTTCATGACTCTAGCTCAACGGGAAGTAGGTACACTATAGGTTTTGATTCGCTTGTGAAATTGCAAAGTATGCAACACAAACTTGCATATCTTTTGATAGCGTTGACTGACAAGTTTGTTTTTTCACCCTGAAAGATACCGTAGAGCCGTATTTGAAATATTTCTTAACTTGATATATTAACGTGTTCTTGAGAAAAAAGGGTCTTGACAGACACACAAACAGATAGACGGACAACAAAGTGATCCTATAAAGGTGCCGTTATGTCAATAAATAAATATTTGATTTGATTTGATTTTGCCGTTTTTCCTTTTGAGGTACGGAACCCTAAAAATAACCTAGACAAACTCCAAAATCAAACTAAGACGAAAGCTTGAAAGCTTAGGAATCAATCCTATCAATTGGCTTACCCAGTAGAGAATTACGTAAATATAACGCCGTGAGTCAAGTGAGGATTGCTGCACTGAATCATTTCAACAGTGAGACTACAGACTACGTGTGCTATCTTTAATTCAACAGCTCAGCGGGAAAATTCACTTTTGGGGCTGGCGTAAGCGTTGAGAGTACGCGAGATTCTGAATCCTACTAATATTATTGACGTGAAAGTTTGTATGGATGGATGGATAGATGTTTGTTACTCTTTCACGCAAAAATTACTGAACGGACTTGAGTGAAATTTGTAACGGAGATAGCTTATACCCCGGATTAACTCATAAGCTACTTTTTATCCAGGAAAAAGGTTCCAGCGGGATAACGGGAAGAAGCGGGTGAAACCGCGGGGCGCAACTAGTTTTGAAATATTTTTTTTTGTTTGTTTATGTTTGGGTAGACAATTGAATTTTAATATAGTATACTTATCTAATAGAAAAACATGTTTTGTCGCCAGTTTTATGCCTTTGCGAGCAAAATAAAACCCTCTAGTTAAGAATCGGTTGAACCGAGCACCTATAGAGAGTGTGTTCTGGCAGCCCTACTTGAGAGTCAATCTCAATTCAATCATAATCCAAGTGTAACATGATATCACCTTCAAAACACATCGTTACTAAACATCAGGTGGCGTTGTATTCAAATACTACGCTGTAAGAAAAAAATGGTAAGTAACATTTTTTACACAAATAAATACCTTAAACTTCGAACTCCAATTTTCAGCAGTAGATTGAAATCATCAGCTTATCTACTCCTGGATATAGGCCTCTTCCAAAATTCACTACTGATCCTGGTCTTGGCTCTTCTCATCCAAATACTACTAGGCACTCGGTGCAAGTCGTCGCTCCATCTAGTTAGCGGTTGGAGGATACACTACCTATTGTCGACTGGCAAACAACACCGCACAAGTCAAAATTTTGTGGTATTGACCTTTTAATGCCATTAGATGCAGTTTTGACGTCCGCTTCTATGAACCTGTCAGTTCCAAGCATTTTTACTGAAAAGAAGCCGTTATTTGTAACACACACAAGTCAAGTAAAACAGTTTTATGTCTCTCCTGAAAAGCTGCAAAATTTGACTTGCGCGGTGTTGTTAGCTAGCCGACGCTATGCCAAGTCCAACAAGTCGAAGTTTCACAGGCTAGTCATTTTTACAACGCTCTCGCCTGTGACTTGATCGTTGTTGATAGATATATTTTTGTCTTCCCACTCTTGCTATTTCAATATTTCTCACACGAAACGAATTGGGATAAGTAGAGTGCAGACTAGAATCACAATTCTCTATACATTTTCCCGCCATTTCTTTCATTTAGGGCAATTTTAGAAAAAGCCTCCTTTATAATTCATGCTTGGAAATCTCTTTTGAAAGTAAGTAGAGTAAAATAAAATGGCTCGATTGTTCTTTTTCTATTGAGAAACATCTTAGAAAGAATTTCGTTACTTAAATGGGAGTTTATTTTCAATTTATTTACACAAGGATGAAGATTAAGAGGTTCTAAACTTTAAGGAATAAACTAGTACTTACAACTCTTGTTTCTAGTTTTCCAGGCCGCCAAAAAGCCTCGGACATGAGTTTATGTCTTTTAAAGCTAAACTCTGATATAGTGTCGTCCAAAAAACGTTAGCACTTAATGAGTATAAAGGCAGCAAAAACTTTGTCACGTTAAGTAAGTAGTAGGTACGTGTATATGAGACATACAAAAAATATCATTCGATTATGAAGATGTCTATATTAGTAATTACTAATTTGATCGATTAATTATTCGTATCGTGGAGTGAGGCATAGTAAATAACGCTTGATTGAAGGCGTGGTGCGGCGCGCCCAAGTTAGGGGCATATAAAAAAAGAATAATAAACCAAAGAGTTAATGTAATTAGACACCCCCAAATAAAACTAGCGTCTCTACAATTTGATTATAAAAATAAGTAAGTTGATAATTTCTCAATACATATTATTTATCAGATTAGTAGTAGTCGTTTCGAACATGAAAAGCATTCAAATTTGAGAATAAAAATAAGTTAGTTACTAATTTCTCAATCGATTATCAGATTGGTAATAAGTGGATGTCTCGATTAAGACAAGCACTCAAATTTGATTTTAAAAATAAGTTAGCTAATAATATAACAATCGATTATCGGATTAGTAATAAGTAGATATCTCGATTATGACAACGATTCGCCACCACGATGTTCGCGAATAAACATTGAAAACATTTCTCCATTAACGTTTCCTAAGCAAACAACTCTGCACCTTAAACACTCCACAAACGTTCAGTTAACTGTGAAATAACGTCTGAAAGAGTTTTAGAACTCGATCCTTTCTACGTAGCAGATCACTTAGGTTCGAATAACGAAGTGACTCGGAACGGTTCTTTTGAATTAAAGATATGGCTGACGTTTCACGATGCCATCGGGTGAATAGTTCTTTTGGGGATTTACGTCGGAAATTAATAATCGATCCTGATCTGTTTTTCGCGGTTTTGGATTGATATATCATATTATGTCATTTTAAGGGTAAAGCTTGCTAAAATGGATTGACATATCGATCCAAAACATCGATTATTAATTTTCGGGCGTGAGTTGTCTAAAAGAGGTGATTTCTAAGACCCCGCTGTCTGTCCGTCTGTCCGTCTGTCACCAGGCTATATCTTATGAACCGTGATAGTCAGACATTTGAAAACCCCTAAGGGGGTAAAAATGGGAAACTGTAGCTCACGCAAGTGAAATCGCGCGGAACAGCTAGTATATTGTATAATTGAAATTAACTTTAAAATAAATGAGTTATCAGCTTTTCATGTTAATTTCAATAATCATAATTAAAGCTTTACACTGAAAATATTAGTGATCAAAATGTTCTCTATATTGTCCGGCTAATGAGTGTTTGACGAGTATTAATTAGTCGTGTTACGATTCACGTACAATTTGATACATCTATAACAACCCCAAATCTGTCGGCACGCAGTAGCCTGCCTCAAATATTCAAATCGTGCAGCTGGGGTGGCCCTACTACCTCGAAAAATTTCGGGATACGTTCATGCATTTACTTATTTATTAATTAGCTTACGAACACCGTGTTCATTCAAGGGCATGTGACATCTACCAACTCGGAATCGGCCAGCTTGGTAGATTACGGGCCATACTCTCCTCTCTCTTTCTCTCTCTCTCTGAGAGAAGACCAGATTCCCAGCAGTGGGAAGGTAATAGGCTTATCATAATGAACTCTGTGTACACTAATCCTAAAGTGACACATTTGTAATAGCTCAGTGGTGACGTCGGCTTGCGGTTTGAATTTTACGATGAGCTTGAGACTTCGGGGAAGGAAAACATCATGATGAAACCTGGTGGTAAGGCATTTTCTAGTGCTCGCTTGGGTAGCTACTATCATGAAGATAATAATAAAAAATAAATAAAGTCAGAAGAAAAAGTCAGAGAGAATCTGTCGCCAAGCACCAATCGGTTTGTACGAGAAATAATTGGTTGAGATTTTGATCACACGTTTGTACGTGTCTGAATGTACGTTTGTTTATACACAGAAGACGGAAACACTATGTTTGTCATCGCTTCACGAGCAAAACCTAGATAATGTAAAAAAAAAAGTTTTTATAACAGTTGTTGAATATCTCAAACGTCCAAAAACACTGGAAACGCAATAAAAACAGACCTGATGACCCTTTCTGACCACGTGACTTAGCGTTGAAATATGTCAAACCAATACATTTTTCTTGTTTTCTATTAGCGTCAACGATTGCAGAATGCATCTTGGCTAGGGGCCCAGGGCAGAATTTCCGAGTGAATAAATAACGCATGGTAACACTACGCATTGCACGCATTTACATGTGAAACGGTACTCAAACGTTGTAATTACGTTGGCATGGAATGCAAGGTGGAAGTGTATAGGACATGAAATAATTAACAGCCTAATTACTAATGGCATGTTCTAAAACAAAGTGGGAGCTTGAGTTTTTGGCCAACATTCAAATAAATAAACGAAAATTTAAACTTTTGCGGCTACACGGAGAAAAAATACCTTCTGAAATACCGTTTTCCTTCTGAGTCAAAAGGGAAGGACTTGTGATTCAGAAGGAGAACTAATATAAAATAAGGAAGGAATCGGTCTTGGAAGGTAAAGACTCAGAAGGAAAGTCAGAATTTTTTTCTCAGTGTATATATAGCATTTGTAGAAGAAGTATCTGATTCTATAATTTTTTATAATGTTATAGAGGGGCTAACGAGCAGACGGCCCGACTGAAGGAACTTGAATTTTCGTTTTTTTATAAAGTTATAGAGGGGCTAATAAACAGACGGCCTGACCTGACTAATGGTAAGTGCAACACTCCGTTACGACGAATTCAAATCAAGTTTAATTTGTTGACAAGATCTGCCACGCGGTTTCACCCGCGTCTTCCCGTTATCCCGCAGAAACCTTTTTCCGGGATAAAGAGTAGCCTATGCGTTAATCCAGATTATAAGCTCTCTCCGTTCCAAATTTCATTCAATTTTCAATTTATTTATTTATTCAATAGGATACATTGTGATCACTTTAAAACGTCAAACTTAAAACTAGCTACGCCTGTTCCAACCTCCTTACGCCGGCAAAAGAACAGGCAAGAAACGCCCGGCAGGTAATTTTTTTGGCGCGATCACATTGACAATTTTATTCTTATTACTAATTGATTGAATTGAATCATTTAGATCCGTTCAGTAGTTTTTGCGTGAAAGAGCAACAAACAAACATACATACATATGACGAATCCGGTCTATTTCCTTCCTAACTATTGGATTTACTCCGTTACTATCTGCCATGGTATGCAGATTTCACGTGGGCGTTCTGAGGGAGGTGTCAGTTGCAATAATAGAAGGCCATTACAAATTAAACTGACACTGTATTCTTGACGAATCAATAATGTAGGTAGATCTAGAATATTCCACAATCACTAGGTAATACGGAACGCGGGACAGTTCCAAGATGCTTCCTCGACCGCCGCAAGCAAACTGTGTAGTTTCTCCTGTCGAGTAATGCCATCAAGACTCTGTCGAGCGCCACTAGGTGGCGCTGGCGTCCCGATTACGTCAAATCCATTTCAAATCTCGAACCCGTTTCCGACACATATATTCACAACCGTTCACGGTTATAATATTAGTAGGGATAGATACAGTTTACCTACCTCTTTCCAATAAACCCAAAAGTATTTGATCCTCCGTTTGACCAACGTTTTGCCAATTAATGATTCGTAGCAAAATACTGGTCGATTAAACATTTGCATTATTCATTTTCATTCGGCATATTGCAAAATCATTCGCTACCTCTGTGGCGGAATTGGATTTTCGTTTAGCCGGTTAAAAGAAATTCATTTAAAAATTTCAAATAAACGGTGTGACTCGTAGAGTATGAAAACTAGTTTGTCCTGCATCTATAACAAACATATTTCCAAAGGATTATTTTGTTTCCTTTTTTTTTTGAGTGGAAAAGGTAATCTTTTTGTCAAAGCAAATGTTGTTGTTGATATGGAATTCAAAAGGATTCATTTTTGTAAGTACACTCAACGACAAAAGTCGCTGAACAATCACTCTTTTTTCTATTATTCTCATCATCTTAGACACCAATTTTTGACCTCATCATCACCTAAAATCAGGTGTGTTATGTTGTGGTCAAAATGATACCATGTAAAATGTAAAAAAAAACAATAATAATTACTGATTTGAAACACATTTGAAAAATTGAGAACGATCAGCTACTTTTGTCGCTGACCGTACCTAAACAAAAAGAAGAGGTTTGCACACACTACCGGGTTCCAAAGTACGCAAGTCGTGTAAGTACGTACTACGTGCAATCATTTTTTTTCCCAAAAAATAGAGTCGATGTGGTCTGGTTGTTACATACGTACAGTACGAGGACAGAATTGCAGTAGCACCTCAATGTTCATAATCGCCCGCACGCTTTCCTCGTATCTATGTGTGTGTGATGCGTGTGCGACCGGTAACCGCGCTGTTTTTAGTGGGGAGGAAAACTAACGTTTTTTTATGCTAAATGGCGCATGATCGACTGTGCCTACATAACTGCTGCATCTTGATTTGACGTATCATCTATCATACGATTGTTTGACAACTACAATCAGCTTTGCGTGCTCCTCATTGGTTCATGTAAGTACACACCTACGTTCGAAACGGCTTATAGTCGCTTTCAATAACCGATCTATCCACGATTTGCCCTACTGGAGATGGAAATTTGACATAAGCTCCATAGAAGTAATGTCAAATTTATGTCAAACCGATAGATAGATCGGTTATTGAAACCTTTATAGAAGAAGGTCCAATGCGCGATCGATTTTTTTGAGGCTGCTACTGTAATTCTGGCTCCGACTGAACCTCTCTATTTGCAAACTGATATTTCATACGGGTTACGTATATAAACTTTTTTCATGCTATTGATTTTTGATACTGCTACTGGAATTCTGACCCCGACCGTACCTAGAAAATTGGCACTCCATTTTGAGAACCGGTATTTCGTTCATAAACTATAAACCCTCTATGTTGTTCGCTGGGTCGGCCTACAGACGAACTCGCCTAGAGGAAAATTGCACAATCGTGCAATGGTTAGCCGTTGGTCAGAGATACTCTTTTCTATGTGCATGAAAAATTCCGAGTTGAAATAATTGAGCGCGAGAGCCATTTTGTTCTTTTAGCAAAAGTTTTTAGTTTTGTACCACTCGTCGTTCTTTATTTTATACAAGCGACCTGAACTGGCTTCGAAAGTATATATGGGCTGTAAATAGCTACGTAGAGTTTCTACAGAATACTTCTAGAAAAAAAGACTTTTGGTACTTTCCGAAATTTCCCTTTTTTGTATAATGGAACTATTAAATCTTTTCAGCAGTTCCCAAAGGATGTGCTTACCAACAATCACCATAACATATCTATACTTACTAATATTATAAAGCTGCAGAGTTTGTTTGTTTGTTTGTTTGTTTGTTTGTTTGTTTGAACGCGCTAATCTCAGGAACTACTGATCCGATTTGAAAAATTCTTTCAGTGTTAGATAGCCCATTTATCGAGGAAGGCTATAGGCTATATTTTATTTCCAAAAAAATTAGGGATCCGTTAGAAAATTGCTATTTTGCAACCCAAGGTGTGAAATCGAAAACCTATTTTTGCGTGCACTGCAAAAACTATTGACACTAGAACAAAATAATGTATTACGGGTTTGTAGGTCCTATTAAGATCTACAAAAAAGTCCGCGAAAGCATATGTCTAACTATTATAGTTATGCCACAAAAAGTGATATTTTATTTTAAAAAAATATTTTTTAATGCTGCCTCTAGAAAAGGCTCTTTATTTGTATCTTGGTATTAATCCTTATCAAAATAAATTACTTCTTATTCAAAACTGCTTCAATATCTTTATAAAACTTTTTGAATCATTCAATTTGGACATTCCATTCGAAAGATATCACGAGTTTAAAAATGTAAGTAGAAGTAGAAAAATAAACCCGCCGCACCCCAGCGCAGCGGGAAACGCTGCGAGGTGAGGGAGAATCTATGAAATAGGTAAAATGCGGTCGCGGACCAGGAAGACCTTTAACAGCACGATTCAAACGCGTGGTTCGAAAAAAAATTAACCTAGAATTAAAATAGGATAATGAATACCTACAGCAGGTAACCATCGAAGTGCGGGAATAATTTTGGTGTATACGGAATATATACGCTTTCACGCCTAAACTACTGAACCGATTTAAATGAAATTTGTTATAGAGATAGTTTGAGCCCTGGGGAAGGACGTAGGATACTTTTTATTGCGATAAACTGTAGCCCACGCGGGTGAAACCGCGAGGAACAGCTAGTTGATTAATATAAAGCAATATACCACTAGCTGTGCCCAGCATTTGTGTTGCATTGAAATGCCTTTTCATGTCATGTTTTCTTTGTCAGAAACCTTCTTAGCTTTGCGCGCAACAACTTAATAAAGTTTCATCAAAATTTTATGACTGGTTTAAGAGTGTATGTATACAGAACAAACAAACATTCAACCAAAAATAAAAAAAATACATTTTTGACTGATTCTTAACTTGGTAGCTAATCAGGCGAGCACTAGATAAGCAACTTTGCAAGCAAAAAAGAACAACTACAAAGGTTTTCTTTTAAATGCCATTATCAGAACTAGGCCAAATTGAAATAGGACCACACGGGAAGCACCAGCTTTCGATAAAATGATTCTTTATCATCAAAATCGGTTCACCCAGTCGAAAGTTCTGAGGTCACAAATATGAAAACAAACAGTCGCATTGAGAACTTCCTCCGAAAGCTCAAGCTCAAACGCACGAACGCACTTGGGGAAGGTTTTATTTGAATAGATAGACCGTATCAATCCCAAAATCCACATTCTCATCGTTTGCTGGTTTTGTACAGCATAAATCTAGTAGGACTTCCAGGACTTGATTATGTATCGATGAACTTTATTGCGAGATATTCGGTGATAGAACCGCGACGCTACGCTTAGATGAAACTTAAGTACACATTATTAACAGCACCACAGTTTTAATCAATACGAAACGCATCACGTACTTCAATATATGTAGCATCAAAGCGATTCCTTAATTATGGAGCTAGTATGTATTCTGATACAGCCAACTATTGATTTAACGTGCACGTTAGTTTATTGACAAAGGAGGTTTAACTATTTATCTATATATAGTTATATGGGTAGCTTTCTGTCTCGGGTTTGTTATCTATTTTAGTGATTTTGTAACAATATCTTGTAATGAAATATCAGACTTTGTTGATGACAAAAAGGCTTGGGTTCGTAATGAACTCTATCATCATCAGCCTGAACATAGGCCTCCCCCTTTGAACGCTACCATGAACAGCTACTAGCCTTTTGCTTCCATCGGCTCCATCCAATTTGTTTTACATAATTAGGTATATCGTGATTCTTTTACTGAAACTTCTACTTTATCTCTCTTTATAATAATATTATACAGAATTACCTACATGTCAAGAACCTCCACATAGATGTAGGATGTAGGTATAATGTTTGATTGATTAGTCAGCGCTTTAGCCTTGACTCGTTATGCTCAAGCATTCGTGCAGGATAGGTAATTAAGGTGCTTGAACAAACAAAAGCGCTTTTGACAACAAAGAGCTTATTAAGCTTTCAGGAGATCTGAGTATCTTTCATATTATATTTCTCCTTTGAATTAAACAAAGAAAATTAAGTTCACATAATAATCACATCATCATCATCATCAGCCTGTTTCAGCCCACTGCTGGACACAGGCCTCTCCCAAGGTATGCCACTGAGCCCGGTCTTCAGCTCTTCTCATCCAACTACTGACAGCCACTCGGCGCAAGTCGTCGCTCCTCCTAGTCGTAGGGCGTCTAGCACTACGTTTGCCAAGTCGCGGTCACCACTTAAGAACACGTCTACCTTAACGTTTGTCGATTCTGCGGCTTATATGACCACCCCACTGCCACCTCAGCTTGCTAATTCTGTAAGCTATGTCGGTGACTTTAATCACATATACGAGTATGACATAGCTGTAACTCCTGGGGTTTCGGTAGTAGGAATTGAACATTTTTGTCACCTGATTGATATTGATGTTGTTGTTGATTTGTTTGATTGCATTTTCTAGTGCTCGTCTGTCCCCAAGCTTTTATCGGTATGTTCCCTACATCAGCGCCAGTTTCTGATCAATGTGTAACGTGGTGCCACTATTGACGACATCGTCACTTATTAACAGGTGACTTGCAGTAAAGAGCTACACGGTAAGCAGTGACCAAAAATTTGTATTTGTTAACGTTCTACCATCGTTTTTGCCATAAATGCTGTTTTCACGCTCGTATATGCAACTAGTTTTAGTATACAACGCGTCGTCTACCAAACTCAGTGACCCCCATGAGCTATAATCCGGGTCTCAGATACATCGACATTTCAATGTAAATGCTTGATAACGACCGGAACCACACGACCGTGTTTCTTGTCCGATGCGCCCACAACAACGTTACGAATCCACAACGACGCATTTGCCACAGCTAACAGTATCGTTTGAACCCGGTCCAAAGCCGCCCGTGTACTCAATGGCGTGTTATAGCCTCTAAAACTTAGTTATGAGCCAGCAATGGATGATTAGCCTAGTGATTATATCGGTTTTTGATCGCCGAAATGGCTATATCAAGATACCGAAATTGCGGCGCGAGTTTGGTGACTTGTCGCTTTAGGTTAAGGAACGCAGATTTATTTTATGCATTTTTGCATAGTCTGAAGCTCTGCTTACGCTCCGCAGTATCGGTTTTTGACCGCAGAAATGGTTATAATTATAAAGATTTTGACGTTTAAAAGTGATCACATGATTCACTCACAACTAAAGTAGGTTTATCATTAAAAAAAATTAGTAAGATAGAAATTTGACACAGATTTGATTTATTGTGGTCTGCAGATAGTACCTATGCACTTCTGCATGATTCAACCTACAGTCCGTGGTATACAAAAAAGCAAGATAAATTTGGATTAAAAACTTGAAAGTGCGTTTTATTCGTTGCGAATATAAAACGTCGGCTCCGAGCGTTTTCTCATATATCATTAAATAATCATTTTAACAAACATTGTGATGCCATAGCACGCGTAACCGTGGGAATACACAGTCTCTTGATGACGGTGTAACGAAGGTGTTGGTTTTGTTAATAATTCAGGTAAACAAGAGCACGGGAGACCCTGTGTGACGAAATTTGATACAATTGCAGTTTTGTGTTTGTTTTTAATGTTTTGGTTGGACATTTCAATTAGGACTTTTTAGTTAGCAAACGATTGCATTAGATTTTTTTTTGGTCAATTTTTTTCTGGGTCATTTTCATGCCACAGACATTAAAATGTGTCCTCATAGCCCATTAAGTACTAAAAGAATTTAAGTAAATTACCACTACGTTATGTAATCATACTAATATTATAAATGCGAAATTGGGTGTGTGTGTGTGTGTGCGTGTTAATGTTTGTTACCACGTATCACCGTAACTACTAAACCGATTTTAATGAAATTTGGAATAGAGATAGCTTATACCGTGAATTATTATTTTATTCCGGAAAAGGTTCCTGCGGGATAACGGGAAGACGCGGGTGAAACCGCGGGGCACATCTAGAACTAAAATAAATCCTTAAATCCGTTCTGGTAATTGCGAAAAATGTATTTACTTTAGCAAAACTTATCTTGTTAAAATAATTTATTCTCTCACATTATAGAATTTACAGTACCTAATAGAGAAGTCGTTATGCCTTGGACAGCCAAATTGGGTAGGTACCAATTATAGTTTAGTTAATTCCTAATTAGTACCTATTACATTATCAGTATCAATTGGAATTAATGTGGCAATTAAATTGGGATTTCAATAAATCCAAATGTAGAATTTCAGCAATGTCAAATACAAATAAGTTTACAATATTATTATGATTATTATTTATCGGTTTAATTCATTTCCGTTCTCAAATTAAGGACAATGGGCGTTTTGTCCCAAGTGTTGAAACATTGTCTTACCTATATCATTTGATCTCAATCAGTGTTATGTTTTTTGTATGGGCGTAGCTCTGTCGATTAATCGATTGTTAATTACGGGCGTAAGACCATCTAAGCACGTAACTCGGGCGCGTTACGTTAGCTGCGTGAAATGACCTTTCGGATCCTTTTTCCGGGATAAAAAGTAGCCTATGTGTTAATACAGGATATAAGCTATCTCCATTACAAATTTCATTCAGATCTGTTCAGTAGTTTTTGCGTGAAAGAGTAACAAACATCCATCCACAACTTTCACGTTTATAATATTAGTAGGATAAGGATTTGTAGGATCTTATGTTAGTGTGTGCATAATAGATAAACAATAGACAACTTTTTCCCCGCAAAAAGTTTCCTGCGAGTTCACAGGAAAACCAAGAGGCGCAGCTTGTTTAACTATGTATAGAGAAAGGTATGCAAAACTGTACGTTTTGACTAAAAACTGCATCTGATTAGCATTGTGGCCGCAAGGCATTCGCGTGCCAGCGCAGCTCGAACATTACGGAAAATGAGGTAAATTCATTGCTCTTTGCCCGTTTTATCTCTGTTATTCTATGAAAATAATTTGTATGGTAATAATATTCTTGAATTTGTTGTTGCTTGTTTTTGGGAAAATACAGCGTTTACCACCACTAAGTAGTTTTGTCTTCCAAGAGTCGCAGGGAGCCGTTCGATGCCGTCCATGGTCGCGTTCGAGCGATGGTGGCCGAACGGTTAGGCGTGCGACTTACAAGCCGCTGACACCGAGTTCGAATCCTCTCGGCCCCGCACCTATGACTTAATAAGTTATGTGCGGATTTGCCATCGCTCTTTAGAGCGATGGCAAATCGTTTCGTTCGTTTCGTTTTTCGTTTCGTTTCGTTTCACCGTTTACGGTGAAGGGAAACATCGTGAGGAAACGGCATGTCCAAGAACTGCAACATTCAAGGGCATGCGACATCTACCGACCCGCACTGGGCCAGCGTGCTAGATTACAGCCCATACTCTCTCTCTGAGAGAAGGCCAGAGTCCCAGCAGTGGGAACGTGAAAGGCTGATAATGAGGTGGCGTTCAAAGGGGAGGCCTATGTTTAGCAGTGGGCTTCTTCCGGCTGTTTTTTTTTACTATTACAGGGTAGCGTTTGACTACAAGTCACCTGATGCTAAGTGACGATGTGGTCGAAGATGGCGCCACGCTACACCTGGACTGGGAACTGGCTCTCAAGTGAGGCTGCCGGAACACACCGATAGGTGCTTGGCGACAGATTCTTAACAAGAGGGGTGGTAGCTAGCCAGGCGAGTACTAGAAGATACCCTACCACCAAGCTATGGTTTCATCACGATGTTTTCCTTCACCGAAAGCTCAAGCTCATTGTAGGATTCGAACCCACGCCGTACGGATCGCTAGCCGACGTCACTACCACTGAGCCATCATCGCTATAAATGATGATGATGATGATGAAGTAGTTTTCCAGATGAAGAGATTAACGATTTAAATAAATACATTTTATGTTTTGTCATCATCATAAGCCTATTACGCCCCCACTGCTGGGACATATGCCTTGTCTCAAGAAGAGAGCTTGGACCGTGGGAGTGTGGGTGGGTGTCTCAAGGACCTAAACATTGTGGTACTTGGATATACCGATTTCTTCACAATGTTTCCTTTTATAATAATTTTAATTGCAATTTATTTATTTGGTCCATTCAAATACTGATTAATTAAGTTTTAATCTTATTAGTAAAGCTAATTAAAAAATATCGGCCTATTAGATGACAAAAAAAGCTTGGGATTTTAGTGAACTTGCTCCAATTCAATCAATTAGTAATAAGAATAAAATTGTCAATGTGATCGCGCCAAAAAAATTACCTGCCGGGCGTTTCTTGCCTGTTCTTTTGCCGGCGTAAGGAGGTTGGAACAGGCGTAGCTAGTTTTAAGTTGACCTTTTTAAAGTGATCACAATGTAGAATAAACATTATTGAATTTTGAATTTTTTGAATTTATTTAATATTTAATTGAATAAATGAAACCGCTGTAACATTTTCCCTGCACGAGATAAGATTCTGATCCTTTATCCGCGGTTTTGGATCGATATGTCATGTCATAATTTGTCATTTTCGTATTAAAACTTGACATATTACTACTAATTTCGCGAATAAAAGTCTAGGATGTTTTTAAGTCGACGCATAAACAATTTTTTTGGAGAGTCAATTCTTTTATTTAAGGACGATGCTTTAGGTCAATATATAAGTACGGATAAAGCGCTTTATGCTGCTCAAAGCCAGTTTTCACGTTGTAACACTTGATAGCAATAGCGCTGAATGAGCTGCGCGAGTGCTGTTTCATACTTTATGATCAATTTCGATACTTTTACGACGGAACTAGTGTCGGTTATGACATTGTTAGCGACCGGAGAGCTTTGGCTATTTCTACACGGTCGGGCGAAGTCAGGCGTTTCCGATCTGGTTTCGCCCGAACTTAATAATCGATCCTGATCCTTTATCCGTGTCTTTGGATCGATATGTCATGTCATAATGTGTCGTTTTAGTAGTAATGTCAAGCCCTAGTACTAAAATGACGTAATATGACGGATCAGGATCGATTATTAATGATGTTTGTTACCCTTTCTCGCAAAACTACAAAACGAATTTGAGTGAAATTTGAAATGGATACAGCTTATACCTTGGATTAACCACTATACTCCTATTATATAAATAAAAACAAATAATTATAACGGTAAGTAAATTCATAAGTAAAAGAGAACATTCGAGCTATTTCTCGACCTTCTTTATTATTTTTCTGCATTTGTTCACGCACACTGTACGTGACGATAAGGCAGCCGAATAGACGTAGGCTGCGCGGGATGCGGGGCGGGCCACACCGAAGGGGTCTGCGTCCCGCGCTCACCAGCGCGCTGCGTGCGCGCCGAACATTCTATACTAGCCATCCACGGCCACGAAGGCCCACCTATATCTCTCTGTACCTATTTTAACCTATGTATATTTAAATGTACGATTAAAACTACCAATCTCAAGAAACCAACGTCTTTCAATTTAACTGTACGCCGCTGCGCGTACACATTATTTTCGTTAGGTACTCCAAGATCGACATGACGTATGACGTCATTTACCTGTAAGACAAGGGTCTTAAATAAATTCAACATAAATTCAACTCGTGTTTTTATCGCCTCACGTTTTCAAAGAAAAAGATGTTTGTTTGTCATTGGATAAATTCGTTACAAAATGTGCAATTTGTGATTCATAGATTTGTTTTCGTAGAATAGAAACTGGGGCGATGTGTCATTGGCATCCGTATTCTTATATTATACTAGCTGTTCCCTGCGGTTTCACCCGCGTGGGCTACAGTTTATCGCGATAAAAAGTATCCTATGTCCTTCCCCGGGGCTCAAATTATCTCTATACCAAATTTCATTTAAATCGGTTCAGTAATTTAGGCGCGAAAGCGTATATATTCCGTATACTCCAAACTTATTCCCGCAATTCGGTGCCCCTCACCGCGTTACCTGCTGTATCCATTATCCTGCGCGCGTTTGAACCGCGCTGCTAAAGGTCTTCCTGGTTCGCAAATTGCGACCGCAGTTTACCTTTTTCATAGAATATTCTCCCGCCTTCGGTCTCACCTCACCGCGTTTCCCGCGGCACTGCGGTGCAGCGGGTTTATTTTTCTACTACTACTTACATTTTTAAACTCGTGATATCTTTCGAATGGAATGTCCGAATTGAATAACTCAAAAAGTTATATGAAGGGATTGAAGCAGTTTTGAATGAGAAGTAATTTATTTTGATAAGGATTAATACCATGATACAAATAAAGAGCCTTTTCTAGCGGCGGCCATAAAATTAAATTTTTAAAATAAAAAAAACACTTATTGTGGCATAACTATAATAGTTAGACATATGCTCTCGCGGACTTTTTTGTAGATCTTAATGGGACCTACAAACCCGCAATACATTGTTTTGTTCTAGTGTCAATAGTTTTTGCAGCGCACGCAAAAATAGATTTTCGATTTCACACCTTGGGTTGTAAAATAGCAATTTTCTTACGGATCCCTAATTTTTATGGAAATAAAATATAGCCTAAAGCCTTCCTCGATAAATGGGCTATCCAACTCTGAAAGAATTTTTCAAATCGGACCAGTAGTTCCTGAGATTAGCGCGTTCAAACAAACAAACAAACAAACAAACAAACAAAAAAACAAACAAACAAACTCTGCAGCTTTATAATATTATATTATATATTATAGTATAGACTAGAGCCTGCCCTGGCTTTGTACGGGTAAGCATGAAACAGCCTATGATATGACAGACAAACAGATATGGTAGAGAAATAATTTTCATAATTGGATGAGTATTTTCGAAGTTTAAGTGGCTAAGGCGTTACTTATTATGTTTTTGTTTCTTCAGATACATTTAATTATTCATAGCCTGAAATTAAATGGTTGAGTACTCGTGTCTTGGGCTGATTTCAACACCAAAATTGTTGAATCTGCAATGGAGCTAACAAATAAATAAATAAATATCGGGGACAATTGCACGCAAATTGACCTAGCCCCAAATTAAGCTCGAAACTTGTGTTATGGGTACTAGACAACGATATACATACTTATATCGAGAAATAAATACTTGTATAGATAGAAATATCCAAGACTCAGGTACTAATAATTCGTGCTCATCACACATATTTTTGCCTTTACCGGGATTCGAACCCGGGACCGCTAGCTTCGCAGGCAGGAACACTACCAACTCGGCTACCGCGTCGTCTAACTAACTAACTCTTGACATCCCAAACGAGCTAGTTTGATAGGTAGTTTTATTTTATATTTTAAGGTTTAGTTTGTCTTTATTTTGTTATACAAGTTTCTTGGTTAAAATAAACGCCCCCTGACAGTAATAAAGGTACCTAGCCAATCCCAAATTAACCTAAGATTTTTTTCCCCAGGTCGATCGGAGCCCGGCATCGTACCATCAATAGTGGGTTTCACCAAGGACTCTGTAGCCCACGAGTCCGATCGCTTAGCTCCTGGAGATAGGATCTGCAGTGTCAATGGTATTTCCACGGCGAGGCTGACAAACGATGAGGTGCTTCGACTGCTGGACAATGTGGAAGAGAGGGCGTCCCTGGAGGTGGAATACTATATGCCTAACTATGGTACGTATATTACGTATGTTAACAGGTTAATCAAAAACGCCAATATAATGTTATAACTTGCTAAGAGAGCTATGGAAAGCTTAGAGCTTGGAGCTTGTATGGCTTAGAGTTTCTCTAAAGAATCAATTCGGAAATGAAACTAAGGTCAACACAGAATTCGTTTTGTAATAAAATTATAGGACAATCAAATTAATATTTCAAATCAATTCTTTATTGTAATAGCACTCGTTTTTATGATTTTTATCTATACCAGCTGGTAACATTTATACAGTCAAACAAGTTATAAGAAAACGAACTGAAATCCTAATATTCAATACCATCTTCTAAATCATATTCCTCCTCCATGACTTCTAAAATAGCTTTTCTTATTTTCATCTTAAGTTTTTTGGCACCTCCATCACTAATACTCCTCAGTTCTGAAGCAACGTATTCACCAAATATTCGATGATCATCATCTATCAATCTTCTTTTGGCAGAAATTTCGTATTCATCTTCACCATTGAGAAATATTTCTTCCGATTTTGGAGTAAGTAGCTGTTCATTTGATGTGGAAGCCTTTGATATTGATTCATTTGATTTGTCATCATCAGATTCTTGATGTTTTAAAAATTCGACGGCGATTCGAGATGCTTTTATTGAATCTTGGGGTTGACATACTTTCTGTGAATAAAATTTACATAATTACAAATAAATCAACTACTAATTTATTACCAAAATTAACGCCTTAACTTTAATGCGTAATTTACGAGTTTTTCAGTTGCACAGTTTGCTACCAAAATTTCTGGTCAAATCCAACTTTCCAAATGTCTACCCTTGATTTTCTTATGAGTTTTTCAGTTGTACAGTATACTACCAAGTTTCTGGTCAAGTCCAGCTGTCTAAAAGTCTATTCTAGATGCTAAAAATAAAACAACAGGGCTCGTTCAGGACATTCTGCTATTTACTACACCAGCTAATGGGAACTGTTTTTCGGGTTTAAAACTTAAGACATTATTTTATATAAACACTATTTTATGATTACTTACAATGTTAACGTGGTTTTCTTCATCATGAAATTCCTTATAATTCACCAACAAAAATCGTAACGGATCAAAAAACCTCCAATTGCATTTTATTTCGGTCACATGTTTGTTTTGCAGAGCGGCTTTGTCTTTCATCTTTTTTATTTCTGTAGTGAATTGACATCTTAAATTCTGAATTTTCCGCCTTATTTCGTCCATTGTGGTGTTAAATGTCTTT
The DNA here is from genome assembly GCA_931315375.2 of Opisthograptis luteolata. Classification (NCBI taxonomy): domain Eukaryota; kingdom Metazoa; phylum Arthropoda; class Insecta; order Lepidoptera; family Geometridae; genus Opisthograptis; species Opisthograptis luteolata. Next base: position 12,648,571 of record OV928038.1, read on the forward strand.
GCTATTTTGTTGTAACAGTCCACTTTTCCTTGCCTTGTTCTGTATTCTGCCGCCATTTGATCCCAAAGTTCGGGCATATCTTTGTAGATGAGTATGAGTTGAGCCAATTCGCAGTTTGTCCACTCTCGACTTTTCTTTTTCTCATTGTTATTTGACATTTTGAGTTATGTTTCTGAAACTTTATGGAAGTATTTAAAATCATTCATGCATTTTTTTTTCTAACTCGCTGAGCAGTGGGTAGGTACCTACGTAACTTTGTGTTTAATAAAAAATAAATAATTTTATAATTTCAGTAAATTATTAATTTTATACATACCTAACTTACTTGAAGAATTCCGTATCTTTTAAAATTCCATTCCAAGAAAGAACAACTGGCAAGACACGGAGTGCATTCATGATATTTATTACTATAAGCGAAAAGAGCTCGCGCTAAATGTATAATTATTATATTTATGTTGTCTTCACTACAATCGCTTTAAACTCAAAGCTTAAACCAAACGTCAACGTCAATAACACAATATTGCTTGTATTGTGTTATCAAAGTCTTTTGTTATTACACGTGATCCAGTAAACAGTTCGGTTTTTTTCTCTAATTAAAGTTTATTACACTGTAAATGTTATATACTCGTCTAATATTTGTTGCTAAATGAGAATAAAATCAAACAAGTAACAAAAATACGTGCACTCGTGATACAGAACACTCGCGAGACTGAAGAGTGTGTCTACGAGACAGCGTTACGCGAGCATCGTCCATCTCCCTCCCTCACCTTACGCGTGCTCGTTCTGTCACTCTCGCACAATGTGGCACGCGGTGTTTGGCATGAGAAGAGGCCGACCCTCGCTCGAGTTTTATAGCAAGAGAGAGCGAGACGACAAGTCTCGCGAGTAAACTAGGAAATGGTTGACCATTGCATCGACCCGTCTCCCTTTATGTTACTCAAGGTTTGTTTATGTTACAAATGATAACGTTACAGCGGATATTGGAACTATATTTTAAAAGTGTTAGAGAATCAAATGAAGCTAAAAGTACCTACCTACTTAGTAATAATTATAACGTTTGACAAGTTTGGAAACCTGTTTACTGTTCAAAATTATTAAGCTATTTATTGTTAATTGTTAATTTTCCTGATAGTTATCGTATGTATTTATATGAAACGTATTAAGTACGTATCATAAAATATTAAATGATCAGCTGTTAAATGGTGCAAATTTTCGGTTTGAAGACACGTATTTGTTAAAATAAATGGTATAATATCAAGTTTAAATAGGTAGTTAATTAAAAACTTAATTACCTTGTCATTTTATATTAATTTAAATTTAAAGTATAGTAAGTGTGTCCAAAACACATGAAATTTTGAGGGTAGATTTCTTTGATAAAATAGCAATGTGCAAGATTTTTTTTGAAGATCACCCCTATTAAATGTTTATACATTAGTTATTACATAAAAAAACATATAGAACACTTTATTATCAAAACCCACCAAAGGAAAAAATCCCATTTTCTAAAATCCAAATTCAACCAAAGTCTTCAATATCTGTTCCAGCATCCCAAAACTCCCTGTACATCACGACGAAGCTAGCCGAGGTTCCAGTGGAGAAGATCAGTGGCTCCCTCGGCATCACCATCCGTGGTGGTCTTCCGGAGAACTCGGCTCCAAGCGCTGACCTGGTGCTGAACAGCAGGTCTTTGGACGCGCAGCCGTTGGTGGTGACGCATGTGAGACCGGGAGGCGCCGCGTACAACACCTCGAGGATTAAACCTGGGGATCGGTTGTTGAAGGTGGACCATGTGAGTCTGTTATGTAAAATTAGTGAATATGGAGCGAGATTCATTTACAATCTAAGTTACGATGTGAGTAAGTAAAGACGTCAGCCCCAGCTGATGTCATAAGATAGCATATTTTGTTAGATTTTGTTGGAGACCTTGGCTGGCCACTGGTCTATCCGCCAACCTGCATTGGATTATAGCATATACTCTTTCTCTTTGAAAGAAGGTCTGTGTCCCAGCAGTGGGCACGTAATAGGCTGATGATGGTGATGAAGGACGTATTTACTCTGTTGGTTAGAGACATGCTTCTTTTATAGATTTTTTTTATTTTTATTTTGCATAGTCTTAGCTCAATAGCTTGATGGTAGGGCCTTCTTCTAGTGCTCACCTGGTTTGCTACCACCCTCAAGTTAAGATTCTGTCGTCAAGCACCTATCGGTGTTTTCCGGCAGCCAGTTCCTAGTCCATATCATCAACGCATTCCTGCTAAACAGTATTCCAGTTTGAAGAGTGCTGGTGAAATTACATGCACGTGAGACTCACCGCCTACCTTCAAGGTGGAACAACCAGCAATTTAATACCAACTCTTTCTCCTCAGATATCCCTCACAAACAAGACACTATCCGAGGTCCACCAAATCCTCCAGAACTGCCCCCAGGTGACCAGCCTGACCATAGAATATGACGTGTCCATAATGGAGTCAGTCAAGCTAGCGACAGGACCCCTCCTCATAGAAATAGAACGACCTTGCAGCGAAGACTTGGGACTGTTCCTGTCGAATCAAAGGGTGCCGGAAGACGTGTACAGTTCCGGTTCAGATACCTATCAGAGGGTTGGAACGTGCAACGCCATTTATATCGACAGCATACTGCCAGCTAGTATCAGCGATAGGTAAGGCCTATTTTGATACTTTCTTGGTTCTACCCCTAAATCGCTTGCATTCACCAGGGTTTTCTGCGGCGTCACCTTCGACCGCATCGTCACATAACATGACTTGAGGTGTGACAGTACCATCGACAATATAAAAAAAGTTTGTATATAGTGTAGGAGTATAATTAATTTTTAGGTCACCATCATCTTCATCAACCGATTTCTGTATAGTATGGTTCATTCTGTTAGATTTTGGCTTATATATACTGTTTTGTTCTTGGATGGAAGACCTGCGTCCAAATAGTGGGGATATGACGATAGAATATATTCCTCAACTGAAAGCCCAAGCTTATTGTAGCCTCTAAACCAGGACCTTATTTTTGAAGTACAGTCACGCAACCACAGATGATGATCTGCCATACCGTCACAGATTTAGTGCAGTGTTCCTCAACGAGATTCACACCGACTAATGTGAATGTCAAATGTCAAAGTGTGAGTTTAGCCGTTTGACTTTAATTCTCCACTTGAATGGCGAGCACGCATTGAACTGCCTCTCAAAGCGATTGTCGGCTTGAACCTGATACTTTAAGCTTATTTCAACTGAGCCTCGACTGGGGTGCCTTCTAGGCGCAATTAAAGGAATTAGTGGAGACATTGTCGCGTTTTAAATTCTTAATAGCTTGCTTGAGTTGGGTAAGATTGAGTTATATCGTGTACCAGCTTCGCTTCGTCATTGTTTCTTAGTGAGAAAGAAGTAAACACATCTCAAATTCCAATCTTGTAAATTTTGAAGATTATGTACATAAAAGATAATTTTTAAATTCAAGAAACTATTCTATGTATTTGTATGTTTTATTAGGTGCGGCAAACGACAAGCTACATACTTTTTCACTCGGCAAGATATAAAAAAAACTGAGATTTACATTTTATGGAAATAAGGCAGCCTTTTAAATAATTAAATCCCTCCAAAGAAGTTAGAATAAAAGGAACTACATTCACTTACAATTGATTCAATTTAAAAGTTACAAGGCTTGCTATCGCGACTTTGTTTTAAAAAGAAATAACTTTGTGTTGTCTACATTGTTTCTTTGTAATGGTAAAAGGTTTACTTGCCAGTGAAAAGGTTAACTTAGAACAAAGTAGCTTGGGGGCTACTACCTCTATTCAGTGGTAGAGTGGTCGGTGGTGGTTCCACGGTTACACGAAACACTTAAGAGCCAGTTCCCAGTCCAGGCATAACGTGGTGCCACCTTCAAACCTATCGTCACTTGACTTGTTATCAAACGTGACCCTGTAATCTGATATACCAAGTTCCATCACTTTTTTTACTTGTTAGATGCGGTGCCTTACATCCTGGAGACCAGCTCCTGGCCTTCGATGACCATGTAATAGATGGCAACAATTACACGGCTGAGGAGGTGATGTGCTACTTGGAGAACTGTGAAGGTGGCTTTACGCGGCTGCATGTGGCGCCAAGACATGTTCTAGCGCATGGTGGGAGATATACTAGGGGTATGTTCCTTCTAACTAAATCTTCACTCACCACAAATCAACAATATTTTATTTATTTATGTTTCATGTTCGAATTTCAAATTTCAAATTCTTCAATGTTTGATTGATGGTAAGGCATATTATAGTGCTCGTTTGACTAGCTAGTTAGGAATATTTCGCCAAGCATCTAGCAGTGTCTTCCGGCAGCTCACGCTCACGCATTTTGAGTTAACTTTTTTATTACGATTTACAAAGCAACGGAATGCCTCGGTATGGTTGTTGTTTCCTGAAGGGTAACAGTCTGGGGGTGTTCAAGTCAAGAGCGAACAGATATTTACTGGGCTAGCGTGCTACACCTTCTATGACATCGATTTCCATCGGTGGGTCGTTACCTACTCAGTTTGATTCCAATCCAGACGTATCCGTGATGCGTTTTTATTTTTAACACCACATCGTTACTATAATCAGGTGACTTAGGTGGGCTACTCTGCTAAAACTAAAAGACACAAACTTTCACATTTAAAATACTATTTAAGAAATTCCTAAGTCATTTTACTTAAATAACTCACTGGTGCGGGGATACGATTACCCACTGCTTAACCACCAGATCTCTAAAACATCTTAATTAGACCTTCTTAATTACCCGAAATGCTACGTCTCCAAATTCAAATTTCAAGGCAAGTGGACGAATTAAATTAAGGCTTAGCAAGCGTAGATGATATAATTAGGTACTTAGTTAATTCTTGGCCTGGTGAAACTTGCACAGAATGACCCAAGTTGAGAGCTGGCAAGCGTTGGCTTCCACAAACGCTAGACATAGGAATATTCAAGTAACTTTCTTGAATGTCTTGACACTGTTGGCACAGTGATGAATTGTAGATATGAATTGTTATTACCTGACTGACTATGGCAAAGTTAAAAGGAAGGGTTATGTTATTCGCTCGACGAACCAATAACCGAAGGGAAAGAAAGTTTCTCGAGTGGAGACCACGAAACCGAAGACGCCCCACTAGGTAGACTAACGACTTTGTAAGAGTCGCAGGGAGCCAATGGATGCATATGGCTAGTAGCCGTTTATGGTGGCGTTCAAAGTAGGAGGTCTATGTTCCGCAGTGAATTTCTTCCGGCTGATGATGATGATGTTATTAGCAGTTCTAAACTACTCATCCGATTTTGATAAATGATTAGTTTTTATGGTTTGGGTGGCATAAGTTAAATTTTTTACCGGACTACAGCAAATTCAAAAGGAAGAGTTATTTTTTGTCAGTTTATGTACCTACGTATGTTTGTATTTACGTATATGTAGATTGTTTATTGAGCTGTAGTGGCAGCGGGCTGGCCATATAAGCCGCAGAAGGGTAGACGTGTTCTTGAGTGGAGTCCGCGACTTGGAAAACGTAGTGTAGGACGCGCTGCGACTATGTAAAGCGACGACTTGCGCCGAGTGGCTGCCAGTAGTTGGCCGAAGACCGGGCTCAGTGGCGTACTTTGGGAGTGGCATATGTCCAGCAGTAGACTGTCATAGGCTGATGATGATGAATGACGATTTATGTAACACGGTCTATTAGGTTTAGGTCTATCAAGATTAAGTACATTGAAGACATTGAAGTAATTCCAACTTGCGACTTAGTTAAGAATAGCGTACGAACGTCAAACTTGGGTCGTAACTCAAAAGGCTTAACTTGTGATGTAATGTACTATAATATATGTAGCTCATTAAACGGAGCCCAGAGCCTTGCTTCTCGTGAAAGTTTGAGAACGTGTGGCTACATTGTAGTTAATGGTTAACGGTTCTTAAACTGTGTTAATTTTTAAAGTGGTGACCTTTTAGGAGCTATTTAACAAACTTCAAAAAGGAGGTTTTCTACTGAAAATATTACCCTTCAATCACAGAAGATCCAAAACGGAAGTTTAAAAAGAAAACATTATTTCTGCTATAGCTAATCATGGAGCAAGCAATTTGTAGACAAAAAAAGTTTATCTAATTTTATTTTTTGGTTTGTTATGGCGTCACACGATTTGTGTATTTGCCAGTGTCAAGTATAAAATATTTCAAACTCAGCGAGTTGAATCAAGTTTAAATGATGATGATGATGAGATGATGAGATGAGGATAGTGTTTAAGTAAAGTAGTGACGCTTTATTTTTACACGGACTTTTTTGGAGGAACTAGAAAAGTCACTTTCACAACTTTATTTCAATTTCCCACACTCGTACATATTAACGAACACATAATGGTTAATAATCCACCAATATTACACATTATCACTCGAAGAAACACAAGTTTTGGAAATAAAAATAAAATCTTTTTGTTGACAGTTCAATTGCCGCCAAAAAAGTCCTTTATCTAACTTATTCAATCCCAAAATCTTCTCGTTCAAATAAACGTCAACATGACATTAGGATGATATCGTCCATGTTTTCCAAGATGGATTCTTGGGGTGGTGGATTGTTATTCTTAAGATATTTTTCCGGCGTTAGGACGTTGTAACAGTCATAGCTAGTTCTAAATCCGACGTTTTAAAGTGATCACACGTATTTTACTAAATAATAAAAAAAAGATTTATCACCAAAATAAATTATTTTATAAAAAATTCGTTAGTCGATTTTTAGTCAAATGCTACCCTGTAAAATGAAAAATAAGAAGATTTTATATTATGTTATAAATTTGAACTTTAAAAATCTCAAGCGATACGAAAAACCTTCCTTAGTCTTGTTAATTAATGTTCGTATAATTTAAAAGCAGGAGGCCGCAGCTGTGCAAGTTTTTAACAAGAATTCGCGGAAGCTTCCCGAACGCTGTGCCTGACTGTACACAGAATAGGGGTAGTACTAAACGCGTAGGGAAGGTAATTAAGGGTGGGTTGCACCATCCGTAGTTAACGTTAACTATCGTCTAATCTGCAGTTAAATCTCCAGTTAAACAAAAAGTTGTTGCACTAACTAACTATGGCAATAGGTAGGTACTGTATATTTTCTGTGACTATGACTAACGGTAATGAGCATTAGTCGTAGTCTTTAGTACCTATTAGTCATTAATTACTAAAAATTTATGAATTAAAAAATGCGCAAATTGTTAATGGATCCGCGTAAACTCTAAAAATCAAGAAATAGGTATACTTAATGGGGCATTTTTATTTATGATATAAGCTATGTGAAACACTACTAAAAGCTCCTAAATCTCTAGTGAGACTTAGTAAAAAACTATCAATTTCAATCTATAATCTGCATAATAAAATATGAAATGACTACAGCTTTATGCATGCAAAGTCTCAGCCCGATCAGTTTAAAATTGACAAACTTTCATCCCCTATTTTATCCTCTTGGGGGTAGAGTTAATCAAAATCCTTTCTTAACGGATGCCTATGTCATAATATCTACCTGCATGCCAAATTTCAGCCCGATCCGTCCAGTGGTTTGGGCTGTGCGTTGATAGATCACTATGTCAGTCAGTCACCTTTGAGTTATATATTTATTTAGAAGATGTCAGAAATTGGTATCGGCTAAGCATATACAACTAATATCTATTTAGTCATAGTCTATCATTATATCAAAAACTTTTTTATGTACCGATCTATTATGAAAGCGAATGTTTATGAGTGTTGTGAATGTTTGGTTATTTGTTCGCGCTAAAACGGCTCAACCGAAGACGGAAGCAGAAGACGCACTATAGGTAGGCTCCCCACCAGGTGGAACGACGGCATTGTGAGAGTCGCAGGGAGCCGATGGATGCAAGCGGCTAAAAGTCCATCATTATTAAAAAAATATACATATTGAATGTGTATAGATGCGAAAATGAGCGTGTGTGTTTGTTATTTCTTCACACTGAACTGCCTATTTTGGCACATATTTTAGTTATTTTTGCTAAAAAGTTCGGGAATAGAGGAAAAGCCGCGCTGCGTAGCTGGTAGTGAACAAAAATATTACTCGTGTCTTCTCCCGAGATCCTTATATAAAAAAATGAAATTCGTGTCAAACTCGTCAGATCCCTTCAGGCATCGAGCCTCCCAATATAAGAACAAGCAACAAATAACAAACAAACTTTTTGGTTTCAGAAAATTCAATATCGGGGACATCGACCCTCAATGCTAAGAAACACAGGCAAAGGAATTACAGGCAAAGTTCGATGCCCAAACTAGGCTTACAAGATGACTACGGTAAGATAATACTAACAAAACTATAGAGCAATCGATTTTAAACTTTAACAGGAAGAAGTAAACTTCAATTTGGTGTTTTTATGTGAGGACGGTTATAGCTTTCTGTACATGGAGGGTTTTAGTTTGATCGGCTGATATCTTGATGTCGGAACCTTTATTTGTGATTAAACGAGGGCTTACAAGTAATTACACTTCTGGCGAAATAACTTGCCTTAGAAATTGCAATTTCTTGTAGAAGTCTACATACATTATTTTGATAGTTGTATACCTACTTTTCAGGAAATTTTATTATTATGAATTCAATAGTCAAGAGTTTAACCACCAAGTGGCACCACCCTTTATATTATTCTATGCAGTACCATCATCATTAAACCAATCAAATATATTGTTTGGTAGAATACAAGTTGAATTTTTAATAAAACAAAAACCGACTTCCCTTCTGTTTCTCTGGTCTGCCATCATCAAACTCTGATTTCTTTATCATGGGGACCACCTTTGAAATATCTTCTTTCCAATAAAAAAATGTTTTTTGCAGAACCGTCTATTTTTGACGGAGTTATGCCCGAACATACATAAAAAAAAATACAAACACCCGCATTGAGAACCTCCTCCTTTTTTGGAAGTCTGTTAATAATGATAGAAACAATAAAATTATTGCTAAAAACTAAGCAGCCAGTCAGTCATAGGTTTATTAATATATTTTACGTCCCTACTGGGACACAAGCTTTCTTTTAGAGAGCGTATGGGACATAATCTACCACGCTAGCCCAGTGTGGGTTTGTAGATGTCGCATGATAATGTCGTTCGTTGATGGGCCACAATACCATAGTAAAGAGTAAAGTAAAGAGTTCAGCTTCATACAAATCGGCCACCACCGGTTTGAATTTGTGCGAGAGTAGCGGCGCCGTATACGCACGCACTTTTCACGCACACAATCACAAACGAACGGGGCAGCGGACGGGGCAGCGGCCATGCACTCAGTACGGAACGCGCCGCCTATGCATCACCGCAAGAGTAGGCAATTAACTCGTCGAGCAGCCTTAGCTAACCTACTGTTCTTACTTTACTGTGGCAATACCTAGACACGAAACATACTTGCATGCCTTTTCAATGCTCAACTATTTGTCCCGCAGCAGGAATCTAACCCGCGACCTCTCTCATTCCATTCGTCTATTCATCCATTGCAGCACATCCATCATCAAATATCACCCTCATACCAATCCGATCAAAACAAAGCTTCTTTATGCTTCCAAGAACTTCCTCCACTTGGCCTGCAGTCTATTATCAAAGTAGGTCGACGTTGTCCAGAAGTGATCAATGCTTGTACTTTTCTAATAATACCACAGTATAAACACAGCAGTAGTCAAGTTCATAGCGAGAAAAGACTGGTACTTACACACTAACAGTGATAACGCTCAGAGAGAGAAAGGGTAGTTCTTTTGTTTTCGAAGTAGTTGAAGTTACTGTGATATTGTTGTATTCTAATACTAAACTAACTTTGATAAATCTTAAAGTATTGCAGCTGTCCTTTTCTTATTGCGGAAGAAAATGACAGCATTTCTTTTCGATCAGTCAATTTTAGTCTAGTTTTACAAAATGCAGTACAGAATCGACACCAGTGTAGCAATTTTGATCTGTAGGACGTGGGTTCGAATCCTACAATGAGCTTGAGCTTTCGGTGAAGGAAAACATCGTGATGAAACCATAGCTTGGTGGTAGGGTATTTTCTAGTACTCGCCTGGCTAGCTACCACCCTCTTGTTAAGAATCTGTCGCCAAGCACCTATCGGTGTGTTCCGGCAGCCTCACTTGAGAGCCAGTTCCCAGTCCAGGTGTAGCGTGGCGGCATCTTCGACCACATTGTCACTTAACATCAGGTGACTTGTGGTCAAACGCTACCCTGTAAATAGTAAAAAAAAATATTAAAATCTTTTTCATCATTAGATCGTAGAGAAACATGAGTCTCATTTGCGACTTAAGGCTCTCAAGTTATTCATAGAAACAAAGATTCTTGTAGGATGTTCCACTCCTACGCCGTTCGCATTATAAATGTTACAGGGAGGTCATTTATACGATTGGGGGAATTTCATCCTCCACTCCAACCGCATATTATTGCTCCTCTCTGTGTTTTAAAGTTGTCCTCTTATACGGTCTATTCGTTGATCATTATACAATCGCTAATGAGCTTGACGTTCCTGTTTTACCTGATAAATGTTCAATTTTCAAACACGTTTTCTTCAATGAATATCAGGTTTACGATATCTTCAGTTATTAGTTCACTGACAGGCTCAATACTTTCTGCCTACACTGAGCTATGTCCATAGGTTCCATACCTTGGATTGTACAAAGATGAACTACTGTCTACATCACACCGTAGTCGTCTTTAACTGTAGTTGGATAAGAACGTGATCGAAAACACACTGCCTTCTAACGGACACTCACAGTGATCCATTTTCTTTGACGAGAATTGCTCTGCCGATGTTGGACCAAATTTCTTTAATTAAACTTGAGCAATTGATGAATTAGAAGGAAAGAAAGAGGAGGATTTACTAAGAGAATGTGACGTGACTTTCAATTAAGTTGACTAGGTATATAGGGAAAAAGCGTTAAGGCGTCACAAATAACTATTTCGAGTACGTAATAGTAGATTCTGATAATGAAAATAGGTATTGGAATCCGAGTAATGAAAGTCGAACTCGAAATAGAAACAATAAACATGCATTTGAGACAGAGGTAGATAAGAGACTGATGAGCTACCACTTTAAAAATAAAATAAGTCGCTAAGCAGCTATCGGTTTATTCCAGGGACTTCACTTAAATTGAAACTTGAGAGACAGTTGCTTGTGCAGTAGTGTCCACGCGTAGAAGAACGCAACCTGCAAAAAAGACCAACCAGTCTTCAGTTAATTTTTATTCAGTAGCCACTCTGACTGACGCAGACATCAAGCAATGTCATTGAAAATCTTCTAATTGTGAAAAATACTTGTTGTTTACCTTTAAAGGTCAAAAAGTATTTCAGTAAACTAATAATAAGCAAGAAAGAAAGGTAGGCCGCGAAGGCAAGAAAAGGATTGACCAACAAAAAACACACTATCGAGTCCTGGAAGTCCCACACCACATGATTTATGCGCTCCTTTCTCCCGCATACTTGCAAAATGTGGAACGAGCTCCCCCTGCATGTCTTTCCGCAGTGCTACAAACTGCAATCCTTCAAGATGGGTGTGAAAACATTCCTTAAGGGTCGTCAACGCATCGGCAACTCCCCTGGTGTTGCAAATGTTTATATGCGACGGTGACCGCTTTCCATCAGGCGGGCCGTCTGCCTGTTTGCCAATCTTTTACATTAAAAAAACACACAAAAATAGTCCAAATAAAAGAGGGAAGGACCAAAAAGAATTGTGCTCTTAAATAATGAAGAAAAAGAACATGACTGAAAAAGCGAAATCAGACGAAGACAAATTAGTGATGTAGAAAGAAACAAAAAGCCTTGTTTGATTAGGTGTAAGCTCACGTAATTAGGTTCTACTAGTAGTTGCCCCAACTCCCAACCCAAATCGGACTTGGTAAACTTGTATCTACTAATTACTGATGACGAGACCCGTGTACACTTCCATACAATTCCCAGAACTCAGCAGGGCCGGAAAGGACCGCAAATAATTATTTGGATAGAACTAATTGCAACACTGTTTAGAAATCTGAGGTCCGGAAGGGTTAAGTTTGTGTGTAGAGGTAACTGTGTGTTTATTAATTTGGTTTCAAATTCTTGGTGTCAGTTTGTTTGATATGGCGTTTTTGGGTTACCTGGTTTTGTTTTTGACTCTGCATTATTATCTTCTCTCTTTGCTAATTTATTTTTAAACTAGATGCGCCCTGCGATTGCACCCGCGTCTTCCCGTTCGTCTTCATCCCAAATTTCATCAAAATCGGTTTAGTAGTTACTGTGATCCGTGATAACAAACATTCACACACACACTTACAAATTTTTACATTTATAATATTTGTAGGATAAGTGATAGTAGTAGGAATAGATAATACAGAAACTACTCAAGTAGCGCTCCAGGTAAGAGCGTTATCAATTCACAAAGCAGTTTGCAGTCGAGCAAGCAAACCAGTGAACCGAAGGACTAGTTTGAAAGGGTGTAAATATAAGACATCAATTGACCATACACAACAATGCGAAAGTTTGTGAATGACTGTGCATGTTTGCTACTTCCTCGCCTCGAAATGGTTTAATAACGAGTTTGAGTGAAATTCGGAATGAAGATTTTACATAGGCTACTTGTTATTCCGGAAAAGGGTTCCTTGGGGATATCATCGAGCACAGCTAATTCTAAATAGTACAAAGATATGGCTATGAAACTAGTTTCAAATAATACGATACCAAACTAAAAGACGAGAATTAAACTATCTCTGAATACTTTGCTTTAGGGCTGCCGCAAAACTTCACCCATTCCGCCTTTCAAAATCAAAATGAGGGTATTTACTAGCCAACGTCCATCTTTCCATATTTCAATACACGACCTTACGTAAGGATAGGTTCAACTAATTAATTTGCCTGAGGAAAACATCCCTTCTGGAAAAGAATGTTTGCTTAGGATCCGAGGGATGTAACTTGTTTAAGCTTGTTTTGGGTCGCATGTTAGTGTAAAACATTATGCTAATCGACTGTGCTGATTGTAAACAAAACTATAAATGAACATGGATGGGATTAATCAAGGTAAACAGAAATATGGTAGTCAATTGGAAAATGACGGCGGAGCAAAGTACACAATAACTTTAGGTCTGATAAGGGAGTTTGCCTTAAGGCAAGGCGACGACTTGCGCTGATTGGCTAGCGGTAGTTGGGTTCAGTGGTGTACCTTGGGAGAGGCCTATGTCCAGGATTGATACATGCTGATGATGATGAGGTCGTTTTTTTATATCTTACTTATTAGCGTTTAAATGCAAGTCGCCTAATTTTAAGTGATGATGTGGTCGAAGATGGCGCCGTACCACGCCTCAATTTATAATGTGATGGCGCTCATTAAATCGTCATCCTCATCATCAGCAGCCTCCCACTGCTGGGACTCTGGCCTTCTCTCAGAGAGAGAATATGAGTCGTAAACATAACTTACAAAAGGACTTCAAAAGATTTTTTTCCAGTGTAAGGAAGTTGGAATAAAGTGACCACATGTTGTATCCTTCTAAACATTTTTTTTATTTTACTTGTTTCTATCTTTTTGGTGAACTCTTCGGTAACAGGCACAGTAGCGGCAATTTCCACGTTTTCATTCTTTCTGTGCAGATAGTCAACAAAACTACATGAGCATGGGAGTGTGTCGGACGGAGGCTCTAAATATACAGCTGGAGGTGCCTCCAGGACAAAGCAGCGGTCTATCCGTCCATGAAGATAACGCTATGCTGGTGATATCGCATGTCGCTGCACAATCACCAGCCTACAGGTTAGTTTCCTCTTACATAAGTATAAAATAAACAGCACTAAAATATTTTCTTTTATTTGCGTGAGCTCCAGGACTGGCAGGAGGTGGCGCAGGACATACCGAAGTGGCGTCTTTTGTTATCGGAGGCCAAGACTCACTTTGGGTTGTTGCAACATCTCAGTTAGTTAGTTAAAACATTTTAGTGCATCTTATAGGGGCATCGTTATTAGCCGGAAGAAGTCCACTATCGAACATAGGCAATTCACAATGTTTTTATTGTAAGTACATTCTGAAACAATTCTTTTTTGTAGATCTGGCTGTCTCCAAATCAGAGATCGAGTGATGTCCATAAACGGCCATGAAAATCTGACAATGGATGTTGCCAATGAGATACTCCAAAGGAGAAACGACTCTCACAACCATAAATATCTCACTTTAAACGTGGAGTTTAGTATGCCGAATGCCATAGAAGCTTCCAGCGGAGTGTTTAGCGTCAAACTCGCGAAGACGACTGCTGGACTTGGGGTTACGATCACAGGTAGTAGTTTCTTAAGAACAATTATTCGTATAGCGATAAAGTAATAAATAGAGCTTACGCTATCAATGGGCAGTACACAATATTTTCAAATGAAAATTTCTAAACATTTCTTTTTTGAATGATGGAGAAAATATTCCTTAAGTCGATCTATTAATTCTGTCTATATTAGATTTTTTTAATGAAGTAGTGTGTATGACAAGCATATGGTGAATGATGGTAAGTGGTCACTTGCCTATGGATATTTGCAACACAAGGAAAGTTGTCGACCTTTAAAAACTCTTGAAAAACTGCAATTTGTAGCAATGTGGAAAGACTTGTAGAGAAAGCTCTTTCCACATGCAAAATGTGAAAAGCGCGTAAATCGAGTGGTGTGGGGTATGATGATACCGGAAAATGATAACTTAATTAAGTTGTATTTTTGTCCCTACTAATTACTAACACTAGATACTTCGGCAGGATGCAAACAAAAGCTACTGAGCAATGAAGAGCCTATGGTGATATCTGATATCAAACCTGGGTCAGTGGCTCATCGCAGCGGGGCTTTAGCACCTGGAGATCAGCTCTTGGCTATCAATGGACAGCCGCTGCACAATTTATCTCTGGTAAGTGTGTAAGACAATAATTTGCTAAAGATTTTGAATATAATTTGTGTACATTACGAGGATAAATTTGGAGTAGCACCTCAATGTACCGCGTATCTCTGTGTGTGTGTGACCGGTAATTGCGCTCTTTTTGATTGGTTCTTGTACACACGTACGTACGCGAAAGTACGTAATTGCTTAAAGTAGTAGTTCATCATAACATGCGTGGTTTACTCTCATACTAGTGCTATCTAAGAATGTCACTCAAATTCTGACGTATACCGTCTAGATATAAACTAGGTTCTAAAGAAGTTGTTATCTGTTTAACAATACCTGTTTATCAGCGATTGCGTACTTAAAATAAATTCTGAAATCTTTTTCCAAAACTCTTGCTCCGTTTTCAGATGTATAGAAATGATTTAGTTTTTTTATTATCAGTGTTGTTTCTTGGAATTGAACATACCTACATAATCTAAATATGTACATCATAATTGAAATCATTATTTTTTCTAACAAATATTTTTACCTTAGGACACAGCATTCAACATCCTCCAAAACTCACCAGACGATATTATAACCCTAAAGGTTAGAAAGCGAGACCTAACCGAAGACTGGACCAACATTCAACGGCAAAACGCTAAGCTCACCTTACAAAGCTTTAGTAACATAGAAATCAAAGCAGTAGTTCACAGCGGTGAAGATTCTGGTCATCACACAGAGAGTCCTAACAACAGTGCTAAAGAAAGCGAAAGAAGCAATGGTAGTACTGAAAACGAGAACACAGCCGTGTTCACTATAGAGCTGATTAAGCAAGAGAATGGGCCGCTGGGACTTACAATTGCAGGGAGTGAAGATGTAACTCAACCGGTGTTACTGAGCGGTCTTGTTGAAGGTAACAAATACATAGTTGGTAAAAATATTAGGATGCAAAAAGACATAAAAGGATTTGTTAGGATCCTTTAATAATTTTTATGTGATTTTTTTCGAAATTTAATAATGAAGTTACTCAAACGATATTTTGATTTTAGGTGGTGTAGCAGAAAAATGTGGAAAACTGCAAATAGGCGATGAGCTCTTAAGTATAAATGGTGAAAGCGTCCTGAACAAACCACTTTCGGAAGCAATCAAACTGTTGCAGCAAAGTGGACAAAGGGTGCAGTTGCAACTTTGTCGAAAAGTCACTGGTAAGGCAAACACGTTATTATCGATGTAGGTATTGACTTTTATCAATACAATAAACTAACTCATCATTATAAACTTGATACAGGATCTATAGAAAGTGGAGAGTGCAGTGCAAGAGATTCTAGTCATTCCACGTCAAGTCCTGGACTTTCCAATGACAGTGCTGTGGAGTCTTGGGATCAGAACACACCAGTCAGAACAAGTGCTAACTGTGGTAAGCTCACTTATAACTATGATCAACGTTTAGTCCCAAATCCTTAAAAATCAAATGCATGATAAAAGTATTTCTAAGTGATAGATCTGATTTAATTTGTTACAGGTACATCTGAAGTTATAGAATACGCAGTTCCAGATAAATCAAGAATAATGGACAAGCAACCCATTTATTCACCAACTGATGAAGACAAACTAATGGCTTCCAATTTCAATTCGGCTGCATCATACAGCATCAATGATTTACCACTGCCAAATTATTCGCTCAACAATTCCTTAAAAACTTTCCATTACGAAAACACCTGTATCATTCCTGAAAATACTCTAAAGAACAAACAAAATATAACCAGAGAAGACGATGTCCAGCAAATTGAGATTCTGACAACGAATATGAAGGATTGTCAGATACATAATATGGAAAAGTCTTCTTGTAAATGTGATTATATTCCTATGGGACCTTACGGTATGGTGTCACCTAAAAGTAGGAGACCAAATTGGGATAGCGATTACATGAACAATGGCATTTATACAATGACAACGCCTCAGAAGTCACCGCTAAAACCTGGTATCCCTGGAACTAGCTTCCAGTTTGCTACAAGTCCTATATATGAAAATGATGTGCCAGGTACGCATACATTTTTGTCGTTTCAAATTTTCGAACTAAGTACTGATAATTTGAAATTCTTGAGTATGATGTTCGCAAAGTTCTCTCTTACTTCTTAAGTTTCTTCTCATCAGGTCTTTACAGCACCGAGACTGTCTCCCCTGCCCGTGGCTCCATCCACCATGTCATCCTCTACAAGGATGCCATCTATGATGACTACGGCTTCTCTGTCTCCGACGGATTGTACGAACGAGGGGTCTACATCAATAGGATCAGGAAAGGTGGCCCCGCTGATATTGTCGGCTTGTTGAGGCCGTACGATAGGATTTTACAGGTTCGTGATATCATTAGATTTTGAATCAATCGCACTTCTTCAACTAAAACTAACTCATAGTTTCCGGTGCACTGATTTATCAACAGAAAAAATGCCATTCCTTTCTGACATATGCATCTTTCGACCAACTTGATTCTTTTTGCACAATCCCACCATTATTGAATCAAAATAGTCGATATCAAGCCGTTTTCTCAGGATTTTAAACATGTTATTTTTGATCAGTTGTTAATCGTTATTTAGGTTAGCTAATAAGCGTGGTAAGCTTGATTAAAGCAAGTCAATCTTACCTGACGTTAAATATTGGCGCTTAATGTCCTTAAGCTTCGTTAGTAACAATTAGTTTAGTTTTTCATTTTAAATCATAAGTTTTGAGTTTTTCTTTTAAATTTAATACAAAAACATCCCGTACCATGAGTACCGGGACTAGGTCCAAGAATCCGATACTGGTCAGAACCAAAAATGCCTTCGAAATCGAAATTCATTCTACCTTTTTTCATCAGTTATAGCAAATAATAGGTTCGTTAATTGAGTTACGAGTTTTTTTGATTATTGATTAACCCTATTTTTAATGCTTACTGTAACTTAGTATACTTTATAAAATGATTGATGCGTTGCTTATAGGTAAATGGCACAAGGACCGTGGATTACGACTGCTGCTTGACAGTGCCACTGATTGCTGCAGCTGGGGACCGTCTCGAGATTATCGTTCAGAGGCTTGTTACGTCTAGAGTGAGTGTTCTTATGACCATCATTAATAATTACCTTCCGAACTATTAAACGGTGAAGGAAAACATCGTGAGGAAACCGGCATGTCCAAGAAGCGCAATATTCAAGGGTATGTGAGATCTACTTACTCGCAGTGGGCTGGCCGTGGTAGATTACGGTCCATACTCGCTCCCTGACAGAAGGCCTGTCAGGGAGCGTGTATGGACGAGTTGGTGGTGGTGGGAGCTATTAAGGCCTGCTTATACACTCTTCCTGAAACGATATTTTCTTACATTGTTTTTTGTACAATTAACTTACATCATTAATTTTGATAAATTTACGAGATAATACGTCCTACTTTATCTTTGTCAAAGTTTTAGGTACTCCGTGTGTTTTTTTTTTTGTTTTTCGTTTTTAATGTAATTTTTCATGTCAATGAAATTAAGGCCACACTGCGATCATCAACTAAATTGAATTGCATTCATATAGTCACAAAGTTCCATGTATAAATCAAATTGGTTTCACAACCCTTCAATGTCAAAGTAAACACAGGAAAAATCGCAAAGTAGCGTATCTTATGATTAAACATTATGCATGCCGAATTGAGACTGTACCCAATAAAGGGCCTCTTTCATGTACGACTAACTTTTACAATTTTATTTCTCTTTTCGCTTTCTCCCCTTTGTAAATCGATTCCTCTTTGACACACAAAATTATGTTAGCAGCGTTCCTTTCAAGGTTCACGCGTCTTGAAAACGTTGAGCAACCGTGAAAAAACCCGGAATAACAATGATATGTTGTTTTCGGAATAAAAGGAATTATTTAGGCAAAGTCGTGTTTGTTTGGAATTTCGTCGCTTCCGCGAACTTTTCGTCTCGTTTGTTTGGAATTTAAAATATTATTGGAATTTGTTTTCTAAGTTAGATGTTATGACAATCAGCAGTCATTACTGTACTTTGTGATGTTTTAAGAAATTTGAGAGCGTTGTGTTTTTTATTGTTATTTGTAATACATCTCGCTTGCCCTCGTTCTGGCTAAATAAAACTGTAATGAAGAGTTAGCAAATACTTACCTCAGTTTTCACTCAGTGTGGATTCTGCATATCAAATTATTATGGTGCTATAATACTACTTTAAGCTGTACCTATAACTTCTTTATTGTTTGGAATACTTACTATATCAAATTCACTGGTGAAAATCAACTTGGAGTTCAATAGTGTTGTTACAATAGAAAATGTATCTCTATCTGCTATAAAATCAACAATAACGGGCGTTTTATCTCCCCTAAAATTATATTTGTTTTTGTAAGCTTAGATTTTACTAATATCTGACAATTTTGTTACAGGATCTGAAGAACCGAATGGACGACAACTCTAGTGCGAGCGACAGTAGTATAGTGACAAAAACGATATAGTGTATGACACGACTTTAGTGAAATCACACCAAGACAATGAACTAGTTCTAGGAAGTGAGTAGAGAAAAGTTAATGGTGTGAAAATTAGTGATGATTCTAGTGTTAAATTGGGTAGTGTTAATTATGAAGGCTCTGTATATAATAACTGTAGTAACGACAAAAGAATTGTATGGTATACACAATGATTATAAGACAAGAACAGATTTAAGAAGTTTATCGAAGTGTAAGAAAAGTTAGTAATGAATGATATTCGGGGTGGTTATTTAAATGAGCGATGTTGCGGAATTCCAAAGGCATATTATTATGGCATTTTTTTGCAAGGTAATTTTAACCTTGTGTTTTGGTTTTCGGTAGTCAAATAAACTAACGTAACTAAGTAAGATTGAATGGTAATGATAGGATTCAGTGCTAAAACGTAGGAGAATCTTCTTTCATACAACATTCATTATTTATATTCGATGTGGTGCATAAAAAGTAACTAACTAAGTACCTAGTAGTTATTAGAAAAATGTAGATAAATACGATTTTAAGAAATGTTGTAGGACTAGTTGCTAAACTGTTACTTTAAGGTGTAATAATAATAAGAATAAGAATAAAATTGTCAATGTGATCGCGCCAAAAAAATTACCTGCCGGGCGTTTCTTGCCTGTTCTTTTGCCGGCGTAAGGAGGTTGGAACAGGCGTAGCTAGTTTTAAGTTGACGTTTTAAAGTGATCACAATGTATCCTATTGAATAAACATATTTTTGATTTTGATTTTTTGATTTTAATAATTAATTTTAAATAGTGAATTCGTAATTATAATAATTTAGTAAATAATGAATTCGTTTGACGTGAGTAGAGTTTATTAATATATCAAAATCAAATCAATTTAATTTGAGAATAGCTAAAATAGTTACTTGAAGCTAAATAACTTGCTATAATGTAATGAATTTTGCTGTCAAAGTGTTGATATGAGTGATGCAAGAGCGTAAAAAACTGATCAAAACGAACTGATCGCAAAATCCAATATACTAGTGCCTGATAAAAAACGGCTGGCTCCGAACATCCGGATAATCCCAGCCTTCAGGCGATCTGATGTGAACAATGGGAAACAAGAGGAAACAGGCTTATTGACCAGCTAAAAAGCCATACGATGTGAGTGGCAGTTTTATGAAAAGAAAACCAGTGTACATTTTTATGATTTGAACAATAATGAATAGTTAAAATATACGATGAAAAATATTATGTATATTAATGAAGTTTTAGTAGAACCATGAATCCAAACGTCTAGAAGTTAAGTAAGTTTATTAGCTGTAAGCATTAGATAATCCCAAAATGTGCCTCTAATTTATGTGCATAAAAAGGTTATTAATATTAATTTTGTATTAGCCAAAATGTTAAGCCAAAAACAAATCCAAAGAGAGCAATGCCATGTCTTGCCAAGAATATTAGAATTGATAATTTTGGTCAATATGTTTTATCAAATTTTTCAATTAGCTAAATTAGTTTAGGCTCCTGTGGCAAGAAGCCAAAAGTTTCAGTTCGGGTTGATGAATCTGATCCACCTTTTGTTATTGGAACTCTTTAGTTTATGGCTGGTCTGAAGAGAAGTTGCTATTCCTTTTTTCCTATACACGGAGCTATTATTAAAATTACTGTGACGTGAATAGTACATGTAATTAGACTAGCCGTAAGGTTCTGAGACACAACGATACCACCTCTAGAAGTTAAACTCTAATAGTACTGAACGCGCTGCAATTATCAAATATTAGATTTTATTCATTTAAATCTTATTCAAACTTGCGTACATTTTCACATCGAATTTAGTCAATGTCTATTGAGTTAAAGTTAAATTGTGCGATCACTCTAACACCATTTTTCTAACCAACAACAAATTTAAAAATTTTGAGGTTATGGTCCCAACTTTTCAATATTATTTTAACTGCTTTCTTCCACAATACAAAAAAGTAATTAAATAAAATTGTACATAATAATATACAGTGTAATATTAGTTTAAATGTTGTTTAAATCAGACTGATAGAAAAATAATAGCTAAGTATTGAGTACACTGTAAAAATGCCTATCGAAGTTAAATAAAAATATGTTATAGTAAATAATAATTATTATGAATCATGTCAAAACTAAATTTTTCAGATCTTTTGATGAATTTAGTTTTTTTTATAAATACTAGATGGACATGATCGTTTTTATTCATACTTGTAATTAAGAAATCTGAAAAGCTCGTAATGATAGGAAATAATATGTAATAGATTTACTGGCGTACTTAAATATAAAAACGTGTTGTTTGTTTAGAAAACAGAAAGACTTTAATCTTCGAAGTTACTGATGGTTACTAGGTTTGCTGTAGATGTGACTAATTGACTGGCAAAAAATGTGACATGTCAAAAAAACACTTTCAGCTCGGCTTCATATCGTTTAAGGTACGAAAACTGAACCTAAAGGTGCGTTTTCATCGGAGCTGTGCAAAGTAGGTAGCTAAGCGGTGCGCGAAGAAAAAATCCACCACTAACATTCCTTAGTTTTCCTAACCTCGCTCAGTACAGTTCTGGTAGAAAAATGCTTAGTGGAGCGAGATCTCTGTATATACAAAACAAGCGAAGTGTGACATATCATCTACGCCTCCTCGCACCATTTACGCCCGAAATAAATAATCGATCCTGATTTTTGCGGTTTTGGATCGATATGTCATGTCATCATATGTCATTTTAGTAGTAAAGCTTGACATATTGATTGGCATATCGATCCAAAACCGCGAAAAACGGATCAGGATCGATTATTCATTTGGGGCGTTAGCTGTCTCACACAACTCTGATGTAAACCAAGATGACTGGTAGAACAGACTCGAACAATAAATCCTTATTCAATGTTGTTTGCTAAAGTAGTATTTTTCGCCGCGGACAGCTTAGCTACCTTGCACAGCTCCTGTTTTCAAGGTAAAGATGACACAATGTTACAAATGATTCAATTCTGACAACGTTTTGTTTAATTTAATATTGACATGTCATATTTAATGCTATGTATTGTGTTAAAAATGTATTATTATTATTATTATTATTAAATGTAGATAAACATATGGTGTTTTTTTGTAGAAAATGTGTATAATTTCACATAATCAAATTTACGCTTCGTTCTTGTTTTTCCAATGATTTTATACTCGTCCTCAATTTAAGTGTTAGTCATTTTATTAATTCTAATATTTTCTTATCGCAATGAGACAGACTGTAACCGTAATTAATTGTTATACTACAAAAACACAATTTAGCTAGACATTTAATAAGTCAATAAAAATTATACCAAATAGTTTTTTTTTTGTAAATTTTATCATTTAAAATTTATTTTTACGTCATTCACCCAAATCTAAGTGTGTAGATAGTTTGTAATTTTTTACATTTTATTTTTATACCCCTAAAGTGTAAGAATTATTTATATTATTATTGTCAATTAATGTGTATTAATTGAAAAAATAGAGGAGAGCTTAGCTATCACACTCGACATAATAAAACTATATGCGTGAAATAACATAAGACGTTGTTTTAATTATCAATTAGGTTACCCTATTTAGTTGATTCCAGCTGAGATATGTAGCGATGTTTAACATTTATTTACTGAGCTAAGAGGAAGCTTACACGCAAAGCTACAAGTACAGTCAACGACAAAAGTAGCTGATCGTTCTCGATTTTCCAAATGTGTTTCAAATCAGTAATTATTATTGTTTTTTTTTACATTTTACATGGTATCATTTTGACCACAACATAACACACCTGATTTTAGGTGATGATGAGGTCAAAAATTGGTGTCTTAGATGATGAGGATATAGAAAAAAGTGTGATTGTTCAGCGACTTTTGTCGTTGACTGTACCTAGGTGGTGTGAAGGGAATTCGAGTGTCAATTCAAGAAGTGGTAATTTTAGGAAGTTGTCATTATTAATAAAATATTTAAATGCGGGAGGAACTCTGCCTGCCTGTCTGTCTGTCTTTCACCCTTAAACTATTCATCAACAGCCGGAAGAAGTCCACTGCTGAACATAGGCCTCCCCCCTTGAACGCCACCATGAACGGCTATTAGCCATTTGCATCCAACGGCTCCCTGCGACTCTTACAATGTCGTCGGTCCACCTAGTGGGGGGCCTACCTACAGAACGTCTTCCAGTTCGTGGTCGCCACTCCAGAACCTTTCTTCCCCATCGGTTATCGGTTCGTCGAGCGATGTGGCCTGCCCATTGCCATTTCAACTTGCAAATTCTGAGAGCTATGTCGGTGACTTTGGTCCTTCGGCGAATTTCCTCATTACGGATTCTATCACGCAAAGAAACTCCAAGCATAGCTCTCTCCAAACTAAAAACTTAAACTATTGAACCGATTTAAATAAAATGTTGTAAATAGATAGTTTATAGCTTGAAAAAGGACATAGCGGGCACAAACTACTTATTATAAGGCGGTGACGTCATTCCACCAAGCTCTCTTTTCGAACTAACTAACTAACTGAGATGGCGCAACGACCCAAAGTGAGTCTTGGCCTCCGATAACAAAAGACGCCACTTCGCTCTGTCCTGCGCCACTTCCTGCCAGTCCTCCACCTGGAGCTCGCGTAAATCCTTCGTGACTTCGTTTTTCCAGCGATATCTGGGATATCGCTTTTCGAAATGCATAATTAATTAATTGGCTGAATCAGCAGCAATCAAAGCGTGACCGCTGGCAGTAAGGGTGAGAGGTCTGATTCACGGTTAAGGTGGGGTAACTGGTGTGAGTCATGGAAATGCAATAACCGTGGTGAGCGGAAGTTGAACATTATTAGCCAAAATATCAAGGAATAAAAATGAGTCAGTTTCGACGCAATCATTCGATCAATTGAAACTTTTATTTGCTAGTATAGTCCTACATGTAAATAATATAGATATGCATTATTATAGGTCAACCAGGATCTGATGGCAAAAAAAAGTTTACTAAATAGCGATTTCCATTTATATGGCAACGAAAAAAATGTCACCGGTCAACTGAAATTTCGAAGAACTGTTTTTGGTTTGGCTTCAAATTAGTAGGAATGACACGTCTTGATACTTTGGTTTCAAAATTCATTAAATTTCCTAACACTAAAAACAATTCCTATGAAGCCAGTAACTCTTTTTTATGTAATGGAGTTCAGTGGCATACATGCAGACGGTTCGCCTGATGGTTAGCAGTCACCGTCACTTATGGATATTTTCAACACTAGGGGCGTTTTATGATACCCTGGTACCCTAGATTCAGGTAAACATTAATTAGCGCTATTTATGAGATTGTATAAAAAAGAGGTACCTAGTTGTGTTTTTGCACGCAATGTTTTCCTTTACCGAAAGCTCAAGGCTAGCTAGCCAGTAGGAAATAAGAAACACTAATCTACAGTTTCATCACGACGTTTTCCTTCACTGAAACTCAAGCTCATTAGAGACTTCAAAGCCTCGATCCACGAGTCCGAAGTCGAGGTCACTAGCACAGATTCATCGCTTCAAACCCGAGCTGAAAAATAAAGAATTCCTTCCCATGTCTTTACCTATTCCGTTATCTTAACATTTTGAACCCGAACCTTTGTTTGTTGGTAAACATGGACAACACAAATACCACGGAACAAAGAATAAAATTACGCTAGTACTCCGAATACTAGGAAAATACAAAATTGTCACGAAAAAACAGAAAACAGAGTCCCCACAGTGATAATTGTGTTTGGTTACCAAAAAAACTTATGAGTCTTTGTCCGAAGCTGTTTACTATTCACATTACAGACTAGGTGATCCCCGCATTGTCACCCGCGGGGACCACAGTTTTTAGCAATAAAAAGTATTCTGTATCCTTCCCTAGGGTTCAAACTAACTATCTCCATACCAAATTTCATCCAGATTGGTTCAATAGTTTTTAAGTTTATCCCGAATCAAATCCATTATCTATATAGAATACAGCTGAGCCCCGCGTCTTCCCGTTATCCCGTAGGAACTTTTTCTGATAAAAAGTAGCCTATGTTTTAATTCAGAGTGTAAGCTATCTACATTCCAAATTTCATCCAGATCCATTCAGTAGTTTTTGCGTGAAAGAGTAACAAAGTCCATACATACATCCATGCTAACAGACTCTCATGTTTATTATATTAGTAGGATGTAGTTCCTAATCCAGGAGTATCGTGGCCTTTGACGACATCGTCTCTTATTGTCCCTGTTTGTATTATAGTGCGGCAACCTCGTGCGCGACCGTCCCACGGGGTGACAGACGGTGGCGGGGACGAGGTACCCAAGATGTCAGCGGGTAGCGGGTGGTGTAGCGGGGAAGGGAAACGCGTGCCGTCGCGTGCATCTGCGGCAGTCTCGGCCGCAGATGCACGCGAGTGTCGCAGTCGAAGCGGCGACACGTGTGTAATATTCAGTACTACTTAGAGTTCGACGCACACGAGATTTAAGATCTCAGGATGAGTAAGGCTATCTCAAGACAACTTAAAAAAGTTGTAAATAGAGTGTACCAATTTTTTGAAAGGCGTAAAAATGACCGAACATCGGCCGAATACGCAAACGAAATTAATTTACAGATATATTTATAGAATAAAATATATATATAAATTTATATATAAAAATATAAACAATAAAAGTATGTAGTACTATCTTTTTATATACTCCTATATTACTTGACAAGTAAGTACAACATATCGCAAGATTTATCCTGGCACACATCTCTGCGTGTGTAGCCGTGCGCTAGAATGACGCGCTACCTCGTCCCCGCCAACGTCTGTCACCCCGTGGGAAGGTCGCGCACGAGATTGCCGGGCTATAATACAAACAGACAACGCACGCTCACTTCAAATCATTAATCGATCCTAAACCGTTTTTTTCGGTTTTGGATCGATATGTCAATCAATATGTCAAGCTTTATCCCCCCCTCCCCTAAAATTACATAATGTGATGACAATGAATCAGGATCGATCCTGATAACTAGGATCTCATCTGAATCTTCTATAACTGGAAGAAGGTTATGTGCGCGATTTTCTTTCATGCTTTTTGAGACAGCTACTGGAATTCTGACCCCGACCGTACTTTAACTCTATTACACCACTTCAGATCCTTTTTATTTCTATGGCCCAACTTAAAAGGTAGAGAAATAAATCCAGCTCTCAGCCACTTTATCTCTCCCAGCTATTCTCACGTCATTTCTATATTTTAGTGTCATTTTATCTTTTCTATTACTCCTAAGAGAACTAAGCTCGACTATTAAAAGTTGTCAGTAATCTAGTGTGGTTTGCTAAAAAGAGCGCTAAGTTTTATCAGTTTTATTCTGGTTCGTGAAGTTTGTTTGTAAAATTCTCGTGGGAGGACGGAAATACCGGGGAAAGCTTACAATCAAACTGAGAAAAGAATTTTGTAATAGGGTCTTATATGGGCTGCAAGGAAGAATAGAGCGCAAAGAAATCAGCTTATTTATCGTTACAAATATTAGAAAAATCTAAATAGAAATCGCCGACATCTTGAACGTATTTTCATCAAAGATAGCTAATAATAAAAACACTCCTGACTAATTTACCTTTGAAACAAAATAGACAAAATCGAAATCAGTTCATCCGTTCGGGAGCTACAGACACACACACAGCGCTGGGGAGGGGGGGGGGGGGGGGGGGGGGGTGGTTAAAAAGTAAAGTTTATGAGCTGGAATATAGGAGGTAAACTCCGGAACCTGATCAAATTTTAAAAGTTCTTTCAAAATTGGATTTTGCACTATCCTTGCTCTTAAGCTTTGTTCTAATAAAATGTCTGTATTTAAATTCCACGTGGAAAACTGCGGGAAACAGCTATTATAATAATAGCCTGCGTTGTTTATAATAATCTGTCTGCGTGTGCGTTTGTCTTTTTTTTTGTCTATCTAGACAGACCACTTGACCATTTGACAGAAAGTGCAATAGTTCAAGATAAACTAATCAATTGTAGTGGTTGGGTCAGTCGGTGACGACTCGTGCCTCCCAATTTTGACGTGACAACGTCTTATAATTCGAAAGAGCCGGCTACACGCACAAAAAAACATGACTCATGCGGCGTTACCTCGCTCTGTGGCGTTACTTCGCTCTGCGGCGTTACCTCGCTCTGAGGCGTTCCATGTAAGGCTTGAAGTGCAAGCGAGAGCGCGGAACGAGCGACAAAGAAGCACAATCAGTAAACCGACTTTACAGATAACCAATTTTTTATTCCGTCAAGTGGTCTGCCAGGCTGTCCAGCTTATTGCACCACCTTTTCTGCAGTTTGCCATGCATGAGATGTGGCATACGGTCAGCAGTAGATGTGTTCCGGCTGATGATGAAATTGATGATGATAACTTTAATAAAAATCTATGTATAGCCACTACACAGAGAGTCATGTTAATTACAGTACCTATTTCAATAAATCAATGAGCTAGAGTTTTTAGTAATGGAAACTAGAGCATCAGGTGACCGTTTGATCGCACGTCACCTGATGCTAAATAAGAAGTATTTTAATTATAGATAGGACAGAGAAAAGGGACCATCTCTGACTTATTACAATTCGGATGCCGTTCAGCATAACAAATGACATATCTTCCATTCTCGGATAACCTTAAAACCATTTCAAAAACATGTTCCCATCAAATAAATAAAATATGTTATTCTCATCAAAGAACGCTGCGAATTCCTATCACGTTACGCCCTTTGCTGCTCCATTTTCTGTCACCAATATAAGAAAAACGCAACTTAACACCCTCAAGATAAGGTTGGGTTTTAAAGTTTCGTGTGGGTAGTGTTTATGTGACGGCATATTTGGTCTTGCGAAGGCGGGGATGCCACGGGCTGCACAAAATTTCCATTTTCCACGCGATTTACCACAAATTAATGCGAAAATTCGTCGGCGTCTCCCCAATTTATACTGGGATTTGCAAGTAACCAACTTTTGGTGTTAGTTGGTGGTATTGGTGATTGTTGGTTCGTCGGGAATTCCAATTAGTCTGCGTTTGACCATACGTGTCAAACGAGATTTGGCTGTATTCAACATCGAGCATAACGTGTGAGAGAAGTTTGGGGAGGTTTCTGACGTTTTAAAGTGATCACATCGTCATCAGTCTATTACGTTCTCACTGCTGACACTCTGGTCTTTTCTCAGAGAGAGCCGTTATCTACCACGTGGGCCCAGTGCAGGCTGATATACGAGTATGTCACATGCCCTTTTTGTGGTTCTTGGAAATGCCGGTTCCCTCACGTTGTTTTCCTTCGCCGTTTTGCGCAATGGTAAACTTAGTTATAGGTGCGGGCCGAAAGGATTTGAACTCGGTGTTGGCGCATTGTAAAGCGCACGCGGTTACCGTTCGGTCATCATCGCTCTAATTAAATTAAGACAAGAGTATGGAGCCTCTGATTCCTAAACTAGTAGGAATTGTGTTTCAGGAACCAGATTCATCATCAAGAACTAGTGTTGCCGAACTATGGATATTACCGATATCATCGATAGCTTAAAACGAGGCAATTTTATCGAATAAGTGCAATACTATTGATACCATCGAAATGCGCAGGAAATATTATACTATCGATGTTATCGATACTACCGATAGTTTGTGCTTCGCGGGCAGCAATTATATCGATAGTATTGCCTCGTTTTAAGCTATTGATAGTATCGATAGGCCTATCGATGGTGTTGCGTCAATAGTCGACTTTCGATCGGCAACGCTATCGAGAACCAGATTGCCATCAGAGTCTTCAGTCATGAGGTTAAGTCGCATGTGAAGTAAAATTACTGAAGCCATAAATTCGGAGGTTATAACTATAAGGTATATAGTAAGTAGTCAGGCAGTAGTAGATATATGTACTTAGGAAGGAAGCGGATAAGTCAAGTGAGATTTACTCAGCGCTAACGCAGTTAGATTGTTTATCCGGGTGTAGAAGTTACGTGGAGTTAAGAGGGATGGAAGATGCTCTCGAAAAAACGAGTAATCACGTAGGAAATCCTACTAATATTATAAATGCTAAGTTTGTGTGTGTGTGTGTGTGTGTGTGTGTGTGTGTGTGTGTGTGTGTGTGTGTGTGTGTGAGAATGTTTGTTACCACTTATCACCGTAAATACAAAACCGATTTTGATGAAAATTGGAACGGAGATAGCTTATATCCTGAATTAACACATACTTTTTATCCCATAAAAACGTTTCTCGGGATAACGGGAAGACGCAGGTGAAACCGCGGGGTGCAAAAAATAGTAAACAATAAGCCAGATCCAACTAGGAATTAATAGGAATTAATTCTTAATTGATTCGCTGATTATGCCATATGAAAATTCCATCCGTTCCGTCGAAATAATTAGCCGTGGTGGCATTGGTCTTTCGAGGTAACGGTTGGATAAGCCCTCGTTGTATAAAAATCATTTAGAGTAACATGTGTGCAATAAAAATTATATTATTGAATTGTTAATTTTTAATCATTGATTATTAAAATAATAAAACAATCAGCATTTTTAACTCAGCGACATTTTTCTAACTTGCTTGCGCGGGCCATCTATAGTTTGTCGACAAGACACATTGTGGCCCCCATTGTTGGCATAGAGTTGAGCAACCTTGATTTAAAACATTGAACATTTTTTTACGTAAGTATTGATGGGCCTGCGTTTGACTACATCTCACCTGATGGTAAGTGACGATGCAGTCGAGGGTGCATCAATTCAAATTCAATTTCATTAATATGTTAGTTAGTATATACATGAGATCTTAGTGGTTAAGATTAGCGAACATATGGAACCGATCACCCGAATTAGTTATAGCAATGCAGGAGCAGACCGATCAATTCTAGTCATATTGTGAAGTCGTCATTGAGGAAGTCATCACGCTGGCCCATGAGGAACTCCCTTATTCATATATCTCTTCCAGAATAGCAACCTTACCTCTTCGTGACCGGTAAGCGGCTTAGTTTAGATGTAAGTTAGGACAAATAATTAGACTCGGAAAGGTGGGCCCCGATAATGGAACAGTCGATAATTCACACGCGTTACCTTCTACGAGCGGTTGACAACTTTACCTTGAAACAATAAGGTTGAAAATGCTTTGCAAGTAGACAGGTGGTTTGGATTTAAGGTAATTTCCTTAACTACTATATTAATCGTGTAATTATGAGAATTAGATCAGATTTTGGGTAATGTCGCATGGTTTATAATGGGTATTACATGGTTTCGCGGTGGAGGGATGAGGGCTCAGAATGAAACGTTGACTTGCGACCTGTAGACTGTGGGTTCAAATCATTTAGCTTGTGTTAAGAATATTAATCTTTCAGGACCTTATAATTTTTAGTCCACCTAAATATTCTTGTTGTATAATATTCAATTATTAGTTGGGAGAAAATTCAGTAAGCTGGTATTTCTCATGAAATTTCAAAATCTGAGATGTTTTTGTAAACTTAGATAGTAAAAGGCCTTAAGGCCTTTTCCAATAATATAATACTAAGTACCTACGTACCTAGTACCTATGGTATTTCAATACTCACTCACTCTCATCATTTCACTCTTTTTCTTTATGTGACGTCATATTATTGATAATATCTTATTTATTAACTTTTTCATGATTTTTTAATTAACAATCTCGCTGAATTTATTATTTAGCCTCTATTTAGGCTAAATTTGTTGAACCCATAGTTCCCTCCTTTTTAACGGACTCAAAAAGCTGGAGATTTCTCAATTCGACCATATATATATATTTTTTTTTAATGTGTGTTCGCGGATATTTTCGTCGTATATGAAACGATTTTGATGATTCTTTTTTGACGTGACAACGTCTTATAATTCGATAGAGCCGGCTGCACGCACGTAAAAACATTACTCATGCGGCGTTACCTCGCTCTGAGGCGTTCCATGTAAGGCTTGAAGTGCAAGCGAGAGCGCGGAACGAGCGACAAAGAAGCACAATCGGCCAATCGACGTTGTCACGTTCAACTATCGTCAGTAAACCGACTTTACAGACAACCAATTTTTTGTTGGAAAGGAGATAATTATACCAAAGGGGGGAAACCTGATAAGGAAACCAGGATCTGATGATGGCCTCCCATAGAAATCGAGCGAAAAATGAAGTCGGTTTTTTTTGTTTAAAATTATTACTTTAGATCTTCTACATGCACGCTTGTCTTGTTATGTAACAGGCTATCAGCAGATGTTTATCTTTACCTATTTGACGTATAGACGTGTGTCTTATCTCCTACAATTTCGATAAATTATCCCCTACCAACCCCTCGTCGTTTAACAATCTGGATCACGGCATTAAGGTGCGATCTCCGAGAATCCGTCACGAAATTCTCTTTTGTACAAAATTAAACCGCGATCTCGCTGCCAGCCAGGTGATTCAATTAAAATCCGTTCGATTGAATTGAACTACCTAATCCGGTTTATCTATTGTTGCGGGGCCGGATTCAGGGGTATGGGATCTGGTGAATGATAGATATGAACAATAGATATAGATTAAATAACTCTTTACCTAAAAAACTACAGATAGTATCTGTACTACTAGTAATTACAATGAGCGATCCAATTGCATACTTGCTTTGCCCCACGGTTTCACCCACGGGGACTACAGTTAAAAGTAGCAAAAGGTATTCTATGTCCTCTTTCCTTATCATATCTGATCATGATCGGTTGAATGAGGCGTGAAAACGTAGGTAACAGACATACAGACAGAAAAAAATGCTTTAGCTTAATTATATATTGTTACTATTTAGCTTAGTAACTATGTCTGTGTGTTTGTAGGTTTAATGTTAACGAGTTCTCCAGGGGTCGGCAACGCATCGGCAGTTGCCGACCCCTGGGGGTGCGAATGTTCATAGGGGATAGTGACCGCCTAACATCAGGCGGGTCGTGTGTTTGTTTGCCACTCTATTACATAAAATAGGTTATAGGTTATGCACGAGCAGCACGTGTCAGCATGTGTTGTTTTTGCTGCAAATAAAAAAAACTTTTGGATACTATTTTTTTTTTTTTTTTGTTTTTCTTTCCTGAAATTTCAAAAGCTCATTGCAGGATTCTTACATGTGACAGTTGTAACATTCGTCTAAACCGCCACTGAGCTCATCGCTTTTTACTTGAAAGTTTAAATGTGAATTACGAGCACTTCAAGGCCTTCGTTTGATGGGTCATTCGCTTCGTGACATCTTAAAAAAAACAGCCAAAGTTTTGATTGAAAAAGTTTAAATTGAAAAGGTACCTAACATTCTAAGCAGGTAAAATTGTATTTCGTTTCATCTGCTATACTTATTGAACTCTAGTTACTCACCGCGGTTTCACCCGCGTGGGCTACATCTAAGTATATTTTGTCCTTGCCCAGGTTCAAACTATCTCCGTAGCAAATATCATCAAGATCGGTTCAATAACCAAAGTCCAAAACTTTTTTTATATGCAGCAAAAAACAACACAATCATGCTTATCCCATAACCTATTTTATGTTATAGAGAGAAAAACAAGCACACGACCCGCCTGATGGTAGGCGGTCACCATCGCCTATGAACATTCGCACCCTCAGGGGAGTTGCCGATGCATTGCCGACCCTGAAGAATTCTTAAACATTAAGTAGAGGTGTTTTTTTTTAATTCAATGACCTCTATGACCTGTGTGGATTTTTTTAATTAGTGGTCATTAGCTCTATTTGTACGCCTATTTAGGCAAAACATGTTGTACAATAACTATTATATTTAAGATCTGCATGCAAGCTTGCTATGTAACAGCACATGTTTACAAATAAAACATCTTTATCTTAGATTTATTAACAGTGTTGCGGATTGTGGTCGTTGTGGAATAAAAGGCGCAGTTATGGTAGTTCTATGTATTCTTGGTTCTTCAGGGTAATTAAATAAATGAATGAATGTTGTGCGCCCGCTGTACGCTGGGATCGCAGATCGAATGTGTTGTGTGCGATAGCGACGCGACGGCGGCGGCGGCCCGCGCCTGAGTACGGGTTCGATTCCCGCGTTAACAAACAGATTTCCAATTGTTTCACTAAAGAGTTTAATTTGTATCTTCCTTAACCCCAATGTCAACCCTCAATCCGACTCTTCACCTAGTGAAGCGAATCCACGGCTCGGGAGAAAATTAATCGCGCATTCAATCGTGGGCCGCGACGAATTAATTCTTAATCTGGCCCAAATGTGCTTCGAACGATCACCGGGCACTTAACGCCCACTTGGGTCGTTTTAATTAAAATTGCCGAAGCTGCCACTTATTTACCGGCAGAACGGTAACCGAAGGTGTTGATCGGAGTTTGCGAGTTAACGATTAGGTCCTTTGACGTACGCTAGGTGACGTTTAAAAGTAAAATATTTAAAACGACAAATAAACTTTCTATCCACGGTTACTAGGGATATAAATTTGACACAAGCTCCATAGTGGTAATGTCAAAAATCTAAATCTATCTCGATTAGGACAAATTGTGGATAGACAACTTATCAATTTCTTGTTTCGAAATTGATGTCTCGGTACTGGGGATAGCGGTCAAACATTTCATTAAGTGGCCAAGAAAATGGGATGCGGAAATATATATCTTTAAGGAAGTATTAATTCGCAATCGAAATATAAAAAAAAATCGCAAATTTTCAAGCTGCGATGCTTGATTACGATTTTGCAGTTTGTTATCTATAAAAAGAGTGAATATTTATTGAAGAAAAATTTAATTAAATTTACTCAGTTGCGGGAAGTCGAATAAATTATATCCCCAAATACTTGGGCTCTTTTACACAAATATTTGTCACGTAGCGGGAATCCAATCCAGTGAGGTCGCCTCACACAATATTCTAGTCATGTTTAATTAGTGGTGTTCAAAGCAATTAGCGCGCTACAAACAATTTGTAACTTATTTAGCGCGCTTACGCTAAATTTGGCGGGCAAGATGGAGAATTAGTGATAACTGATAACAGCGACATTAGAGGCACGAAAATTATAGCGGAAAGCAAGAGGGGCTCTATACACCATCATCACAATCAGCCCACTGCTCCCAATGCTGGGACTCTGGCCTTTACAGAGAAAGAGAGAGTATGAGTCGTTATCTCAAAACTCAAAACTCAAAAAAAAAACTCAAAAATATGTTTATTCAATAGGATACATTGTGATCACTTTAAAACGTCAACTTAAAACTAGCTACGCCTGTTCCAACCTCCTTACGCCGGCAAAAGAACAGGCAAGAAACGCCCGGCAGGTAATTTTTTTGGCGCGATCACATTGACAATTTTATTCTTATTACTAATTGATTGAATTGGAGCAAGTTCACTAAAATCCCAAGCTTTTTTTTGTCATCTAATAGTCCGATATTTTTTATTTAGCTTTACTAATAAGAAGATTTCTCTTGTTTGGTTGTACACATTGGGATATGGGAACATGAATATTAACGAGTTGCGGGATCACAACCAAAGCAGACCAGACCCCACAAGCAGCACCCGTTCACGAGTTGACGCATGTGCCAGCCATCGCTCTCCTCGACCATATGAGAGGGAAGAGGGCGACCCGACACATGACGCCGCTGCAAGCAAAGTCACTTTCGTGAGCATGACTGTTTTGGCTGTTTACCGAAAATCACCCACGCTGACCCAGTGCGGGTTGGTAGATGTCGCATTCCCTTGAATGTTGTGGTTCTTGGACATGCCGGTTTCCTTACGATGTTTTCCTTCGCCCGTTTTGAGCGATGACAAATTCGCAAGTAACTTTTTAAGTCATAGGTGTGAGACCGAAAAGATTCGCGCGCTATCCGTTGAATAATATTAGCGCGCTAAAGCGCTAAGCGCTACATTTATCACCTCTAGTTCTAATTTCTGGTTCAGCTTCAAAGCAATTTCAATACACACCCGTCACCGCTGATATCTACAGATCGCTAGCAAGTTCCCAAGGTAACCGGCATCAGCATTAAAAGCAAACTTCAAAGTTCGCTTCAGCAGTAATTACGAATTTCGCCAATTAGTAAATTACACGTCTGCGTAAATGTTCATGAGGGTAAAAGCGTTTTGTAATTTGCTACTAGTGGTGGGTAAATATCAAAATTATCTATTATTATTTATTTATTTATTTGTATTGCACACCAACATAATAAACAATTTAACATAAATTTACAAAGATCGCGCTATAGTCAACTCAAGCCCAAAAAATAGCAAAAATAGCAGAATAATTTAATATTACAATAATTAATGAATACATAATTTAAAATGTCCAAAAACTATAAATGATTGCAATTGAAATTAAGTAAAGAATATATTAAATTATTTTTTTTTATCAAAATATTTATCAACCAATATTACAGGTATTAAATATTATACCATTTTAACCAATATGTCAATATCATCAACTAATATTAACCAACTAGCTAACCCCGCAGACTTCGTACTGTCTCAATCGAAAAATCAATAAATAAAGTTCAAATTAACTACATATTATTTCGTAAACGTTTATATGGGAAAAAGGAAAGCGCAGTTTTCAGGGTTTTCCGGCAATAATTCTAATTTTTCTCACCTTTTAAACCTTTTCTAGACCTCCACGAACATTTCAAGACTAAAATTAGCCAAATCGGATGAGACCATAGCTTTGTGGTAGGGCGTTTTCTATTTATCACCAGGCTAGCTACCACCTGTCACCCAACATCTATTGGTGTGTTCTGGCAGTCTCAGTTGAGAGACAGTTCCCAGTCCGTAGTGTGGTGCCATCTTCGACCGCATCGTAACTCATCATCAGATGAATTGTGGGCAAATCTTACACTGAAGGGTTTGGAAAATAATTGCGCACAAATATTTGTCCCGTATAGTCCAACAATTATAATAAGTACTTACAATAAATATTTTGTTATTTAGTAACACATCATATTTCATTATATATGTACATATTATGTAACTTATGGTTATTGATTCCACAACGGGTCGTTCATAATGAAAAAGGTTCTTTGTTATGACCGTAACTGGATTAAGAGGTCACCCCGAAAAGCGTTGACTTGTAAAAGCTGATAAATGTTCATAGGGCAAGCATAATAGGGGCTGTTTACTTGAATCTCTAGCCAAGTGCGAGTCGGACTCGCCCACATAGGGTTCCGTACCGTTATCTACAAAAACGAAAAAAAAAACATGTTTGTTGTATGGAAGCCCCTTATTTTATACTCTTTTTTAGTTTTTGATGTTACAGCGGCAATAGAAATACATCGTCTGTGAAAATT
This sequence comes from Opisthograptis luteolata, assembly GCA_931315375.2. Taxonomy (NCBI): domain Eukaryota; kingdom Metazoa; phylum Arthropoda; class Insecta; order Lepidoptera; family Geometridae; genus Opisthograptis; species Opisthograptis luteolata. The sequence continues at coordinate 12,684,995 of OV928038.1, forward strand.
TCAACTGTCTAACTATCACGGTTCATGAGATACAGCTTGGTGATAGACGGGTAGATGGATAGACGGACGGACAGCACATTTTTAGGGTTCCGTACCCAAAGAGTAAAACGGGACCCTATCACTATGACGCCGCTGTCCATCTGTCCCACTTGGCCGGTTTTTTCAATTACTTTCCAGTTAGTCACAGAGAAAAATGGTTGTAATTAACTTTGAATTTTAGCTTGATATTGTAATCCCTGCCTTAATGACGAGTTGTTAAGATAAGAGTAGATAGGCATCAGGTGGATGTCATTGCAATTAGTCATGTTTTAATTAAGATCTGTAAAAAAAAAATGCCTTACATGGTCGGTGTTGCTGAGAAGTACCTACAACTCGGCTCGACCTATTTTCATGCAATGTAGTATGGAGATAGTTTGAACTCTGGGGAAGGTCGAATAGGTACTTTTTAAGAAAAAGAATATGCATAAAATTTACAAGCAACAAATTGCCTATGCATATAAAAATATTTAAAACAAATGCAATTGGGTAGTAACCACAAAAAAAACCTTTTTTCAATTTACAGGGTAGCTTTTGGCCACAAGTCACCTGATGTTAGGTGACGATGTGGTGGAAGGTCACGCTACACCCGGCAGCACACTACACCTGTATTCATTGTTTTATTATCACGATAGTGAAGTGTTTAGTGGACTGTTAGTCCACCTATCACTTTACTACATATCCAGGTACACGTCTTTCTCTAAATAATACCACACAAACTATAAAAACACACAACACAAAACAAAATAAACCTATGCACAATAGAAAATTAAGACAAACGCATCATAAGTACACTAGTTGCGCCCCGCGATTTCACCTGCGAACCTTTTTCCGGGATAAAAAGTAGCCTATGTGTTAATCCAGGGTATAAGCTATCTCCATTCCAAATTTCATTCAGATGCGGTTAGTAGTTTTTGCGTGAAAGAGTAACAAACATCCATCCATCTATCCATACTCACAAACTTTCACGTTTATAATTTTAGTAGGATAAAGATCTTTGAAAAATTGTAATATAAGTTTATCTAAAAAAGCCAACGTTCTCTTTTTCAATAACCAAAAAACAAACGTAATCAGGCATCAGAATTTGGCACGTTTCCATTGCAGTTTCAATCTACGCGATGACGTCACGCTGCAAGCCCTCGTGTCCACTTCATTACGGACAAACGTGTGCGCGCATAATGCGGACTGAATAGAGCACGCGCGACAGAAAACCTATTTGGACAGTCTTTCTCAAAATGCGATACTAGGGCCCTGGAATTGATAGGGTGACAACCACTACACGTCAAATTCACGATGATGATAAATTTCGACGACTGATATGCGCAATGGATGAACAGCCGACTGCGAAGCGTGTGGTCGCGGGTTCGCTTCCCGCTACAGGACAAACATTTGTGCATTGAAAACTAAAGTGCAAGTATTTGTTCTGTGTCTTGGTATTGTGCATCCCCGATCCGCATAGTAGCTGATACCCTAGATACAGGAAATCCTAGTTAGGGGTCAGAACTATGTATGTGATTGTGTCGGCATTGTTATTATAAAAATACACATACAAAAATATACATTTACTTATAGAAAAACAAAAGAAAATAAGAGTGACGGAACCCTTAAAAGATCACTTAGTTGTCCATCCGTCTGTCTGTCTGTCTCATGTATCGTGAACTTAAGTATGAAGCAAGGTATAACAGCATGTAAAAAAAAAGTTCTGAAAACCGCAATTATGTGGTTTAATAACAAAAAAAAAATTGTATGGAACCGTTGGTGTACGAGCCCAACTCGCAATTGGCCGGATTTTTAGGATTCAATTTGTGTATGTGTATGCTGTTTTTTTGCCACAAATCAATATAATTATTGTCTATTGATCACGTTGCATTTGCATATCAATAATATTAATACTAAAATATTCAGCAAAATTGTTACGATATGTTATAACGAGCGTCGAAATATACATTTCAATGTCAACGAAAGAATTATGCAGTATCAGCAATATGGTGTAAACTTATATAACAGAATAAAACCTTAAAATATTAAATAAAACTTCCCTTTTGAACTAAACAATATAATCACCTGTCAAACTAAACAATATAACTACCTGTCAAACTAAACAATAGAACTATGTACCTGTCACACTAAACAATATTTTAACTATTTTATCTAATAAACCGCTACCAGTTTGAACAGCTTATAATGGTGTTCACCATTATAAGCTGTTATAATGGTGTTCACCATTATAAGCTGTTCCAGCCATTATGATTTTGCAACCCATACAACTTTGAGAACCACTGAATTACGCCATCACGAAAGCTTTTACTTACCACCCGCGTCGTGATAATAGGCGACGCTTTTTACGCCTTTATTATCTAAAAAGCGATTTTTACCCCTGTTTTCTTTGTCTTGAGAGCTAATTGTAGTCTTTACGCCGTCTGTACCGTGACAAAAGGGAAATTAGTTTTTATGGAATGAAAATGTGGATCTTTAAATATTTGATGTGCTATTTTGTTCCTTAAGAACATTTTTGACAGATTTATGTTTTGGCAACTGTTAGCCCTTATTCGATATTCGTCATTTCACGCGCCCGCGTTACGTGCTTAGATGGTATATAGTACTAAAATGACATATGATATGACATATCGATCCAAAGCCGCGAATAACGGATCAGGATCGATTATTAATTTCGGACGTAAGCGAATAAAGGCCCTTTGCGGGTTCGAAAATGTAACGTGCCCTTGATGTTTTGTTTCTTGTATAAGTGCTCTTTGAACATTACTAAGAAAAAAATCCTGACCTGCAGGGCTATTGCGTATCTCGGTGGATAACGTAAAGTGAAGAGCACTGGGTAAAGTGTCGAACTATGAACTGTCAAACAGCTAGTTTCGTATTGGCTAACCTTAGTGATCAACTGGGATGACGTCATGCGCACCGAGTCTTGGTGTTAATCACTATAACTCATTTTGACAGAAGTTTTCGTATCGATAGTTTAGATTTGCGATTATGTAAGCATAGTGGACATCAAAATTGATAGCCACCGAGGTATTTTACATTTTGTGAAAGACACTGCTCAAGAGCAGTGTTTTATAGATTCTTAGTGATTAACACTAGGCCGCTCACGTAAGGAGCACTAGGATTTTGATGTAATTGTGAGTTTGACTCAGTGTACATTGCATTATTATTTGGATTGCTGTAGATTCTGTGATGGAACGTCTACTATTATTGAGATTTGCTCAAGCACAGCGGAGACAAAATCTTTTGAAAATAAAGAGACGCCGCCTGCGCGACGTTAGTGATCCATTGCAGTTGCCAGAGAAAGAGTTTATTGCGAATTTTCGTCTAAGTAATAAGTGAAGAAGTGGATTCCAACAAGTTTTAGAAGAGTCGATGACTAGAAAGAAGTAAATCCATTTGCCTAGGAGACACTTTTCTTGGTGCAAGCATCTGAAAAGTACAATTACTTGTTACTAGCTGTGTCCTTCAGTTTCACCCACATATATAGGCAGTGGTAATGTAATGATCAATCCTTTGGGCGGCACCGGGGGCCTGGAATTTATTTTTAACGCGATTGTATAGGTTAAAATTAGGGTTTAGGTGCTTAGTTAATTATGCACTTTTTTATATATTTTTAATATCAAAAAATTTACTCCAAAAAATTATTAATAAAAATATATTACACAATAATGTACTGCATTTTACTTAATTTAATTATTTACTACTAGCTATTCCCCGCGGTTTCACCCGCGTGGGCTACAGTTTATCGCGATAAAAAGTATTCTATGTCCTTCTCCAGGGTTCAAACTACATATGTACCAAATTTCATTTCAATCAGTTCAGTAGTTTAGGCGTGAAAGCGTATATTCTGTACCTATGCTCTAAAATTATTCCCGCACTTCGGTGCCCGCCGCGTTACCCGCTGCGCTGCGGCCACTGCATGGCCATGGATCACGGGGCGGCGCGGTGATTTTATTTTCCATTAGATTGAAATTTTAATTTTGTAATATCTTTTGAATGGAATGACCGCAAATCTATAAAATAACTTGACAAATTATATCCTTAAACCTTCCCCGAGAACCACTCTATCTATTGGTGAAAACAGCATGAAAATCGGTGCAGTAGTTTTTGAGTTTATCGCGAACAGACAGACAGACAGACAGACGCGGCGCGGAGGACTTTATTTTATAATAAGTAGTGATCACCAAGCTTCCAAACTTTTATGAACTTGTAAACAGTAATATCACTATGGGTAATATTTTTTTCTCCAAAGAGAAGTTACTGTTACGAATGAGTTTTCAAATTTGCCGCTCACCTCAAACGTCAGGTAATATAAACCACATAAAATTAAATGTCCATGTTTCACGCGTAACGTGCCTAAAAGGTATTACTTATCTTAGTCGCATAATAGTCGATAGAAAATAGTGTCGTGAAATGGCGTGCTGAAAGGCACCGTTAGGCACTGTAAACTGATATCCACTGAGGTTGATACGCAATACCAATAATATGACTATCATAGTTGACATCAAAGTTCGGTGTACAACCGAACCCGGTTGGTAACTGGAAATGTCAAAGTTAGCCAATAGGCCCGCTGATCCTGATCCTGTCATCGTGTAAAGTCTTTCTCTCCCTTTCCCTCTCTCTGATTATCCTACTGAGCCTTATTTTCTAAAACCGATTCCTTCCTAAATGTAACCGATTCCTTCCTAAATGTAACCATTTCCTTCCAAAATGTAACCATTTCCTTCCAAAATGTAACCTTTTCCTTCCTTATTCTACCTTCATTTCCTTCCGAGTTAAAATTGAAAAATTCTTTCTGTATATCGGAAGTTCTTATTTCTCCGTGTAGGTGTAGATTTTGCAACAAACTACACAGCCTAAGAATTCCTGATGAGGATCCGTTCTATTTTGATTAATGCCTACTTATATAGCAAAATGAGCTCTCGAAACGGTCGCGTTTCAAAGGGCATCAAGGGTATAACTGTCGCGATGACACAAGAACACACTAAAACAAACACCGCGCTAAACTTTCAACTAAACTACCGGTCAAAGCTAGCCGGTTCCGGTCCAGTTCAGTACCTACTACCGGAGTTTGTGCCGGTTCAAAATAAGGTCATCGTGTCTGTTTATTGCTAAATATTTGCCAATAACTGTATGTGGATGATGTAGGAAAGGTATGTATGAAATTTTATTTATTAACAACAATCAAAATATGACTATTGTATGCTTAATTAAGCTGAAAACATATACTTGAGGCCGATCTTCTACCACTTTTACCGAAATTAAATGCTTGTATTTTTAACAAAGTATTACAAATAACTTTGTCTGTTTAACCAATATTAACCTAAAAGTAACTGGAAAATTTATATAGGCAATGTTTAGCAACGAAAAAAAAAACTTGAATCAACTTAAAATTTCAAAAAACTGCGCTAAATGTAAAGAAGAAAATAAAATTTGTGGTCAAAGCTCAAGCTACTTGTCAAACAAAAGCAGCCAAACAAAATGCGCTTTTTATCCACAACAATTGCTTCAATGAAATTAGTCTGTAGGTCTGTACAACCTCGTTTTTCCCAGCCAAACATCTCAGCTAAGTTTTAACAGTCAACGATAACCGTTCCAAGAGGGTATTAAAATGAATTTATATCCAATTTCTTCCGGTAGCTAACTTTGGCCGGTTGAAACAGCGAATTTTATCACTTTGCCCGGTTTAATTCAGAATCAATTACGGCGGGCAAGGCCTCCATTACGTAAACACAGATCTCATTTAACGTAAACCGGGATGGCTGTTACACCGTAGCGTAACGTCTTCAATGCTGACTCATACGCGAACAGTTCGAACAGTTTTTTTGATGCCACGCTTAGATCAAAGTGAAAACACTGTAAATTCTCACGTACTACTGGACTCAGCAACTCTTTCAAAGGTCAACGTATCGTATACCTACGCTTTTTAAACAAAATCCTAAGTCAAATCCAAGCATTGTTGATGACAAAATTTCCACTTCTTGCCCGTGGTACAGTTATAATATATAGTCATATTGACAAAACCATCGTTTAAAAGAACGCGGAAATTTTCGTGTTTCTGAATTAGTATGCTACCATATCTCGCCCCGTCCCTCGTGAGTCACTAACGTGCTAGATAATATTTTTTTACAAAGTTTCATTTGATGTGGTTGAAGCACCACTCTACATTTGGAATGGGAACTGGCTCACAATTGAAGCTGCCGGAATACACCAAGAGATGCTCAGCGACTGATTTTTAAATTAGCTTACCAAGCGAGCAGTAAAAAATTTCCTACCATAAGAAAAAGAAAAGTGCTTCAAAAGAGGTAGCACGCGCGGTTCAAGTATTTGGAAGTGCATAGTTTTGTTTCTTTCCTGAAACTATTAAAAAAAAATGTTGTAACAGCTCTAGATTAAATATCATTAGCGCCATTTGCATTTCCGAAGATAAACGAACAATGCCGAAGCGCATAAATTTAATCGAATACGCTGTGTCAACTTTAGTAGTCGTTCGAACTCATTCGCTTCGGTGTCACAGAAGTCCAGTTGTCCTTTGTCCAACAACAGGGTCAGTGGATAATTGTAGGCGAAGAATTTATTTTATTTCAGTCCTGATTCCCGTCATTCGTTTTATTTGCGGTGACCTGAGTAATCCATCCCACTGTGCAGATCATAGCCGTCGTTTGTCTTTATGAAGAAGTTAAGCTGGCTTCGAGACTCGTTACTTACAAAGAGAATTAAAAGGCTCTATCGCAGTAGTCACGTTTTAGTCTTTTATTTTGGATCTTAGAACATACCTACTGTCCTACCACAAAAATAATTTGAAACATTCTTTCAACGCCTGTTTAACTATGATAGTGTTAAAATGTGACCTATATGGTAATCTCGACAGTAGATACATATTTGAGCCTTTTGGGGTCGAAACGCTTGGACCGTGGGGAGCGGGAGCGAAATCGATGTATGATATGATATAGAAGCGACTGGTTGATGTTACCAGTGCCCAAAATGCTGGCCGTTATTTTGCGCAACGAATAAGCATTGCTGTTCAACGCGGCAATGCGGCCAGCATTTTGGGAACGTTGCCAACTGGTAGTGGTTTGTTAGATTAGGTAGTTGTATTGTTTAGTTTGATAGGTAGTTTTATTTTGTATTCTAAGGTTTAGTTAAGTGTTTTTATTTTGTTATGTATATCTCTTTAAATAAATGTGAAAGGAAACAATATAAATATTATTTTTAGGGTTCCGTACCCTTTGGCGGTAAAATGGGACCTTATTACTAAGACTCCGTCAGTCAGACTGTCAGTCCGTCTGTCACCTGCATGGCTGTATCTCATGAACCGTGATAGTTATATAGACAGTTGAATTTTTCACAGATGATGTATTTCTGTTGCCGCTATAACATCAAGTAAATACTAAATTAATGGGGCTCCCATACAAGAGACATGATTTTTTAGCCGTTTTATAGATACGGAACCATTCGTGTGTGAGTCTAACTCACACTTGGCTGGTTTTTTCTAGATCGTAATTTGGGGCTAGGTCAATTTGTGTCCAATTGTACCCGATATTTATTTAATTATTTTCCGCGATAGATTCAATTCAAGCATCTAGGTTTGAAATTTAAAATGCAGAATGAGAAATTCTCTCAGAGGGATTACCTTTGTTTTGTTTTATCTCTTTGGAGTTTCAATCTTATTTTAATAACAGTCTGTTTTTTTTTTTAATATTAAAGAAAATACAGCCGCGTCAGTACAAACTCAATCATAAAACCCCAAAGTTGTATCAACGATAAAACTCCTACAAATCTTACACGAACAGACGGGCTTAAGCAATCTCGTTTTTTTCTAAATATAATGAAGCGGTTCGGTTAGCCAATATTTATTTTTTATTAGTACAATCAGAAACACCTGCAAGGAGCTCCCCTCGGGAAGGGTTAATTTCTTTTTAACGAAATTAAACAAGGAAAGGGCTTTTACTGCTCGGGTCTATCGTTGAGTCGGAGAAAATGAGTCTCTTGGCAAAACATACGGGTGTAGATTCAGACATTCACGCTTCAGCTTTTTTTATTCCTCAAATCAAGACTAGGACCTTTTTGCGTTTAATACATTAATAATAAGTAGTTTTCAAAACCCAGAAATTAATCTGGTCTCTGAGAGTATTTTGAGTGTTAGCTGATTTGTATGCGGTTTCAGGTTTTTTTCTTAACTTTTATAGGTCTACCAGAGAGATAGTGGCCTTTTAGCCCTGAATTCAAATTCAAATGTTTTTTATTTATCTATTATGATACATTGTGATCAGTTTAAAACGTCAAACTTAAAACTAGCTACGCCTGTTCCAACCTCAAAAGAACAGGCAAGAAACGCCCAGCAGGTAATTTTTTTGGCGCGATCACATTGACATTTTTATTCTTATTACTAATTGATTGAATTGGAGCAAGTTCACTAAATCCCATTAGCAACCCGGCATGTCCAAAAACTACGATATTCAATGGGGTGTATTTTATGTCAAAATATGCCAAGCCTCACTGACCAGCGTGGTAGTCTAAGGCCTGTGTCCCAGCAGTATTAACGTTATAAGCTGATGATGGCGATGATGATGAAGTTTACGTTTGGCCACCAACTCGCTGCATAAAATACTATTTGTTGCGTGTCTGAGTGTTGTGTTGTGTTGTCCTAGTCTCTGATACTTTAGAACACATCTGCACTAAATATGGACGAGCCTGCCGTTCTCGTATTGGTCTACCACCACACTAGGTGATTGTGTGGGCGTTATTGTTATTTTGACCACATTATCACATAACATCAGGTGACTTGAGGTGAAACTCTACCAGGGAAGAGGTATTTTTTTAAGTTTTTTTTATTATTACGCTGCGTTTTCCCAAAATCCTATGTTTCCAAGTCATTGCGAGTGAAAAAAACGTCCGTTCAACGTTACTAATGTTAGGGCGCTTAATTCATTAGCTAGCGCTAAATCACCAATAAATCGCGCGGCTCCCGTTTAGGGTCATTTTATAGAAATTTATCTCTACACTTAGCTTTTATTGAAGGGAGGGCCTAAAATTTGTTCGTGGTTTTGCTAGGTAATGATAGCAGAAATCGGTGTTAAGATAAGTAAAAAATATTATCATCTATAGATACTTACTATAACATACATATTATAATCTACTATCCGAATATGATTTTGTCCCATTCGGTGTCGACACCCTTGGTCCGTGGGGTCCTAGCGCTTTAAGCCTTTTTAAGGAAATAACAAAAAGGTTAGTCGACATCACCGGAGACCGAAGAGCTGGCAGCTACCTCGGCGAAAGAATTAGTCTAGCCATCCAAAGGGGGAACGCTGCCAGTATCTTCGGTACCTTGCCTAAAGGGACTTCTTTTAATAATGTATTTTAGTTATTAGTTTAGGTTTATTTGTTTTTATTTCATTGTTATAGAATTTTTTGATATACCTTGAATATGGATATTAAATTATCATCTACTATTTAATGTTAAAATATCATCTGCTTCTGTGAAAGCCACAAAAATAAAATATCCTGTCAGAGGTTAACTCATAATTAAGTGGCATAAAAGAAATTTTTAACCTAGGTAGGATGGCGTCACACGATTTTTGCCATATCATCATCATCAGCCGGAAGAAGTCCACTGCTGAACATAGGCCTCCCCCCTTGAACGCCACCACGAACGGCTATTAGCCATTTGCATCCATCGGCTCCCTGCAACTCTTTTGCCATATGCCAGTCTCTAATATTAAATGTATTAAACTCAGAGAGTATCAAGTATAAATGATGATGATGATGATGATGAGATGATGGGACCCAGCTATAAACAGGTTTAAAGAGGATAGTACCCATTGTGTTTAAGTAAAGTAGTGGCACTTTACTTAAACTTTACACGGTCTTTTTTGGAGCAACTAGAAAAGTCACTTTCACAACGTTTTTTCAATTTCCCACACTCGTACACGTTAACGAACACATAATGGTTAATAATCCACAAATATTACACATTATCACTCGAAGAAACACAAGTTTTGGATATAAAAACAAAATCTTCGTGTTGACAATTCAATTGCCGCCAAAAAAGTCGACAGTTCAATTGCCGCCAAAAAAGTCCCCCCAAAAAAGTTCGTCACACATTGTCATATGAAGAATCACAAGTTTATCATGTTGAAAGTTCAATTGCCGCCAAAAACGTAAAAAAAAAAGAAGTTTGATATCAAAAACGCATTAAAATTCAAATACCCTCTGCATGGAATAACCTAATTCCAAAGAGTACATTGCACAAAGGATCCTCCGTTTAGTTTCGAGTGCGATACGACTCCCCCGTGCCCCAATCAGGGTCGCAGTTAATTGCACCGCGGCGGCACAATACCGTTAGTAAGTCGTGCCATCTGTCGTGCAATGACAGTGACACCGCGCTGTCAGTGGTGCGTCTGACAGCGCACTGTTGTTGTTTAGAGCAGTGGAAAAAACAAACGAAAAAAAAATTGACTTGAAAACTGAATACTGCATTTAGCTTATCTCTAATATTAACACTGGGGATGACTTTTTTGGCGGCAATTGACCCGTCTACATGTAAATTTTGTTTTTGTTTCCAAAACTTGTGTTTCTTCGAGTGATAATGTGTAATATTTGTGGATTATTAACCATTATGTGTTCGTTAATGTGTACGAGTGTGGGATATTATAATAAAGTTGTGAAAGTGCGGTATGTCGTAGTAAACAATGTCGTAAATACCAATGTTTTTGATAAGGCGGTCATATAGCATTCAGCCAGGACATTTGATTTTGGTCGATTTAACCGGTATGTTGTTCTAAACGATGTCGCCATAAACGGTTTTGACTGTACATTATATATAACTCAAAGGTGACTGACTGACATAGTGATTTATCAACGCACAGCCCAAACCACTGGACGGATCGGGCTGAAATTTGGCATGCAGTTAGATGTTATGACGTAGGCATCCGCTAAGAAAGGATTTTGATTAATTCTACCCCCAAGGGGATAGAATAGGGGATGAAAGTTTGTATGAAACTTTGTCAATTTTAAACCGATCGGGCTGAGACTTTGCATGCATAAAGCTGTAGCCCACGCGGGTGAAACCGCAGGGAACAGCTAGTAAAAAATAATAATGCACTGTAGCTATAAAGCTAGAATAGTTTTCAATACTATACTGGATCTCAATTGGGTTCCCTCGGGTCTCAATCAGGGTCGCAGCTAATTGTAAGTCGGCTTAGGGAGGCTGTTAGTACTCTGTACAATGATGCCTAAGCCGCTGGGACTGGAGGGCAGACGTGGCTCGTACGAGGGCAGGCAGGGGTTGTTCATCCATCTAATATTATAAACGTGAAAGTTTGTGAGTATGGCTGGATGGATGGATATTTGTTACTCTTTTTTTTTACTCTACTCTCTTTCACTAACTTTCCTAATGAATGCTAGTGTTCTTAAACGAAAACTGAACACCATCTTGTTGGGCAAATGCTATTATAGCGTAGGCGAATTTTTTGCTGACAGTGATTTTTGTGGTGAAATGTGACATTTCTGACATATGTAATCTCTTTTTGACCGTTTTATTTTTGACTATTTAATTGTTGTTATCTAATTGCCCTATGACCTTTTATTGATTCTTGTTTATTTATTTCTTACTCAATGATTCATTCTTTTTCTTTAATGTGATATTTTCATTATTATTATTATTTTTTCTTTTTTATTTTTCTAGTTAATTTGATTTTGTAATTAGCAGCCATCCCATTCTATTTGTACGCCCATTTAGGCAAAACATGTTGTACCTATAATCCCTTTATTGAAGATCTGCATGCAATCTTGCTATGTAACAGCACATGTTTACAAATAAAATATCTTTATCTTTATCTTTCCCGTTTATAACATTAGTAGTAGGATTTTTCACTAACAATGGCCAAAACGGACCTGAGCTTGTATGAAAACGAGCTATGTATGAAAAAAAATGTAATTTTAGTCCTAATGAGATTATACAAACGTTATTTCAAGGCGAGTCCAGAAAAACATTTTTTGATATTGATCTTCTGGAAGATCGATTCAGATCAGGCAACCCTAACCCTAACCTTTGTTTGCTTTTGCTACGATACTATTCTACTATTTTTGTTTGTACTCCTTTTTCTTTTCCTGAACCTGACTAAATCTCACACACCAAAAACTGTTATAGGCCGGTTGTATAACTTCAATAGACTATTCGTAATTTTTATACAAAATATATTGCTGTCAGGTCCAAGGCAGTAATGAAAGTGGCCGATATTCTTTGTCGTAATTAGTTGAAATTTTGAGCTTAATTACAGAGTTGGCCTTTAGGGGAGTATATATTATCAGGGTTGAGTTTATTTGAACAGGTATTTTCTCATGCATTTCGTTATTTATTTGCACACAAGTCCCATAAATTAATTCGCGTTTGTCGCTGGTAAATAGGGGAAGCAAGGGATGTTTGCGTCGCGGTTACAAATTAGATTTCAAAGGATTTAAACGGAGATTATGTTTGTTAATATGATTACTTAGCGACCGGAGCAAATTAATTTTTTTTTTCGCATATATGAAAACAAAGCTAGGTCGAACAATATGCATTGTTGAAATTAATTGTTTTATTATTTTACAATACAACAGACTATAAAAACCATGCGCAGAATGTGTCACTAAAATGAAAAGATATATTACGCTTCCTTTTATCACACTGAAGTATATCACTCATTTAGTTCAGTAGTTCATTCATATACTTCAGTGGCTCAAAAGATGTTTTCGTTTGGCGTTCGTAGGGAACGAAGACATATCATGCCATGTATTTTCAATGGGTGTTCGATTTTCTTTCGCTAGTTCATGGAACTATCTTGAATGCGTACATGCGAGCGACAATAAAAACTTTTCACACAGTTGATCCTTCATTGAAAGTATTGGTATCAATTAATAGTAGTCCATTGGAAGTTACTACATAAATGTATCCGAATTCCGATCCGAGCCAAAGTTTGAGTGAAATAGACGATCACTTCAAAACCTACAACAGAGCGTGACAGTATTATCTATCGCGTGGTGGTCGTTCGTGTTTCGGATCGTTCGCTGCCGGTGGACTAGGCAACTGAAGAAAGAACTACTGAGCCCCTAGCCAAGATGCATTCTGCATTCGTTGACGATAATAGAAAACAAGAAAAATGTATTGGTTTGACATATTTCAACGCTAAGTCACGTGGTCAGAAATATGTCAAACCAATACTTTTTTCTTGTTTTCTAATAGCGTCAACGATTGCAGAATGCATCTTGGCTAGGGGCGCTGAACTACATAGTTGAATTGTTACTGGAATAGTGAACGAAAGACGCCCGCCAACTGAAGTAGTCCATTTGAAGGATTCATTCGTGAACGACACACGACTAGTTCGAAACATCGAATAATAGGACATAAAGCTTAATTTTCCTCAACAAAACCAGTTATTTTTCTCGTCGCACGTTCATAATCTGTTCGCTGAAAGAAGACACTGATTCTCAACAATTGGAGTTCGCAATGCGTCTAGAACTATCTTAATTGTCCATTGTTCCTTCATTTGTTCGTGTCGCCACATCCCCGGTGGCTACTGGTCATTAGAAAAAAACAACTTTAACTTAAAACCTTTTAAAGCAAATTTCAACTTTATTGTCGCGTGTTAAGAGTGGTGGCAGATGAATGGAAAAGTGGTGAAAGTAGAAAGGATTTAAGACAGAAATACGTGATGGCAACAGACAGTGGCAACGAGTTCTGCTCTTCAATCTAGATGTTGTTGGTCTTCATTATTATGACAACTCTTGGGTTAGCAATGGCACTGAATTCAGTATTTTCCTTTTTATGTACTTAATAGCCGACTTAAGTAGACCACCGACCTAATGATAAGTGACCGTCGCCTATAACCATTTACAACTCTAGGGGCGGTGCCTATATGCGTTGCCGACCCTGAATAACTCTACACCCGGACCATTGACCATCATGACACCTACATTAATAATACACTTTGTAATTTATGCTACACTGAGAAAAAAATTCTGACTTTCCTTCTGAGTCTTTACCTTCCAAGACCGTTTCCTTCGGAAGGTCTTTTTTCTCCGTGTATGGCGCCAAATATACATTTAAAAAAACCCCCAAATATCTAAAAAAGAGGGTACCCTACAAACACGCTGTTTGTGTAAAAAATACACAAATTGAATGAACGACAAAAACATGGTTTTTGCATCAACGTTATTATTTAATTATGCTGCGCGTCACTCTGTCATTTACTCAGCATTTTTTTTGTGTAGTATTTGTTTCTACTTCTTACAGGGTAGTGTTTGACCACAAGTAACCTGATGTTAAGTGACGATGTTGTCGAAGGTAGCGCCACGCTACATCTGGATTGTAAAAAGTTTGAAAAGTAAATATCTCGGGTTACAAGAGCATTATAACACTTTTCTTCAAAGATATATATTTTAGTAATCTCTAATTTAACAATAAATTACAATTTAGTGATAATTAGAAATACATATATATTAATAGTAGAATACAAAATTGTAAGTAAAAAATTAGAATTAAACATATTTACATGAAAAAAATGTAGGATGTAGTACACAGTACCCCATACAAAAAAAATGAAACAAGTTTTAACATTCATGCTAATAGCCAAGCACAGCGCTTACGATCGAAGGAAGGGCTCGCTCGGCATCTCGTCAAAACGAGCTTGATTCATAATAACATGTCCTTCAAAGTAATGAAATCCAAGAATGCGGCCCACGTGTACCGGAGCGCTTTCAAACCATGGTGTAATGGTTATTTGATGGGCACCCCTCGGCTGTCTCTTTTTGATACAGGATTGATGCCTTACAAAATTACGGCGGCTGAAAAATTTTGCATTCTTCGGCTAGGGTATAATAGTTTTGGGATGTGTAACGTTAAATAAAGGTAAGCTTCGTGCAGGAAGCGATTAGATATTTAAGTGAAACTGTTTTAGATGCGGTAGGGCTGTAGATGCGTTCGAACAGGACGAAAAAAGTGTAACGTCGCGCATGCACAGTGTGTACGTACGTTTCCTAAACAAATGCAACAAGCAATGCAAAAATCTCTATATCCTGAAGAAATTTCAATAGTTTTTTATGACAGGGTAGCATTTGACCACAAATCACCAGGATGTTAAGTAAAGTTGGTTCCACTCTGCACCCGTATTGAAAACTGGCTCTCAAGTGTTGCTACCAGAAGGGTCTTGGCGACAAATTCTTAACTGGAGCGGGGTAGCTCGGCGAGCACTATATAGAAAACGCTCTATGGTTTCATAGCGATGTTTTGCTTCAGAGACGTTTCAAGCAACAACGTCGATCTTGTACGTACGTCTCATGTTAATCGCAAAACTGACGTCACATTTCCGCTGAGGCTCCATTATTCTAATAAGATTTCGTGTCATTTCACTGAACCCTTAAATTTCCTCTGCCAATATATGCTCAAGTTAATAATGGAAATCCCCATTTTTGACTGACTGACACGAAGCCTCCGCATATGGGCCGTTAATCTGACAGAAGCAATTATTTCCAATATCCCATATCATTTATATTTCCATTGATGACGACTCCGGGATGATTGCGTGCGCTCGGCCACCGCAGATCTGATAAGTCGTGGCTATTGGATAATTATAAAGCGTTTAAATCGACGCTTTCCAATTCATATTGTGTTTTATTTCGGTGAAAATGTGGGTCAACATTATCATCGTTTCCATTGTTTAACTATAAAATAAATACAGAAATGACAGTGGCATATGGTCATATAATCTGCAGAACCGATAACCGTTAGGGAGTAGACGTGTTCTTGAGTAGAGACCGCCAATTGGTAAACGTAGTGTAGGACGCCCTGCGACAAGGTGGAGCGACGACTTGCGCCGAGTGGCTGGCAGTAGTTGGATGAGAAGAGCCAAAGACCAGGCTCAGAGGCGTACCTATGTCCAGCAGTGACTTGATACAAGCTGATGATGATGATGATGATGAAGCTAAAAGCTAAGTATAATAAAAAATAAAATAATAAAATAAAATAAATAAATAAATATAATTTTTTTACGGTCCGCTTTTTTGACCCGTATGTCATAGAAGTTTCACCTCAAAAACTTCTGTCGACGAACGTGTTTCAAATTCGCGTATTAGAACAATGTTCAGTCAAATTCAGGGGCAAACCGTGTCAAACAAAACCCCGCATGTTTCTCAATGGCCGAAAGCAACACCACGGTTCACCTAACTAGTTTGGTGAAGAAATTGTCAAGCTTTCAAAAAGTTTCGTTTGTCGACGAACTTTCAAAAGACCAACTGGAACGGTCTTGTTAGCGGAATTCTTGCACTAGCACTTTTCTAACTGGAGCACTTTTCGTGGCCGCCATTGTGCTGGTGCTGTTAAAATTACGCCCGAAACAAACTTTGTTGGCAGTGGATGTTAAGGTTGTAACGCATAAATGTGAAATTGAAATATCTACATAAAAAAACGGTGAAACACCTTTACTTATTAGGTAATATGTAGAGTTTATAAACCACGTAATCTTTGAGGCCTCACCCTGCAGGTGACAAAGGGTGTCTCATGACGATCAGGGTGCAACGAAAACGTAAAAAGTCATCGCTAAAAATGATCAAAGCAGCAATTTTGTTAAGTAACTTAAAGGCATAACCACCCACATACATACCTACCTATAGATTCATGGATCTATGATGGCTTATTAGACATTGTTTTATTCAGTATATTGACTAACCAGTCCGCACTGGGCCAGCGTGGTAGATTACAGCCCATACTCTCTCTCTGAGAGAAGGCCAGAGTCCCAGCGGTGGTAACGTGAAAGGCTGATAATGAAGATGAAGAACCAGTCTTCGTTATTTATAAATCTGGAGCAAAAATTGTCGGAACTTTAAATAAAAAAGTTTGCATTTTTTTTTCAGTACTATATAAATACAATATTTGTTTTCTTTTTTAAGGTCTTCTGCTATGTAGAATGTGGATTAACTTTTTTTCCATTTTGTCTCGCTCTCATGGTTATCTCGGGGAAGATGTCATCAAAGGTGCCAAACTACGCCTGGATTGGGAACTGGTTGTCAAGTGGGGCTGAAGAGACACCTCTCAGTCAGGCGATCACTAGATAATATTTGCGACTTTATACATCTAGCATTTATAATTAAGGGATTTTTTGACAAAGCTTCATGCTGTCTAAAATTTTACCTAGAAGCGAAGCCGAGTTTTGAGTCGTTAACCTCGTCCTATAAATCTGTCAGTAATCAAGCAAGAAAAATTACATTTTTATTTGTTTAAAATTCACATTTTTATTAGTACAAGCTGTTAACTCAATTAAAGCTGGAATTTTAACCCTTTCTTAATGATTTTACTAACCCTTGTTAGAAATGCTCAACACTTAGTTACAAAAAGAACTTCCTCCTTTATATCGCTATAAAACCGTCAAGTGTCGTTAAGATGGAGTAATTCCGTCCCCAAGTCGACAGTTTCGGGAAGATTTGAATAAGAGAGAGTAATTCAAATGATTTACTATGAGATAGCCAAGTTTAGAGACTAGAAGTTAAGTACCTAAGGAAAAAGTTGGCTCTTAGACTTTTCATCTACACTACAACTTGTAGAGAAGTAGCTCATTTCAATAAGCTGACAGCACTAAATTTAATTTCTGGAAGTAACGAGTAATCTGTAAATAACATATCAAAATCGATGTGTGTATAAATCCCTTATCTTCTTATAATATAAAAATGAATCGCAAAATATGTTGGTAAGCGCATAACTCAACAACGCCTGGACCAATTTTACCAATTCTTTTTTTTAAATGTTCGTTGAAGTCCAATAATGGTTTTTACGGCGAAGAAAAATCGAATAATTGCCGGGAAAACACTAAAATTAGCCCTTTTCTTTTCCCCATACAAACGATTCGTAATAATACTTAAGTCAATTTGAACTTTAATACCATACCATAAAGTTCAAGTGTTAGTGGAGAGGTTCCGGGAAGGCAAAACAATTGAGTGACGTTAGTATTGTATAAATATTGATGTCTGTTTTCAATAAAATTAGGGATCCTTACTAAAACTCCAATAATGTGTGTATTATAATTTTTGCGTTTTTGCTAAATACCCGTGCGAAGCCGGGGCGGGCCGCTAGTACTTATTATAAATGCGAAAGTACTTTGTCTGTCTGTTACTCTTTCACGCCTAAACTACTGAACTGATTTAAATGAAACTTGGTACAGAGATAGTTTGAATCCTGAGGAAGGACATAGACTGCTTTTTATCGCGATAAAGTGTAGTCCATGCGGGAGAAACCGCGGGGCGCAGCTAGTAATTTATATATAACGAAACTAGAGTCACCGAGTTGACGTTTTAAAGTGATCAATCACAATGTATCCTATTGAATAAAAATGAGTTGAATTTTGAATTTTGACATAGCTCGCAGAATTAGCAAGCTGAAGTGGCAGTGTGCTGGTCATATAAGCCGCAGAACCGACAACCGTTGGAGTAGACGTGTTCTTGAGTGGAGACCGGGACTTGGCAAACGTAGTGTAGGACGTTCTGTGACCAGGTGGAGCGACGACTTGCGCCGAGTGGCTGGCAGTGGTTGGACATACGATGCCGGGGTAGATCACTAGTGTTATTTGAAGTTGAAGACCTGTTTTCCATACCAATATACAATTGTAAAAACGAAAGTCTGTTACATTTTCACGCCTAAACTACTGAACCGATCTTGATAAAATTTTGAATGGAGGTAGTTTGACCCTTAGAAAAGGACATAGGATACTTTTTATCGCGATAAGACGTAGTCCACGCGAGTGAAACCACCAGACACGACTAGTATAGATTATTATTAAATTTTGTCAGTCAACTTCCTGCAATAATAGTCCTATTAAAACAAAACAGCTGTCCGAAAGATTTATCGAAGCGTATTATTATATTATGATTTCGGTCAGTTAATATGGCCAAACAACTTAGTAAAGTTCCGTATTATCCAGTGCGTAAACCGTTTCTTTATCTGGCGAACCCTAAAGGCGAACTTTACGCATAATTACGGTATCTCATTTAAATAATTTCCAACTTTGAATCTGAGAACAATGAAATGGATACGGCGTTTGAAAATAATGTGATGACAATAGTCAATTCAATTTTTATTTACTCAATAGGATACATTGTGATCACTTTAAAACGTCAAACTTAAAAGTCGCTACGCCTGTTCCAACCTGCTTACGCCGGCAAAAGAACAGGCAAGAAACGCCCGGCAGGTAATTTTTTTGGCGCGATCACATTTTTCAATTTTATTCTTATTACTAATTGATTGAATTTGAGCAAGTTCACTAAAAATCCATGCTTTTTTTGTCATCTAATGGTCCGATATTTTTTAATTAGCTTTACTAATAAGATTTCTCTTGTTTGGTTGTACACATTGGGATATAGGAACATGAATATTAATGAGTTGCGGGATCACAACCAATGCAGACCAGACCCCACAAGCAGCACCCGTTCACGAGTTGACGCATGTGCCAGCCATCGCTCTCCTCGACCATATGAGAGGGAAGAGGGCATGACATCGTAGGCCATAGCATAGTATGTAATTGGCTGGTGAAATCAGAATCCCAGTTTCAAATCATCAACGGGACAAATAGTATAGAATAAAATCTTTGAACTATTTATTTAGAGAGGATACAACATATTTTACTGTGGTCACTTTAACATTTAAAACTAGCTATTCCACACGCCTGTTCCATTTACCCCAGGAAAAGCACGGGCAAGAAAAAAAAAAAAGAAAGGTAAGTCATTTTGTGGGCGCGATCACATATTAGTTTTATTATTTAGAATTTTATATATATTATTATCATTATTTATTTATTAGATATAATATAACAAAACAACATAATATATACAATTGGATAAAAAGTTAAACTAAATACTAGAGCTAAACTATCTATTATTAACTAGTTTTTCCGCGTATGTTTTAACTCAGAGTATAAGCTATCTCTATTCCAAATGCAGTCAAATCCGTTCAGTCATTTGAGCGTGAAGAAGTAACAAAAGGACAAGCTTTTGGACATAAAGCATTAGTGTGATTAGAGCATACAGAAAACTAAATGTTTTTCATACACCTGCTTCATAGTTGAGACCCCAGTTTTTTTTTTTTTTTTTACTAATTACAGGGTAGCGTTTGACCACAAGTCACCTGATGTTAAGTGACGATGTGGTCGAGGATGGCGCCACGCTACACCTGGACTGGGAACTGGCTCTCAAGTGAGGCTGCCGGAACACACCGATAGGTGCTTGGCGACAGATTCTTAACAAGAGGGTGGTAGCTAGCCAGGCGAGTACTAGAAAATACCCTACCACCAAGCTATGGTTTCATCACGATGTTTTCCTTCACCGAAAGCTCAAGCTCATTGTAGGATTCGAACCCACGTCCTACGGATCGCAAGCCGACGTCACTACCACTGAGCCATCATCGCTATAAAGTTTTGTATGAACAACGACGTATCTTTGCTATTCGTTTATCCAAGGTTCAAAACTTCATGGGTCTGATATAATGTAACAGGATATTAGGTAACCACCTGGCTGAAATGCGGGATTGTGTAAAATAAGTCTAAAATTGTTTTATACCTGAAAAAGCTTTTTGTAGGTACATTTGCTGTAATTTATATTAATATATTATGCTCATTAGTGACTGAAAACGTTGCGTAGTAATGCTAGTACTAGGTTTTATTACAATATTCTATATAATATATATATATAAGAATCAAAGTCCTGACTGAATGATATGAACGCACAGCCTAAACCGCTGGTCGTAGAAACTTGAAATTTGGAGGGGGTATATTTGTCTTGATGCATAGGGGTGTACAGTCAACAACAAAAGTCGCTGTACAATCACACTTTTTTCTATTATCCTCATCATCTTAGACACCAATATTTGACCTCATCACTACCTAAAATCAGGTGTGTTATGTTATATTAAAATGTAAAAAAAACAATAATAATTACTGATTTGAAACAAATTTGGAAAATCGAGAACGATCAGCTACTTTTGTCGCTGACTGTACTACGAAACGTTTTTTTGGAATTAAAAAAGAAATTCAACTGTAACAGCTTGTACTAATATATACGTAGTAATACCTACATATTAATAGGTTATTTGTTTGTTGTTTTGTTCTATCCGTGATTTTACCCGACGCTTTGAACTGAAACGTCTTAACCCCCGATTAAACAGAGGGATGTTATAAGTAGAACGCGTGTGACATGTGTCTGTATGTGGCATCGTACCTCTCAAACGGATTAACATATTTTGATTTAGCTTTCTTTATTGAACAGCGCTTTCAGCGAAAAAAACATTGTGATGAAACCATAGATTGGTGGTGGGTACGGTATTTTCTAGTACTCGCCTCGCCTCGCCTTCAAGTTAAGAATCTGTCGCCAAGCACCTATAGGTGTGTTCCGGCAGCGTCAGTTAAGAGCCAGTTCCCAGTCCAGGTGCAGCGTGATGTCACCTACCTCCACAAGAAACTGTAAGAAGTAAATAAACAACGAATATTTCTGATATCAGTACCCCTAGTACAGGTTTTGATACTTTACAAAAACTATAAAAGTTTTCGTTTCCATCCATACATATTTTTTTCAGCGAATCTTACCGAGACTTGGAGGAACTGAAATCGTTAATACAGGTTATTTTAAATCGTTATAATCATATTCCAACAATGTTATTGAGTTACTTTTTGAATTTAAGCAGATCGAGTTGCCACTTTGACAAGTGGTAAATGGTATGGTAATAATGGTGGTGGTATTGGTGGTGGTAAATGTCGACGTTTACCAAAACTTTTATCGTTTTCAAAACTTGTACTAGGGGTACAGGACCAACTCGCCGGCAAGATATCTAACCTAGGGGTAGTTCACGACTTAAGTTAAACCTTCAGCTCATTTTAACTGCAACCATAACTGTGACTATTCTGTTATGGTGCAACTCGACCTTAATACCCTGTCGTCTCTCGAGTACCTTAATGATGATCGAAAAGCTTTTTTTACAGACCGTATTCCTGACGGAGTCTTTACGTGATTATTCATGTTTGTGTACCTGTTTGTCTGTCTGTCACAGCTGGATTTTATCAATAAGAAATGGCGTAACGGGAGAGCTTGACTGTAAAACGTGAGGTAGGAAGTTGGATTCCCGCTAAGAAAAAAATTGGGTATTAACACGAAAATTACAGGTAGGTTAAAATTGATTTGATTACATTATTAGTTAGTTAGTTAGATTCGATTCGATAATAATAATTAATTAAAGGAAAATAATTAAGAGTTGATGTTAAAAAATATAAGCTCCTAAAGGTCAGTATATTTTTTTGAAAACATCACTGCCATAGAATTTTAACAACCTTGCGTTTCCATGTTTCAAACCAAAGCTTATAACTCATAAAATTATCGCACAAGACACTCAAATTACGCTTCAGATTGTAAATTACCGCGTGTCAGTAATTAAATCGTAATTACATCACTCTAATACACTGTAATTACGGGATTTACAGCGTGTAATAACGGTAGCAGTCGTAACGAGGGGGCTTTACTGCATCGAGTGTCGGAACACGATGCGTGAACACCCTGGATTTACTTTTCTTTTCTAATTACCGGGTCTAATATTATAAAAAATATTGTGATAGATATCCTGTCCTAATTTATATATATATATAACTCAAAGGTGACTGACTGATGACTTATTGACATAGTGATCTAGCAACGCACAGCCCAAACAACTGGACGGATCGGGCTGAAATTTGGCATGCAGGTAGATGTTATGACGTAGGCATCCGCTAAGAAAGGATTTTGCGATAAACTGTAGCCCACGCGGGTGAAACCGCGGGGAACAGCTGGAACAACAGTAATATTAAAAGCGTGTTGAGTATGGATGGATAGATGGATGGATGTTTGTTACTCTTTCACGCAAAAACTACTAAATGGATCTGAAAGAAATTTGGAATGGAGGTAGCTTATACCCTGGATTGACACATAGGCCACTTTTTTAAATGGTTCCTGCGGGATAATGGGAAGACGTGGGTGAAACCGCGGGGCGTAACTAGTACCTAATAAGAGTAATAAGCGATGGTGGCAGAATGCTAACGCGTGCGACTTTCAAGGCACCGCGCGCCGACACCAAGTTCGAATCCTCTCAGCGGGACATTAAGTGGTAAGGTGAAAAATCCAATGTTGCACAAAAGCACACATAATTGTCCCGAAAAGTACCAAACATATACCGCTGAAATCGCCATCGCACTTCCGTTCACTCTTCAAGTCCGTGGTGCACTGCACTGCACTGTAGGTCATGTCAACCGAAGTATCTAAGTAGCTGTAAAAACTACCCTCATTTTCTCCGGTGACTTGGTCGCTCGTTGGAATCTCAGCTTGTGACCTACCTGATATTTAAAAGAACAACAACGCCTATACAAAAGGCTTAACAAATTCAGTGGAATATATCCTTTAGATCCTCGAAACAGATCGAGAGTTTGTCGGACAGAGAAAGTGTGTTTGGAAGTGTTTAAAGGGCTTAATAACTTTTGGATGTTTGTCAGATTTGGAATCTCGAAAACAAACCCTTGGGTAACTTTAAATTGGGTCGCTGGAGGGTGTGGGTACACCAAACATTGCGTATAGTAAATAACTAATTAAATATTTCGGAAATAATAGACGTAGACCACAACGAGCCATGGAGAGAGCCATGCATGGAGTTTCTTTGCGTGATAGAATCCGAAATGAGGAAATTTCCCGAAGAACCAAGGTCGCCGACATAGCTCTCAGAATTTGCAAGTTGAAGTGGCAATGGGCAGGCCACACCGCTTGACGAACCGATAACCGATGGGGAAGAAATGTTCCCGAGTGGCGACCACGAACCGGAAGACGTTCTGTAGGTAGGCCCCTCACTAGGTGGACTGACGACATTGTAAGAGTCGTAGGGAGCCGATGGATGCAAATGGCTAATAGCCGTTCATGGTGGCGTTCAAGGGGGGAGGCCTATGTTCAGCAGTGGATTTCTTCCGGCTGATGATGATGATGATGATGAGACGTAGATCGAGAAGATATAAATAGACCAAGTCAGAGATTGGTTGACGTCCAGTGGTCAGAACGATGGCCGACGACCGAACAAGATGGAATATGATCTACCGACAAAAGTATAGGTAAAATACTGGCCAAGAGCATGCTGAACTCGCGCATCGAGGATTCTGCAAAAATGGACTGATGGACCACTAAGTGATCCTATAAGGTTTTTATTTTTAACTTCCGACGCAAAAATAAGGGTGTTATAAGTTTTACGTCGATATCTGTCTGTTTGATTGTGTGTGTGTGTGTGTGTGTGTGTCTGTGGCATCGTAGCTCTCAAAAGGGTGACCGATTTAGATGCGTTTTTTTTTTCCATTTGAAAGCCAATTTCCTTGCAATGGTTCTTAGCTATGTTTGATGAAAATCGGTCCAAGATGTCGTGGTTTTTTTAAGTTTATAGTTATTTCTTTTGAAGTATAAGAAAAAAATCACGTATTTTTAAATAACTTAAAAACGTTTTTAATCGGCAAATGCTACTACAGCATAAATTAATTCCTCAACGACGACTTCTCGAAATGATTAGAATGGATCGGTCCGCTCCTACATTGCTATACCCTATTCGGGTCCATATATTCGCTAATCTTAACCACTAAGATCTCTTGTAGTATACTAACATATGAATGCAATAAATGATTGAATATGAATATGAATATATAAAACCCTAAAGAGCGCAAGTATTTGTTTCGTGATTGGGCGTTGTAGATCCTCGAGTCGCTTAATTTCTTCTGATACCCTAGATTCAGATAATCCTGTTTAGGGGACAGAGCCATTATGTGATTGTAATTATTATAACTTTTATTTCCGCAACCACAACTAAGTAGTTATCCCAAAACTTTTTCGAATAAGAGGTAAATGTTGACATACTTTTTCGCCTTCGTGAAAAGTTCCGCCCCACATAAATAATCGAATCAAAGGCATTAGAAGTCCTTTATTCGCTCTATGCGCTCATATTTTGCAAAATCTCTGACGCAGTTGTAAGATAAGAAGAGAGAAGAAAAAGACAAGAGAAGAGAAAAGACGTCACGGGAAGAGACGAGCAGACGAAAGCCAGACGGGGCTTGACGAGGACAAGACGGGAACTAAACGGGGACGAGATCGGGACGACACGGGGATGAGGCCTGGACGAGACGAGGACGAGACCGGGACGAGGCTGGGACGAGACTAGGATGAGACCGGAACGACGGCCTTCTTGGGTAATATATTTTTCAATACTTTAATGTTATTCATGTGAGTGTTACTTTAAATATCAGTTTTTAATCTGGAGAAAAATGGACCTACGAGAAAAGAGGGGATACTGCACATTTATTAGTTTCTTTGTAAAGCCCTTGTCATGTAGATTAACATTATGTTTAAACTTCTTCTATTTGTGAAAACTGTTAGGCCTATTTGTTTTATGTTATGTTTTTATGTTAATTTTTCTTATGTGCTGTTGGTTTCCCTTGTAATAAATAAATAAATTATTTAATATTTGTTTTAGAAGATGGTTGTAATCAGTCCCACTTTTCAGCATAAATAAAATTAAGATTGATAAAAAAGTTTCACCAACTTTCCAATCGTTTAGAAGACAATTCGCCATAAACTCAACCCACACCTTACCGTTACAACTAACTTATTCTCAACACGTACGGAGGCAACTTAATAGGTAATATTTGGCTTAATTTGGGCTCAGAGTTCTTCAAACAAAACGTTCAGTGTAAGCAACTACGTGACAATACAGTCTTGAGCAATGTTTCCCTTATACATAGGTATATAGACAGCCGAGGATAGAAGTTAAATCAAGAGTCAAAGTTTGGAAGTTGTGCTATGTGAACTCTTGTTGACTTAACGTTTAATGATACTGTTTTAAAGTACCTTGGTCGATAACATTTGGAATTAGGTTTTGAAACGCTCAAGTTTTGATCTATGTTTCAGTAGCGATTAAGTGACGTATTTGTATGAACTGACAGCGTCAAATCTGTGCTCAAGTACTGATTATCGCTTGAGTGTTATCTCCTAGAAAACGGGCCTAAAAGTTTTTGCGGGTAGGATTGTTGATATTATAACGGGTAGACGTGTCTATCTCCTCGCTTCCTCTCACGTTTTTTGCGTTACTATTGTCACTCAATAACTCGATTCAAATGTCAACGGTCATATACCTATTGATCGCGTTGTTTTAGCGCCGGTTTTATAAACGTCCGTTAGTTAAACGTCATATCTAATTTCAGTAAATTTGAACTTATTGTAAAATTTTCCATACCTACTAAAATTTGACAATAAGATGAAACTTACCGAAACGTTTTACTTGCGGACGTTTATTAAACTGGCCCTTACAACACAGTATATAAAGAACAGTAGGTTAGCTAAGGCCGCTCGACGAGTTAATTGCCTACTCTTGCGGTGACGCATAGGCGGCGCGTTCCGTACTGAGTGCATGGCCGCGGCCCCGGCCGCCTCCTTTCGTTTACGTGATTGTGTGCGTGAAAAGTGCGTGCGTACACGGTGCCGCTACTCACGCACACATTCAAACCGGCGACGGCCGATTTATATGAAGCTGAACTACTACTCCTTTACTATGCTTACAAGTTTCATTTTTGCACAGCAGGAAGAGACCGTAGACCCAAGTATCCTATCCTACTTATTAATATTATAAACGTGAAAGTTTTTGAGGATGGATGGATGGATGTTTGTTACTCTATCACGCAAAAACTACTGAACAGATCTGAATGAAATTTGGACTGGAGATAGCTTATACCCTGGATTAACACATAGGTTACTTTTTTATCCCGAAAAAGGTTCCTTCGGGATAACGAGAAGACGCGGGTGAAACCGCGGGGCGCAACTAGATTGAAATAAAGTTCAACTCGATACTTCAACGTGTTCTTGAGAAAAATATACGTGTCGAATTGAGAACCTCCTCCGTTTTTTCGTCGCTTTAAAAGGTTCTTGACAGACAGACCGACAGAAGAACAACAAAGTGATCCCATAAAGGTTCCATTTTTCCTTTATAAGTACGGAACCCTAAAAACATAATTAAAAAAAACTACTGTATTTTTTTTTACTAAATTAATAAATATCAATTATTCTAATGATGTGTTTGAGGTTTGATGCTTTTATCATTTGATCGCTGCAACTGTTCACCCATTCAGCACAAATATCTTGTCTCAAGCCTCAACTATAGTAACAGCATCCGTACCGGCTCGCTCCTCTGGGACGCCGGGGTCGAAGCTAAGCTCACCTTGATTTACTCTGTCTGTCGGTCAGTCCTCTGGGGTCAATACTTCGCGAACGGTCATTTAGGCTGTCTATTTATTTTGTACGCGATAGAAATACGAGGGTTGTTCACTTTGATATTGGTGTTGAGAGATTTAGATTATCATGTTACTATTTAATGTAAGCTTTTTTTTTACTATTTACAGGGTAGCGTTTGACCACAAGTCACCTGATGTTAAGTGACGATGTGGTCGAGGATGGCGCCACGCTACACCTGGACTGGGAACTGGCTCTCAAGTGAGGCTGCCGGAACACACCGATAGGTGCTTGGCGACAGATTCTTAACAAGAGGGTGGTAGCTAGCCAAGCGAGTACTAGAAAATACCCTACCACCAAGCAAACCAAAAGTTAACCAAAATTCAAAATTTGTTCTATTCAATAGGATACATTGTGATCACTATAAATCGTCAACTTAAATTTCACATGCCAGCATATGGCAAAATAGATATGACAATATCATAAATAAGACCAACATGTATTGTACTCTATTTTCAGTGAATAAATATCATTTCATTTCAGTGAATAAATATCATTTCATTTCAGTGAATAAATATCATTTCATTTCAGTGAATAAATATCATTTCATTTCAGTGAATAAATATCATTTCATTTCTTAAAACAAGCTACGCATGTTCCTCCTACGCCGGCAAAAGAACAGGCAAGAAACTAATTTTCGCGCAATCACATTGAGAATTTTATTCTTATTACTAATTGATTGAATTGGAGCAACTTCACTAAAATCCCAAGCTTTTTTTTGTCATCTAATAGTCCCGATATTTGAATTACCCCCGGCGCAAAAAGAGGGATGATTTCAATTTAGTTTTTTTTGTATGAAAGATGAGTTACGGGCGAGTGTTTTTAGCTGTTTGATGAAAATCGGTCCGAGATATTGGGGGTTTTTAAATTTTAAATTTATAGGTCGTTGCATTGGCATCACATGATGTGTGTATTTGCTAGTGTCATGTATTAAGTATTATAAACTTACAGAGTAGGTACTTATCAAGTATTAAACTGAGGGTAAAGAAAAAAATACAATAGATCTTGTATTTTATTAAAATAAATCTTTCTCTAATCCGCTTGTACTCGGATCTTTCTTGTAAGTATAAGAATAAGTACTCACAAATCCGGATCCGAAAAGCGTTGCTCACTTTAATCCGATCTTAAAATTATAAACAAAGACAATCCGTACATCATTTGCCGATAAACCCTTTTTGGAATAAACCCCCTTTGTAAAAGGGGAGATAATTAAATTGAAACGAAGAAAAGCTTTGAAATGAAACCTCCGACATCGAGCCGTGTTGACAATAATGTGATTAAAAACCTTCGTATGAATATTTGTACCTTTACACTAAATCACAGGTTCATAAATAAAATTTAAATTAAAAAACCCGGTTAAGTGAGAGGGACGCGCGCACCGAGGGTTCCGTACAAACTAGTATTTTTTTTGTTAATAAACTACATAATAAGTACGGTTCTTTAAGGCGCTGGTTCCCAAACTAAGCTGAAAAACGGTTAATTAAAACTATCGCTCTGTGTAATTTTGGTCTAAAAAAATCTAATAAAAATATATGTTAATCTACTTGATATATAGCAGAACACCTTCAGGTCGAAAAATGCAATAAATATATTTATACATTGAAAAAAATTGTGCATAGTGCCCCATTTTCTAAAAGTTTAATACTGCTTAACTCTTAATTATATTATATAAATTATATATGCAACAAAGACTTGTTAATACCATCAGCGTATTAAGAAATATATTACCCAAAACACATTTAGGCCATTTTTTGAAAATCTGCTTTAATTATTTTTTGCGAATTTTTCACGTATTTCATACTCGCAAATCGCCACGTCAGTCTCTCAAAGACAGTGCGGGATGCTTTTACCTGATCAAGCAAGGTCAACGGTGTATGGCAGGGCCATAACATGTGCTGTATGACCTTGCTTCATGCTTAATTTCATGATTCTAGATTAACGGGAAGTAAGTACCCTCTTTTGATTCCCATGTGTAATCGTGAAAAATGCAAAAATATGCGACATAAACAGACATATTTTATGTTCGCGTTGACTCACAAGTTTGCTTTTTTCACAGCTGAAAGAGACCGTAGACCCAAGCGTTTGAAATACATTTCAACTTGATACCTCAATGTGCTCTTGATAAAAAGATCTTTACAGACACACAGACGTAAGGGTTCCGTTTTTCCTTTAGAGGTACGGAACCTTAAAAAAATTTAATAATGCCACTATAACGGAGCTGAAAACAGTGAAAAACTACATATTATGACGTCATGTCAACTGAAAAGTATATTAAAACATCCGCAGCTATTTCTCGCTTGTAGCAAACTCATATTTTCCGTCTGCAGAGCAGCTGCTATGCCTAATTAAATCCTTTATAAATTATGCTCGCTTCTAAAAAATAAATAAGCAGCCAAGTCACATTCTCCATGCTTTTTTGTGCCTGTTGCTTTCTCCGGCACGGTCAGCTTGCTAAAAAATTATTTCTCGTTATACAGATTCTTGTGAAGCTACTATAATTATATAAATAACTAGTTGCACCCCGCGGTTTCACCCGCGTCTTCCCGCAGGAACCTTTTTCGAGATAAACATATGTGTTAATCAGGGTATAAGCTATCTCCATTCCAAATTTCGAGCGATGGTGTCCGAACGGTTAGACGTGCGACTTACAAGACGCCGACACCGAGTTCGAATCCTCTCGGCCCCGCACCTATGACTCAATAAGTTATGTGCGGATTTTCCATCGCTCAAAACGGTGAATGAAAACATCGAGAGGAAACCGGCATGCCCAAGAACTGCAACATTCAAGGGCATGTGACATCTACCAACCCGCACTGGGCCAGCGTGGTAGATTACAGCCCATACTCTCTCTCTGAGAGAAGGCCAGAGTCCCAGCAGTGGGAACGTGAAAGGCTGATAATGATGATTCCAAATTTCATCAAAATCGGTTCAGTAGTTACGGTGATACGTGGTAACAAACATTCACTCACACACACAAACTTTCGCATTTATAATATTAGTAATATTCATGTGCCTTTTAAAATTTATATTCTGAATATTTGTTAACATATTGTACTATGATATTAAGCATTATAATCAGCCTACTCAACTTTGTCCGCTTAAAGTTTGAACGTTATTCACAAAGTTCTACTCAATTGAACCGATCTAAAAACTTTAGCGGCGTGAGTGAGCACACTAGGGAACACACTGAGCCAGTTGGGAACTCTTTAGAGCTATTACAGGCAGTTCGACAACTCGCTACTGAGAGCAGTGGTGGTTAATGTATCGTAAAGCAACGAAAAGCACGCTTTTTATACTACATATCAAATAGCAAATGCTATCGTGGCTCCACCAAGCAGTGGCGGATTTACCAGCAGGCTGAGTAGGCTGGAGCCTAGAGCGGCACATATTAGGGGCGGCAAATTTGGAGCCACAAACCATTCAACATGTACCTATCTTTCACCAAGGCATACGCTGTGTGGACTGCGTGGTGGCAGTTCAGTTCGAGAGAGATGTTATTAGAGCGACGGCTCGACGGGGAAGTCTCATCCTAAATTGCTTTGAAAAGGAAAAGTTCTGTCAATTAACTAAGATATCGAATTACAGAGATTAGTAGGTGCGGCAAAATAATTTGCAAAATAATTTAATAGCCTACGGGCGGCAAATGTGTAAATCCGCCACTGGCCTCAAGCCAAAGGGGAAAGTAGCGACGTGGGTACCAGAGTACCAGGAGAACAGAAGTTCATTGGAGATACGATAACATTTACAATTTTATTCTTACTATACTGTTTTATAAGAAGCTCTATCAATAAGATTTCTTTCGGTTGGTTGTGCACATTGGGATATGGAAACATAAACATTAACGAATTACTGGATTACAACCAAAGCAGAACCCGTTGACGAGTTGACGCATCATTTTCGCATGCTATTAAAAAGCACGCTAAAAAAATGCTAGCACAAAAACATGTTATTGGCATAATCATAAAGCAACTTTGTACACTATATCCAAAACAAATCTCAAAAAATATGATTTATTTCTACAAAATCCATTTATACTAAAGAATGAAAAATAGGTTTCGCTGCAAAATGAGCACTAAAATGAACTGTAAATATAGTTTTAAAATCCCCCCCAGAGTGCAATGAATAATTCAACTGACGCAACTCGATCGCTCGAGAGTTCGCGTCGATATTAAATCTTTGATATCGATGCGATGAAAACAACGGAGCTATTGTGAGGAACGATATTGAAACGATGGGAACCGGTTTTACAGTAAAAAATGGCATGAAAAGTCAGAAAGCGGTTTCATAACTTAAATTCAGAATGGCAAGACTATCGATATGTTAATGTGTTGCTTTTTTATAACGGCCATAATTAATAGCCTATTATCGACTATATCTACTTTATCGATTTACCCTATGAATATGACACAAGCTCCATAGAAGTAATGTCAAAATTCTATATAGGGCAAACTGCGGATAGACATTACTTATAACAAGAAAAGTTAAAAAAAAAAGACAGGAAACCAAGCAACAAACAGACTAAGTTTCACTTATTAATAACTAGCTGTTCCCCGCGGTTTCACCCGCGTGGGCTACAGTTTATCGCGATAAAAAGTATCCTATGTCCTTTCTCAGGCTCTAGACTATATCTGTACCAAAATTTTATTTCAATCCGTTCAGTAGTTTAGGCGTGAAAGCGTAACAGACAGACAGACAGAGTTACTTTCGCATTTATAATATTAGTAGGGATACTAGCTATAAGCTATAGGTACCCCGTGATTTTTAACGACTTCTTGATGTGTCCTTCTTTTAGGCAGCGACGCAGCAACGGAAAGATGTGATTTTTTGCATAGAGTATTTCCCGGAAAGATATATGCATGCGTCTCTGTGGAAATCTCCCGGCAAATAAAGCTGCGGGGTACAGCCGCAGGTTATTTTTTTCCTCGATCGGGAAGCCTTAATACCGTTCATATATCGTTCCTCGCCTATCCCACACAATGCAGACTCACGGCCGTAAGCTGACATTGCCAACGTGATTAAACGAAAGCCTTCTTGAAACGTCGGCAGCGCGACCCTTGAATGTAAATATCATTAGAAAAAACTTATAGTCCACTAGTTGCGCCCCGCGGTTTCACTCGCGTCTTCCCGCAGGAACCTTTTTCCGGGATAAAAAGTTGCCTATGTGTTAACCCAGGGTATAAGCTATCTCCATTAAAAATTTCATAAAAGTCGGTTCTGTAGTTATGGTGATAAGTGGTAACAAACATTCACACACACACACACACAAACTTCGCATTTATAATATTATTATATATATATTATATATGTAGTATTACTCGGTTACTGCTTGTGGGGTCTGGTCTGCTTTGGTTGTGATCCCGCAACTCGTTAATATTCATGTTCCTATATCCCAATGTGTACAACCAAACAAGAGAAATCTTATTAGTAAAGCTAATTAAAAAATATCGGACTATTAGATGTCAAAAAAAAAGCTTGGGATTTTAGTGAACTTGCTCCAATTCAATCAATTAGTAATAAGAATAAAATTGTCAATGTGATCGCGCCAAAAAAATTACCTGCCGGGCGTTTCTTGCCTGTTCTTTTGCCGGCGTAAGGAGGTTGGAACAGGCGTAGCTAGTTTTAGGTTGACGTTTTAAAGTGTATCCCATTGAATAAAAATGTTTTGAATTTTGAATTTTTGAATTTTTATTACTACTGTATTCAAACAGATACACTTTCGTATTTTGTATAAATAAGTGTTAAGATGAGAATATTATCATAGTAAAATAAGAATTTCTCTTTTCTTTATGTATGTACCTACTATGATATTAATCAGCACAGAGTACGTAATTAAACACATGGTTACCTCCTCATTTAGTTATGCGCTACAAGCGTGTCTCGTAATATCGACTCGATTAACACACGATCCTTTGATGTTGTCGATGTGTTTCCGGTAAAATTAATTACCTTTATGATCACCTACACTTTTGATTACTGTCATGTAGGTAGGTATATTATGTGGGCAAACTTTAACACAGTGTTGCCAATGAAAATTTGCGGGCGTGTACATTGGGTAAAAAAGCTGTATTTGTATAGGAATATACCAACGGAGGGCCGTGTCACTGCTTAAAAAAGGGAAAACCCTTTAACTGCGCCATTTGGCTAATGTTTGCAAATTTTCTCTATTTTTTGGAAAAAAAAACAGTTGTACATATTTATAATTTTTAATAGCTTTAAATTTTATTTAAACTTGTTATCCCGGTACAAATCTCTAATATTGTCTGTATATTCTGTGTTGTCTTAAAAAATATATCAATATTGATAGTCGAAAATAAATGGTATTGAATATCGCTCTGAGCACGCGCTTTGTATACGTAGGTACTAGGTACATAGGTTAGGTATATACTAGGTACTCGTTTGTTTAGTATTTGTTTTGTATACCGGATACCACCCGCCGCCGGCGCCAGGAACTCCTGCTATTCGATGGGGGGCCCACCCTGGAATTCCCCCGCTACCCTATTAAGTCAATTCAAATAAAAACGGCCAAATTTTACACTGGTAATTTGTAAAAAAAGTCTTCTTCATTATCAGCCTTTCACGTTCCCACTGTTGGGACTCTGGCCTTCTCTCAGAGAGAGAGTATGGGCTGTAATCTACCACGCTGGTCCAGTGCGGGTTGGTAGATGTCGCATGCCCTTGAATGTAGCAGTTCTTGGGCATGCTGGTTTCCTCACGATGTTTTCCTTCACCGTTTTGAGCGATGGCCGTCCACATCCACCGTTTTGAGTCTTCTTACCAGCACTTATTTGCTTAATTTTTATGTAGCTGACGAGACGAGAATGTTACTCGCCTGATGGTCTGTTGCTGTTCGTTAGTCTCGCTACAACTCGAGAACGGCTGGACCGATTTGGATATTTTTGATCTTGAAATATTTGTGGAAGTTCAGGGAAGGTTTCAAAGGTGAATTTTATTGGCGATACAAAGTTCGCCGGGACAGCTAGTTAGTATATATAACTAGCTGTTCCCCGCGGTTTCACCTGCGTGGACTACAGTTTATCGCGATAAAAAGTATCCTATGTCCTTCCTCAAGGTTCAAACTACCTCTGTACCAAATTTCATTTAAATCGGTTCAGTAGTTTAGGCGTGAAAGAGTAACAGACAGACAGACAGAGTTACTTTCGCACATACGATCGATGATTATAAGTAAGGGATAAAACTGACATGAATTTAAAACTACATACTAACACATATCTAACTGTTCACATGAATGAAGCTTTCAGCATAAATGTTTGCATTTCAGCCGTGAGCGAAATGATAACATCGGGCACTATTAAAAACGATGACTGCAAATATTGGCAGCGCGGTGTTGATAAAACGTTTTGTATACGCGCTCGACTAATAATTGGGCACAATATTATACTAGATATTGGACTGCGGTGTTTTAATATCAAAAACCTTTACAGCTATCGGTTTTTGAACAAATTGCACACAGAATTAATGCTATGAACTTACTTTTTTGCTGTTTAAAAATAATATTCGCCACCTGTAGTGGTTCAACGCAAGGTTTTTCGTTACTACTTACCGGGAAGCGTTTGACTACAAGTCACCGGATTGGGCTGAACTGGTTCTCAAGTGGGGCTGCCGGAGAACACATCGATAGAGGCTTGGCGACAGATTAAAAAAAAAACAATTTATTGCCACTATAACACAGAGACTTATCCTAGGTTCCAGTTACTTATCTAATTAATTATAGGGCAATAGGACAGCTTCAGCATGTGCTGCATTCCCATAACGATTATTATGTGAGCGCAGCGCTGTTTTTGAAACTACCCTGTGCTCGGACAGATCTTCGCCGATAAAATTGGTTACAAAAAAGCGGTATATTTACGGGGTTTCTTATATAACTTGAGGGTTAGCCAGGTGAGCACTAGAAAATGCCCTACCACCAAGCTATGGTTTCATCACGATGTTTTCCTTCCCTGAAAGCTCAAGCTCATTGTAGGATTTGAACTCACGATCTAAAAATCGCGAGCCGACGTCACTACCACTAGCCATGATCGCTTCTTTTTCGTTCTTGAAGACCACCGGTGAGTAGATAGATT
The DNA here is from genome assembly GCA_931315375.2 of Opisthograptis luteolata. Taxonomy (NCBI): domain Eukaryota; kingdom Metazoa; phylum Arthropoda; class Insecta; order Lepidoptera; family Geometridae; genus Opisthograptis; species Opisthograptis luteolata. The sequence goes on from OV928038.1 coordinate 12,720,448, forward strand.
CTATATATTTCATTCTCCTCTGTATGAGTCGACCAGTAATTGTTATCATGGTCAATAGTCAATAGTCAATTTTTATTTATTCAATAGGATACATTGTGATCACTTTAAAAAGTCAAACTTAAAACTAGCTACGCCTGTTCCAACCTCCTTACGCCGGCAAAAAAACAGGCAAGAAACGCCCGGCAGGTAATTTGGCGCGATCACATTGACAATTTTATTGTTATTACTAATTGATTGAATTGGAGCAAGTTCACTAAAATCCCAAGCTTTTTTTTGTAATCTAATGGTCCGATATTTTTTAATTAGCTTTACTAATAACATTTCTCTTGTTTGGTTGTACACATTGGGATATGGGAACATGAATATTAACGAGTTGCGGGATCACAACCAAAGCAGACCAGACCCCACAAGCAGCACCCGTTCACGAGTTGACGCATGTGCCAGCCATCGCTCTCCTCGACCATATGAGAGGGAAGAGGGCGACCCGAATGACATGATACTTTATTTTGTCTTTAAAGTAAAACAGCAGGTTTTCTTTTGCAACAAACTGTTTTTTCCAGCGCAACGTGCGTAAACAAACCAGCAGAAAACGTTTTCCTTTTAATAACTCAGTAGATATTTCGGCGGATTTTCGTATAATATTTCCACCTCGACGATAGGCGTGGAAGAGCTAATAATTTTGGAGATAAGGCGCAATATAAAATCCAACAGTAAGGACTTTGAGACTCTACACTGCATTCGCGTTACATTGTTGCGATTATAATGACTATTAGTTAAAGGTCTAGTGTTTCCGCCGAAGGCTTGCTTGGGGTTGCAGATGGTTTAGCAATTAAATTCTTGGATCCTTTTATGACTTTAATGCTATATTACAATGGTTTTTGAATAAATATGAAAGTTTGACGTTAGAGTAAATGCGTCGCAAATGATGTCTTGAGTGAATGTAGCCGCGTGCGCAGCGAGCGCCTCCCGCTCCGCGTTCTGTCCCCGCGGTCGCCCGGCTGCTCCATTGGAGTGAAGTAGGCGCCAGAACACACAATTTTTTTTATGAGCCTTATTACTACTGAGCAAAAGTATAGGCGAGCAGCCGTCTGACAGTTTTTGGTCGCACGTCAAAGGGTACGCGCACGTCCTGGTACGCAATTTAGGGAAGGTAAAATGGAAAGACAGGCGAGTGGCCAAATTCGTGGAGCGCTATGGATCGATTTACCTCGCGTTCTGGTTCTCGGCGGTTCGTATAGAGCTGTGCGCGGATCCAATGTACGCATCGAATCCAGCGCTGGATTGCTTACTGGAAAAATGTAAACCGGTACTGGAATGCACTGAATCCAGTTAGCATTCCAGGCCAGAAACTGGATTGGCGGTCTACTTTTGAATCCAGTGCGACCAATCCAGTGAAACTGGAATAATGTAGACGGCCAATCCAGTGCCATTTGAAACATTTTTCTTCTTGAAATCATCGGCACTGTAGTGTTCAAACTTAACGGCTTCTAAATAACTGGAATAATGTAGACGTTACAAATCTAGTCCAACACTGGACTGGATTCTCGATGGATCACTGGACTGGAATAATGTAAACCGGTCATTAGGTACCGAATGCACGGACATCCCTAAGGGTGAAACCAAACGAACGCAATTTTGGTGAGTCGTGAGCGCGTATTTTCGGTCGCTCCTGAATTTTAAACTCATTTTACGTCGTCGTGTGGCACCAACTGCCCTTTTGTATCAAACCGAATGCAGCAGAATTTATGTTACCGAAATTCTGCGGCTCACTCACAAAATTACGCTCGTTTGGTTTCACCCTTACTGTCAGTATGTTATAACAAAAGAGGAAGGGTTCGAACATCCGCATTATAATTTGGTTATGGAGCTGTTTGATAGGCACGAGGTGCGAAGCGCTCAGAGAGATTGTCTTGTAAAAATAGACCTTTCTGACATTGACTCGAATTTTCGTTCCGAGGGTTAAATGGGATTATTAATAATCAAAATCGGAAGGAAATATATTACGTTTAAGACAATTTAGCTGTATGGCTTGTTTTTCTTTAGAATTAATTTAATTTGTTTAGTTACAGCCAAGCTGAGCAGGTGTTCCGCATTTTACCGGATATCTCGGTTTTTAGCTATAAATTTAGCCATGCCCCTTAGTTTGGTGAAACCAATACAAGATATATCATATTTCAATTTCAAAGCTTTTTTACTACTTACAGGGTAGCTCTTGACCACAAGTCACCTGACGTCTTGTGACAATGTGGTCGAAGGCGTCACACTACACCTGGATTGGAAACTGGCTCTCAAGTGAGGCTGCCGGAGCACACCGATAGATTCTAAACTTAAAGATGCTAGCTACTAGCTAGACAGGCGAATACTAGAAAATACCCTACCACATGCCACCCCCAAGCAAAATACTATATGTGATTTATTTTGTTGATTTATCTATAACTCAGCAACGAAACGATGAATTGGCATGATTATTTCTAGAGTAAGTTTATGAGCTAGAGAGTGTTTTTATCCCGAAAAAGTTCACGGTTTTTGATTAAATATCTTCGCAAGAGACACCGCGGGGCGTAGCCAGTAGAACATAAAAACAAATGCTCTTCTACATAAGACAAGAGATGATGTGGTGAATTAATAAAATAGTACAAACGTTGAGAAGTCGTGATGAATGGAATGATACGCGCCGAGACTTGGGCAGGTAGTGTGCGGCCATGAAACAGGCGATTACCACAGAGATAATTTTGTTTTCTTTTACTTGTATCGAAATAAAATGTTATATTTGAATGAAAGACATTTTATTTTACTTAAACAGATAACATTATTTGTAATATTGGAAAAAACCCTTAAATGTGATTTTTTACTACACAAGCAATTAACGAAATAAAATATTTGAACTCTGTATAGTACCTATCTGTAATTCATATTTTTTATCATCCAATTACGTTACTATTACTTTTATTGTTGTTCTAGTTATAATTTTTCTTGTATAGTGTTGTGTCAATAAAGAGTTAATCGATCTATCTATCTCCGTTCCCACTGCTGGGATCCTGACCTCTCAAAGAGAGTATGAGCCACAATCTAAAACGCTGTCCCAGTTCGGGTTGGTAGATGTCGCATGTCACACGACGTTTTCCTTTACCATTTTGAGCGATGGCAAATCCACACATACCTTATTAAGTCATAGGTGCGGGCCGAGAAGATTTGAACGCCGCCGTTTGTAAGTTTTTTCGGCCACCCATCGCTCGCCCTAATCAAAGCAAACTTTTATCCTTTTGTTTTTTTGCTATCCCGCCATTTCCCTAGCCCCGCTCTGACAGCAAGTCAGCTCGCAGATAACTCAGACACTTCCGCGCGCCCACATTGTGCTAGCGCCGTATTTCATCGCTCGCACTGTAACACAATCCTATTATGTGCTTATAATTAAGCCGCTGCGCTTACATTGTAAACAACATGCTTGTCAAGAGCTTACGAGAGAATGTGTCGAGGTGTCATTTTGAGTTTTTGAACTAATGAAGATTGCTGTTGATGGAACCATAGCTTGGCAGTAAGGCATTTTCAATTGCTCGCCTGGCTAAGAATCTATTGCCGAGCACCTATCGGTGTGTTCCGGCAGCCCCACTTCAGAGACGATTCCCAGCCCAGGTGTAGCGTGGCGTCATCTACGACCACATCGTCACTTAACATCAGGTGACTTGTGGTCAAAAGCTACAATGTAAGAAGCAAAAAAAAATCATCAAAACCTGTTCAGTAGCTTTTGCGTGAAAGAGTTACAAACATCCATTTTTTTTTATTTTTTATGTACGTCATTCTGGTTTTTCCTCGGACAGTAATGTCCGGAGACTTTTCTCTGCTGACACACCTTGTCACCAATTTGCTCTATTGTTACTACCTACTCCAAATTCTTGATGAATTTGGAGTTCTGAGGGAAGTAGAGTATGTTGGGATAAAAGGGAATGGGAGGGGGGATAAGGGCTTTTTTTCTCTTTTTTTTTCATATTTAATACCCATTTATTATCTGTTGTTTTTTAAATATTTTTTCTTTTTTACCTTATCTATAAACAGATTTATTTGCTTATCTCTCTATCTTTTATGGTAATTTATCTTTATTTTATACATCCATTCATCCATCCATACTCACAAAGCACATTTATAATATCTTATTAGTTGGATTTAGGATTTATTTTTACTTGTCTTTGGCTAAATACTTAAACCACGTGACTTTTTGGAAAAAGGCACTTATTGCTATCCACGTGAGTGGCTTCACGAGAATAGCTAGTAGACGTATAAAGGAGGTAAAACACATGAAACCGAACGTGCAGTAAAGACATCTAGATCAGTGGTTCCCAAAGTTTACCACGACTCACCTGACAAAAGGTTCCATAATCGGACTAATCTCTTGGTTTTCATACAGGAAAAAGGCATATAAATAAGTAGGTATATAAATTAATGAAGTACCTACTGTGAAACAAGAAAAAAAAACGATAGATAAAACGGGACTCTAGTACTAAAACTTCGCTGTCCGTCCGTCTATCTGTCTGTCTGTCCGTCTGTCACCAGGCTTTATCTCATAAGCCATGATAGTAAGACAGTTGAAATTTTCACACTTTCACAGCTGATGATGTATTTCTGTTGCCGCTATAACAACAAACGCCTACTAAAAAACAGAAAAATAAAATATTTAGGGGGCTCCCATACAGCAAACGTGATTTTTTGCCGTTTTAATAGATAATTGTACGGAACCCTTCGTGCGCGAGTCCGACTCGAACTTGGACGGTTTTTTTTTAATAAGAAGGATTCATTTGTTTTCAACTTTTTGTCATTATAGCCGTCATCGCCCGCCCGTTGGCCCGGTCGATCTGCCTTCCTACTTTTCAGGACGCACCCAATATTCGCTACGGCCCATACTTTGGGAACAACTGATCTAGATTATTCTGAATAGACGACGCTCCGTATATCATGTCCTGCTGACACTTGACAGTGTGCACAACCCAGCGCTCGCCTTTTAGCGGAGGAAATGCATTCAGGTGGCTGGATCTCGTCGGGAAAACATCTATGTCGGGTTTTTAATTCGTTATTTCTCTGACATGTGGGACGAATGTATTCGGTCTGTGTTTTAGAATCGTTTAGCTCTTTTCCTAGTCCTGCTTACTGACTTTTGGGCCAGTTATAATTAAGCCAGCATGGTGAAATATGACTCTTACTCTCTCTCTCTCTCAAACTAAAATAAAGCTTGTGTGCCAACAACAGTGCCCGATGTTTCTTGCCTGTTCTTTTGCCGGCGGCGGCTTAAGGAAGCTGGAACAGGCGTTTTAAAGTGATCATGGTTTTTGGTTTTTGAAGTAAAGATGGACCGGTTACATGATCCGAGATACACACGAAAAATGGAGCACAGCTGTCTCTGACTGATATCGCAGAGATGCTAAACGCCGTAGAGGACTTCAACAAAAGAGATGGTAAAACGACTTCAAAGTGACGATTGGACACCATTGGAGAAGGGTAGCGCGATACAGAGCCCAGTGGAAAATGTAAGAAGAGGCCAAGAGGCACACTGGATTTCTGGATATTTTATAATCGAACCGCAACTCACTTAATAAGTAATTTTAAAACTTGTAGTTCGGAATAAAATTTCTTATTATCCTACATTTTTTTTTGTGGGAAGTACAATTCTTTCTAATACCACCTTCTTCCTTCAACCCCCAACCAAGTTCCATTTTCGTTCCCGCGACAATTTTACATATCTCTTGCACAATTAATTCATCCCGCGAAATGAATGGAGATAAGGACTCAGCTTGAATTACATTTTGTGGCCGGGATATTTAAATAATATTCCCCTGGGGTAATTTTATAAAAGTTAATTTATAATGGCAATACTTTCGGGACTATCATTTGCGCTACTGCGTGATTATATGGTGTGTTGCGGAAGCCCCATTTGAGAGCTAGTTCTTAATAAGGTGTAGCGTGGCGCCACATTCGACCACATCATCACTTAACATCAGGTGAGTTGTGATCATACGCAAGTAAAAAAGAAATGTATTATAAACGTTGCAATTGTGTTGACTTTAAAAAAAATAGGTGTTTTAGGTGTAAATGATGATATTTGAGAGATATGATGAGATCATTATCTGATGAGAGCTGAATCTTTTTACCACAACACTATTTTGGTTTCATGAAAAGTAAGAGCACTTTTAATGTAATTTTACTTCGTTTGATTAAAGACTAGGCTTTAAAGCAAACGCTAAGTAAACTTATCTCGTAAAAGTATTTAAAACAAAGCTAGATTAACAGCTTTAAAAACAATCATCTCCTTTTCTTACTTCAGTGGTCAGAACACGACAGCAATACTATGCACCTTACAGCCGAATCGACACTATTGTCATAAAAGAAGAATTTATTGAAAGCATACCAAACATATCGAAGATCCAACTCAAACAAAGAGTATTTTACTTCGACGCTCTAAATGTAACCTTGTAAGTTACGCAAGTACATTACGGACTAGAGCATAAGGGGTTACCAGGCAGCAAAATATGCCCGCGGGGCGAGTAACTGGAACCACTGGGAAATCACTAAACGAGTCTTAGTACGTTACCTCACCTCTATAAAGTCCGGTACACATGGGTCGGTTTTTTCACGCTCCGTAGAAAAGGTGAAGATATTTTAGGCGAGAATGTTTCAGTTGAAAACGTGGATCATAATGCTGGAAATTAATTTCGCCTGACTTACTTTGGGTAGGTATAGGTATAATGTTTTTCAACTTTTGGGCAGCAGCTCAATTTCATTGCCATTGTAACGTTCTTGAAATATAGACGACGCGACGGCAAGAGTTCAGTCACAGAATTCAGTTTTAATGTTAAATAAATTAATGAGGCGGCTGAGCCTGAAATTACAGATTGGGGCTAAGCTCGGAGTTTCTCTTAAAGATCGAATCAGAAATGAAGTGATCCGACAGAGAACCAAGGTAAACGACATAGCCTATAGGATCAGTAAGCTGAAGTGGCAATGAGCTGGACCTGGACATATAAGCCAAAGGACCCATAATCGTTGGAGCAAACGTGTTCTTGAGTGGAGACCGTATCTTGGTAAACGTAGTGTAGGACGTCCTCCGGCTAGGTGGAGCGACGATATACGCAAAATGGCTGTCACAACCGGATTTTATAAAAAAAAATGGCGTAGCGAGGGAACTGTTAATTGCAAAGCGTGAGGTCACGTGTTTGATTTCCGCAAAAGAGCATTAAAAAGAAGTGCCAGTACGTAGGACTCCCTCCAGCTAGGTAGAGCAGCGATATACGCAAAATAACTGGCAGCGGTTGGATAAGAGAAGCCGAAGATCGGATTCAGTGACGTACTTTGTGAAAGGCCTATATCCAGCAGTGTGGTGTACACAGGTTGATTATGATGATGATGAGGTCTGTAGCAGGTCAAACGATATAAGTACTGGAGACCAAAGAGGTAGTAGCCTACATACCTTAATATCTTCGAAACCTCTTTGCTCAAAACCTGCACTGCCATAAACACATTTAACCAAAGAGGTTGCATTCTAGCCTAAATAATTAACTATCACACGTAGGCTGTAACCTCTTTGCCCGATTGGCGAAAGAAGATAAAGTTCCTTTACCCAGGGTAACTACCATGTTCGAGTATAGACTGAATATGGCTTTTTTTCCTTATAAAGTAGACCACTAGCGTTATTGACGTGACAACGTCTTATAATTCGATAAAGCCGGCTGCACGCACGAAAAAAAAATGACTCATGCGGCGTTACCTCGCTCTGAGGCGTTCCATGTAAGGCTTGAAGTGCAAGCGAGAGCGCGGAACGAGCGACAAAGAAGCACAATCGGCCAATCGACGTTGTCACGTTCAACTATCGTCAGTAAACCGACTTTACAGACAACCAATTTTTTTTATTTCTTCTTTCTTATTGGTAAAAATTAAAGCCAAATCACATACCAAAACAGCCCTGACACCTAGCATAGACTGCCTGTATCTAGGGCACTTTTTTTTAATGCACAAATATTTATCTCGTAAAAAAGTATTTTCACGGTTTTGATGCGTCTAACCTGCGTTTTTGAACAGAGCTTTAAATATTTATAGGCTTATTTCTGCCACATTCCAAGAAGCCTGAATATTATATTCGCCCAAAGAGACTCGATTTTTGTTGTGTTTTTCTTTTATGTGGCTAGAGGTTGAATTATAATGAACGGTTGACATTTGACAAGTTCCTATAAATACTCCTGGGGAATTAGATCCCAGGCTTATACCCATAGAAGTTATTCAAATATCGAGCTTTTAATAAGCAAAAATAATTTCTACATAAACATATTGATATGATATGAAGCAAGCCCGTAAAAACCCGTAAGGTATGGCGTATATAAATAATATTCGAAGGAAATTTTCATTTGACATTATATATGTTTTTTTAAGAATCTTTAAGGCTTTTTTGGTGGCAATCTAATTGTCAACGTGAAAACATAGAATTATAAGACGAATTCTATGCGTGAAAATATGTTTTTATTTCCAAAACTTGTGTGTCTTCGAGGTATAATATTGGTGTGAAATGTGTAATATTGGTGGACTATTAACCATTGTGTTAATGTGTACGAGTGTGAGAAATTGAAATAAGGTTGTGAAAGTGACATTTCTAGATGCTCCAAAAAAAGTCCGTGTAAAGTTTAAGTAAAGCGCCACTACTTTACTTAAACACTATCCTCATCATCATCATCATTTAAACTTAATTCAACTCTCTGAGTTTGAAATATTTTATACTTGACACTGGCAAATGCACTAATCGTGTGACGCTATAAAAAAAAAGATTCTTCAAAGAGGTTTGCTTTGTCTATATACAGTGCCGCTATTATACATTTTTATAAAAACTAGTTATTTCTTGAAGTTTCACCTGTGTGGACTAAAAGTTATCGCGATAAAAAATATCATAAGTCCTCCTTCAGAGTTTTTATTTAATTTTTTATTTTTATAATTCTTTTATTAGTTTATTCTACTTATAGGGTAGCGTTTGACCACAAGTCACCTGATGTTGAGTGACGATGTAGTCGAAGGTGGTGCCACGCTACACTTGGATTGGGAACTGGCTCTCAAGTGAGGCTGCCGGAACACACAGGTGTGATTTTTAACTTGAGGGTAGCTAGCCAGGCGAGCACTAGAAAATTCCCTATCACAAGCTATAGTTTCATCATTATTTGTTGATAGTTGGAAAACAGTTATAGATATATGTTTAGATTATTGTGAGCGTCTGTAATCTTTCCCTTATGTTGTACCTAGTTATGCAGTCGCCCGGTCGCATGATAAGAACTTCCAGCGAAACTGCTAACGCAGTGTCTACGGGCCTCTGTGTAATGCGTGGGTAGTAGTAGTTGCTTACAATAATAAGTTAGTCTTAAGAATCATGTCATTTTGATTGGACGTAAAGTAAATTAGATTTTTATTTTAAAATTAGTTTTTTTTAAAAGACCTTTTTCGCTTCCATAAACTTGTCTACCTACCATTTTATTTATTGTTATTATTTTTATGATGATTAATATCTATTTATGCGAATACTTGTTGACTCGGTAAGTTATTCAGTAATTTTTGTGTAATGAGTGTAATTGGCATGCCGTTCTTATCACAATAAAGAAATACAAATACAAATCACGATGTTTTCCTTTACCGAAAGCTCAACCCATGACCCACGGATCGCAAGGCTACGTGACTACCACTGAAGCATTATCGCTTCAAACTATCTCCATATTCAATTTGACCAAGATCGGTTCAGTCGACAAAAGTAAATTATGATGGTAATGCTGATGAGGCAAGCTCCGCTACGAGTTTATGTCTTGACAACTTTACAACGAGCACTCAAAAATAATCCGCAGCGACTTTGTAAGGTACGAACGAGTGCGTATATACTTACAGAGTTCTGAAGTTAATTTTACAATAAACTTGTTCAGAAGCGGGAGAGAATCAGTCAGCGGCTGTCGCTCTAAACTCAACAAGTCAACGTCAAAGGTGGGAGATGTGAGGATTTGGGGTTCACGAGCTTGTAATGGCTTGCATCCACATGTAACTATCGTATATTAGGTATACCTAGACCTAGTTGTGATTATTAGACTAAAGGTGAGAGAATAAGCTAGACTCTGTCTTTGCAGCGCTAAGCTGGGCCTCGACCAGCAATTTTTCCACCTACCTGAGTAGCAACAACTCACCTTGTAAACTAAAAGTGAAAATCCTTTCCTACACACACACACACACATTCACAGTCGTGATAGTTGTGAAATACAGACTACAGACAGAATTACTTTCGCATATAAAATATTTTTAGGGATTGTAAGAGTTCCGTACCTCATCAGGAGAGACACAACCCTCTTAAGATTACTTTGCTGTCTGTCTATCTGTCTAGACCCTTTTTAAAAATAACGCGTTGAGATATCAAGTTGAAACTTCAAATACTCGGCTCTACGGTCTCTTTCAACTTTAAAAAAAAGCATTACCGTTTTTTTTATTGTTTCCTGCAGGATTGGTAACAAAAAACAAGACATTTTTGGCGGCAATTGAACTGTCAACATGAAAATTTTGTTTTTTTTCTAACACTTGTGTTTCTTCGAGTGATAATGGTTTCGATTCGGTTTTGCATTCTCTAAAACTAAACTAAGTTTGACAGGTCTAAGAGTAATGCTGTCTTTTTTTTACTTCAGTGGTTAGAAAAAGACAGCAATATTATTAGACCTGTCAAATTTAGTTTAGTTTAAGAGAATGCAAAACCGAATTGACAGCATTGTGTGATATTGGTGTTATCCATTATGTGTTCATTAATGTGTACGAGTGTCGGAAATTGAAATAAAGTTGTGAAAGTGACTTTTCTAGTTGCTCCAAAAAAGTCCGTGTAAAGTTTAAGTAGAGCGCCACTAATTTACTGAAACACTATCCTCATCTCATCATCATCATCATTTAAACTTGATTCAACTCTCTGAGTTTGATATATTTTATACTTGACACTGGCAAATACACTAATCGTGTGACGCCATAACAAAAAAAAACAAAGGACAACTAAGTAAGTTATACATTCAGCTCTTAGTTCGAGATCCCAAAGTCACGTGTGTCACAAACTTAAAACTCAATTTATTACTCTCACGGATTTTGTTTATGATTAAGTTGACAGCTTTCATCGGGATTTCAACCTTCGCCTCGAGTCAGGCTTTGTTTTTAGAAAGTTGTTAATAATAACGAGTGGGGATTATTCTATTTTGTTAGGCAACTCATCGTTTGTCTGTGTTTGTTATCATAAACTGCTCCCGCCACGCTAATTGGCCCCGCAGCTTTGTATGGACAAAGACCTCGCTCCGCTAAGCCCTTTTCTACCAGAACTTATCTGACGAGGCCAGGAAAGCGAAGTGATCCTATTGGTGGAATTTTTCCTCGTGAGAACGTTGCTTAACCTAGATGATTAGTTTAGAACGACTGGGCAAGCTTCGCTACGATCGCTACAGTATTTGCTGATGCAACATGCTGCTTGTTATAACAAGCAGTTCTTTTGAAGTTCACATGAGACGTCACAGCTAGTTGTCAAAATATAAGGAAGAGACGAGGGTAGAAAAATATAAGTGCTAGTATAAGTGGCATGAACACGCTTCAAGCTCATTGCAAGATTCAAAGCTACAACCTTCATCACAGCAACCTTTGTGCCATGAGCATTACTATTACAACAATTATATAGGGGAGGTAGGCGTGTACCGCATTATAGGGATGAACGATATAGGTAGACAACATATCGATATAAATATCGATATAATAATATTATCGACTACAAAATATCGATTTTTTTGACACATAAATTTTATTCATCTTGTCATTAACTTGTGAATAAATGAATGGACTGTTGAATTGAAATTTAATAATTGATTATTAAACGCTGTAAGAACGTAATAAGCTGATGATGATGATGATGATGAAGCAACTTCGTAGTAAAAGCTATCGTTACCAAACTTATATTTTAACTAGCTGCACCCCGCGGTTTCACCCGCGGTTTCACTTAATCGCGATAAAAAAATGATATAAAAAATAGATGTTGGCCGATTCTCAGACCTACCCGATATGCATACAAAATTTCATACAGATCGGTCCAGCCGTTTCAGAGGAGTAAGGTTACTAACATTGTGACACGAGAATTTTATTTTTATTTTCTTTATTTGTAACTGGACTTCTTCCGGCTGATGATGCCTAATAGTAGGTACTACTTTTGGTGCTGAGACGTGGTCATTTACTGTGGGCCTATTGAATAAGCTCAAAGTCACGCCATGGAAAGAGTCATGCTTGGAGTTTCTTTGCGTGATAAAATCCAAAACGAAGAAATTCGCCGACGAAGCAAATTCACTTACATAGTACTCTCAGAATTTGCAAGTTGAAGAGGCAATGGGCAGGCCACATCGCTCGACGAACCGATAACCGATGGGGAAGAAAAATTCTTGATGAGTGGCGATGACGCTCTGTAGGTAGGCCGCACTAGGTGGACCGACGACATTGTAAGTCGCACGGAGCCGATGGGTTACTGCATATGGCTAATAGCCGTTCATGGTGTCGTTTAAAGGGGGAGGCTTTTGTTCAGCAGTGGACTTACTCCGGCTGATGTATTTTTTTATGTAATGGATTGGCAAACAAGCAAAGCGGTCACCGTCCCTTATGGACATTTGCAACACCAGCGGCCCGATCGCGCTAATTTTAAACAACTACGAACGTCTCAGGTCTAGCTGTAGTTACGGTGCGCATGGGGTTCAATTCCGTTCCAGCTAATATGGAATTCGGTATTGCGTTAATGTTTAAACGCCAACTTGAGATGCACCGTAACTGGACCGTAGCGCTTCAGCGATCGTTGTTAGAGATGAGACATATTAGCAAATATTTGTGCTATTAGACTGCTATAATCGACTAATTGCACAGAAAATTTGACTTTCACTACTCTAGTTTTGACAGATGCTGAGATGACAGCGCGACATTTCGTTGACTCATGTAAAATAATAATAGTTTGAGGAAAGTTTTTCCTACTTTTACAAGTATTTTAACTATTAAAAACCGAGTTATTGAACTTCCGCATCAAGTATTTGGTTGGTGCTGTGATGAAGTATATTTTTGTGCCGATACTGACCTATTTTATGCATAATAGGCACAGTATTTCAGCTATTTGTGATTGTGAACACATTGGACTTTGGAAATGGAAGAGCGCTGCTGATGCATAGCTGCTACTGATAGAATTCCTGGGAAGCCACCGCCACCTTGCTCTGGGACGGGTACGGTCCAAAGAGGCTCTTGCAGTTGCGGCACGAATATGGCAAGCATGCGCCGAGGGCCAATCAATGCGGAAGGTCCTGCCAGAAGAGGGAAAGAATGGGCGAAGGTACTATTTACCTAGTTACTCAGAAGTAACAGCAACACAGTAACAGTAACTTGCATAGATGCAAAGAAAATATTGTTGCATATGTGGAAGACCATAAATGCAGAGCCAGGGAAAAATGATGAACGTAAATGCTAGCCCAGCTTGGACCCAGCAATATCCCTACTGTACTACTTAGATATTGGCCTTCTGCTTGATGTGAAACAGAATCAATTTACCTCAAATTATGATGTAAGTATATTTGTCATAGTAAAATTTTTATGTGTACATAATACTTAACTTTATTAAACCAATTCTCATAATGTAAATGTAATGGATGAGAAAGCCTAAGGATAGACAGACAGTACCTTGCACAACTACATTGTAAGGGTGATGATCCTCCGCAGTTATGAAATGCAGGCAGAAGCTTATAAACAAATGTCCAAGCTGTCATATCTTTTTATATTACATAGTTTGACCGCAGCTCACGATTAATGATGGCCTAAATGGGCCTAACCTTTGAAAACAGAGGCTGGGGACTGATTTTTCTTTGAACTTGTAGGTGGTAGCTAACCCTAGCACTACAAACACAGCTCACACAGCTCTATGATGATGCTCAAATTTATTATTGTTTTAGTGTACAGTCAGCGACAAAAGTAGCTGATCGTTCTCGATTTTCCAAATGTGTTTCAAATCAGTAATTATTATTGTTTTTTTTTACATTTTATATGGTATCATTTTGACCACAACATAACACACCTGATTTAAGGTGATGATGAGGTCAAAAATTGGTGTCTAAGATGATGTGGATAATAGAAAAAAAGTGTGATTGTTCAGCAACTTTGTTGTTGACTGTACCTACATAAATTATGTAGTAAAATAACCAGCAGTATCCTTCCTATCATAAAGCTGCCTTTCAAATATTGATACTCATGGAACTCACTATCTGTTATCTGTTGTTTCAGTACCTATTGTCAACCACCGCAAGGCCCACACAACCCCAAGTCATCCTGTGAAGTCGGAAGATGAAAAATAGTTATAACTATATTATATTATCTCAGAATAAAAACATGTTTTATGTAAAGTATTTTTTATTATACCTTAAGTATTTTATCTTGCTTCACTGAAATTCCTCTTAAAATATTCACACATTAGTCATAATACTATTAACTTAACACATAAAATTAAATTAACAGAAAAATGAAAGGGATTAACCTAGTAGTTAATCTAATGAAATGACACAATACTTTGCACAGCTATCAGTGAATAATGTAACATCATGTCTACCAACAAGCACCGGCAATGAAATACCTTTATTACAACACTTTTATTAATTTGAATATATAACCTAAAATTCATTTATTATTTTATAAAGTGCTATGTTTTGTTTATTACACAATTAAATTATACCTGAAACAAGCTTTAAACACTTCAACAATGTTCAGCAACATTTCTAGTTTTCAAGTGTCTATCATCTATCTTGATAATGATAGCCCTCAGCCTGGATCTCAGACTGAGATAGGTGTCCTAATTGTGGGTCTCAACTCCTCAATGGATATCCTAAAATAACAAGAACATAAATAAATTAATCTCAAGAAAATACTAACACATCACATAGTTTTTTTTACAACAGAGGCTAGGCTAGCGTTTGACCATAATCTCACCCGATGGAAAGTGATGATGTGGTCAAAGGTGTAGCACGCTTGCCCAGTAAAGAACCAGTAACAAAATCTAGATTAGTTTGTACATACCCAAAATATACAAATCATCTGCAGTGACGGTGTGAAGCCGTTCAAGATAACCATTCATTGGATGGTTGGACCACACAACCCTGTCATGTGTAGACCCAGGGTAACATGCACTCATAATATATTTAAATTTGTGGCATATATCTGAAAGAAAAGGGTAGGAATTACAAGGGTTGTTCCCATAACATGACCAATTGGCAAGTGTAAAATATAATACACTAGGTACTTACTATCAGAATATTAAGGGAATGGAATCCTTTTTCTATTAAAATACCGTTCGATGTTCTTAGCAGAACACACACCCCATCGATACAATGCAGTAATCCAGGCGTTTTAAACATTCTAAAAAACAAAAAAGAAAATTGTTTTTTTGTTTCTGGCATTGTTCCTAGTAAATAATCACAACATTATAGCCTAGCCTAAGGTAGGTGATCTAGTGGACCACATAATTAGGCACATACCAATGAGTTTCTTTTAATAGTAAGAGGATTTATAGCCCGCATTACTTGGAACTACTTTGGTGGTTTGTGAATCAAAGCAATGTAATTTTATATTAGTAGGTATACCTACATGTTTATTATGTATTCTTTGTAATTATATTAGTTGATTTATGCACTTATTCTCATTTATCATGTTCCCTCTTACATTGTTTAAATGGGAAGGCTTTATTTATTACAATTGACTTGTATATTAATGTATATGGCTATTGTAACTTGCTGAATGGCTTTTGATACACAGCCTGTGACACACAATGCTCCTGACTATCTCCTACAATCATCTGATATGATCCAGTGGCATAGAATGCCCCAAAACCTAGAACAATTTTATTGTCAAGAAACTTAATTTTGTTAACATGAAAAAAACAATGTAGGTACAAACATAATGTAAAGTTTTGCCTATCGCTAGCGCTATAATGTAAAGCCTATCCATATTTCGCTTATTCACAGACCATTAGGGAAAGACAAAGTAAGATTTTGATGGCTATAATGCGGAATTATCATAACATAACCTTACCTTGGTTTCAATAAACAAAGCATCAGAACGAAGCGTGGGTGGCTTATGAGAGGTTAACTCTGTTATTACTTGGCGAGTTAACTCCTTAAACAGTCTATAATGTTTTATAAACTGCCTATCACTCATATAAAAAGCACTAAGTCTTTGCACTTGTATTTTTCTTCCTCGCAAGGTTCCGAGCCGCCGCTACATCTAATTCATGTGCCCTTTCCAATTAATCCATGTACGCATACATTTTACCTAAGTTTTTGCTGTTTTTGTTGTATAATTTTGTCTAAAAGTGGTAAAGCACCGCACAACGATCGTGAAAAAGTTGTAATTTACTAACTTTAGCAAAACCGTTCGTTTGACAGCGTTAACGATCCAACTCTAATTACGCTACGCCTCAACTTACGATAAAATCATTAGCGCGATACGAAATGTTCAAAAAGTCAAGAAACGGCTGAGGTTCAGTAGCGGTTCAGCTGTAATTTATTAGTGCGATCGGGCCGCAGGGGAGTTGCCGATGCGTTGCCGATGATGATAATGATGACTAATATCGATAAATACCGCTCATCCCTACGACAATATCGTGTGACAGAGCAGGTGGCGCTAGTGTGACGTGTTTTCGTTCCCTTTGATCTATGCCCATTAAATGCAAATGTAATATAACAACAGGTCGATATTGGGCGAAACGTAATATGTAGGATTCGATCGCGTGAGCCTAATGAGCGGTTGAATTAACTGATTTACAGCCAGCATTTAATGTTGACAAACGCAATTGTTGGGTGTTGTGAATCCAATCCACGTAGTTTCGATTCCCTTGATACAGGATAGTTCTAGTTAGGGGTCAGAACTGTGGATAAAAGATGTATTGATTGGATTTGTACGTCACAAAATGTAGGTAGGTACAAAAACGTTACTTCATAAACTGCAAAGTGGCTGGGGTTTTGCTTTATGTTAATCTGTTTTGTTGTTTTATATTATTGTCTACTGTCTCCCGAAATTATAGTTATTCTTCTATTGCAGTTTTTGAAGTCAAATTTTCCCCGTTTTTTTACAGTGCAACGATTGGCAACAAGTCACCTGGTTTGAATATGCTCTGGTCGAAGGTTACACGCTACATCTGGTATGGGTACTAAGTATTTCGTGTGTAGCATGTACAACGATAAAAGTTGCTGAACACACTCAAAAGTCTGCAAATGCATAGCAGATGAGCCAAATGTGATGTCCTAAATGCTTGCGAAAATTTTAAAAATGGGCATTATTGCAACAACTTTTGGCTTCGACTGAACTTAGGCTGGTATTGTAGAATGACGCTCAAGTGTTGATCAATGCTTGAGTAGCCATTGAGTGACATATTTGTATGAACTGACAGACTCAAATCTGTGCTTAAGTACTTAGTGATTATCGCTTGAGCGTCATTCTAGACTAACATCCTTAGTGTATGTTTGTTTTTGTGGAGGCTACACAAAACATTTTAATACGAATGGAAACTGAAAATCTTTGTGTAGAAAAGGGCTGGTTGCATGAGAAAAATCTACACAAGCCACGTTTAACCTCCAAAAATCCCTTTATCTCGACCCAAGAACCGCGTCACTTATCCCAAAATATTTATAGTTATCCCGATAAGAGCGCCATGCTGGGATAAACTGGCCTCCATAATGTTGGTTTTTACTGCCTCCAGCCATCCTTAAATTCGCGACTAATTCTGGATCGTAAATTAATTGTCTTTATTCGTTTTATTGCGCCCTGTGAGACCACTGAACTTGTAGCTTTAAGAGGTGGCAAAGTTAGTGCAGTGATAAGTTTAATTAAAACCTGGACTTTATTTGTCTAGACTTTGGAATCAAATTCGTTTGGATTGTTATGTTTTGGCGCTTCTGTAAGTGCTTCTTTTACATATCTTGGTCTTGTGTAAAGTTTTATTATACCTAGGGCCTGTATTTTGATGCATAGCATCGTGAACCAACTCTTGCATATTTGTATGAAAAAAAACTATTTTTTTTTTACTATTTACAGGGTAGCGTTTGACCACAAGTCACCTGATGTTAAGTGACGATGTGGTCGAAGATGGCGCTACGCTACACCTGGTCTGGGAACTGGCTCTCAAGTGAGGCTGCCGGAACACACCGATAGGTGCTTGGCGACAGATTCTTAACAAGAGGGTGGTAGCTAGCCAGGCGAGTACTAGAAAATACTCTACCACCAAGCTATGGTTTCATCACGATGTTTTCCTTCACCGAAAGCTCAAGCTCATTGTAGGATTCGAACCCACGTCCTACGGATCGCAAGCCGACGTCACTACCACTGAGCCATCATCGCTCCAAAATCAAAATCCAAAATCTTTTAGATATTTTTTTGATTATGAATCAAAAATAAACATAAATTTACTTTGTCAAACGTGAATTGTTTATAGCTATAAAGCAAACACTGTTGTAATATTCCTGCTAAGACGTTACACGTTTTGTTTGAAAGGCAAATAAAAATGTGAGACAATGTGTAGTTAGGTGGGCTTAGTTGTGTGTAAAAAATGATATTTATTACTTATTGTTAATACTTCAAACTAAAAATAACAAAGAAATAAAAACAAATAAATCTAAACTAATAACTAAAATACATTATTAAAAGAAGTCCCTTTAGGCAAGGTACCGAAGATACTGGCAGCGTTCCCCCTTTGAATGGCTAGACTAATAATATGTTATTGAATTAACTATCAGGTGTGTTGTATTGTGGTCAAACGCTACCTTGTGGGTTGTAAAACAAATACCAACTTTACTGATCTAATACGCATTTGGAAAATAAATTATGATCAACTACTTTGTCGCTAATTGTACCGCTAACGCAAATATCGGTTCTTAGTAAATACGTTTATACCTATATACCTGCGACACAGAAGGATGTTTTTCGAGCGTATGTATATAAATGTATCTATATTTCTTTGGCACGGCCTGTAGCCTAAATGGCTTGACGGATTAATAATGCCCGCACAATCACATACATAGGCTCTGACCCCTAACTAGGTTTCCCTGTATCTAGGGTATCAGAAACTACGAGGATCGGGGATCCACAACACCCAGACACAGAACAAATAATTGCGCTTTTTTTTCAATGCACAAATATTTGTCCTGTAGCGGGAATCGAACCCGCGACCTCACGCTTCACAGTCGGCTATCCGCCCATTGCGCCATATCGGTCGTCGATTTTAACATATGAGGTGTCATTAGATTCGTTTATTGTGGGAGTGACAGTGACTAGGGGGCCACCTAAAGTTGAAGTTTTTAGACAATCCAATAACAACCAATAGCTATTACCATGAGTACAGTCAGCGACAAAAGTAGCTGGTCATACTCGATTTTCTAAATGTGTTTTAGATCAGTAATATTTGCGTTTTTTTAACATGTTACATGGTAACGTTTGACCACAACATAAAACCACAGTATATAAAGAACAAAAAGGTTAGCTAAGGCCGCTCGACGAGTTAATTGCCTACTCTTGCGGTGACGCATAGGCGGCTCGTTCCGTACTGAGCGCATGGCCGCGGCCCCGGCCGCCTCCTTTCGTTTATGTGATTGTGTGCGTGAAAAGTGCGTGCGTACATGGTACCGCTACTCACGCACACATTCAAACCGGCGACGGCCGATTTATATGAAGCTGAACTGCTACTCCTTTACTATGATAAAACCCCCAATGTTAAGTGATGGTTCAGTCAAAGGTTAGTGTTTAAGATAATAAAGACAATTGGAAAATGTGTTTTTGTTCAGCCGATTTTGTCGCTGACTGTACCATGGCGTAATGAGGTGTTTCGAACCAAGTTAATGAAAGACGAATTAACTACATGCGAGGTCACACGGTCACACACAAACTTCAGTTGTTTATAACGTCCGTCGAGAGCTGTGATTGCTGCGTTACGTACTTCATTGGTGAAACAACTTTACGAAACGGGAATCAAATGATTTTCAACCCTATACTGTGATTAATAGGGGGTAGGTTGTGTGAAGAGATAGGTTGGTATTGCATTAAGCAACAGTTCACTATTCCAGGCACGATTTGCTCGCGACACGGGTAATAATGGGGAGTGGGAGCGTTATTACGTAAAAGGCGATAACTGCAATCGGTTGCGAAACAATTGTTGAACTAATGATGGTAGACAGGTAATCTACTTCAGAAAAATTAACTAAACTAACTGAGAAGGCGCAACGACCCAAAGTGAGTCTTGGCCTCCGATAATAAAAGACGGCACATAGGTCTGTCCTGCGCCACCTGCTTCCTGCCAGTCTTCCACCTGGAGCTCGCGCACACCCTTCGTGACTTCGTCAGAAAAAATAATATGAATTAATTCACAATACTGAATTGTTAAAATTATAATTCTAAATAATAGACTCTTATGAACATAACGATTCCCGAGACTTAACAAGTGAGTAGTCAGCAAAATAGTAACTGTAGCAAAATGTAATGAGAATTTAGTCAGTGTTTGATGTAATTTTAATGATTCTAACAAAGTTAATTCTTAATCAAACTATGCTAAATCATTGTGGTGAGTTGATCAAATAGTTCGTGTCATCATCACCATCATCATTCCTGTCAGTTTGGAGTTATTTGCGTGAAAATAAAATCAGTTATGGGCAGGCCACACTACTTGACGAACCGATAACCGATGGGGAAGAAAGGTTCTCGAGTGGCTACCACGAACCGGAAGTCGCTCTGTAGGGAGGTTCCCCCAATAGGTAGACCGTAGACATTGTTAGAGTCGCAGGGAGCTGATGGATGCAAATGGCTAATAGCCATTCATGGTGGCGTTCAAAGGGGGATGCCTATGTTCAGTAGTGGACTTCACCGGCTAATTATGATGACGATTATAATCATTTTTAAAACACTTTTACTAACTACAATTGTACTTAACTAACTAACTTTTATAAATGCGAATGTTTGTGTGTGTGTGTGAATGTTTGTTACCACGTATCACCGTATACCTAAACCGATTTTGATGAAATTTGGAATGGAGATAGCTTATACCCTGCATTAACACATGGGCTACTTTTTATCCCGGAAAAAGGTTCCTGCGGGATAACGGCAAGACGCGAGTGAAAAGCTGCGGGGCTAGTCAAAGATAATAAAGTTGTGTTAAAATACGAGAAGTATCTTGACAACCAGTTGCAAATATGCTTTACATGATCACAATTCACAGGGTGACCTGGCGAAGTATAGGCAAGGTAGTCTAATGACCATCGCTCTTTAAGGATCCTTGCAAATCCCTCAGGTCCTCTTTCTATGCTGGCTTTCCTAAATAACAATTATCGTGTTCTTCTTCGAATCAAAGACGATTGTGGCTAATTAGAGCCGTTTTTCTGTGTATGGTAGTGAAAAATCTAAAAAAGATATTGTGGTAAACTACATGATACAAAATTACATTGAATAAATGTGCAAGGTGTCCTCTTTTTTAAACTGACGACCATTTTATTCTGGATTTATAAATAACAAAGACTTATTAGCACCACCAACAAATTAAAAAATACAATTATCGAGGCTATTTTTAGAAACAGCTTGACTATAATATACAAAGCGATTTTTATAAGTATTTTTATAAATGTATCGTTTCACCCCAACAACTTTACTTGGAACTTGGTTGCTTGTCTCAAACGAAAAAATACTTGCCAAATGAATTATTATATAAAATGTCAAATCATTCATATAAATCAAGCATGTGTGGTCGTTTGGCATTTTAAAGTTATCAACATTTTGAGTTGTTGCCAATTCTGTTACGTTGGTGTTAAATTACATCTCACAGACGGTATTGATGGAAATACTATATCTGTTCTGTGGTATGGACCATAATCTACCACAGTGCTGATTTTCAAAGAAAGAGATATATTTTGTGTTTTAAAATACCTTCATCCTAATTATCATCACTCTCACTTGCCAGGCTTCAAGCCTTCTTTCAGAGAAAGAGTATGGGTCATGATGTACCACGCTGCTAATATTTCTAGGATCGTTTTCCTTCACCGTTGTGAGTGGTGGAAAATCCAGAAAAAAACACTGTTAGTTTTGCCCGATTTTCCTAATTTCCCGGTGAACTTTCTAAAAAAATTTGCATACATAGCTAGTAAGGACATTTAAAAATACAAGAAATAAAGAACTATCCCATTTCCATTATTATTATATGTTAACGCTAAAATGCTCATTATTCAGAGTGGAAGTGGCGAGGTGCATATGTCCCATCCTTGTTCCTCACCTACAATATTCCGCTCCCCGTCCTTGTCTAACTCACCTGAGGATAGTGCAATACTGCAGTGACATTGACAATGACAAGGCAGTCGCGTCCTTGACACACATCGAAGTGCGTGAACTCCCGCGCTTATAAAACGAACGTTAATTGTTTTCGGCTATATCTCATTATAAACTGTTATTTGTTATTTGTGTGCTCTCATCGAGTGACAGTGTCTCCAGAATCTAATAGGATTACACGCGGGGCGCCCCCAAGCAGCTGTTTTCGAGGATTGTATGTGAGTACCTATCTATTCCATCCTTTCCTTGCATTTCGCCACTGTGTAGGTACGTCTTCTTGCATTAATTTCTCTCAAAAACCTTTATAAAGCGCGCATACATTATATATTATTATATTATTTTCGTGGCTTTATTCTCAAGTTTTTGCCCGGACCTTTGTTAGGCATTTGCGGAGCCGTAGTCAACGCTAAGAGGCCATATGACAAACAAAAACTATGGTGTAGGGAAGGAAGGGAGAAGTGTACAATTGTAACAATGCTAAAAAGTTATCTGGGTTATTATTGTGAAATGATGGATATCCGAAATCTGGTCTATGGGATGATGATAATAATGATATTATTATTATTTTGTTATTTGCCATTTAGTTCTTCTGAAGTTATGCGCATACATACATTTCGGCGATTCATTTTTATATATACGTAGTAGATACCTAAATAGATTATGCAATAGCGCTTGCTAACTCAGGTAAACAACGCGAATTAGGTACATATATTTTTTGTGTTACAGTAACAGCAGTTATCTCCGAATGGCCTATTAAATGCTAGAATACCAATTGATATAGGTATAGGTACATATTGATACCAGGGTTGTTACGGATGCAAAAATTTAGACATCATCCGCGGATGTGGATTTGATGCGGATGCGGATGCGGATGCGGACTTTGGAATTAAAAAAAACAAATTTTAAAATTAAAGTACATAAACAACTGAAAATCAATTTAAAATTAACTTTTTATTTATTTAATCATAATTCTGCAATTACCAAAACAAACCCGAAGAACGTGCCACTCTGACCCCGCCCACTTTCTTTACATGTTGTTACTTGTTGATGTGAATCTGCATCGGTAAAAACTCCGCATTCATTGATGCGGATGTGAATGCGGATGCAGATGTAATATTCTGCATTTGCGAATGCGGATGCGAATATTCTTAACACCCCTGATTGATACTAAATCTTATAATTACGTTTTTTTCCACCGCCAGTAAAATCGGCTTAAGGCACTGACGCAGTACCTATTTATACTAGATATTATACATAAGCGCTACTTCATAATCCCCGACGATTATGACGAACCAAAAGCAATCATAAACACCATTAAACAGGAACGTTAATTAAATAATTCGTTTAGGACTATCATCGTAAAAATAAATGCGTTCACGAACAAACTACTACCGAATATTATTGGAGCCAAAACGAACCTAATAAAAAATATTACGTCAGTTTGGTTTATTCACAAGTGTACCCGCGTGGCTATCGAAGGCTACTATTCTAGAATGCTCTAGATCGGTCACCAAGCACCTATCGGTGTGTTTCGGCTGCCCCACTTGTAGTAGCCCAAGAGGGGATTTTGGGATTTACTCGAGCGCGTCAGATTAAGGGAGGATACCTTACATATTGATAAGTACCTCCTACCATTATGAGCTCTTCATTGGTGGGTACGCTCAGGGGAACCTTTTAGATTCGCTGAGAGCTGGTGACACTTTCAAATCGTCAGTCTCAGAAATGGGAGCACCTGTGGGGTTTACTGTACACCCCCCACTCTGAAAATTTGCCGTGGTAGAGTATTTTTTTTTACGTTTTCGTGCAGAGAGATTGTATTGTAATATAATATTGATAATATTAATAATATTGTAGTATTGTGTAGTGAGAGCCAGTTCCCAATCCAGGTGTAATGTGGTGCCACCTTCGACGTTCCCAACTGGTTACAGAGGTCGGTGTGTTTTTTCTTAATTAATTTGACGTAACCACCACCAGTGTGCCACCACTGTTTAAGCCCGTATTCTATAACGACGCTCAAGTGTTTATGCGTAATCTGTGCTCAAATACACGGAGAAAAAAGACCTTCCGATATACCGTTTTCCTTCTGAGTCAAAAGGGAAGGACTTGTGATTCAGAAGGAAAACTAATACAAAACAAGGAAGGAAACGGTCTTGGAAGGTAAAGCTCAGAAAAAAAAAACTCATAAGGAACGTCAGAATTTTTTTTCAGTGTACTGATTATCATTTGAGCGTCATTCTAGAATCCAGGCCTTAGTCGCGGTTGTTGGGAATAAACCCCTTTGAGCACATCCTTATTTGACATTATACGATATGCGGTTAACACGTTAAGTACTTGATAGCTTTTGGGTAGTTAACATTGACGTAAGGGTGAAACCAAACGAGCGTAATTTTGTGAGTCGCGTATTTTCGGTCACTCATTATACGTTCTAGGTACTGAATTTCTGTTGAGTTGCCCGACGAACTTAATTTATTTAGTCAGTATTGAGAGTTGGTACGGGCTGTTCGTGTCGTCGAGCACGATGGACCCATTAAAAATATTGTGTATTTACGAAGAGGAGGCCAGAAAAAGATGCTGGGTAAACCCACTCAATTGTCAGAGGCTGATATGTGGACAGTTTCATACTCTATTTGCCCTTCCCTCACTAAGACCGAAATTCGGTCGAGTTTACGCACATTGAGTCTGCAGGCAACTCATTTTGCGTCGTCGTGTGGAACCAACTGCTTTTTTTTATGAAACCGAATGCAGCAGAATTTATGCTACCGAAATTCTGCGACTCACGACTCACAAAATTATGCTCGTTTGGTTTCACCCTTAATTGTAGCATTCTAAGAACGTTATTACATTTTTTTCTTCCATCTGGGTTATATCAAGCGAACTACAACCTCATGCATAGCAATTTCAGGTTCAGGAATATCTTTTAGTTTATTTTATCACCAACAGATGGCGTTTAAATGGGACTACGTACTTTAAAATTACGGAGTTACGATCACATAAGCGTGGTCCTCGTAATTGTAAATAATAATTAGTATATTATGTACCTAATTTAAATTGCGTGTGTGAAAAATTAAGACGCTTTTTTTAATTGCAGTCTTTTAATATAGGTGTGAAATGAGTACCTAGGTACTTCTTAGGCAACGCCCTTTGTGTTGTCCATATAAATGTCCATAGGTGACGGTGACGGCTTACCAAGAATCTCAATCACAGTTTCCTTGCTTTTTACAACATAGCTTTTGAAAGTAAAAAGCACTGGGCTAGTGTGGTCAGGCCCATACTCTCTCTCTCTGAGAGAAGACGAGAGTCCCAGCAGTGGAAACGTCATAGGCTGATAATGAGAAATTATGAAACATACTCTGATTACTTCTACATTTTTTTTTTGGTAAATCAACAGATCTTATTACATGTGAACAGTTGAACACACTTGAATAAACTTGCACTGTGGTCTGTGACGCAAATTTCAATGCAAAATATAAAAACATGCGAGGACCAAAACTATAAAAATTCCGGAACGCGTTTTGAATGGCTAATTGCCTCTAACATCTGTTGATGTACGAACGTGTCTATAAAAAATACTAAATTGAAGTAATAAATAAACAATATCTCATATGTAAAATAGTAATATTTAGAAGAACAGAAAGAAAACAAAAATTGCATTAACACTAAACTGGGAACATTCAGCTTTTAATAGTATGATTGAACTGGTTTTTCTCTGTGTATTTGTAGTATATATAATGTTTTTAGTTTGGAAGAGAAGAAAAATCTATGGACTTAATGAAATACTAAAGAACGAGACTTGGAGTTTGCCCTTCCTGGGGAACTCCCTGTTATTCTTGGGATCAAATGAAGGTAAGTGATCCTCAGCAAGTAGCAAGAGCTTTTCAGTATATTGATAATCCCACCAAAAACATGTAAAATGACTGATGTAATGAAAACTGGCCAGATCAAATCTAACCTATTAAAAAATGTCACATTTTCCTATAAATACATATTTGAGTTTTGCATAGAACTTGGGACTCATTTATGTCTTCATTCTTTTTGCGGCGAAGCATAATTTTTGTATTAAACTTGGCTCCCCTTTTTTACATTTATGTTTTTGGTGGGATATCATTACTTTTTGTAAAGAAAACTAGGCAGATATTGAGATTTAATGATATCTGTTTTTTTTTCCTACGGTTAAACACAGTTACCAAGCTGGATTCGAAATTTCATCCTTCAAGGTCATCTAGAAGTAGGTTAGGTTTAACTAAACTAACTAACTCCGATGGCTCAGCGACCCAAAGTGTGTCTTGGCCTCCGAAACGAGAGAGCGCCACTCTTCTCTATCTTGAGCGATTTCAGCCCAGTTGAGAGTCTGGAGCTCGCGCAGGTCTGCATCCACCGCGTCCTTCCAGCGGTATCTAGGGCGTCCGACCGGCCTACGGCCATTCGGTCGTCCCAAATAAGAACGCTTTGCCGCCCGATCCTCCCCCATGCGGACTACGTGGCCGAGCCAACGTAGTCGGTGCGATTTAATTTCACCGACCACGTTAGGCTCGCCCACTAGATCTTCGATCTCTTGGTTTTTCCGGTTTTAGGTTAGGTTTAGATACTATAATCAGTCAGTCAGTCAGTGTTAAAATTTACGACTTTTTGACATTCATATCTTTATTACCATTTGAGCTAGCTTCATAAATTTTGGGCTTCTAGGTGTCCTTATGGACCTAGTTAAACACACGTAGTTTTATATGGTTACGTTAGAGAAGTTGAGTTACAGAAGGGTCAAAAGTGACACAAAGTGGTTCGTGTAAATATACACTTGGCGCTGGCTAGCCAGTTTGCTTGAACCTGGCTAGACACGCTGCCTAGATTAAAAGCTCTGTATCCACTTATCGTTTCGAGCTGATGATGATGATAAATATATTTCCTATAAGGAAATGATGAAGTTGCAATTATCCGATTTCGGAGTAGTGGTTCAAAGGAAATAGAATAGAATAGAAATAGAATTCAATGGAATAGAAGCTTGGTAGTCGAAATTGATGAAAACATTTACCCAATTTTTAGTGTAGCGTTTGGTGTTTTCAATCTCTGACGTTCTTGTTGTTCTTGTTGTTGTATAAAAGGAGGAAAAACCACGAAAAACGGATCAGGATCGATTATTTATTTCGGGCGTAAATCAATCATGATAAACTTGGATAGATACAAATAATAACTATTATTGTTCAAAACATATTTTATGAGCGTAATTTCATCGTTAATGTTTAAATGTAATGTAATGTTTTTTTTGTCGTAATGTTTACTGTTATCACGTTTTTTTAAAAGCGTGATAACAGTAACGTGTTTTAACACTTTAATTAGCTTGACTTGTAACTAATTAACAAATTTTTTTGTTACAGTCCGAATGAATGCCTTGCAGCGGTTTGGTAGGATAGCCATCAAGCAGGGTGGCTTAACAAGCCTCTGGATGGGTCCAAAATACTTCGTTGGTAAGTGCTAATGAATCTGTCATTAAAATAAACATGCTATATTTGTATTATAGAAGAAATTACAAGCTTAACGTTTTGTTGTTCCAGCCATAATGTCCTTAGATCATTGTCAGCCCACTGCTGGGACTCTAGCCTTCACTCCGAGAGAGAGTATGCGCCCGTAATCTATCACGCAGGCCTAGTTAGGGTTTGTAGATGTCGCATGCGCGTAAATGTGGTTTTTAGACATGCCGGTTTCCTCACAATGTTTTCCTACATCGTATTTTGAGCGATGGCAAATCCACACATAACTTACTAGTTGCGCCCCGCGGTTTCATCCGCGTCTTCCCGTCCGTTTAGGAACCCATTTTCGAGATAAAAAGTAAAAAGTCTATGTGTTAATCCAGGGTATAAGCTCTCTCCATTCCAAATTTTATCGAAATCGGTTTAGTAGTTACGGTGATACGTGGGTACAAACTACAAACATTCACACACACACACAAACTTTCGCATTTATAAATTAGTAGGATAAGAAGGATTAAGTAATAGGTACGGGCTCATTACTATTCGGCTACCATCAACCAATTTTCTTACAAAAGTAGGAAAATGGTGCCACTGTTTTATTTACAGCATCTTGTTAGTATGTTTTAAAAATAATGTTAAAGATATTGTATAGTTTTTCGTCAAGATCAAATCGATAATGAGCCATGGAGAGAGCAATGCTTGGAGTTTCTTTGCGTGATAGAATCCGAAATGAAGAAATTCGCCGAAGAACCAAGGTCACCGACATAGCTCTCAGAATTTGCAACTTGAAGTGGCAATGGGCAGGCCACATCGCTCGACGAACCGATAACCGATGGGGAAGAAAGGTTCTCGAGTGGTGACCACGAACCGGAAGACGTTCTGTAGGTAGGCCCCCCACTAGGTGGACCGACGACATTGTAAGAGTCGCAGGGAGCCGATGGATGCAAATGGCTAATAGCCGTTTATGGTGGCGTTCAAAGGGGGAGGTCTATGTTCAGCAGTGGACTTCTTCTGGCTGATGATGATGATGATGATGATGATATCGATTACAATTTTTTTATACTTAGTGCTCTATATTATATTTCAGTGGTAGCAGACGCAACCGTCGCTGAGATAGTGATGAAAACTTGCCTTGCGAAGGCTGATACGGTTAACATTGCTCGGGAGTTGTTTGGGAATGGCAGTATATTTGCACCACGTGAGTTTCTAAGTAATTAACTTATTTATTTTCACGTGTGTGAAGTTAGCATCTCAATTGTTAGCATCACACAGTTCTAGATAGGTTTGAGCAATAGGTTCCGTCAATTTTATAATTAAAATCGAATTTTAAGAAATGAGATGCTAACTTTGCAAATTAATCATAGCATCTCATTGAATTTCGATGATTGGACTACACTAGAGTAAAAATATCATAGTTCTATGTAGATAAAGTGCTATCCAACATAGTTCTACTGTTTTTATAAGCAGTAATAATAATTAAGATGATTTTGATTAAAAAATAAAATTTTAAAAACTGAGATGCTAACATCTCAAATATATCATAGCATCTCATCGAATTTCGCAAGTTGCATCATGCCAGAGTGAAAACTAAGGAAGTTCTACACCATAAACCTATTCTATGAATAGTTCTATTAGTTTAGTTAAATTCAACTTACTAAAAAAAATTAAACTAAATTAGGTAAAATAGTAAATAATGATACAAGTGTGCGAAATTGGTCACTTCACTCGAGGCGACACATTGTGTCTGTCACCTTGAGCAAAAGTGTGAATAAGCGTCAAGTGACAAAGATGTACATCAATAAAATGCCTAAATTACAACTCAATCTTTAGAAGGAAGTATCCAATGCATAGTATGTTAGGATCATACCATAATTTAGTACACTGGCACTCGACACTGAACTCTTCAAAAGTACGCCACTGAGTCCGGTCTTTGGCTCTTCTCATCCACCTTATGGCAGCCACTCGGCGCAATTCGTCGCTCCACCTTGTCGCAGGGCGTCCTACACTACGTTCGCCAAGTCGCGGTTGCATTAAACTTATCAAAATCTGCATACCCTAGCTTCATCGCTTCCACTTAAAAATCTGTCGTCAAACACTTCGGAGAAGTGGTCAGTTCAAAAAGTGATCATTCCTAATGCTGGTCAATTTCAATTGTGGTCCCAAGCCGTTAAAAGTCTGGAATGCCTTGAGCATCATCAGTTCTGAATCCGGGGTAGTGTGGCACCACCACCACCACCACCACCTTCGAATGATGACTTGTGGTCAAACGGTAGGTACCTCAGACGCAGTGTTCGCACCATCACATAATATTCTTATGCGTTTCTTAATGTTGTTATTACTACTAACTAATTAAAAAATATCGGACTATTAGATGACAAAGAAAAAGCTTGGGATTTTAGTGAACTTGCTCCAATTCAATCAATTAGTAATA
The DNA here is from genome assembly GCA_931315375.2 of Opisthograptis luteolata. Lineage (NCBI taxonomy): Eukaryota > Metazoa > Arthropoda > Insecta > Lepidoptera > Geometridae > Opisthograptis > Opisthograptis luteolata. The sequence continues at coordinate 12,750,709 of OV928038.1, forward strand.
AGAATAAAATTGTCAATGTGATCGTGCCAAAAAAATTACCTGCCGGGCGTTTCTTGCCTGTTCTTTTGCCGGCGTAAGGAGGTTGGAACAGGCGTAGCTAGTTTTAAGTTAACGTTTTAAAGTGATCACAATGTATCCTATTAAATAAAAAAGTTTTGAAATTTGAATTTGAAATTTATTGTGTGCAATTTTTCAAAATAAAGTTTTTTTCGTTCTCTTTCTTTCTCCCATAGTAAACCGGTCCAAAGTTGCGCTTTCCAACAGATCAGACCATACCACAACGGACAGCGCACCGTAAATTCACCTTTCCTGTGGTGTGCCTGGGCGTTTCTAAGGTTCATTTTCCAACAAATCAAGCCGCGCCAGACTAGACGACGCGCTGTGGGAACGGGAGTCCATCCTCGTCCGTACTCGTCCATGGTATCCTGGTCTTCTGGTCTTAAGATGCCAAAATAACCCTTTTGCAGTTCAAATCTGGCGGCCTCGGCGCAAGGTCATCGCTCCCACGTTCAGCATGAAGAACCTGAACCAGTTCATGGATATCTTTTCTCAGCAGAGCAGCACCATGGTACAGCAGTTGAAGGGAGCAGCTGGGAAGGGAACCTTCTCCGTCTGGAAGTATTTGACTACGTATACTATGGACTCTGTTTGTGGTGAGTATTACTCATTATTAGAGACAAGGCTAAGTTGTTGAGTATCCATAATGACAACCCTACTAATATATTATAAAAAATGTGAAACTTTGCGAGGATGGATTAATGGATGTTTGTTCCTGTTTCACGCAAAAACTACTAAACGGATTTTGATGAAATTTGGTGTGGAGATAAATCAAACCCTGGAAAAGGACATGAAATACTTTTATTGCGATAAAAAGTATCTCACGCGGGTAAAATTAGGGGGCGTAGCTAGTATTTGTAAATACGACAGTTACTTTGTTTGTAACACTTTCACGTCTAAACCCCTGAACCGATCTCGATGAAATTTGGTATGGAGGTAGTGTAAACAATAGAAAAGGACACAGATTCTATTGCGATAAACTTTAGTATTTATAACTCATTTACAGAGACGACTTTAGGTATAAAAGTGAACGCGCAACGACAACCGGATCAACCCTTTTTGGAGGCTTTCGACCAGCATTGTAAGATGGGAGGTGCAAGGTTGCTCTATCCACCGTTTGCTCAAAAATTATATAAGTACTTGCCAATTTACAAGACATATATGAAGCATATCACCTGTATGTGGGACTTCGTTGATTCGGTGAGTTTTATTGGAATAAGAAACATCATCATCATCAGCCTTTCACATTCCCACTGCTGGGACTCTGGCCTTCTTTCAGAGAGGGAGTATGGGCCGTTATTTACCACGCTGGCCCAGTGCGGGTTGGTAGATGTCGCATGCCCTTGAATATTGCAGTTCTTGGACATGCCGGTTTCCTCACGATGTTTTCCTTCACCGTTTCGAAAGAATAAGAATAAGAATCATTTATTTGCAACAAATTATACAAAAATATTTAAAACAAAACAAAATGCATAACTATAAAGGATGAATTGTTCCAAACCGGCCACAACTCAGCGTTATGCTGGTCGTTGCGCAGGTATTCAGTTGAAGCCATTTTCGATGACGTCACTAGCATGAAGGTAATCATAGATAACATAAAATTAAAGCAAATACAACATTTTTCTCCTAAAAACTATCAGTGAACATTTTTACTTATTCGTTGTTTTTCAATTACGTGTAGTGTGACAGACACGGGCCAAAAAACGCTTCGCGTCTAATCCCCATTGTTACGGCAATGATACAAAGTATATAATTGTAATGAATTACTGCAATCCTATTATAAATGTACGTATCAATCTATCAATCAATGATTATAATTATAATAACACTTGATGTCAAAGAATTCATAGAATAATATTACAAGAAAGTAAGCATCTTGGGAAATTATAAACAAAAGCAATTGCTTATTAAGACATTTTAAAATTTCCCTAAATACAATATAATCAAAATCTCAGTCTCTCTGAAGGATCGCACCAGAAATGAGGTGATCCGACAGAGAACTAAGGTCACCGACATAGCTCACAGAATTAGCAAGCTGAAGTGGCAGTGGGCTGGTCATATAAGCCGCAGAACCGATAACCGTTGGGGTAGACGTGTTCTGGAGACCGCGACTTGGCAAACGTAGTGTAGGACGCCCTCCGACAAGGTGGAGCAACGATTTGCGCCGAGTGGCTGCCAGTAGCTGGATTAGAAGAGCCGAAGACCGGGCTCAGTGGCGTACCTTGAGAGAGGACTGTATCCAGCAGTGGACTGCCACGGGCTGATGATGATGATGAATCAAAATACGTTTGCATACAGTAAAATACAACATGTACCTACTGTGATCGATCACTAAAAAACGTCAAACTTAAAACTTGCTACGCCTGTTCCAATCTCCTTAAAACGACAAAAGAACAGGGCCCGTAGCCAAGATGCATTTTGCAATCGTTGACGCTAATAGAAAACAAGAAAAAAGTATTGGTTTGACATATTTCTGACCACGTGACTTGGCGTTGAAATATGTCAAACCAATACTTTTTTCTTGTTTTCTACTAGCGTCAACGATTGCAGAATGCATCTTGGCTAGAGGCGCTGGCAAGAAACGCCCAGCAGGTAAAATTGTTTGGGCGCTACGTTACTATGTGTTGTCTTTATTTTCAGATCATTGAAAATAAACGCAAGGAGTTAAAAGAAAGAGGAAAGAGTAAGTGTTTACTGTTTTTATTTTGTCAGTGGGCTATTTTTGGAACGTTTGACTTGACACCTTGAATGGGATCAAAGATGACGTAGAAGTAGGTACCTATTCATTGTACCATTTTTAAATTAAAGTTATCGGGGAACAAAGATAACTCTTTCTCTTTTTGATTAAACCCCACCTGCTTTAACAGTTCACAAATAAAGACTTCAATCCCCTGATGTTAACGTAATGGCACAAAATCTATCATGATCATCAGACTATTACATTCCCACTGCTGGGACGGAAGCTTTCTTTCAGTGAGAGAGTATAGATATCCCTATCCCTATCCCTGTCCCTATCCCTATCCCTATAATATAATATATAATATATAAATGCGAAAGTAACTCTGTCTGTCTGTTACGCTTTCACGACTAAACTACTGAACCAATTTATATGAAATTTGAAATTTTTATCGCAATAAAGTGTAGTCCACGCGGGTGAAACCGCGGGGGGCAGCTAGTAGACCATAAATCTAACACGCAATAATACTGATCGACATGACGCTTTTTTGACTTCTTACTGTTAGCGTTTGATCGCAAGTCACCTAATCATCAACGGCCTTTTACGTTCCCACTGCTGGGACTCTGGCCTTCTCTCAGAGAGAGAGTATGGGCCGCAATCTACCACGCTGACCCAGTCTGGGTTGTTAGATGTCGCATGCCCTTAAATGCTGCAGTTCTTGGGCATGCCGGTTTCCTCACGATGTTTTCCTTCACCGTTTTGAGCGATGGCATATCCGCACATAACTTATAAAGTCATAGGTGCGGGGCCGAGAGGATTCGAACTCGGTGTCGGCGCCTTGTAAGTCGCACGCGTTACCGTTCGGCCACCATCGCTCAAGTCACCTCATGATAAGTGGGTGAAGGCGCTACGCTTCACCTGGATTGGGTACTGGCTCCAGTAAGCTATTTCAATGATTTTAAATGTATTTCTAATTTTTCAGATGATATTTATTTATTTATTTATTTATTTATTCAAAAAACACTTAAAGTCTAATTTACACCTTTTACAAGGGGATGCCGCGCATGAGTCCCTAAGACTTGTAAATACCAGTTAAAAAAAACATTATGGTGTTATGACTAATAGCCACCCAAATAGGTCGAAACCTGTGCTTGGGTGAGCTACTGATTGAAGCGAACCACAGAACAGTTTGCGATAAGCGGTGAAATACTGTATGGACATTGCAAAAACCTTAAAACTAACAATTACAAGCATGCGATTGAAATTCTACACTAAATACATACGACTACATGTATACAAAATAATATGAATAAGTCTCATTGATATCCTAGCAATAATAATAAATAACATATAAATATACATATACATACACATATATACAAAAATATAGTAATGAATAATTATAATATATAAATACATAAATCATAGATATTTTAAACACATTAAATGATAATAATATTATTTAGATATATACTAGCTTAGGTTACTGTCGCCGATCCATTTTTGCCATAATTTAATGAACTCTGATTGATCTATTTCGCCTAGTAATTTGTTGATTTTATATTTTAAATGCATTTTAACAAGAGAATCTCGGATTTTAATGGAAAGTATAAATTCAATAAACTCTTCTGGCAAGGAGTTAAAAATTCTAGGAGCAAGTGCCGTAAAATGTTTCCGCGTGAAAACTGTGGTCTTGTTTGGTACCTGAAATATCTTTTGAGCAGCTGCTTTTCGCCTGGGCCTATCAGAAGACACCAAAGGCATTTCATCTAAATGTTTCGTCATATGAATAATTGTTTGTTTTATATATAATTTCCTGACAGTTAAAACTTTACAAAGAAGGTACAACTCGCCACTAGGAAACCTCATTGACTTTCTTTTTATTACTTTTAAGTTAAGTTTTTGAGCTTTTTCAACTCTGCCCATAACATGATTTGAACATGAGCCCCAGCTAATTATTCCGTACATTAAAAGAGACTGACTTAAAGCAAAGTAAATTTTCATTAGTAGGTTATCATCAACAATATTTCTCAGTTCTCCATACACATATCCCAATTTTCTAACTTTCGATGCTAACCCTGTTGTATGTTCATCCCAGCGCAAATGTTGATCTATTGTTAAGCCAAGGTATGAAGTACTAGCTTTCCTCAGCAGGTTTATACAACTACAGCTACTGGGAGCCAGTGTATGTACACAGTTTTTGTGTATTTTCAGTGCTAAATTTGAATTTGGCAAACCAGCCTTTGTTGGAGAAAAACACATATATACTGTTTTTTCTTCATTAACGGACAACAGATTTTGACTGAACCATTCCATACCTACTTTGAGTCCCCGCTCCGCTTTAGCAAAAGTACTCTCCCATGTGTAGTCATCGAACAACAAAACCGTATCATCAGCAAAACAAATAGTCTTACAATCAGGTAGTAAAGAACAGAAAGTGTTAAGGTACATAACAAATAATAATGGCCCCAGCACACTCCCCTGAGGCACACCAAAACTTACGGTAGTTTTGTTACTAGAGGTAGAACCGATTTTGACAAGCTGCTCTCTGTTTCCTAAATAACTAGTAAGTAATTTTAGTGCATTTCCACCAATACCTATATTTTCCAGTTTCCGTAATAGCAGTTTGTGCGACACGGTATCGAACGCCTTCGCTAAATCAATAAACACAGCTAGTGTCTTCTTACCATCCTCCGAATTATGAACAACGTGTTTAGTTAGCTCAGCAATGGCATCACTAGTGCCAACTCCTTCACGAAAACCAAACTGGCTAGAAGCAACGGAGTCACCAAAAAATGCATTCAGCCGTATTTTAATAATTTTTTCGAGAACCTTCGATGTTACTGATAGTAATGAAATTGGGCGATAATTAGACATTATATTTGCGGGTCCTTTTTTGTGGAGTGGTGTAATAACAGCTAATTTTAGGTCCTGAGGAAAAGTCCCTGTTTTAAAACTCATATTATAAATAAATTTTAGAGGTACTGCTAGTTGGTATTTCAAATATTTAAACATTTTAGAAGTAAATCCGTCATATCCAGATGAGTTTTTGTTTTTTAGGGAATTTATAGTTTTTATTATCTCAATTTCATTGGTACGTCGCAAATAGAAAGTTTTATCTACGATAACACCTGCAACACTATTGGACAAATCTTCCTCCTTCAAGTTCATTTGATTTAGATGAGCTGAGGCAAGATCTACCCCAACTGAACTGAAATAGTTATTCAATGAATTACAGACCTTTGTCATATCATTCGTTACTTGCCCGTTTATATTTAATTCCGATATTATTTTTTTATCTTTTGTTTTCCGGTTTGTTACTTCGTTTATGAGACGCCAAACATCTTTCGGATCACCCTCACAACTCCTTATTTTTAATCGATAATAATTTTGTTTCGTTTTTTTAATAGCATTGTTGCAAATTCTACGATAGTCTATATACTCTTGTTTAATTATCATGTTATCTGGATGTTTTTTCCAAGTTTTATGTAGCTGGTCTCTTTTTCTTATACTTTTCAGAAGTCCGTAAGTTATCCATGGTTTTAGTTTTCTTTTATTATGTGGTATATATTTAACTATAGTATTTTTCGAAATATATTTCTGTAAAGTATCGTTAAAAATTATTAATGCTTTATTTACGTCTATGCAGTTAAATAAAGTAGACCAATTTTCGTTTATTAAATCTTCTTTTAATTTATCATAATCTAAATCATTTTTAATTATATATTTCTTCAAAGGGGTATTATTTACCGGAAATAATTGTTTGTCATTAATTGAACACAAAGTCATATAATGGTCAGTTATGTTAGTTTGGAGTACGACACTAGTATATGATTTGTCTTTATTTTGCCTAAGCATAATGTGGTCAATGCAACTTTTATCTCTAGTGGGTTTGTTAATCCCTACCTTAAGTCTATGCAAGGCTAGTAGTGCAAGATAATCGTCCGCTTGAGGATGACCATTTTCTAATATATTAATATTTATATCCCCAACAAGATACATATTCTTTTTACCTTTAATATTATTAAACGCTATTTCTAATGATTCTAAAAACAAAGATATATTGTAACTCGAAGGTGATCTATACATAGCTAGTATACAAGTATCGTCAGGTAACAATAGCTGAAGACAATTTGCACCTAGTACTTCTATTTCTGTGCAATTGCAGACGATAGATTTTTTTACAAAAACAACTACACCATCGTTTTGTAAGATATTATTTTTTGTTGAAAAACCAGTATAACCTGGAAGTGTATGATTAGATTCATGATATTTAATACGACACTCAGTCAAAATTAAAACGTCGAAATCTATATCAAGATTCTGCAAACTCACAAGAAGACTATCAAAATTTTTGTAAATACTGCAAATATTCATTGATATTATTTTTAAGCCATTTGACATATTCATTACAGATTGACAAAGTTTATAATCAACGGTTACCAAAGTCTCTTGCCTATCCATATATGTGTCTAAATTATTTGAACACTGTGTGATGTAATCAAATGTTATATCTAAAATATGTGTCCTTAATAATAAATAGATTGCTATTGTACTGTTTTAACGTAAAGTATTGCAACATTTGAAATAATCTTGTAACATAAAAGAAAAAGTAATAAATATTTTGTAGTATTTCTATATAGATACAACTAAATGCTATTTTTAAAGTTTTAAGTACACATTGATAAATATAAGATAAATATATATAATTCCGTACACTATTTAAATACAACATTAACCAAACCCAAGTAACCATTTTTAAACAAGTAATAAGTCATAAGTTAAGTAGGCAGTCCTCACCGCTTATAACGATAGGCTTAGTGGAGTCGCTTTTTTTTACCAAGATTTTACCGTTTACGTGCCAACAGTACTTGTAGTCACGCTCTTTCGCAACTTGTTTTGTTTTCGACAATAGTATTTTCGTTCGCGCTGTTAGATGTTCCGACACAAAAAACGGTTGTGAGTCGAGATTAAGGTTAAGAAAATCAGTCTTCAGACGCATGCCTGGCTCCTTACAATTTTTGTTATATTCTTTAGCATAACGCAAAAAATTATTTCTAGCAAAAAAACTTTTAAAAATAACAATAATCGGCCGAGTTTTGCTGGGGACGCTCGTCGTCCTTCCCGTTCTGAAGACTGTATATATTTCTTCCTTGTCCATTTGTTTGTTGAATATTGCGTAAGTATTTTCCAAAATATTCAACAGCTGTTCTCCTTTTACTTCCGGTATATTGCGAATTTCCACATTGCAGGACCGATTTCGCTGGTCGATCTCGTCAATTTTCGCTTCTAACAGCGAAATTTGCGCTTTAATACAGCCTGTTTCTTTAGTCAATTGTTCCTGTTTCACTGTGACTGATAAGACCTGTTTTTCTGTATTTGTTACTTTTTGTATCAAGTTGTCATACTGGGTACTAAAATGCGCTATCGACGCTTCGACACTGGTGCTCTTTTCCGTCACAGACTTGTTCAATTCCTTCAACGTGCTCCTTACTTCTTTGAGCAAGGTGTCCTTGAAGCTGTCAAATCTTTTGTCTATATATGACTTAAAGCGCGCAAAATCGTCCGAGTCCTGCGGCGACGTCGCCGACTGCGTAGGCTGCCTAACGGGCGTATTAGAGTTATCCGCCATCCTTTTCTCATTTGATTTACACTGAGGGCATTTCCAACTAGATTTATATTGTTTGGATTCTTTTTGAAAGTTGTCCAGTGAGATGCACTTGATCACGAACTTGGAGCTCAGAGAGGAGTCCTTGGTGCTGCTGCTGGCTGGTACGGACACCTCGGCGGTGGGGTCCGCCTTCACGTGCCTCATGCTGGCCACGCATCCTGATGTACAGCAGAAGGTTTATGAAGAGTAAGTTATAAACATACATAGTTAAAGTTAAGAGGTCACATTTTTTATATCGAATGTACCTATTATACGTTGATTTGATTTAGGTAGTGGAATTTGCTCTCTGCTCCTTTATTTCCTGAAGGGTACAAAAAAATCTGGCTCTATTTAAGTCTAGAGTAAATCAGTGTAATCACGGGTCAGCGTGATCCACCCTCAACGTCAGGTAAGATGGTGCCAAACAATATATAAAAAGTCAAAAGCTAGTAAAACCTAGAAATTGTTGCATGAGTAGTAAGATCAATTTGACTACCCATTAGCATCATAATAAATGGCATTAATTGATGTTTTATCATGTACCTATGTTTTTTTCCCAAAATTGTATGTTTCTTGATGATGTTACTTACATCTTTTTACTACTTACTTACTGTTTTGGTTTGGCCATCAAAACACAAAACACTAATCTTAATGCCTATTGACTTATTAAATCTTCAATTCTATTACCATTAGACTGAAAGAAGTGCTTGGTGATTCAGAACGAGCTATCAATGCCGCAGATCTTCCCAAGCTGAAGTACTTTGAGGCTGTCGTGAAAGAATCCTTGAGGCTCTACCCACCAGTTCCAGTTATCGTTAGAAAAGTCGAAAAGGACTTTCAGTTGCGTAAGTATTCCTTTCGTAAGACTTTTTTCGTTATAATGTTAAAAAACTACATCTGTACGGAAAATTATGTTAACATAAAATATATACTCACTTTTGCAAATGGATTCCCGGGACGCTTGTGATATGAACACATACACTAATGAATCTACAAGCTTGGTTCTCTCCATGGCTCGTTGTGTGGCTTGAAACATATAAGGACCACAGTTAAATACCACATCTCATTACTTTCTAAATTAATATAAATAATATGTACGATTAAGGTGGATGGTCTGAGAGCTAAACATAAACACGCTAGGTTATCAGGAGATTGCGCTGATGTCGTTTTTACGGCCAATATAACAATATTATGCGAACCAAATACTATTTCATATTCATATTCATATTCAATCGTTTATTGCATTCATATGTTAGTATACAAGAGATCTTAGTGGTTAAGATTAGCGAACATATGGACCCGAATAGGGTATAGCAATGTAGGAGCGGACTTATCCATTCTAATCATTTCGAGAAGGCGTCGTTGAGGAATTCATCTAGGCTGTAATAGCATTTGTCGATTAAAAACGTTTTTAAGTTATTTAAAAATACGTGATATTTTTCTTCGGATTTTAATTCGTCGGGTAGTTTATTAAATATTTTTATAGACATTATGTTTGGTCCGGAACTGTGTAATTTTAATTTTGACGGTGGTAATTCTAGTTTATACATAAACCTGGTTGCGTAGCGTCGTGATTGGTCAGCTTGTTTTATGAAAAACTGCGGATATTTTCTCACTAATTTACTTATTTCCAATATGTATAGTGATGTCAACGTTAATATTCTAAAATTTATGAAGTGTGGTCTACATGTTTCTGGCTCTTTGATGTTTCCTAGTATGCGGACGCATTTTTTTTGGTAAATAAATAAATCTGGTGCGTCTACACTATTGCCCCACAGTAATATGCCATACGTGAGCCATGCATTTACGTACGCGTAGTACGCAGACATAGCAGTTTTTAGATCGGTGGCCCTACGCAGTTCTCTTAGCGCGTACGTAAAAATTTCGCGGATATATAGCGTTACCCTAATTGTAAATTACCCAAATTTTCATTTGCTAAAGGTATAAATTAACTGTAAGGCCCAAATTGCTGCTGGTGCCACAGTAACGCGGAATGTTGGATGAAGATGTCGCGTAGGCAGTTTCTCAAATACCTTAGATACTTCTATATGACATGGAAATTAACAAGCTACTCAATATTAATATTTCTTGCAGCGTCAGGCCTCACCATAGTTGAAGGCACAGCAATGATGATCAACATCTGGGCCGTCCACCGCAACCCGTTGTACTGGGGCGATGATGCTGAAGAGTTCCGTCCGGACCGCTTCATGGGATCCACTCCGATGCACACGGCCGCTTTCATACCCTTCTCGCATGGGCCTAGGTCTTGTCTAGGTAAGAAGACAATAATCATCCTTAAGGTATGATGTATTGCATTCATCATTAGCCGGAAGAAGTCCACTGTTGAACATAGGCCCCCCCTTTGAACGCTATTAGCCATTTGCATCCATCGGCTCCCTGCGACTCTTACAATGTCGCCGTTTCACAGAGCGTCTTCAGGTTCGTGGTCGCCACTCGAGAACCTTTCTTCTCCATCATTTTTCATCGCAACAAATATATTTTGAAATTTGCAAATTAAAATTTGCCAGTTTTCAAAAGTTTTCTTACTCACATACTCATAAATATTAGAGCTAACGTTATTAAAACCTTTTACCACTTTTCTCCAGGTTATCAATACGCGATGATGTCGATGAAGACGGCATTAGCGAATATTATCCGACACTACCGAATCCTGCCGGCGGCGCCAGTCAGCGACATAAATGCGCCACTACGCGTCAAGTTCGACATCATGATGAAACATGTTGACAATTTCGAGCTGCAAATTGAATCTAGGAGGTGACAGGATACCTATAACGTTGTAGAATCATAGATTAAGTAATAATGTATTATCTAGATTTAGTTTTACAAAGTTACTTCCACATTTATTGTAAAAAATTACTGTATAATAATACTGTGTTAATGTGGTAATACATTGGATATGATATTGTTTATTTATATATTATATTTAAATAGTACTAGTGATTTGTCTTCTAAATAATATTATTTATATATGTGAAAATAGCCCAAGACAAAACCGGCCGTTGTGATACTTACTTTCAAGCACTACTTAGTAGTGCTCCGCGAAATGACCGTCGAGTACCGAGCACTACTTAAGTAGTGCTCATAGCACCACATATGTGGTGCTCGGACGACTACGGCTTTTAGAAATTTCATAGTGTCTTATTCTCTTTGGCAACTCTACTAATCGATTGTGAATGAACAAATGGTTGTTTTAAACATCTGTAGTCGCAAGGTTTCGGAGAAAAATAAAAAAAATATCGTCTCTCGAAGTTCACATTGTCTGTGTTCCACCGTACATAAAAAATGAATGACCTTGTAAGCGGTCGTAAACAAGTTTTTGTTCGGAAAGGTGCATTTGTTTTCATTTCAATGAGTTTAGAACTTCATTGTTATTGAGAAATGACTTAGTTTACCGAAAAGTGACGATTTTAAATATTTTTTTCGATTTTTTTTGGAAAAAGGCCAAATTTTATAGTTTTTATGGAATTTTATCTACCTACAGAGACATTTTGCTGTTTTACATGAAATATTTTGCTTGTGTGGGTAAAACATACTATTCTTGTTTTTGAATGTTATATCTACATGAGGGTATAAACAAATCTTAGTAACACGCTAAAAAAACATTCACAAATAAATCATAAAAATCGGCTTACGGCGGGCGCGCGGCGGGCGCGCGGGGGGTTCTTAGTCGAACCTAAAGCAAATGTTTGCGAGTGAAAATGTCGAATTATTAGTATGAAAACATGAATATTTTTATATTACCAAAATTAAACCATATTATACTAAATGAAATGGTATAAAAAAAATGAAACAAAAATTTAGTATTTTATTTTATTATTATTTATTGACAAAACGGCAGTTATTTCAAAATACCTTCGAAACAATGGGCTGTTATAAACTAAATAAACATTCATATGTTTTAGTTTATATTTCTACAGAACAAGTAGTTCACTAGCTTCCAAGAATAGTACCTGGAACAAAGCAAAACATAAACAAACAGCTCTCAGAGACATAAGTGTTTTGGGGTCAAGTACCGCGCAGCTGAAAACGCAAGGTCACGTGAAGGTCACGTGGTAACTCGGTAAGTGCCAAAAATTTGAAAATTGTAGTGCTCGGGTAGTGAAGGGTTAAGTTTTATTGTTGTTCTAGTTTTAATTTATTATATTGTGGTGTGCTTATAAAGAGTTAACCTATCTATCTGTTTATTACACAACCAACCATATAGATAAATAGATTTACACAACATGCACATGTACATGCTGATTTTAAACCAGCACACAGGCAGAGGCTTATTCAAAATAAACTATTTGAAATGACTTGATTGTTATTACCTATCAGCCAGTTTCAATATCAATCAATCAATGAAACCGGCCATACATTATCTCATCATCATCATCATAATCAGCCCGTTTCAGTCCACTGCTGGACATAGGCCTCTCCCAAAGTACGCCATAGAGCCCGATCTTCGGCTTTTTTCATCCAATCGCTGCCAGCTATTTTGCGTATGTCTTCGCTCCACCTAGCCGGAGGGCGTCCTACACTACGTTTGCCGAGCCGCGGTCTCCACTCAAGAACACGTTTGCCCCAACGATTATCGGTTCTTCGGCTAATATGTCCAGCCCATTGCCACTTCAGCTTGCTGATCCTATAGGCTATGTCGGTTACCTTCGTTCTCTGTCGGATCACTTCATTCCTGATTCGATCCTTAAGAGAAACTCCGAGCATAGCCCTTTCCATATCCCGCTGAGCGACTTTAAATTTATGGACTAGACGTACCGTACCGTATATTACATACAGAACCATTTTCTACCGCAATTCCTTCTAAGATTTGGTAGTTTGGCAAAAGTTTTTTTTTTTTTTACTATTTACAGGGTAGCGTTTGACCACAAGTCACCTGATGTTAAATGACGATGTGGTCGAAGATGGCGCCACGCTACACCTGGACTGGGAACTGGCTCTCAAGTGAGGCTGCCGGAACACACCGATAGGTGCTTGGTGACAGATTCTTAACAAGAGGGTGGTAGCTAGCCAGGCGAGTACTAGAAAATACCCTACCACCAAGCTATGGTTTCATCACGATGTTTTCCCTCACCGAAAGCTCAAGCTCATTGTAGGATTCGAACCCACGTCCTACGGATCGCAAGCCGACGTCACTACCACTGAGCCATCGTCGCTATAAAGATAACGAAAATCCAGTACTGTACGGATCAGTTCTTCATAAATGCCTTTTTGGCACTGCCGTTTGTATTACGAGCTGCGCAGTAATATTAATTATGTTAAGATATTTTAGCTCATAGTAACTTATTTAGTTTAATTTTTTATCCAATTGTATACATATATTATGTTGTTTTGTTATATTATATCTAATAAACATTAACATAAAAAAGAAGATATTTTATATAGAGTTCAGTACGGAAATAATATAAATTAAAATGCAGAACCCTACCTTTTTTATGTATATAACAAAGCCCTATTAAACTAATTACATCATTAGATCGTCCTTTATAAGCCTCCCGATCTCATTCTCGCTGCCATTTTGTTGCATCCAGTAACTTAGCTCTGTTTATTAGAACAAAGTTAATCTCAAAAAACATGATTTTCTTGTTTGGTTTTGTGATGTTCGTAATATGTTCGGTAGTGTTTTACATTTGGAAGGAAAGGAAATGGTTCATTATGTACAAACAGCTACATCGTATTCCGTGGAACATACCACTTCTTGGTTGTGCTCACTTCTTGACAAAGGACCACGAACGTACGTAGCTAAAATTCAGGCATCATCATCATGATCATTATCATCAGCCTCTCACGTTCCCACTGCCGGGACTCTGGCCTTCTCTCAGAGAGAGCATGGGCTTTAATCTACCACGCTGGCCCAGTGCGGGTTGGTTGACGTCGCATACCATTGAATCTTGCAGTTCTTGGACGTGACGGTTTCCTCGCGATGTTTCCTTCACCGTTTTGAAATTCATTCCATTTCTTTTTAGAACACTTTTTTACTACTTACAAGGTAGCGTTTAACCACAAGTAACCTGATGTGGTTGAAAATGGCGCCACGCTACACCTGGAATAGGATTCATTGAAAGTTTGCGAGGATTGATGGATTGATAGACAGATGAATGGATGGATGTTTGTTACTCTTTCACGCAAAAAATACAGAACGGGTTTTGATGAAATGTGGTGTAGAGATAGTAAAAACCCTGGAAAAAGCCGTAGACATGATGATGATGATGAATAGGTTCTAATAAACATTTTGTGTTACTATATTCCTTGTGTTTTCTTGTTACAGTACGAATGTATGCCTTCCAGGGTTTTGGTAGGCATGCCTTCAAGTATGGGGGAGGCTTAACCAGCCTCTGGATCGGGCCGAGATATTTTATCGGTAAGTTCCACTAACCAGTTATTTAAAACCAATTTTGAGCTAGCTTATAGTTTCGTGATTAACTAACTTAGATGGCGCAACGACCCAAAGTGACTCTTGGCTTCTGATAATAAAAGACGCCACTACGGTCTGTCCTGCGCCACCTCCTGCCAGCCCTCCACTTGGAGTGAGCGCAAATCCTATGAGACTCCACCCTGATTTTCCTTATCGTGAAAAAAGTCAGAAACCTACATTTTAGCTAATGATGGTACGATTAGCAATAAAAGTAGCTGGGCATGTCAAATTCTTCAAATTATTTGCAACTCGAAAAACAAACAGCCGTGATTTGGTAGGTAGGTACTTACTATTTAAAATTTTTGAGCAAGATCATTGATCAGCTGTTACTTTCTTTTTTTTGTTTTTTATTGTTTCTGACTGTCCCTAAATTAAGCATACACATAACAATAATTATACATGATCATATGCAGGGCCGGATTAACCATTAGACAGAGTAGGCAACTGCCTAGGGGCCCGCGCTGACAAGGGGCCCCCGAGCACGAACCAAGAAGAAAGAAAACAAAAAAGTATTTGATGAAATGAAGCCTTTTAAATGTACGCATAATTTCTTTTCACTTGTTTTTATTAAGAAATTATTATTTTAATAACCCCGGGAATTGTACATATTGCCTAGAAGCCCTGACAGGGTTGATCCGGCCCTGATCATATGGCTATGATGGAATTTTTATTTTTGTTCACATTCCTACCCTCAAAACCCTTTACAGCCTTCAAGAGAGGTTCTATAATTTTTGTCGATATCAAAATCGAATCGACAGTTCTTTTAGGCTGGTATTCCAGAATGACGCTCAAGTGTTGATCAATGCTTGAGTAGCGATAAGTGACATATTCGTATGAACTGGCAGCGTCAAATCTGTGCTCAAGTACTAGAATCAGCCTTAGAGTGACATAATGTTTTAGTGGTAGCAGATGCAAGCATCGCCGAGATATTGCTGAAGACATGCTTTGCGAAGGATGACGTGGTTCACATGATTTGGGAGCTATTAGGCAATGGCAGCATATTTGCACCAAGTGAGTAACTAACCGCTGGGGTGGACGTGTTCTTGAGTGGAGACCGCGACTTGGCAAACGTAGCCCTGCGACAAGGTGGAGCGACGACTTGCACCGAGTGGCTGGCAGTAGCTGGATGAGAAGAGCCGAATACCGGGCTCAGTGGCGTACCTTGGGAGAGGCCTATGTCCAGCAGTGGACTGATACAGGCTGATGATGAGTAACTGATTGTTAACTCTTTAAACTAACTTGATGCTGGAACTAGCAGGTGTCGCATCATCTTTTCGTCGGAATAAAGCTCATCCACACACTATCGAGTCCTGGTAATCCCACACCTCACGATTTATGCGCTCCTTTCTCCTACATACTTGCAACATGTGGAACAAGCTCTCTCCGAAAGTCATTCCGCTGTGCTATAAACTGCAGTCCTTCAAGAAAGAGTTCTTAGTAGACTGATGATGGAGACGATGATGAAATCTGCATAGCGTCATCGCTTTCATTTAAAAGTCTGGCCCCAAGTACCTGTATCAGATTGTTCTGAAAACCTCACTTGAGCACCAGTTCCCAATCCATAGTGTGGCGCACTTGCTTCAACCACACCACAACTATGTGGTGGTTTAATGGTACCTTGTAAGATGCCAAAAAGTTTTTTTTAATCGACTTCAAAGAAAGGATTAGGTTTTTCAATTCGACACTACATTTTTTTTATGTGTTTTAGCGGATAACTTCGTCGTTTATGAAACGATTTTGATTGATGTTTTTGTTGGATGGAAAATATCCCAAGGCTGGTAATATGACAAGGAAACCAGGATCTGATGATGGCATTCCAGAGAAGTCGAAAGGAAACTGAAGTGGTTTTTTTTTTTGGTAAAATAACACTGGTTTTCAGTTCAAATCTGGCGGCCTCGGCGCAAGGTTGTCGCTCCCACATTCAGCATGAAGAACCTGAACCAGTTCATGGGTATCTTCTCTCAGCAGAGCAGCACCATGGTGCAGCAGTTGAAGGGAGCAGCTGGGAAGGGAACCTTCTCCGTCTGGAAGTATTTGACTACGTATACAATGGACTCTGTTTGCGGTGAGTACCGTTACTCTTTATCAGACATTCTCTACTCACTACTATAAGAGCTGTCTCTTTAGAGATCTGTACCCAAAGGGTAAAGGGTCTATTACTAAGACTCCGCTGTCCGCCCGTCTGTCACCAGGCTGTATATCATGAACCGTGATATAGACAGTTGAACCTTTCACAGTATTTCTGTTGCCACTGTAACAACAAATACTAAAAAAAAAACAGATTAAAATAACAAAAACAACAAACGTGATTGATTTATTTTCCGTTTTTATAAATAGATAATGAATGTTATGGAACCCTTCGTGCCGTTGGTGATTACTGCGCCCTTCGCCCTTAAAAGCTTAAGACCCAACTGTGTGACAATAACTAAGAAGATCACGGGATCTTTGAATGTTACTTATATATTTGTAAATCCCTTACAGAGTCAACGCTAGGCGTAAAAGTGGGCGCCCAAAGGCATCCGGATCAACCTTTCTTAAACGCGTTCGACCAGTATTGTAAAATGGCGTCCGAGAGGCTGCTGCACCCACCGATCGCTCATAAGGCATATAAGTACTTGCCAAAAAGCAAGACGTATATGAAGAACATCACCTGTATGTGGGACTTTGTTGATTCGGTAAGTTTTCATTATGAAAATATCTGATTTTATTTTCATGGTGTCTAGGGAACCTGGGTGAATTTTGATTTTGTTTGGGACAAAATAGTTTCCTTAACACATAGGTAAACACACAAAGATCCGTTTCTCCGTTGCTTTTGAATGTAGGACAAATCAACAAACCAACAAACACATTTTTATATGTTTAAAAGTGAAACAGATACTCTTTACTTATCATCTCTCAGTTAACTCAAGAAAAGAATATTATACAATTTCTATGGTCAAATAATCGCCTAATTGCATCCAATTCTATTGTAAATGTATCAATTAGTATTAATATACAAACGCCTGATAGAAAAGGGTTCAAACAATCAGTTTCACACAAAAAGAAATACAATAGACTATAAGAAATGTCCTGAGAATATATCGACAATAGATCAGACATACAATTATAAACATTGTAACGCTTTCTAATTACATAATTATAATTATTATACAAGGTCCTGTTGATCAGGTATTGACTATCACAGTCATGAACATTGAAAGCTGAACAGCGCCCCTCGCGGATGAATTGCAAGACACTTTTTGTTGTTTCTGTCGATGATTTAAAGTTATAAAATATTTAAATCTGGTGTGTGGTAAAGTATTTCCAATTAAAAGTCAATGTTTCCAGTGAATTTATATCGGGCATAAAGAGGCATCCCAGAATGACGAGCGCAGTGTATCGCCGCACCGGATCTTGACTTGGCAAGCGTGATATACTCGTAAATATTACGCTTGCCAATTCTTGCCAATTTGCAACTAGCTTGTCTAAAAGGACATAATAATATGGTCTTATGTTTATTGTCGTGTTTTGGCTGCCCAACTTGAAAGCCAGTTTTCAATTCTGCAGGCGTAGCAATGCGCCATCTTTTAGAATTGTAATACCCTGTAATATGTAAAATAAACATTGGAAATTGGGTACCATTAGCAGCTGTTAAAAACTAATGTTGTATCTATTATTTAGATCCTACTAATATTATTAACACGAAAGTTTGTGAGTATGTACCAATATACGTTTGTTGCTCTTTCACGCAAAAACTACTGAACGGATTTTAGGAAATTTGGGATGGAGATAGCTCCAATTCAATGGATTAGTAATAAAAATAAAATTGACAATGCCAAAAAAATTACCTGCCGGACGTTTCTTGTCTGTTCTTTTGCCGGCGTAAGGAGGTTGGTAGAGGCGTAGCTAGTTTTAAGTTTGACGTTTTAAAGTGATCACAAATAACTATTGACTATTGACTTATACCCTGGATTAACGCATTAACATAGGCTTTTTGTCCCGGAAAAAGGTTCCTGCGGGATAACGGGAAGACGCGGATGAAACCGAGGGGCGCAACTAGTATTTATTATAATGCATACTATTTATTATAATAATATATATGTTATGTAGCGATGGTGGCCGAACGGTTAATAGGCGTGCGACTGAAGACGCCGACACCGAGTTCGAATCCTCTCGGCCCCGCACAGATTTGCTATCGCTCAAAACGGTGAAGGAAAACATCGTGAGGAAACCGGCATATCCAAGAACTGCAACATTCAAGGGCATGCGACATCTACCAACCCGCACTGGCCCAGCGTGGTAGATTACAGCCCATACTCTCTCTCTGAGAGAGGGCCGGAGTCCCAGCAGTGGGAACGTGAAAGGCTGATAATGATGTTATTATTGTTATTTTTATTTGCAGATTATTAAAATTAAACGCAAAGAGTTAGTCGAAAGAAAAATTAAAAGTCTACAAGGGAACCCTAGTGAGTATTTACTATTTATATTTTAGACTATCCCTATTTCTATGTTTGTATTTACTCGTAAGTATTTTTATGACACAAATGTGAAAGTAACCCTGTCTGCCTGTGTTTTTGTTACCTTTTCACGCCTAATCCTCAAATGGCCGTTCCCAATAACCGATCGAAAGTGACTTTGCTTGCAGCGGCGTCGTGTGTCCGGTCGCCCTCTTCCCTCTAATATGGTCAAGGAGAGCGATGGCTGGCACATGCGTCAACTCGTGAACGGGTGCTGCTTGTGGGGTCTGGTCTGCTTTGGTGTGATCCCGCAACTCATTCTCAATGTGTACAACCAAACAAGAAAAATCTTATTAGTAAAGCCAATTAAAAAATATCGGACCATTAGATGACAAAAAAAAACTTGGGTTTTCTTAGTAATAAGAATAAAATTGTCAATGTGATCGCGCCAAAAAAATGACCTGCCGGGCGTTTCTTGCATGTTCTTTTACCGGCGTAAGGAGGTCGGAACAGGCGGAGCTAGTTTTAAGTTTGACCTTTTAAAGTGATCACAATGTATCCTATTGAATAAAGTACTATTGACTATTGACCAATAACCGATCTATCCATGTTTTGCCCTACTGGAAATAGAAATTGGACATAAGCTCCTTAGAAGTGGTGATATTGGGCACGGCCGTAAACCGATCTAGATGAAATTTAGCGAGGAGATAGCTTGAGCTCTGGGGAAGGACACACAATACTGTATAGCAATGATCTATATATCCATAATACCGTTTGGCACCTGCAAAGATGGCTTTGACGACGGAACTGAAGAAACTATTCTTTACTAGTTGCGCCCCGGGGTTTACCCGCGTCTTCCCGTAGAACCTTCTTCGGGATAAAAAGAAAAAAAATCCATATGTTAATCCAATGTATAAGCTATCTCCATTCCAAATTTCATCAAAATCGGTTTAGTAGTTACGATGTTACGTGGTAACAAACATTCACACACAAATTTTTGCATTTATGTATAATATTTGTAGGATTCTCGTACCATTAACATTCATTTGTCTTTGTCCTTTGTCCACCAAAACATTAATAACTGATTCATTGTTAATTTTTTTAGTTTTGAACACAGCTGATTTTATAGTTCTCAAACAAAAACTACATTCGCCTGATGTTATCGTAATAGCAAAACATGTAAAGTACACTTACTTAAACCCTTACATTACATTAGGATTCATAAAAACACAAAATACAAATCGATTTGATCTGGACCATATCTGGACCATATTACCAGCGTATTTTACAACTTAAATATGAAATTAATTTACCTGAAAGTACCAATCCATACCTTAAAAAACTTATAGAACAGTGCATTTCAAGCCTTGAACTGAATCTTCAACAAGAGTCACAGATAGGCCCCCAGGAAGTCCATCATCATCATCATCATCATCAGCCAGGAGAAGTCCACTGCTGACCATAGACCTCCCCCTTCGAACGCCACCATGAACGGCTATTAGCCATTAGCATCTATCGGCTCCCTGCGACTCTTACAATGTCGTCGGTCCTAGTGGGGGGGGGGGCTAGATACCTACAGAGCGTCTTCCGGTTCGTGGAAGCAGATTGAATATATTTGAACACCTCTTAAATTCTTCCAGATGATACAAAAGAGAAGCCGATTCAAAAGACCTTCCTAGAACTTCTGATCGAGTCCTCAGGAGGAGCATCAGGGTTCACGAACTTGGAGCTCAGAGAGGAGTCCTTGGTGCTGCTGCTGGCTGGTACGGACACCTCGGCGGTGGGGTCCGCCTTCACGTGCCTCATGCTGGCCACGCATCCTGATGTGCAGCAGAAGGTTTATGAAGAGTAAGTTATAAACATACATCTATATCTGTCTTATATATTTTTCTTCTTCATACGAGTATATATAAAAATGAATCCTTATTTCCCTTGGTCACGCCATCACGCGTGAACGGATGGACCAATTTTACTAATTTTTTTTTTTGTTGTGTTTGTTATTGCAAGGAGAAGGTTCTAATGAAAGAAAAAAATGAAAAAGTTGCCATAAACTGCAGTACTTAATATAGGCGCCCGTTTCTTTCAAACCATACATTTTCCTCAAAACGTACCTGACTACTCTTCTAGCTGTAGATTAAGACATCAAACTGATATGTTAATGTTAGTTTTTATTGGCTGTAATTAACTCCTTGATTCTATTACAATCAGAGTTATGAAGGAGCTTGGTGATACGGATCGAGCTATCACGGCAGCAGATCTTCCTAAACTGAAGTACCTTGAGGCTGTAGTCAAGGAGACTATGAGGCTATACCCGCCAGTTCCATTCATCGTTAGAAAAGTCGACAAAGACCTCAAGTTGCGTAAGTATCAATTTATTACGATACGTTGTCCTAAACTCTCCATCAGCACAAACAATCTTGCTCTCACATTCATAATATCTTCATACTAGGAAACCCTGTATCGTAGGTGGCATAAACATATACAATTATGAACAGCTAATGCATGAAAACAAATAATGTGGACTCTTTACACAAACTTCGGCCCCTGCCAGAACCTGGAACATTATGCTCAACAGGCAGGGCAGTTACCAACTTCGCTACGGTATCTTAAGGGATTTCGGGAATGGATGTAATTGCAAATGAAGTTAACGGACTTGAATTAATATTCCCTAAATAGATTTTTTTTAGAAATTCACTGCTGACCATAAGCCTCTCTTTTTAAACGCCACCTATTAGCCATTTGCATCTAACGGCTCCCTGCAACTCTTACAATGTCGTCGGTCTACCTAGTGGGAGGCCTACCTACAGGGCGTCTTCCGGTTCGTGGTCACCACTCGAGAACCTTTCTTTCTCATCGGTTATCGGTCGCAACGCTACTTTATCGAGTTACTCATTATTCATCTCCTTTACAGCGTCGGGCGTCACCATAGTTAATGGAACATCAATAGTTGTCCACATCTGTGCTGTCCACCGCAACCCAAAGTACTGGGGCGAGGATGCTGATGAGTTCCACCCAGACCGCTTCATGGGATCTAATGTGCTACACACGGCAGCTTACATACCCTTCTCGCATGGACCCAGGTCTTGTCTAGGTAAGAAGAAGCCGTTCTGCAAGAGATGTGAAGACAGATATATGTAAAATTAAACTTCTCAACATGCAAAAAGATAGCTTTTTTGACTCTTCAAAAGTTGCTATTTTGCACATAAACTTATACATATCTCTTTCATTTTGACGATTTTTTGTTTTATTATTTTGTAGTTGCGTTCAACCATAAGCCACCTGATGTTAAGTGACGATGTGGTTGAAAGTGGGGCCAAACTACACCTGGGTTGAAAGCTGGTTCTCAAGTGGGGCTGCCGGAACACACCGATAGGTGGTTGGCGACCGATTCTTAGCTTGAGAGAACAGAAAATTTTCTTAAGTAACAGTAATCTGGCAGTTGTGTTAGATATCATGAAAATCTATCGCTTTCTTCCAGGTTACCAATATGCGATGATGTCAATGAAGACAGCTATAGCAAATATTGTCCGACACTACCGAATCCTGCCGGCGGCGCCAGTCACCAACAAAAACGCGCCACTACGAGTCAAGTTCGATATAATGATGAAACATGTCGAGAATTTTGAGCTGCAAATTGAATCTAGGACATGACAAAATACCTACGACGTGATAGAATACCAATTACTATTTATTTAATTTTGCACAAGGGGCATAACAGAGGCACATGTATTAAACTATTGATAAAAGTCATGGTTAAAATATTTTATTAGATAAATTGTTTTTTAGCTAATGGTGAAATCGAACACAACCAAATGGCTAAACGGATTTTTAAAATATGTACAGGTTAGGCTGATTTTTATACGGGCATCATGCGAGCAAAGCTGTAGGAAAAGGCTTGTTAGTAATATTTTTTATTATATGAAATAATGACTTGGGTTTTCTTTGTGTATATTTGGTATAGTAATTATAGGAACACATAGATAGTTCATTTTGCAGTTAGTTGTTCGTTTTGGTGATGTTGGAGAATAAAAAATATTCAGGCAAGCGCTTGAAACTGTCATTCCACAAGCTATGGTTTCATTACGATATTTTCCTTCGCCGAAAGCTCAAGCTCATTGTAGGATTCGAACCCATGACCTATGGATCGCACTGGCCGCCAACATAGCCCCGACAAAATTAATTTTCTTTTTTGTGAATATTTCCGATATTTTTAAGTATTTCGTTAGGTATTCGGCGCGGAGACAAATCCAACAAAATAAAGATCATAAGAATCGGTCGAGCAGTTTTTGAGTTCTAAATGGATATAGCTAACGATTTTGTTTTGTTACATACGGATTTAATAATCAAACATCAATAAATTAAAGGACTGGTTTACTAATCATGTTTGACTAATCTTTGCCAGATATTTATGACCCATTCATCATCAGGCGTTCATTTTGTTTTAATTAAAAAAAAGTCATTTTCTAATAAACATCTATACAAGCATATAATAATTAGAGGTGGTACATATATTAGTGTGATAGGTATCTTGGTATTACTAATATCGAATATATCGTTTTAATGATATTAGGGTATCATACCTAATACGAGGTATGTTGGCGTATTTCAAAAGTTGATCATCATAAGTACCATAATTATTTACCTATTTTTTTTTTTGTATTTTTGTTTTATTTGTTTGTTTACCTAAAAAAATATGTTTTGTACAAAATTTTTGATGGAATTGAATTAAGTTATATGTACTGCATTTACCGCGCGCATCGCTGCTATATTAGCGGCCGGCGCCAGCGATCGCCGTATCGACTATCGTGAATTTCTTGTATTCGTTTAGTTTGACTAATACCTGTGCTAATACCTCGAAGCCAAATATTGTGCATTGGTATATTATAATACGGAACACTTGGCTCGTATTATAATCCCTATACCAAATATGAGTATATTAGTTACACCTCTAATAGTAATTTACCTACTAATGTTAACGAGTACTGCATTATGAAATATTTATGTAAGTGCCACTTGAGTAAGAAGGATAGGTAACTATACTACAATGTTCTAAATGACTGTCATAAAAGGCTACATAAAAATGTTTTTATACAAGTGATAATGACGGGCAAATCTTCTCACTCAATGCATAAAAAAAGAGGTGTTTTTTACTACAAGTCACCTGATGTTAAGCGACGATGTGGTAGAAGCTGGCCACGCTACACCAGTATTGGGAACTGGCTCTCAAGTGGGGCTGCCGGAACTCACCGATAGGTGCTTGGCGACAGATTCTTGAACTTTGAACAATCTACGGATCGCAAGCCAACAACCACTGAGCCATCATCGCTAAATAAATAAAATAAACTAGATAGCTCTGAAATTTTGATCACATCGTTAGAGGATAAATAGAAAACAAATATCAAAAGGTCAGCAAGTTGGTCATGTAAAGAACAGGTTTGTGTACAAATAAATGTTCATGCCTAACTGTATTTGTGCCAAACGCTATGTACAGTACGATTCACGAAAGATGACTACAAATGGTACTATATAATACTATATAAATACTACAATATAAATATAATACTATATAAATACTACAATCGCTCCGGTCTTGACGC
This sequence comes from Opisthograptis luteolata, assembly GCA_931315375.2. NCBI lineage: Eukaryota > Metazoa > Arthropoda > Insecta > Lepidoptera > Geometridae > Opisthograptis > Opisthograptis luteolata. Next base: position 12,775,559 of record OV928038.1, read on the forward strand.
ATTCCGCCCGCGCCTCACCTCGCACCTCAAAAGGGACCTAAAATATGACTTCTGCGCCGTAGTCATCTTTCGTGAATCGAAGTGTATGTCTTCTGACTTTGCATTTTTCCGAGACTTAGAGCAAACAAGCAGTCGGCCCGCCTGATGGGAAGCGCTCACCCTCACCTATGGACATTTGCAACACCAGGGGAGTTGGCGATGCGTTGCCGTCCCTTAAGAATTCTTTTCACACCATCTTGAAGAACTGTTACCTATTTAAACCAATCTCTACAACTATACTGGACGACCGATGTGGCACAATGGTCGGATAGCCGACTGTAAAGCGTGAGGTCGCGGGTTCGATTCCCGCTACAGGACAAATATTTTTGCAGTGAAAAAAAAAGCGCAAGTATTTGTTCTGTGTCTGGGTGTTGTGGATCCCCGATCCTCGTAGTTTCTGATACCCTAGATACAGGGAAACCTAGTTAGGGGTCAGAGCCTATGTATGTGATTGTGCGGGCATTAAAAAAAATTATAATAATAGTGAAAAATATATTATTACTAGCTTTGACCCGCGGTATCACCCGCGTGGACTGCAGTTTATCGCAACGAAACGGATTAAAACGTAAGCTATAAAAAGCCTAATAGAGAAAGAAGCACTTTCCGTTTTATTCCAATTTTAACACAATATAATGTTGCCATTTTTCAATTTTTTTCTTCATAAGAACTTTCCTTGGGCTAACAAAAAAGGAATTAGCAAAATTGTTCCATCCGTTTACGCGTGGAGCGATGACCAAGGGAAATAGAGATTCATTTTTATATACTCGTAGATTATTATGTTAATCTACATGATACATGACAAAGCCTGGCCTTTAGAACAAAAAATGTACTTGAACGGTTTTGCACGGTTCATGATCAAAATTCTTGGTAGCACATCATAATAATAGGCAAACGCGACCCTTATAATTAGGCGAGCGACTTATTAGTTGCAAAAAATAACATATTTTATATCTTAATATCCGTAACAGGAAATACCGAAGGTTAATTAGGCGAATTAGCGGTAGTTGGATAATAAAAACTATGTTGCATGGTAATTTTATTAAGTACGGTGTTGTATATTTGCGGAACCCCCTCCATGCCACGCACCTGCGCCCAGCGGCCGACTACCATGTCACATATTATATCATTATAATTACAACGCTAGATCGGTCTGTTATAATAACCATTTCACAACCAATATTTGTTTAACATTAAAATAAAATATCCTAAAATTATAAACATGATTTTCATGTTTGGTTTTCTAGTGATAGTAATATTTTCGCTAGTATTTTATACTTGGAAAGAAAGGAAATGGTTCATAATGTACAGACAATTATACAGGATTCCGTGGAATATACCAGGTTTTGGTTGTGCAAACTACTTACTAAAGGACGATGAAGGTATGTAGCTAACCTTAGAAGGGTCTAGGCATATTTAATGGAAGAATTCAATATCAACAAAAATAAAAACATTATATTATTCATTTTTATATTTTTTATTTATTTTATTATTATATTTATTTTACTTTAAATATTCTGAATAATCACCAATTTAAATATTTTCACGAATATAAGTATTCGATGTGTGATAGAAATCATGATTATTATGAATATAATAAGTATGTGCGATATTAATATTTAGGGCAGAATTCATTGTTCAAAAAATATGAAATCATAAATTTAATTTACTTAATAACCAGTTAAATTTTCATATTATTATAATTTATTCATATTAATTAGTGTATAAAATGTAATATTAGGTACATATTTACACAAATATAAAAAAATATGTAAATTTATTTGTTTTACATATTTTTACATGACATAATTATATATTTTTTTATATTGAATAAATTAATATTATAATAATATAATATTTGGAAGGTGTAGAGTTCATACAAAAATCCCACAGAACAAAGTACATATTATGTAGTTTCATTTACTCCCGAATTTTCCAACATTATTGGTACTTTTTTCCAAAAACAAAACATTCAAACGAACCTTGTCTTGACAATAACGCACAAAACAAAAAAAAAAGGAAATCGGGAGTCGAGTTCGAGTTTTAGCGAGACTAACGAACAGAAATTAATTTTTGAATTATTTAAGAAGAAGACTAGCCATATAGCCACTGTTTCTTAGTTATATCATAATTCTAGTTTCAATTCTAGTTTATGCGGAGGGTGTAATATGTGCGTGTATGTGTGTATGTATGATCAGTGTGCAATAATGAAGCTAAAAGTGTTCTATAGTCTAAAACGTATGTTATCTATATAATATGTCTATTGTCTATACTAATATTATAAAGAGGAAAGATTTAATTGTTTGTTTGTTTGCATCGAATAGGCTCTGAAACCACTAAACCGATTTTCAAAATTCTTTCACTATTGGAAAGCTACACTATCTGTGACGGACAAAGTTGCGTGTTAGCCGCTCACTCTGCTCGGCAATGTAGGCGCCACTGGGGCACGGGTCGCACTCGCCTGGGAGGAAGGGTTTATGTGCGTATATTATAATTTTAAAATTTGAAATTTTTGTTATTACCCGTGCGAAGCCGGGGCGGTCCGCTAGTATATTATAAAAATGAATCTCTATTTCCCTTGGTCATTGCATCACGCGTGAACGGATGGAACAATTTTGACAATTTTTTTATAAAAACATGTTGTTGTCGTTGAAGTCCAAGGAAGGTTCATAAGAAAAGAAAAGTTTAAAACGTTACATAGCAGGAAAGTACTTATTGAAATTTGGATAAAATGGAAAGTGCTTTTTTCTATAGCATTTTGGAGGTTACGTTTTATTGTGATAAACTGCAGTCCACGCGGGCGAAACCGCGGGACGCAGCTAGTTCTACATGAAGTTTAATTATTCAAAATAAAAAAAGATAACTAAACGAAATGGAATATTTATTTAGAGTTAAAACAATAATAACAACCACAATATGAAAATTTCCATAGCCGTTAAAATTTGCTTTGTAAATTATTTTATTTGTTAACAATATTAATGGGACTAAAATCACCAAATTACTTCTGCTACACGCTACATAAAACTGTCCATTTGGAAAACATTTTTTTTTCCATATACGAAAAATAATTTTAAACTATAATCCTGTTATGATAATGACTAAGGAAACTTTGAGCAGAAATTGGAGCCTTTTAAATTTGATCAGTGGCTCTTTTTTCTTGTTAGGAATCAAACATACGGGAAGCATGAAAACTGATTCTCATTGAGCGTATTAGGAGGCAAAAAGACTCCCCCCACTGCTGTATTACAGTCATAATGATGGCATATGTTTGTCGGTATCCATCGGCCAAACGGTTCAGGTGCTGTTCAGAGCTACCTCTCCCCAGAGTACCTGGGTTTGCCGAGATGTTTCCGATCTACTTAGTCCTCAGGACCGGACGGGTCACCTCGATTGTCGAGCTATCGGCACTAGGTTGGGCCATCCACTCCAACCATTTATAGACTCTCGAGTGTGGAACTTCCACTTTTCCCATTGATTGGGTTCACTTGATCCGTTTAAGGTTGAACCACGTCCTCCAACAAGTTTGCCAATGGTTGCCATGAAAACCAGTCCAACCGGTTGTGAATTCACGACCAGCCAAAACAGCTTCCTCTGACGCATGTCACAGCTACTTAGCATAATGCCAAGACTTCAAACGAGCCTCGCAGCCATTTAAAACTGCCCTTACAAGCCTCACACACTATGAGCTCCCACACAAAACTGCGATGTGATGCGGCGTCATGCGAATCAGATCGGAAGTTCTTGTGGTGCATTCGTGCGAGCTCGCAGATATTTGCGATGCGAGGCGAATTCGCAGTGTGGGAACCCTATTGCTGACCACGACCTGGGCCGACATCATGACCCTTGACGCGTCTTATGTCTTCTCGGCTAGGGCAGAGAAATCCAAGAGCATCCCCTCTTTTTCTGGTTTTGCTTCTTCTCGGAATCCGATACCCACAAATCTGAGCGCCTTCAACTTTTAATGGCAGAACTTTTCCCCAACTGAAGAGTTCATTCATTATGCTTAATTCGAAGTTATATGGCAAATTATGTGCATGCATCATCTTAACTTAAGATAATAATAATAATGAACTAGTGCACTGCGACTAGGTGGAGCGACGACTAGCGCTGAGTGGCAGTGGTTGGATGAGAAGAGCCGAAGACCGGGCTCAGTGGCGTATCTTGGGAGAGGCCTATGTCCAGCAGTGGACTTACACAGGCTGATGATGATGATAACGATGTTTCTATGTTTTTTATTGTTATTATGCTTTTATTGTTACAGTCCGGATGGATGCCTTACAACGGGTTGGTAGGATTGCTAGCAAGCAGGGTGGTTTAACTAGCCTCTGGTTGGGTCCCAAATATTTTATTAGTAAGTGCCAATATGTATATTTATTGTTATAATGTTTTTATTATTACAGTCCGGATGGATGCCTTGCAACAGATTGGTAGAATTGCTAGCAAGCAGGGTGGCTTAACTAGCCTCTGGCTGGGTCCGAAATATTTTATTAGTAAGTGCCAATGACCAGTCATTAACATAAGCATTCTTTACTTTGTATTTAAGAAATTGAAAAATTGATAACTTAGCTTATCTTTTCATAGCTTCACTCTTATATTATTTACAAAAGTAAGAAACATACATGTATGTTGTGGGAAAACTCACTTTACACAATTGATAGAGTCACAACAAAATAAGTTGTAAAAAAAATGAAATAAACACATCGAGGAATACTTTTATTATCTTTACTAGTACATATTGTGAAAACCAGGTAACATCTGGAGGTACAAAACTGGTTCAAAAAAATTGATCACGATGAAGAAAAAAGCTACACGATTCTTCATTGGTGTTGTCCGTGGTCAATTCAATACGAAATTTTCAAAACTGATTTATCAAATAATTTTTTAGTGGTGTCAGACGCAAACATAGCCGAGATTGTGATGAAGACATGCCTTGCGAAGGATGACGTGATAAGCATTGCTCGGGAGTTGTTTGGCAATGGCAGTATATTTGCACCACGTGAGTAATTGTTGTTGAACTCATTTACTTTATACTTAACGAGTAATTGCCTACATAATTAAGCGGCTATCATAGCATAGCCCATCACGATGCATTAGTCCGAAATAACGTCCACATAGGTCGTGCACGTTCACGTATACGACAAAGTGTTCATCAACTCGTGTCATAGGTGATAAACATCATGTATCTTTAGGGCACTTAAATTTTTAATCACTAGTCCTAATGAAAACTTGTCTAAATGAAGCTATCATTAGATCCATTATGGATTTACTGATATTTTATTTTCCCATTAGGTCTTTTTTATCGTTTGATACGACCTTACTTCTAATTGCTACAATGTACGTTATTGTTATTGTTTGAGCTTGACATAATGCATCTTAGCTACCATTTTGTATGGGATGCCTCTTTAGTTCTTTACTAAACAGCCCCGTTCAACTAGTGGCCTGAATGATATTCAGCCATTTGACCAAACAGCTAAGGCAAATGACTTGGATCGATGACGTTATTTGCCTAGCCTGTTCATTTCAATTTAGTTCCATTATATAACTTAACCATTGTTTAACAGTAGGTTAGGGTGCGGCGGGTCAACATTTTTTATGTTTATTTTCATCTGTGGTGAAACGGAACTGGAAAGCTCCAGCCAGTTTATTCAATGTTATAACAGACGCTACGGCTGAATATCATTCAGGCCGCTAGTTGAACGGCTGTGTTGGCTAGGCTGCTGATTGAACAGCTAATTAATCTAGTTGGCTGCAACATAGCGATCGTCACTATAGACGTTTGTTCTGAGCACGTGACTTAACGTAGAAATATGTCACCCCCATACATTTTGTATTGTAGAACGCATATTGACTAGTTGACATAAGCGTGCTTAAATTTACATATTTTGCGTCATCGCTTCAAGCTATGAATCTGTTGGCAGGCACTCAATTGTAGTGTGTTATGGACACCAGTTGCAAGATACCTACTAACTTACCTTGTAAGATACTAAAAAGATACCATTTGCAGTTCAAATCTGGCGGCCTCGGCGCAAGGTCATCGCTCCCACGTTCAGCATGAAGAACCTGAACCAGTTCATGGATATCTTCTCTCAGCAGAGCAGCATCATGGTGCAGCAGTTGAAGGGAGCAGCTGGGAAGGGAACCTTCTCCGTCTGGAAGTATTTGACTACGTATACTATGGACTCTGTTTGCGGTGAGTACCTACTCATTATCAATCACTTCTATATTCATCGCTTAATGAGCATAGATACCTTTGTTTCATCGAGTTCGAAGATGTTTGACAAATACTTCTGGGAATGTTTTGAATCCAGTTTCGAAACGTAAAGTTTCAACCATCAAGCTATGAAGGGTTTATTATTTTCGTAGCTAAGCCGCTGGTAACCTTTTCTACTATTACCCTAATTCAAACGGGTTAGGAACCAATATACGTGATTAAGTGCACTATTTTTCAATATCAAAGGAAAACCTTTCCGCAGTGCTATAAAATGCAGTCCTTCAAGAAGGGTGTGAAAAGAGTTCTAAAGGGTCGGCAGCGCATCGGACAACCCTAGTGTTGCAAATGTCCATAGGCGACGGTGACGGCTAACCATCAGGCGGGTCGACTGCTTGTTTGCCGCTCTATTACACGAATAGAACCTAATAAGTTATGACTCATATTTACAGGGCTCGTTTGTAATTGATACATATATTGTAAATCGTTTACAGAAACAACTCTAGGTGTAAAAGTGGACGCTCAACGCCATCCAGACCAACCTTTTTTGGAGGCATTCGACCAGCATTGTAAAATGGCAGTCAAGAGGCTGCTGCATCCACCAATCATTCAGAAAGCATATACGTACTTGCCAATATACAAGACATATATGAAACACATCACCTGTATGTGGGACTTTGTTGATTCGGTGAGTTTTAATCATAACAACACCTACGCCCCTATCAAAATATTTTCTATAATAGAAAACAAAAAAAATTATAGGAATGACATATTTCAACGTGAAGTCAAAGTGTGCAATGATGAATTTGTGAAGTGACCTGTTGTTTCTTTTGGCCACAAATAAGATGTCGACGATGGCGCCACGCCCTGCTCTGTACCTAATCATAATTATGTTAAAAATTACGCTTGCATACTCCTATTAATATTTGTCATTGTATGTATTATTGTTTTACAGATTATTACGAATAAACGCAAGGAATTAATAGAAAGAGAAATTCAAAGTTTAAAAGGTAACAATGAAGTAGTTGTAATAATAATCTTACAGTTTAACTAAGGTCACCGACGTAGACCATAGAATCAGCAAGCTGAAGTGGCCGTGGCCTAGTCATATAAAATGGTAGAACCGGTAGACGCAGTGGATTAACACAGGTTGATGATGATAATTTACTATTTACGAGCATTTTTACTCGTTTGTTTAGTTTATGATCGTCTTTCCACTGGTTTTTGAGGTCTCCATATACACATACTACACTACACATTCCCTTACTACATTTACTACATTCCCCTGGTGTTAACATTATAGCAAAACATAAAATGAATACTAAAATCAATGTTACTTGGACCACATCACCAAGAAGTTAATGTAATAATTTTGATGGTCCTTTATTTATTTATGGCATTACGTAAAAGGTCACATAATATATACCTTCATTCTTCCAGATGATACAAAAGAGAAGCCGATTCAAAAGACCTTCCTAGAACTTCTGATCGAGTCCTCAGGAGGAGCATCAGGGTTCACGAACTTGGAGCTCAGAGAGGAGTCCTTGGTGCTGCTGCTGGCTGGTACGGACACCTCGGCGGTGGGGTCCGCCTTCACGTGCCTCATGCTGGCCACGCATCCTGATGTGCAGGAGAAGGTTTATGAAGAGTAAGTTATAAACATACATAAGTATTGGCCCATTTTGACTGGATTTGAATGTTCTACTTCTTTCTTCTTTCGTGTGAGCCAGTCAGCGATGTAAGAGCGATGGTGGCCCAACGGTAATGCGTGCGCCTTACAAAGCGCTGACACCCAGTTCGAATCCTCTCGGCCCCGCGCCTATGTCTTAATAAGTTATGTACAGATTTGCCATCGCTCAAAAACGGTGAAGGAGAGCATCGTGAGGAAACCGACATGTCCAAGAACTGCAACATTCAAGGGCATGCGACATCTACCAACCCGCACTGGGCCAATGGAAAAAATGGCCCATACTCTCTCTCTGAGAGAAGGCCAGAGTCCCAGCAGTGGGAACGTAAAGGCTGATGATGATGATGAGCCAATGGTTAACTCTAGTGTCGGAGTTATTGGGCAGTGGTAAGGTCTCTGAAATGGTTTTCACGACTAATTTAGCCAGGACTGGCTGCTTAACCTGCCCTCCGAAGCACGGTAGCGCTCAGTTGGAAATGCCACCAATGGTCACATATCCAAGTTATGACCGTGCTGATTGTTGCTTATGCCGGTGGATGTGTTATTGTATATACGATCGATCAAACCAGCTAAGCCACGAGCGCTACGATACAATTGAGGTATTGTGTTTAATAATATCTTCTTTTTTCAGAGTTAAGGAAGTGTTTGGCGATGCAGAACGAGCTATCAGTGCAGCAGATCTTCCGAAACTGAAGTACCTGGAGGCTGTCATTAAGGAGTCTCTGAGATTATACCCGCCAGTTCCCATGATCGTTAGAAAAGTCGAAAAAGACTGCCAGTTGCGTAAGTACCCATTTAGTAACTTGAGCTTTTTTCGTTGGAATATTCCTATACTCTTCATTAGTACAAGTTACCGGCAGTAGTTTGGTGAGGAGAGCCGAAGTCTGGGCCAAGTGGCTTACCGTGAGAGAGGTCTTTGTCCAGCAGTAGATGATTTTGATTAATGATGACGATTTGAAGCGATAATGAAGTGGTAGTGACGTCGGCCTGTTATCCGTAAGTCGTGGGTAATCCTACAATGAACTTGAGCTTTCGGTGAAGGAAAACATCGTGATGAAACAATAGCTTAGGGTAGAGCATTTTCAAGTGCTCACCTAGTCTCTCACCAAGCACCAATCGGTGTGTTACGGCAGCACCGCTTGAGAGCCAGTTTCAATCCAGGTGTCCACCTTCGACCACATCGTCACTTAACATCAGGTGATTTTTGGTCAAACTCTACCCTGTAAAAAGCAAAAAAATTTTATGATTATTATTTATTGATATATATATATCTTTTTTACCGCTATTTTTTTTTGTAACCAATTTTATCGGCGAAGATCTGTAGGGGTAGTTTGAAAAACAGTGCTACGCGCACATAATTATTCTTACCGATGTGAACGCAGCGCATGCTGAAGCTGCCCTATTGCCTTTTAAATAATTATATAATTATGTTAGTTGTATATTTATTTATTTTTATCTTGCAGCGTCTGGCCTCACCCTAGTTGAAGACACATCAATAATTATCAACATCTGGGCCGTCCATCGCAACCCGTTGTACTGGGGCGATGATGCCGAGGATTTCCGTCCGGACCGCTTCATGGAATCCACTGCGATGCACACGGCAGCTTTTATACCCTTCTCGCATGGACCCAGGTCCTGTTTAGGTAAGAATCCCTTTTTATTGTATATGTTTTATTTTAGCTTAGGTTGGTTCAGTGCGATTTAGTTAACGCGAATCAAAATAGATAGCACTGTAAAACACTCAAGCGTTTGTTTCCTTTATATCATCGACCTCATTGACTGAATACACGCTGTTTTCTATCTCAGTTATTTTGTGATTGTTGTGGCCTTTGTTATGTTTATTTTTATAGATGATTTTCCTAACTGACTTTTTGCAGATAATATAGACATTAGATGCGTGTCGTTGTGATAACTTTATGCCACTTTTTCCAGGTTACCAATACGCGATGATGTCAATGAAGATAGCATTATCAAATGTTATCCGACACTACCGAATCCTGCCGGCGGCGCCAGTTAGAGACAAAAATGCTTCATTACGAGTCAAGTTCGATATAATGATGAAACATGTCGAGAATTTCGAGCTGCAAGTCGAATGTAGGACGTAGCAGGATACCTTATGATATGATAGAAAATCAACTACTAATTTATAGGATGTCTAGATTAACAAATTTACCTGTTAAGTTTTGCACAAGGGACAATAGAAGCACCTAATACAAAATATGTTAGAGTACCTGATGGTCTTACTATATTTTGTAATATCTTCTGAACTGTGAAAGTTTAGGTGTTTGTATGTTTATTACCTACTCAAGTAAATTGGCTAAACGGGTATAGTGCCCAATATAAAACATGTAGAGGCCGAAGCTTCTTTTGAATCCTGCGCCAAGTGAAGCTACAGGCAGAAACCTATTAATAAATAAATTTTTGATATGATATGGTTGTTATTGTCTAGTTATGTAGGAACATACCTACAGAACATATATTTACTGCAGGTTAGTTTTGGTGACTAAGCGATAAAGAAAGGAAATTAAGTTCATGCATGCCGGCAGTACCGTTTTTTCGATACTATCGGAACATCTAGACAGTCACCGCTTCTAATATCAACGGGCGCGACCCGCCTGTTTTACGGACCGTGGGACGCCAGCATTGGGAAATGAAATTTTATGCATTGCTTATTGCATTTGTTGACGAAACGTATATACACAGTTTATGTATGTTACTCTCTCACTCCTCCTTAGCTATCTTTGGAGTTAGAGAAAAACTTCCCCTGCAGGCGTAACACGTTTTCCGTCCAGTTCGAGCGGATTTACACCCCCCCCCCCCCCCCCCATAAAGATGTTACTCCTGATTTTAAGTTGAATAGGCATATCTTTTGTCTGCAAATGTTTTGTAAACAAACTATGCGTTTTCTCGCAGGCACTTTTCCCAGTGAGCAATAGTTAGTAAAAATAACGATTTTAGATGTTTATTTACAAATACAAAGAGCATAATTACTGCCAAAAAGTAAAAAAAAACGTATTAAACGATATTTTAGTCTATGCAAGTTGCAGAGGAACGCGATCGGTGGAGGAAATTAACTGCGGATGGAATGACCATTCATGACGACGCCTGGTTTAATGTGTTGGCCCAAAAACGCGCATTAAGACACCTTCGCGATACCAACCAGCTGCCACTCCCGTCGCAACAACATGTTTGTGGGAAGTGTGACCGCATCTGTGGCTCCCGGATTGGCTTACTTAGCCATGAGCGCAGATGTTTTTCGGACGCTACTTAATATCATCTCTGGTAGATGGAAGCAGGCCAATGATGATGATGATGATGAGTCTATGGAAACTAACAGGTTTCAATTTTGTTTTGTTCGCCTTAACTGAAGTGGTTTAAAATAAAATTAGGAAAAATTCAAAACAGCGTCCGAAAAATCGAAAAATATTGTTTACTAGTTGCGCCCCGCGGTTTCACCCGCGTCTTCCCGTTATCCCGCAGGAACCTTTTTCCGGGATCAAAAGTAGTGTGTTAATCCAGATTATAAGCTATCTCCATTCCAAATTTCAGTCAGATCCGTTTAGTAGTTTTTGCGTGAAAGAGTAATAAACATCCGTCCATATGGATGGATAAACCATATGATGATGGATGATGAGTATGGACTCATAAACTTTCACGTTTATAATATTAGTAGGATTTTGTATAGGAATTTCCAACTGGTATCAATAATAAATTAAGATCAAATAAACGTTATTCAAAGTCGTTAACCACAACTAAATAATACAGATTATTGTTTTCCACATTACATTATAATCAAGTCTTTTTCATAAGCCTATTTAACTGAACCTGTTTATTACAAAAAACTTGCATTCTCATCTCTTCTTGTATCTCTTATACTAGGTGTTTAAAACCGCTCTTATTGCTTTGAAATAAAGTACACATTAATGGTATTTGTTTATGGTCAGATGGACAGCTTCCGGATATAGGGGACTAGAAGTTCCTGACTAGACAGTTGCTATTTAATTCTAAACAGAGGTGTTGAACAGTTGAGAAGAACTCGATTTATATATATATTTCAATGTATTGGTATTGAAGCGTGTTTGTAAAACTTGAAATAACTTGGATGTTACATCAAGGTTAAAACAGTGTTTCTTACATTTACTTATTTATATGTTTTAAAAGTAATTGATTTAGTAAGTTTCAGAAGGCAACAGTTGAAGAATTTTCAAAAGAGCATTTGTGTTTTTTTTACTACTTACAGGGCAGTGTTTGACCACAAGTCACCTGATGTTAAGTGACGATGTAGTCGATGTTGGCGCCACACTACATCTGGAACTGGTGCTATCTTAGATTAGTCGTAACATACAGTACTTTCTAGTACTTTCCTGGCTAGCCATATTCAAGTTAAGCACCTATCGGTGTGTTCCGGAAGACTCACTTGAGAGCTAGTTCCCAATCCAGGTGTAACGTGAAGCCACCATCAATCGTCACTTGACATCAGTTGAGTTGTGGTGTTGGATAAGAAGTAAAAAAAAGTAAAGTAACTTCTGTAAAGCGGCTAAATATATATAGGGCATAGGGTCAACATTTTCATGGTTTATCTGTTGAGTCTAAAAAGAGAAATTGCAATAAGATGGCCTATACTATTGGTACTATTTGGTATTACTTTTAATTTCTACAGCGTTCAGATTTTCCGTATTTACACTAAAACATGTATTTAGGTAAATCTCACCAAAGGGTCGAAAAATCACCAAAATCACTTCACTAAATTCATGAACGACGTTTTATAGTTTTATGCTATACAAAAGATTACCTGATCATTACCTAGAGATGCACCCCTGCAGTTCAGTGAATCAGTGGGGTTCAGTCAACCCTCCCGTGGACGGGCGGAAAGCTCAGTCGCTTCCGTGACGCGGAACAACCACCAGGATATCAAGGTAAGAGCACCACGGCCTATAGTTTTCCCAAGTTTTGCAATTTTCGAGTGGATCTTCAAAACTTTTGTTCTTTAAAGAAACCTTGTCCACATAAATCCGCACATAATAATAAAAAAATTTGAATGGATGAAGCCCTTTTCGGATTTTCGAGGCTAAAAAAGGCAATGATTTTTTTATTTAAGAAAAAAAAGATTTGATGGGTCGCGTAGATTTGATCAATTTATTTCAATTTATTTATTTATTCAATAGGATACATTGTGATCACTTTAAAACGTCAAACTTAAAACTAGCTACGCCTGTTCCAACCTCCTTACGCCGGCGCCGGCAAAAGAAAAGAATGAAACTTTCTTATTAATGTTGCCCACTAGTTTTAAAGGATAGGATTTTTTTGTTTCTTTGTTTTTATTGATAACCAATGTGGCACAATGGGAAAGCGGCTGACTGCGATACGTGAGGTTTCAGGTTCGATTCCCGCTAAGGAACAAACGTAGTTCTAGCTGGAGGTAAAAACCATGGGCATTGTACGAGTATGTGATTGCGTGAGCGTTATTTATTTATTTTGGTAATTCATATAGCCCTAGCTTTAATTTAGGCGTTTTTCAAAAATAAATCAGAATTAAAGTAAATAACATACATATTTTCTAAATAAGTAATGTAAAAATTCTCATTACCCTACCTTCCTCAAAATCCATTAACATTATTTACTTTCTTGCACATAATGTTAAGTGAAGGTACGAACGAGTATGTTTAATGAAACCCATCTAATAGACTAAAAAAAACTGCAAATTGCAAAGAATTCCAAAGAAAATAACTTCTTACAAACTACCAAATGAGATTATACATAATTATACACAAACGATCTCACAAACTGGACAAACAAATTGAATTCTAGGACTTCTTAAAAACTCCATTGTAATCTGTGGCATCCAGTAGCCTTTAATGAGAGGTTATTACATTTACAGAAGCAGTTTCTACTCACGTTTCTTATTAATGTTTGACTTGAGAAAACGCTTCGCGCATTTAAATTTAAACCAGTAATCTTAAATAACATTACTCAGGTTTTAAACACGACCTAGCGTCCAACGCTGTAGGTCACTAGCATAAAATTGCTCTAACAATGCGTCCGCATTACCGGTCAACACATCCCACAATCTATACTTTGCATCTGTAATGTTGTACTTTCATTTTCTTTTAGCAATCCAAACAAAAAAATTAACCACCTACTTATTCCATTTCAATAAAGTTTATTTTCCCTTGACAGATGCACTGCTTCATCTGCGTGACGTACATGATAATCTTGACAAGCGCAAACCCAATAACAACGCGAGAAATCGCCACAAAACAAGAGAAGCGATCCCTGTTCCGTGACGTCATTGAATCCTTAAGAATCCGCTCACAACTCCCCAATGAAATCAACCAGAACGATGTCAATAACCTATCGCATAACTACGATAGATACGGATACGAGAATGAACCGCTACAACTACCGAGCGATGCTGACTTCTTACCAAGAAGAAATGATAGAATCGAAATGCCTCCGCTAAAATACCGCTTTCCAAAAAGCCTAGATCTCAATGAGACTAACGGAAAGAGCAATGGACCACCGAAAGAGGAGGTGGTCGTTTACATCGACACTCATGAGTCATCGCAAGCACCAAAACCTTCATCGACCCAGAAGCCTTTTAAAAAGCGACCGCAAGCTAACAAAAACAAACCAAACAAAAATAGGGAAAGTGAAGTTGAAGATTCGCAACCTACAGAAGACAACATACCGATGACTAATAACATGTCTGGCCAAAGTCAAATTGGGAACCGCGAATCGCAAACAGTTCTTAAACCGACTGTTATAGTCAACATCCGTGGTACTGTCACTCATAAAGACAGCGATATCAGACTCGAAAGAAAAGGTAACAATGATACAATAGATATCCCTCGAAACGTTTTTAATATTCATCAAGAAATCAACATTGACAGGGATGGGAAGAAGCCCAGTAAGGTAAAGCAAGATGTCAAAGTAGTTGCTGCGAGAGATAACGTCACGAATGAAGAAGACATGATGATGTGTGAAACTGCTTCGTATAAATTAAAACAAGATAAAGAAAAAAACCGTAAGCTTGATAATATCGTGCAAATTTTGTTTTCCATTTAAATGTAAATTGTAGAGTAATGAAGTTAACTTAATACTTTAACGACTCATAGAGTCGAATGAACTTGTTTTGATTTATTAATATTACAATGTTTTTCATGTAGCAATTAGAGAATTGATGATGAGAATTCCCCACATTGAGTAAGGTACAACAAAAATTAAGTATCCGTAAGGTAATGAAAAAAAAAGAGAGTTCACTTCTATGTATGTCCTTTTATCTGAGAGTTAATTAATCTAAGTTTTGTGTGATAGAATATTTTTACTATTATCTTTAGAATATATATTATTAGACTGTTCATTTGCATCAACAACTTTTTAACTGTATTTATTAAGATAAAAATAAATCCTTTAAACTTAATGCATGGGAGGTATTTAAATTTATTTCCTTAGGCGTAAAACAAAACCGATCTGAAATTATGATTAGGTGAAAACGTAATGCATACTGTATCTTGCACCTAAATCGAATAAATAACATGAATGAAATATACAGGGACATGCAATAGCAAAAAATATCCAACAAAAAAGTAGTCAGAAAATGTTATGTGTAAATATGTAATTTTTTTCTATTTAATTAGTTCCAGTAGTTGCTTTTAAGTGCTAGTAGGTACTTTAGAAAGATATACATACTACTCTTGACGACTTTTTCACATAAGATCAGATAAAGTAGCGGTCAAACGAAGCCACCAAAGAAACCTCTAAGCTAGGAACTAACTTTAACACAAAAATGTGAATCATATATGGCGAGATAATAGCGTATGCATACATAGCTAAAGCTACCGTAACTTCCCAAAACCAGCCAATTTTACAGTCCTACACCGTTACTGTACCACTGGGCCCACGCTATTTCTAAATTTGTAAAATATGACGTTAAAATGATAAAAACAAACCCAATTTAGCTCAATTTGGTGATGCTAACACACAAAGCCTTCTAAATTTTGATAACCCTACTAGATACTATATTAGGTTACCAAAAGCGATAATGACCCAAATTTCCTATCCTACTAATATTATAAATGTTCTTCTCTATTCCAACCATCTACTGTAAACAACTAAAGCAGTCATGCTCACGAAAGTGACTTTGCTTGCAGCGGCGTCGTGTGTCGGGTCGCCCTCTTCCCTCTAATATGGTCGAGGAGAGCGATGGCTGGCACATGCGTCAACTCGTGAACGGGTGCTGCTTGTGGGGTCTGGTCTATTTTAGTTGTAATCCCGTAACTAATAATTGTTAAAATGTTTTTCCTGCATGTTTTAATTGTATAATGTTCATGTTTCCATATCCCAATGTGCACAACCTCTTAGTTTTAAATTAGCTCATAGTATAATTTAATTATATTTAAACGCGGAATAACCTAATTATTTTATAAGAAAATGTGTTGACAACAGTACGGGCCTCGAGCTTGTAGAGGAAAACATAATCAATAAAAAAAAAATATATATAAGTATTATAAATGTGTTTTTTTTATTGATCCAATTTTTACACTACAAGCTCGAGGCCAGTATTGTTGTCAACGCATTTTCATTTCAGATACTTAGGTATTCGACGTTTAAATATACCAGGAGGAAAAACTATGAGAACCACGTATCACCGCAACTTCTAAACCGATTTTGATAAAATTGGACCGGTGACTTGTGGTCAATCTGTACGTAGTAAAATAATGTAAACACAGCAATACGTTTATGATTTCTTTTTTTTTTACTATTTACAGGGTAGCGTTTGACCACAAATCACCTGATGTTATGTGACGATGTGGTCGAAGGTGGCGCCACGCTACACCTGGACTGGGAACTGGCTCTCAAGAGTGGCTGCCGGAAAACACCGATAGGTGCTTGGCGACAGATTGTTAACAAGAGGGTGGTAGCTAGCCAAGCGAGTACTAGAAAATACTCTACCACCAAGCTATGGTTTCATCACGATGTTTTCCTTCACCGAAAGCTCATTGTAGGATTCGAACCCACGTCCTACGGATCGCAAGCCGACGTCACTACCACTGAGCCATCATCGCTATAAGAATAACATTTTATTTCCCAAGGGTTGCCATTAGGTCAAATCAAAATGTTCAAATGTCCACTCACCTGGTTTCCCAAAAGCCCTTGACCAACAAAAGGCTTCCAAAGTAGATCAATCAGGATATCGTTCACAATCGGCAAATGTCATCGCTTCTAAGACAGATGTGTTCTTAGTTCCAACATATACAATCTCTTTAAACAAGGTCGTCTAACAACAAAAGGTTCCATTACCAAAAACTTTACTAGAACCCTATCTCAATAAGACATTTTACTACTCAACGAAGATACAGTGATAAAAATAGATCGTTTATTGTGACAAGGTTTTTCACTATTCAATGAATTTTACATGTTGACGCTTCCTTATGATAGGTAGGTAAGCTTAAAGTTTATAACAATTTACCTAAATAAAGGCATGTTTACAATTAATTGGTACCAGCGTTGGGACTTTTGTTTTCTTACAGGGTAGTGTTTGACCACAAACCACCAGTACAGGTTTTGATAGTTTACAAAAACTATAAAAGTTTTCGTTTCCATCCATACATATTTTTTTCAGCGAATCTTACCGAGACTTGGAGGAACTGAAATCGTTAATAAGGGTTATTTTAGATCGTTTTAATCATACTCCAACAAAGTTATTGAGTTACTTTTTGAATTTAAGCAGATCGAGTTGCCACTTTGACAAGTCGGCGGTGGTAAACGTCGACGTTTACCAAAACTTTTATCGTTTTCAAAACGTGTACTAGGGGTAAAGATGTTAAGTGACAATGTAGTCGTAACCACGCTGGATCGAAAACTAGTTTTCAAGTGGGGCTGCCGGAACACACTGATATTGGTTGGTAGCTAGCTAGGTGAGCACTAGTAAATGCCCTACCACCATAGTTTCCATGGTGTTTTTCTTCATTTTCTAGAGGGCATTTCCACTACCATATGAAGTCATATTAAGAACTATTCATATTAAAAATCTTTAGCCAAAAATTTTGGCGTGTTCCAGCAGTCTTACTTTAGAGCCAGTTCCCAATCTGTGTAGTGTGGAGGCTACTTTCTACCACATAAATTGGCTAGTGGTCAAACGCTACACTGTTAGATGTAAAAAACGCTTGTTACCCAATGTAAACCTACCTTTATTACCTACCTGTTACTTTGTTTTATATTTATAATACAAGTGATTGGATAGATGCTAAAAATAAAAACAAGTCGTGAAATTAAAATACGTGGAATGCGTTTGATCTTTCGGTACATTGTAATTTACAATTTAATTACTTATGTTAGACGTGCAACTTAAGTATACGTAGCTATAGATAGATCTATCCTATCCTACTAAGTGAGTGAGTATGTATTCATGTATGTTTGTTGCTCTGTCACGCAAAAACTACACAATGAATTTTGATGAAATTTGGAACGGAGATAGCTTATAATCTGGAATAACACATAGGCTACTTTTTATCCCGGAAAAAGGTTCCTGCGGGATAACGGGAAGACGCGGGTGGAACCGCGGGGCGCAACTAGTAGGTAGATACTTAATATTAAATGGAGGTAAAATTTGTTTGTTAATTTCCTTGTATGTTTGGATGTGGGTAATTACATAAATTACTGAAACAATTCCATAAGTTCCTAAAGTTGAATTTTTATTTTAATTAGGGTTTTATTAAGTTTGATAATTAATACTAGTTAACAATTTTTAGTTACATTGCAAACTACTTACAAAGTGAATTCTATAATTTAATAAAAAATTCTTGCATTTACATTAAGTAACTTCTTAAACTAGGTACGTTCTATATAATAATAAGAAAATTACGTATAAATTTATGTAAATGAATGTAAGTTATAGACAAAATAATAAGTCGAACCACATTCAGAGCAGATTATAGGTTCAAAACAAGTCCACCTTCACGATCACAAGCGCCAAAAAGTGCGATGATCTGATATTAAGGCAAAGATTACAAGAACAAGCCAAAAATTAAATTTTATTACAACTTTTCTTTCTCCCTTTAAAAAATAATAAAAAAGATAATGATCTTCTGTCTAAAAATAGAACAAAATATATTTTTCAAGTAGTAATGGACTTTTTTGGCGGCAATTGAGTTGTCAACGTGAAAATTTTGTTTTTATTTCCAAAACTTGTGTTTCTTCGAGTGATAATGTGTAATATTGGTGGATTATTAACCATTATGTGTTCGTTAATGTGTACGAGTGTGGGAAATTGAAATAAAGTTGTGAAAGTGACTTTTCAAGTTGCTCCAAAAAAGTCCGTGTAAAGTTTAAGTACAGCACCACTACTTTACTTAAACACTATCCTCATCCTATCATCTCATCATCATCATCACCATCATCATTTAAACTTGATTCAACTCTCTGAGTTTGAAATCTTTTATACTTGACACTGGCAAATACACTAATCGTGTGACGCCATAACAAAGAAAAAAAAAAAAAAAAAGTAGTAATGACTGTAGAGACGAACGACGTGGCAAGAACCGCTAGAGCGCTTCAATGTATTGTATTTTTCGTAGCTGAGCAACTTTAAATCGGTTGACTATTTTATTATGTGCATATTATTATAATACAGAAAAAAATAATTAAAATTAAGGACATTAAATTTTAATTTTTTTTCTGTAATGACTTGGTTATGTTATGTGTGTTGTGTGTAATATTATAATTTAGTAATGTTAATTTCCAATATAAAATTTATTTGTTTTGGAATAAATGAAATAAAAAAAAAACTTACAGGGCCGTCTAGTTTTTGCTCAAGTTGCTTGACTATGTTAGCACTTTTTTAACGTTTACGTTACAGCCCTGGGGCTTAATATGTAGATCTATAACCAGAAAAGCAACGGTATAGAGATATAAAACTTAGGTAATAAAATGTTGAGATAATGATAATGATATAATATAATATTATGATGGAGCTCGTTGATGTCTTTCGTCCCGGTGGTTGTTGTTACGATAATAGTAGAGGCATTCGATTTTGCTTATGTTCTGTTTCTATGATAGTAAGTGACAAGATGAGCAAATTACCCGCCTGGTAGTTAGTGTTGCCCAGAATAGTTCAGTGCCATCTAGAATTTAGAAATGTAACAGTTCAAAAACATGGGCGAAAACACAGTGACAAATAAAAAACAAAAAAAAATGGAATGGAATTCAAAGATTCAAAGATTCAAAGATTCAAAGAATTTATTGCATTCCATAATGTACAATAGTTAGTCATAATATAATTAAGATCAATTATGGACCCTGTTGGGCACAACAACAACATTACTTAAAAACTAGAGGAGAGGAGGACTGCCATCAATCAATAAAAAACCTATATGCCTACTGCAACCTATGTAAATCTATATAATATATTACTCTATACAGGAACTCCCCAACGACAAAATCCAAATGCAAGAAATGTTTACTAGATATTATCTAGTAAACACTTCCCGCACCCAGACCCCGCCGCTAAGGAATTCCTGTATAGAGTAATATGATTTTTCCTTTAATAAGTCATTTAAACATCTTATGAATTTTTTGTTATTGTTCTGTTTTTTTAAAAATTCCGGCAGCTTATTATATATTTTTATCGACATCACGAATGGGCCTGAAGAATGTAACTTTAGTCTCGATGTAGGTAACATAAGTTGATTTCTATACCGTATTGAGCGGTTTTTATTTCTAGGTAAGTTCAGGGTTGGATTTCGTACTATAATTATAGTATTTATACTATAATTTCATGCTGCGTACTATATACTATCCTTAACCATGGATAGTACGAAAAAATACTATAATTTCATTACTTCACAAAAAGATTAAAAAAGCCAAAAAAATAATAAAAAAAAGTGAATTCGGTGGTGATTGAAGCATTTTACGACTTCTCAATGTCATTGTCAATTATTTCATAGCCACAGATTATACATAATTGTCATCGATAAACTGTTTCCAGGGATTTCCGGTGAATCGTACAGGAACTTTGCATACTGCACTCTGTGCAGTAAGTAATAGAGTACATAGATGTCTAACAGCCTGACTTATTTATTGTTCCTAAGGTGGTACGGCTGTAATCTTATTTTTTCAGTTATACGTGTTGATTTTAATATGTAACTATTATAAATTAATAATATTAAAGTGTACTATAATTTTTTCACAAATACTATCCTTTTCAACTTTTTGTACTATCATTTTCAACGTACCTAAATCCAACCCTGATGGAATTTCACATAATTGGTTAATTTTCTCTTTCAGTTCTCTCTCTCTCTCTCTCTCTCTGCATCTCTATATATCTCTCTCCGCGGATATAAGTTTGTGAGAGAGATAGCTTGTATACAGGATTAACGAATAAGCCACTTTTTATCCTGGAAAAAGGTTTCTGGGGGATAGTGGGTAAACCACGCATGTCACCGCGGGACGCAGATAGTATAAAAATATATAATTATTTTTACATAAATGTTTGTATTAATATATAAAAATACTTTTAATTAATCTTACAAATAAGGCAAAATAGTACCAATAATTGCCCTAATTTATTCATCTATTTTATAGGTTTGTGTGCATAATTATCCTATTACGAGGTTTAAGAAATAAGTTATTACGTCCATCTTTAGTAAGTGCCAATGACCGAGAACCGATATAAAAACAATAAATGTCTTCTTTTGAGGAAATACGTAGTTTTTATACTATAATTATAATTTCTTCTTTTTTTTAACCTCTTTCGTTTTGGCCACGAGTCACCTGATGCGATCAACCCCAAAAGGTGTATTTTTAAACACATAGTTTAATGGTAAAGAATGTAAATGTTGAAATTAAAAAATACTATAGGTAGGGGTACTTTTTGAAAAAAAATGTGGTGTCTTAAAAAAAAAATACAAAACTTGTACGAAAAATAAACTGTTTTAGTTCAAATGTTCTAAATTATCAACGACAACCATACATTATTTTTTACGAATTACATAGCCAAATTAATGTTCTACTCGAGTAATCGATTAGTTTTTTTATTTCATGCTTATATTTTGAATAATTAAATAAAATTATAGCTTGGAGCTCGAATCCATCATTATCGTCAACTGTACGCGGTCACGCGATTTTCAACTCTAAACAAAGTAACGTAGATATAATATTAAACACAGGGGCCGTCTGGTTTTTTTTCCAGCATTAGGCGCAGCCTTAAGAGATAATGTGGCCGAAAGTGCCACCACGCTACACCTAGAATAAAATGACTAAAATGTCTCTGACTTTTCTATAAATTTAGCATACAAATGTAAAAAAGGATAATGAAATCGTTTTAGCGATAATAATTTTTTTTTTTATTTCATATCTTGGTAAAAATAGTTTTCTACCCGTATATTTAGATAATATTTATGCAAATTTATTACTTAACTATAGGTGCGTTTCAGTCTCACTTGATAGACAGTAGTTGTCTGTCCAGGCCAGGTGTCTTGATGGCGATTGCGAATAAGAGCCCAGGTGACAAGGTCAAAAGTTACCCTATAACATAACATACCCTATATCGAAGCGACTGGTCGATGCTACCTGTGACCAAAATGCTGGCCGTTATTTTGCGCAACGAATAAGCATTGCCGTTCAACGCGGCAAAGCGGCCAGCATTTTGGGAACGTTGCCAACTGGTAGTGATTTGTTAGATTAGGCAGTTGTATTGTTTAGTTTGATAGGTGGTTTTATTTTATATTCTAAGGTTAAGTGTTTTTATTTTGTTACGTATATTCCATTATTCATTTCAAGTATTAAACCTTATAACATGTTAATATATCTACCTACCAACTCAAACATCTAACAAGTCACAAAAACCTAAATTTTCAACCTCATCATTACTTCTCTATTAGTGTTGTACCTCTACATTACTACCTAATTGCAGTTTAATTATAAACAGTTAGCATAATAACCGTTTTATATAACGTTAAAATAACTTTGCAAAATGATTGACAGACATTTTAATGTCAGCATCAATTAGAAAATACGTTGCAAAAGAGAAGCGGCTTGGCAAAAAACTTATAGTACAATAATCTACACATAATATTATACAGAGGAAAAATTTGTTTATTTGTTTTAAATAGGCTCCAGACTGATCAGAATATTTCTGTCAGCATTATAACGCTATATTATCCGTGATCCGTGCCGCTAGTGGCGTGCAAAATGGTGCTCTGATTTTCTACGTTGGTTGTTACTTGCGACACATTTAGGCCATTAGGTTCAATGTACTTATTTTTATTATAATGTTTATAAAAAGTTTAATAGTTAGAAAATTGACTCATAGTTTATGGTATATTTTTACAGTAAGCTACAAATATAAGTATCCATCATAGAAGCCAGAAAAAATATTTGTATCCATAACTGACATGCGAAATAATTCGTCGGTCTACGGAGAAAACTCGTATTGTAAAGAACTGTTGTGTGTTATTTATACATACTTTTCGAACGAACCAAGGCGTATGATTGATAACTTGTGTAATTAACTTCAAATAAATATTATAATAGCGGGATAGAGCGATGGTGGCCGAACGGTTTGGCGTCCGACTTACAAGACGCCGACACCGAGTTCGAATCCTCTCGGCCCCGCACCTATGACTTAATAAGTTATGTGCGGATTTGCCATCGCTCAACGGTGAAGGAAAACATCGTGAGGAAACAGGCATGCCCAAGAACTGCAAAATTTTCAAGGGCATGTGACATCTACCAACCTGCACTGGGCCAGCGTGGTAGATTATAGCCCATAGCTCTCTCTCTGAGAGAAGGCCAGAGTCCCAGCGGTGGGAACGTGGAAGGCTGATAATGATGGGATATCAAGAAAGCCTCGAGTGTAAACGCAGAGTGTAGCTACTAATATGAAACCATGTTTTTAAATTATATGTAAAAAACATATTTAATAAAATAAAATAAACCTCCCTATACGATTTGACTTACGAGGGATCATATTATTAAGACAAAACTCTGAGGAAAAGTAAATAATAGAATATAGTTGATTAGCTGGAGCTATTTATTTGCAAATGAACATATACATATTTATATCTAATACTACTATCGGTGTATATATACTCGTATATCTCAAAGATTTATAATCAGACCAGTTATATAAAATGTAATAAAAACTAAAACGCGATCATTCTGTCATTTCAACTTGAGCATAACGGGTAGCTTAAAATTTTATGACGTTATAAATGTTTTGGGATTTATTGCTCTCTGTAGCATTCATAATAATTATGATGAAAATTTCAATAATATATTGTACAAAAAAGATTAAAATACCCGGCTTCGGAATAAAGATTAAGTAGGCATTGAAATCCGACATAGCTCTCAGAATTTGCAGGTTTATGGGCAGGCCACATGGCTCGGCAAACTGTTATAGTTGATGGTGAAGAAAGGTTCTCAAGTGGTGACCACGATCTGGAAGACGTTCTGTAATAGCCGTTCCTGCGGTCAAAGAGGGAGGGAGATCTTTATGTGTTCACCAGTGGACGCTGGTAAAACCGTGGGGTGCATCTAGTTTGTTATAAAGAATACGAAAATTATATCATCCCTTCCTCCAGTCCCTCGACGCAATCCAACGTAGAGCGATCCGAATTGTCGATGACCCCCAGCTCTCGGACCGCCTTGAGCCGCTGAGCCTTCGCAGGGACATTGGCTCGCTGTGTATATTCTACCGAATATACAACGGGGAATGCTCGGAAGAGCTATTCAATCTCATCCCTCCATCACGGTTCTACCACCGATCATCTCGTCATCGGAACAAAGCTCATCCACACATTATCGAGTCTTGGAAATCCCACACCTCGCGATTTATGCGCTCCTTTCTCCCGCATACTTGCAAAATGTGGAATGAGCTTCCCCCACAAGTGTTTCCGCTGTGCTACAGATTGCAATCCTTCAAGATGGGCGTAAAAAGAGTTCTTAAAGGTCGGCAACGCATCGGCAACTCCCCTGGTGTTGCAGATGTCCATATGCGACGGTGACCGCTTTCCATCAGGCGGGCCGTCAGCTTGTTTGCTAATCTATTACATAAAAAAAAAAAAAAACATAAGAAGTCCACTGCTGAACATAAGCCCTTTGAACGGCTATTAGCCAAAATTCAAAATTCAAAAGTTTTTCATTCAATATGATACATTGTGATAACCTACTTTAAAACGTCAAACTTAAAACTAGCTACGCCTGTTCCAACCTCCTTACGCCAGCAAAAGAACATGCAAGAAACGCCCGGAAGGTAATTTTTTTGGCGCCATTTGCATCCATCGGCTCCCTGCGACTCTTACAATGTCGTCGGTCCACCTAGTGGGGGACCTACCTACGGAGCGTCTTCCAGTTCGTGGTCGCCACTCGAGAAAAATATATGACACGAGGATAAAAACATACGTCAACAAACAACCAGATTGATATTTAGGCTACAAGTACGAGTTACTTAAAGTCCATGGTCAAGTTCAAGAGAGCTCGAGTAATTGTCCAGCAATACGTTTGAACGAAACTTGACTAGTGACGTTTGTTCGTTTGGTTTATTTACTTACTATTTTATTTTATTTTATTTTATTTATTTTATTTTATTTGGGTGGCTTACAGCTACTAATACAATATAAGTTAAGAAGTAAATAACACAAGCCAATTACAAGCCTCCACAGATAAGAAAGGAAATAACTAATAAAACATGCAAACATAGCCTACTATAACACATAGAAGAGTAAAATTAAACTAACTATTTTGGAGTGTCATGACACCTTCCGATCTTATGTGTGAACAAAGTAATGCTACTTGCCCAAAATCCCCAAGGATGTCCCAAATTAAACTAGCGTAAATGTTTACTACTAATTTATTAGTTGGACAAGGTTCCAACGAATTGTCTTAACCTAAACCCGATCGGTACCCGAAGTTAACCGATTCACGGTAAATATCGTTTGCGCGATTCAGAAAACTTCGGCTCGTTTACTAGCGCCATCTAGTTTCAGATGACGGAACTACATGGCGCAAAGGTTTGCTTACATACACGATAAATTACCTTAACATATTC
Organism: Opisthograptis luteolata; assembly: GCA_931315375.2. Taxonomy (NCBI): domain Eukaryota; kingdom Metazoa; phylum Arthropoda; class Insecta; order Lepidoptera; family Geometridae; genus Opisthograptis; species Opisthograptis luteolata. The sequence continues at coordinate 12,801,536 of OV928038.1, forward strand.
CGCCCACCAAGACCAAAGTGAACCTTTGGACTTACGTACATGACCACATACAATGACATGACGTCTTTGATTTTACATTAGAATTACATTAATAACACAATATGGAGTACCATTAAAACTATAGCAAAGTTGTATTTTAGATACTTACAATGTTATAATTAGCTTACAAAAATATTCCTAAATGTAGATCGATTATTGTGCTACTGGTAATAAACATATTTTTGAGCATGGTCTTTTTATAGTACCATTTTTTACTTTAAGAGTGACGACTCGTGCAACTCCATCCGCACCCGGGTGCGTTTCAATCACTCTGCCGTAAAGCCATCGAGATGGTGGCAAACCATCTTCCTTTACGACCAACACGTCACCAATGTTTGGTTGAGGGATCACCGACGACCATCGATACCTGTTGTAAAATTTGCTTAAATAATCGCGGGACCACCTATTCCAAAAATCTTGGAGCATTCTTTGAGTATATTGCCAACGTCGTAAGGAGCTTACATTAGATGATTCATAGTTATGATCAGGTGCGGTGATTAATGCTTCGCCGATTAAAAAATGTCCTGGAGTGAGCACACAGATGTTGTTGGGGTCATCATTTAACACCGACTGTGGCCTGGAGTTCAAACAACTCTCTATTTGGGCCAAAACCGTAGCCATTTCTTCGTATGTGAGTGTTGAATCTCCCACCACACGTTTGAGGTGAAATTTAACGGCTTTCACTCCGGATTCCCATAGCCCACCGAAATTAGGCGAATGGGGAGGTATGAAATGCCATTTACACTGACTTGTAGCCAATGATTCGGCTATTTCCCTTTGAATTCGTTTTTGTTCCGCTTTAAACTGTCTACTCAATTCGGTAGAGGCTCCAACAAAATTTGTGCCATTGTCGCTCCAGAGGTGCGAGCAGTGGCCACGTCTAGCTACAAACCTCTTATACGCCTGTAAAAACCCATCAGAAGTGAGATCGCTTACGACCTCCAAGTGTATGGCCTTTGTGGCCATGCAGACGAATAAGCAGATGTAGCCCTTATAAGATTTATGTCCTCGCCCCTTAGTTGTCCTTATTTGAATTGGGCCTGCATAATCCACACCACTACATTCGAACGCACGAGTGGGGGTGACCCTTGCTGCGGGTGCCTGTCCCATGAGCTGAGTTTTTGTGACTGCGTTGATTTTTACGCATGTCACACATTTGCGGTAATGGGCCTTGACCAATTGAGTACCACCCAAAATCCAATACTTAGAGCGAAGATAAGTCAACATCAGCTGAGGTCCGCCATGTAGTGTCTGCTTGTGAGCGTCCGAGATTAAAAGCTGTGTTAGTTGAGCCTGTTTTGGCATGACGATGGGATGTCTTCGATCTCTATTCAGTTGAGAATGCTCCAATCTGCCACCAACTCTCAAAATGTTGGCCTCGTCCAGAAACGGATTCAACGAGCGGAGCTTGCTGTTAGCCGGTAAGTTGTTGTTTTTCTTTACTTTGTCTATCTCTTCATTGAAGTGTTCTGCTTGACATTGCGTAATGCATATCATCAGAACGTCGTTTAGTTCCTTGGTGGTAAGGTATCCCTCAGATCGATTGCCTGACAACTTCCTTGCGTTATTGGCAAAACGTCTGCAATAAGCAAGTACCCTTACCATTCTCGTTAATGAAGAAAATCTCTCCGTTAGTGAAGTCTGCATTCTAGCACCATGAGTTTTCACTGTACTATTTTCTTCCAAATTAGTTGATAGTGTTTTTGGCTTCGCGTAGGTAATCTCTGGTTTACTCAAAAACTCTGGACCTTTGAACCACAACTCATTGTTTAATAAGTCAGAAGGGTGCAACCCACGAGAAGCGCAATCTGCAGGGTTTTGTTTTGATCCAACATGTGACCAGTGATGCGTATCTAGTGTTTCAAGTATCTCTGAGACACGATTGGCCACAAACACCTTCCAACGATTTGGATGTCCGTTAAGCCATGAAAGAACAACTGTTGAGTCTGACCACGCATGTAGGTAAGTATGTTCAATTTTCATGACCTTGGCTACCTCTCTAAGCAATCTTGTCACCAGTACCGCTCCGCACAGTTCCAGACGCGGAATTGAAACTTGCTTAACAGGCGCTACCTTTGTTTTCGCAGCAACTAAGGCAACCTGAACCCTTCCGTTCGAGTCGACTACACGGATGTATACTACTGCCGCAAACGCCACCTTGGAAGCGTCACAGAAGCCGTGCAGTTCAACTTGTTTATCATTTGCCTTAGTTCCTACCCATCTCGGTATGTGTATCTCCGAAAGAAGTGAGAGTTCTTGTCGGTAAGTTTTCCATTCTAATAGTAAATGATCAGGTACTTCCTCGTCCCAATCTATACCTGCAAGCCATAACTTCTGTATCATGATTTTTGAAATAATTGTACTGGGCCCTGCCCAGCCAAGTGGGTCATAAAATCGTGATACGTCCGATTTAATTTTTCTTTTTGTTACAGGTTGTTCCAGTTCTGGCAGCTTCACCGAGTAGCGAAACGTGTCTTCTCTCCGGTTCCAGGTAAGTCCTACCACTTTAGTTACGTTATCTGTTTTTATTTTTACTTCTTCCTTCCCTTCGCTTCCTTCCCTTCCTATCATTTCTTCTAACAAATCGTTATCATTGGTTGTCCACTTTTGCAATTCAAACCCCGCTTTGCCTAAAAGTTCATTCATTTCCTTATATATCACCATTCCTTCTTCTTTATCTTGACAACCGGTTAAAAGATCGTCCATATAAAAATCTGTAATTACTTTTTCAGAAGCCGTTGGATACTCTGCCTCGTAGTCAAGAGCAACCTGCTGTAAGGCCTTGACAGCAAGGTATGGCGCGCTAGCAGTCCCGAAAGTCACGCGTAGTAACCTGTAATCTTTGATTTCAGATGCAGTATCCTCTCTCCAAAGAATCCGCTGCAGATCAGTATCCTGTTTGTCAACTACCACTTGCCTGTACATCTTTACAATGTCAGCTGACAAACAGATAGGTGTTGATCTCCAGCGCATGACGATGTGCCTCAGCTCAGCCTGCAAAGTAGGTCGTACTATAAGGTAATCATTTAATGATTTTTTGTTTTGTCCTTTGCAGGAGGCGTCAAACACGACTCTGACTTTGGAAGTAGTCTTGTCTTCTCGGATTACTGCGTGGTGAGGTAAGTATACAGCCCCTTTATTTTTTAATTCCTTGACCGGAATTAGCTCCATATGACCCAATGCCATGTATTCATTTATTACCTTCTGATATTCTGTTTTCAATGTTTCATCCTTGTTTAGTCTTTTTTCTAAAGCCTTTAGTCTTCCTTCAGCTATCTCTCGAGAGCCTGCTACTTCTGGGTTCTCAGAATTCAGCGGTAGTCGTACCTCATAACGACCTTCCAAATCCCTTTTAGTTGTGGAAGAAAAATATTCCTCGCATCTCTTTTCTTCTTCAGACAAGATTCTTTCCTTAACTTCATCTGTTTCTATTTCCCAAAATCTTTTAAGGAAATCTATGTCTTCACATATACAATGAAGTACATTTATGTTTTCAGATTGCGGCGTGGTTGTATTTGTTATTTCACCGGATACAACCCAACCCAATGCAGTGGACTGTGCAGCCAGTGTACCAGACCTATTTTTCTTAACACCCGATTGCAGAATTTTGCTGTAAAATCCTGCTCCTAATAATAAATCTATTCGATTTGGGGTGTGGAACTCCGGATCCGCTAGTGGCAGTTCCACAAAGTCCGTCCATTCCATTTCATTTATGTTTGTTGATGGCAGGAGTCCAGTAATGGTTTTCAAGACATATGCCTTTACTGTGATGGTGAATTTAGGATCGATTTTCGAACCTACCTCAAGATCCACGACCGCCTTGGATATGAAATCTTGCTCATCACCTACCCTTGATATGAGCCCTCTCACCGGTGACCTTTTCAACCGTAAGTATTGGACCGCTGCTTCAGTGATGAAGGATGTTTGTGATCCTTGATCCAATAAAGCCCGGATCGTGTGAGTCCTACCCCCTTTCGACGAAGCCGTAACCAACGCTGTTGGTATTACGCCCTGATTATATACCGTTCCTGTCGAAAAGCATGATATTGAAGCCGCGGAACTCTCGTTGTTCCTGTTTGCATCCTTCGACGTGGCAACATCCTCGTTGGATGCTTCCCGTTGACTATTAATTACGTTAGAACCTTCTCCAGTAGCTTCACCCTTGGGGTGCAACAAAGTATGATGCTTACGCTTACAGATACGGCACATTACCGTATTCCTACACTCCTTGGCAGAGTGATTTTCACCTATGCAATTATAGCATAAATTATGATCGCGGACAAATTTGCGCCGAGCATCAACCGATTCCAGCACAAATTTTTTACACTGCACTAACCTATGTTGTTCCGAACAGAAAATACATTGCTTTTGCACAACATGAAGAGATTTAACCTTATTTACCGGAAGACTCTGATTAGAATTACTCCCTTGAGTCTTATTACTATTATTTACTCCCTTGTTCCCTAAATGACTCTGCTTAGTATCAAGAAACTCAATAGCTCGGTATCGATTAGTTATAAATTCTTGAAACTGACTATAAGTAGGTAACTCATCTGAACCATTGTTAGTGCTAACAGTGAACTCCCATTGCCTTTTGGTTTCAGCATCTAGTTTGAGTGTGAGGATGTGAATAACCAACATGTCCCAATTTGTTATGTCGATCCCGATGCTCGAAAGTGTTGCCAAACAATCATTAGTTGTGTCTATCAATTCTTTCAAACCACTTGCAGATTCAGAGTTTAAGTTTCTTTGACTGAAAAATCTTTTTAATACCTGATGGCTGATATATTTTTTATTGTCAAAGCGTTCCTTCAATAATTTCCAACACCTTTCATAGTTTGAGTCCATGATTGGTATGTGCCTAATTACCTGTTCGGCTTCCCCTGACAAGTAACCCTTTAAATAGTGCATTTTCTGAACGTTACCAATGCCATCGTTTTGGTGAATTAACGACACAAACAAATCACGAAATGTAGACCATTCAGAATAACTCCCAGAAAAGGTGGGTATATTTATTTTAGGAAGTGCGATTTGAGACCTAGCTTTGCATTCAGATATTGAAGATTGGCTAAATAGACCTGGTTGAGAACTTTGAAATGCCGACAGACTATCCTTTAAATAACCTTTATATTCAATGTAAATTTCTTCAGTTTTATCATAATAATCGATCTTTACATAATCCGAACTTCTTAACTGCTTAGGATCACCTTCACACATTATTTTCTTATGGCCTATCATGAATTCACACCATAGTTGCTCTAGTGATTCGAGCCGACCTTCCAAATATCCTTTGGTTTTCCTATCTTTGGACGCCTTTTTTACATTTGTATACGCCTTTACAATACGCGCATTGATATCCTCTTGGAAAAATAACAAAGCCTCCATTATTACAACAATAATTTCTTTTTAAAACGAAATATGCTACCAAGCCACAAAACGAAATTATTCTAAGTTGATAATAAATCTCTAAAATTCTCTAAGTGTTTGAAATTTGGAACTTTGGCCAAATTTGGGCATAGGTTCCCCGTATTCTCGTTTTTTTAAAATTATACTAAGTCTAAACACGCATGCACATATAATATTACAAGTCGATGTAATTATTCACCAAATTATTTAAAGTCCAAAATTAATTCTTAACTTTTCAATTTAAAAGTAAAATTTCACAAGTGTCAAACTCACTGTCACTTTATGTCACTGTCAAATCACTATATTTTTCAATCTCCAACCATAGATAATTAAAAGTACTCACAGTTGATTGCACTTCACTTATTCCAGTATGTTTCCGTTTCACTCTTGGTAGCCTTCACGCAGTATCGCCGATTCTCCCGGCACCGTCACTGCGTGATACGCCGTCGCTGGGTCCCGGCGGCGGCGTCGTTGATACCAGTCAGCGTCTCTCCCGGCGCCGTCAGTAGCCTTGTAGCGTCTTCCCTGACAGAGTCTTCACCGAAGAAACTGTCGGAGCTTCGCCAACTGCTAATTTGCACGGTACTTGCACGGTGGCACAATACCGCACTGATCAGCGTCAGCTGTGACTCCCTTGCCTGCGTTTGCAACGGCGATCCACCGTCCGCAAGCACTACAGACCTACCACCAGTCTACTCGTCGTCGTAGCACTGCAAATTCTATGCAGGTCTCCTCCCGGACACTCCTGGTTTTTGTCAACCACTCTCGGTTGACAGATCCGACCTCGAAGGACCATGAACAAAGTAATGCTACTTGCCCAGAATCCCCAAGGATGTCCCAAATTAAACTAGCGTAAATGTTTACTACTAATTTATTAGTTGGACAAGGTTCCAACGAATTGTCTTAACCTAAACCCGATCGGTACCCGAAGTTAACCGATTCACGGTAAATATCGTTTGCGCGATTCAGAAAACTTCGGCTCGTTTACTAGCGCCATCTAGTTTCAGATGACGGAACTACATGGCGCAAAGGTTTGCTTACATACACGATAAATTACCTTAACAATGTGGTTATTTAAATATTAATTTTGTCACACTTTAAAGGGGAGAGAGGGGTCAACAAACTGTGACATCGTGTGACAAGGAGAGTCATAAGCTTCGTCGTATGTATGTTTTCTAAAAAACAAATCCAAAAAGAGGAGCTCCAAAAATCGTGACATTGGTGTCACGTAATTTATGGATGGTAAAGAAATTTTAGCTTGGATAATGAATGAGTTTTTGACAAATAGAAGACATGAATGTTTTATTGGATTTATTTGCATAACATTATTTATTGGTAAAAAATGAATAAAATCTTTGACAAAAAATAGTTTTTTCGATCATGCCTACTAATTTAATTGTAAGGATATTGTTTTATTATTTAAAATTTTAATTATATCTTGACATAATTATGGGTATTATTTGAACTCAGATTATTATTATATAAAACTCTGTTATGCTCTGTAAAATACTATAATTAAAACAAAATTATGCACACATTAATCATTATTTTTAAAAGAAGATGTTAAACATAGAACAAAATCCGTATAATTATCTACCGGTCCTAAATACTAGAATATTAATAAGCCTCGCAGTCAATTAATTATTTATGATGATGATGGTTAAAATTTTGATTAAACACGATGTTTTATTTTAAAAGCTATTCATTATCATGCAATTTCGACTTTCACATTTCACATCCCTTTTCCGATACTACGAAAACTCGATGATAAATTAGCAACGTAAAATATTTGTTATGTTCTCTATATCGATTACGTACAAACGGGTTTCAGGAATTGTTTTGATTACTGAGCAATAAAATACAATACATAACAAAATTTGGACGTACATTTTTGTATAGCATTACAGTTAATTAATATTGTCACCTAATTCATTTTACCTCTTATATTTGCAAGAAAATAAATACATGATTTATTTAGTGTTTTTATTTAAGTTCACGCTCGTTTTGCGACGTATGAGACTGGCAATATCAAACCATTATTTCGGTAAATCGTTTTTTTATTTCTATTTATAACACAGATAAACTAGACAGTTCACATATTATGTCATTTAGATTATTTACTCACTAAAAGATTTCTATTTTAATACAATAAATAAAAAAATCAAGGCCTTATTCTGCCACAGTTTTATTGGTAATCTCAGAAACAACTGCTCAAAATGAAGCTGCTATCTCACCTGACGCAAAACAGCCAATTCTCGAAAGAAAAATCTTATGTGAATTTAGCGGCGAGAATGTAACCGCTAGTAAGGGCAAGTCGGCGTTTAGCAAAAGCTGACGAGATGCGAGCAGGCTCTCGATTCTATAGTCGGCCGTGGTACAGAGCGCACGTGAGACGGTGACAGTCATTTATCGATACATATACTTCACTTCCTGGAGGAAGTGATTGGGATTTTATCGATAGAACATTGGACTCTGGAAACATGACGCAACACTATTTTCTGGGATTTTTGGTAAGCTAATTTTCGTCATTTATTTTTACATTTTTCGCGTGTAGTTTTTTGTAACAATATGTGGCATGTTTATTGGTCCCAAATAAAAAACGGTAGTTTTGTTTACATAATGTATCTTAAATTAGTAATGATGTAAATATATGTATGTATAAATATTGTCACTGCAATTCAAAGACTATTCAAAGGTCACTGAACCCTATGAATAATTTTTACGTGTTTGTTTTATTTGTTGAAAGCAAAAACACTAAAATAAGTTTTGTCATGCTGTGACATTTGAGAGTTGAGATAAATTCAAAGATATGTTAATGTTATTGTTATGCATAATTTAATTTTAAACCATTATCATACCTACTTTATTGTTCAATTTGAATAATGTGTTTTGAATTCTGGTCACGATTTTCCTATTTTTGACCAATTCAGAAATAAAAAAGTCTCTCTGGAACCATATTAGCTCGAAATCGACCGAAGGTGATCATATTAAATACAATACATGCCAACGATACAAAAGCTTTTACGTTGTTGTCAAAACAAAATAAAAAGAACAACGTTCAAAATATATTTATTAAAATGTTCAAAATTCAGATATTTCTATTAGTAATATCACTTTAAAACGTCAAACTTAATATAATGGCTACGCCCGTTCCAACCTTCTTACATCGGCAAAAGAACAGGCAAGAATAACACCTATACACGCTCCAAAATCGAAATAGATAACTATTCACTATTTTATAGCGATGATGGCTCAGTGGTAGTGACGTCGACTTGCGATCCGTAGGTCGTAGCTCGAATCCTACAATGAGCTTGAGCTTTCGGTGAAGGAAAACATCGTGATGAAACCATAGCTTGGTGGTAGGGCATTTTCTAGTGCTCGCCTGGCTAGCTACCACCCTCATGTTAAGAATCTGTCGCCAAGCACCTATCGGTGTGTTCCGGCAGCCTCACTTGAGAGCCCGTTCCCAGTCCAGGTGTAGCGTGGCGCCATCTTCGACCACATCTTCACTTAACATCAGTTGACTTGTGGTCAAACGCTACCCTGTAAGAAGTAAAAAAAAAATAATATTCTACCTTACGTTTAATACTAACAACGAACTTTATGTTTTCCTAGAAACATGTACATTTTTCTCTTATATTCTTAATTATCTTATTATTTTAATCAATAAATCAAGTAATCATTTTAATGAATTTCAATTTTACACTCCGATACTTATTTATAAAATAGTGAAGCTCTGCACCGACCGCATCTAGCAAGCTATACTAAAAAACTACAGGTTACTATAATAGATTACTGTAACATTTACGCCCGAAAGTACTACTACTAAAATGACATATTATGACATGACATCGATCCAAACCGCAGATAACAGATCAGGATTGATTATTAATTTCGGACGTAAAACGATTCGATAATGATGATAAGACGATTTTCATTTACGCAAGCTTGAGTATCAAACAGAGTCATAGCTCACAAAATAAGCGAGCTGAAGTGGCAGTGGGCTGGTCAATGGTCATATAAGCCGCAGAACCGACAACCGTTGGGGTAGACGTGTTCTTGAATATAGACCGCGACTTGGCAGACGTAGTGTAGGACGCCCTACGATTAGGTGTAACGATGACTTGCGCCAGTAGTTGGATGAAAAGAGCCGAACACCGGGCTCAGTGGCATATTTTGGGAGAGGCCTATGCCCAGCAGTGGACTACACTTATATGACAAAACAACAATCGCGTCTCATCTTCGTAACCACGATACCTGAACTGAACCAATATTTATTTGGTCATGTAAATGTTGATTCACCCGAGTTAGTAATACGTCAAATTTTATTGTCAGACAAAGGTCAATCGCCTATAATTTATTTGGCAGCTGATGCTTAAAACAGATTGCTGATAACTGAATACGTTCTAAGTTCTAAGGAAGATGATGAAAATTGATTTAGGCGGCAGATAACTTACTAAGTGCATCCGTTTCTAAATAAGCAAAGGATAGGTTTTTACCAAGTTTCATTTAAATCGGTTCAGTAGTTTAGGCGTGAAACGAGGCAGACAGACATACAAATAGACATACAGACAGACAGAGTTACTTTCACATTTATAATATTGATAGGAATTACTTACTTACTTTTAAGCCCGTGTTTCAGTGTTTGTTTGATTAACTCCTCCGACACGACCGATTTTTATGAAATTCTTTATGTATGTTTGGTAAGTCTGACATAAGCTCATAGGCTATTTCCCAGGCCCCCAGGTTATTAAAAAAACTTTTTATCGCGATAAAGTGTAGTCCACGCGCTTGAAACCTGGGCACAGCTAGTACAAGTATTTTATGAAATTATCATAAATCGAAAGCTCCACTTATCGCTAAGAATATCATAAGATGTCACTTGCAGGTACAGCCACAGATTAGACAGTAGTTGCAAGCACAACTCTTGGAAACTTTCCAACTAGATATCCCAGTTTAAAAGAGCTTGCTTCAAAACTACTTTGGTGCGAGAAGCACTAATTACCATGTTAGAGGGATTTCTAGAAGTGTTGTCATTACGCACTATTTCCCCTTGTATTAAATTGTGTGCTATTTCTATACGTATCTTATAACTACCTAGCTGCGCCCCACGGTTTCACCCGCGCGGACTGCAGTTTATCGCAATAAAACGTCTTTTCCATTTTTCTTTCATAAGACCCTTCTTCTTCTCCTCGAAATAACAAACACAACAAAAAAAGAATTAGTGAAATCGGTCCAGCCGTCACGCGTGATGCCGTGACCAAGGGAAATAGGGATTCATTTATATATATAAGAAGAAGAAAGATTAAATTAATGCAAAATCTGCCGATAACCACTGAGGAACAAAGGTTCTCGAGTGACCACGAACCGGTACACACTTTGTAGACAGGCCGACCACTACATAGACCGATGATATTGTAGGAGTCACAGGGAGACGGTGGATGCATGTACTTAGCTAATAGCCGTTCATGGTGGCGTCCAAAAAGGGGAAGCCGGAAGCCTCACTTGAGAGCCAGTTCCCAATCCAGGTGTAACGTAACGCCATCTTCGAGCACATCGTCACTTAACATCCAGGTAACTTGTGGTCAAACGCTACCCTGTAAGTAGTATAAAAAAACCTGCCTAAATAATAGAGTAGACCGGGATTTGACCAATAGTTCACTTCAAAAAGTTAAAGTTTAACGTTTTAAAGTGATCATATTATGTATTCTATTAAATAAAGAATTTAAACATGAACTTGAACTTGAAAATGTAAGTAAGCCACGGAGTTACTTGCTGTTGTTTATAGACCAGCTGACACTTGACCGACTTTCCCGACAAAGAAAGCCCTGCATTGAGATAAGACAGAGATAAACTGTAGGCACGTTAGGAGTGATTACTCCCTAGAGACATCCAATAAAAGAATGGCAACACTAAGGCCCACTTGCACCACCGATCTAAATCTCGATTTAACGAAATTCCCTTGTCAAATCATATGGAAAACTAGTTGCGCCTCGCGGTTTCACGCTAGTCTTCCCGTCCCACAGGAACCTTTTTCCAGGATAAAAAGTAGCCTATCTGATAATCCAGGGTATAAGCTATCTCCATTCCAAATTGCATTCAGATCCGTTCAGTAGTTTTTGCGTGAAAGAGTAACAAACAAACATCCATCCATCACAAAATTGCACGTTTATAATATTAGTAGGATAGGATTTTGATAAATCCAGATTTAAGCAAAGGTTTAACGTGTTGTTTAAGAACCCCTAAATAAGCGTCATAATTAACGAAACTTGTTTAGTCCCTATAACTCTTCTTCTTTTATTTCAGAGCAGAGCTCTTGTCGGTGCAGTACTTTCTATCTTATTCTATCCCCAGCCATCTTTTTGACCTCCTTGTATGACATGACGTCAATCGTTTCTTTGACTTGGTCTATGTATGTTCTTATCGATCTACCTCCCCCTCTTTTCCCTTCTACTTTTCCTTCTAAGATGGTTTTCATATACAGTAGTCATCATGACGCACCAAGTAGTTCAACATCTTTCCTATTCTTATCTCTACTCTATAATTCTAGGTCTAGTATTTAATGGCTCAGAGGTAGTGACGTAGGCTTGCGATCCGTAGGTTCAATGAGCTTGAGCTTTCGGTAAAGGAAAACATCGTGATGAAACCATAGCTTGGTGGAAGGCCATTTTCTAGTTCTCGCCTCACAAGCTACCTTGCTCAAGTTAAGAATCTGTAGCCGTGCATCTATCGGCGTGTCCCGGCAGCCTCACTTTAGAGCCATTCCCAATCCAGGTGTAGCGTGGCACCACTTTTGAGCAAATCGTCACTTAACATCAGATGACTTGCGGTCAAACGTTGCCCTCTAGTAAAAAAAACCTTTCAATGCTTTAAAAAAGTGATTTAAAAAAATTAACTTAGTATGAGTCTGATTAATTTGGCCCATAACCTATTTCCGCAATAATTTATCAAAACATTCAGGACAATGGTTTAACATATTATTATCTTTTTGAGAAAAACAAGTCCCTTCGAGGATAATCTTTTGTCTACATATTTATTACCTTAGTTATTGTTTCTCTGGACTTTAAAGGTCATAATGATAATATTATCGTGGATACAGCGTTGAAATACAATCCGAATGAAGTGTTTCGTGAAATAGCAATGGCCTCATCAAATGTCAATCTTCGTTTTTACGATCAAGGCACTTACATCTTCAAGATGCAAATTACAGAATTGCGCATTTGTCTTTTTGAAACGAGCTGGACTTTTACTCGACTGTATCAAGATCAAAAGGGCGTTGTAATTTTTTCAATAGCTATCTGAATGATAGGATTTGTATTTATTTATTAGCTAATGCCCCGGCTTCACACGGGTGCAATATGCATCTTATCTATATAAAATACAGTTCATAGTATATATTTACTTAGCAGGATACATGAGATTACTTTAAAATGTCAAACTTAAAACTAGCTGCACCTGTTCCAACCTCCTTACACCGGCAAAAGAACAGACAAGAATTTTTTATTTTGAAATTTTGTAATTAGCTTTACTAAAATGATTTTTGTTTAGTATACATGGACCTAAAGTTTTGCTATCGACAAGTCTTTTTTGTTTATCAGCAATTATGGCTTAGCGATGATGGCTCAGTAGTAGTGACGTCGGCTTGCGATCCGTAGGACGTGGGTTCGAATCCTACAATGAGCTTGAGCTTTCGGTGAACGAAAACATCGTGATGAAGCCATAGCTTGGTGGTAGGGTATTTTCTAGTACTCGCCTCGCTAGCTACCACCCTCTTGTTAAGAATCTGTCGCCAAGCACCTATCGGTGTGTTCCGGCAGCCTCACTTGAGAGCCAGTTCCCAGTCCAGGTGTAGCGTGGCGCCATCTTCGACCACATCGTCACTTAACATCAGGTGACTTGTGGTCAAACGCTACCCTGTAAGTAGTAAAAAACAAAAAAAAAAAACAGAACCTAACCACAGTATTTTTTAAGAATATAACTACTGCTATAATTAATGCCTTAATACTGTCTTTTTTTGAGAATTTTCGTCATTTCTATGTTCTATGTATCTAGTTTAGAACTGCCAGCAAAACAGATATTTGCCTCGTCCAAATAAGCACTGTAACGGGACATACTTTCATCACTTGTCGATAAATATACGTTTTTTGACCTACAATGGTGCCCTCGTCACGTCGCACAAACTAAAAACACTCTTTCTGCCGCTTGCCAAGTGCATAGCCCACTTGTTTTTAGGGTTCCGTAACACAAAAGGAAAAACCCTTATAGGATCACTTTGTTGAACACATTGAGGTGTCAAGTTGAAATTTATATCAAGTTTGGGTCTATAGTATCTTTCAGCTGTAATAAAAATCACAAAAGATATGATCGTTTATGTCGCATATTTTCGTACATTTTACGATTTCACAAGGAAATCAAAATATAAAAAAATAAAAAGTAGGTACTTCTCGTTAACCTATAATAATCATGAAATTTCGCATAAAACATTGTCTTACAGCACATGTAAAGTAATAAGTCTAAAAACCTTAAATATGTAGTTAGATAACAAAAAAAAAAAAAACAAGTCAGTACGGAACCCTCGGTGCGTGATCGACACTCGCACTTGATCAGGTTTTTTTATAACAAGTAACCGAACATTGCCGATTTTGCTAATTTTACTTTCGCTCCGTTTTGTTTTTCTGGTGTGTTACTTTTGATATGGGATCGTTACGTTGATTACACCCTCATAATCATCTTTATCACCATTATTTTATTTACCAGATTCTTCCCGTCTTCCCGCAGGAACCTTTTTCCGGAATAAAAAGTAGCCTATGTGTTAATCCAGGGTTTATGCTATCTCCATTCCAAATTTCAACAAAATCGGTTTAGTAGTTACGGTAGTACGTGGCAACAAACATTCACACACACACACAAACTTTCGAATTTATAATATTAGTAAGATGAGCGTCTAAGCACATAACGCGATTGCGTTACGTTATCTGCGTGGAATTGCCGTTAAAACCCGTATTGACGTCACACGTTATTGGCAATGAATATTGATGGCCAATAAGGGCCCAGGTAAAAGAGTAGTCACGTGCTTGATTCTGAATATTAAAGAAATATAGACAGTATAAATTGACATAATATTTTGTTATCAATTTTATAAGATGTAGCAGATTATTCAAGAATCTGTTTTATTGTAAAACAAACATTCACTGTCAATGCCAAGGCGGATGGCTCATAACTGGTATCTCAGGTTTTTGATTAAAAATATTACAAAAATGCAATTCTGTTATTGAAATGATGCATGTCTATCAAGATATTAACACAATATTGACATGCATCGGTATGACGTAACGTTCGAAAACGCTTCGCCAAGATCAAATCAGATATTTTTTGTAACGACAAGCATTAAATGAGCGATGATGGCCGAACGGTAACTTATACGCCTTACAAGGTGCCAACACCGAGTTCGAATCCTCTCGGCCCCGCACCTATGACTTAATAAGTTATGTGTGGATTCACCATCGCTCAAAACGGTGCAGGAAAACATCGTGAGGAAACTGGCATGTCCAAGTATCACAATAACGAACACATAATGGTTAATAATAATCCACCAATATTACACATTATCACTCGAAGAAACACAAGTCATGGAAATAAAAACAAAATTTTCATGTTGACAGTTCAATTGCCGCCAAAAAAATTGAACTTGTATTTCAATCGATACGAATTGGAGAAATCGTAATATTTTGTTGCCATACGTCTTGCTGTTGGATGGACAAACGTGACTAAATAAATTGCCAATTATCTTCTACTGTTGTGCACTAGTTCATAAAGTATTTATTTGTGTACCTATATAATATACATTAAGGTCTTTTATATATTTCAGCTGCTGATCTCGTGCTTCTCTCTGCTAGATGCTCTACCACGTCCAACATTAAATGAGTAAGTTTAACAATATCGTAAAGAATACTAAATAACCTGCAAGCTAATTTTGGTTTAGAACAATTATTACGAAACATATATCATTAAAGAAAAATCTTTTCGAATTGAGGTTTACGAAATTTGACTCAATTTCACAACTATAAGAAATTAATTTTAAAATCAAATCAATAAATTATTTTTTCTTTAATGATATTATTATATCACACGTAAAAACAGTTCTTCAACGCAATGTTGCGGTGTTTTTAAATATAAATATATAATTCTTTAAAAACCCTTCCATAAGTCAACCGTTCTTTCTCAATCCGGCTTAGTGGTTAAAGTTCTTAAACATATGGTTATTATAAATCCACGTATAAATAATGCACAAAATGCACAACTAACAAAAGTAGAAAATTAGCTTAAAACATAGTGAAGCTAGAAGAACTAAATTCCGCAATGGGTAAGGTACGATGTATTTTTTATAAATAAATTTATGCTTCAAAACTGCTTTTTGTCAAATATGCCGTAGATATGCTTGTGGGCAAGGATATTAATACTAAATTAATTGTATCTGATATCAATAAAGTACTCACACCCAGTTTTATACCTTTCAGGGAAACAACGGTTGTTCCGTTTGAGCTAACGGCAGAAACAGATGATGAATTTGTAAATAATAAAGAAGAAAAGTCATTGCTGTACGAAGTAGGGACGGATGCGCAAGGCAACACAAAAGAGATCGTTGATAAAATAAAAGCCGTAAACGATGCAATTAAAAAACCTCTTAAAAGGCCGCAGTTAAACTGGAATACGCAGCCAGAGACAGGGGGTTTTTATGTCTTAGACAAAAATGTGCTTGAGAAACTGCAAGAGATCATTGCTTCTGGAAAGCTTCATTCGTATAAAAATAATTTCAACTTAAAAGACGACAACTCAGTATCAGACATTGAAGATCTAAGGCAAGCAAGAGCTCAGCTTCCAAGAAGTCAAGGATTACCAATTATGTCAATGCCGTACATGGCTAATGTTCCGGTCCTTGTCATGCCACCTACAATGCCATCCATGTTTGGTTACAATAGTCAAAACTCGATACAATTTGGACAGCCTGGTTACAGTAATGATTTAAATACCATGCAGTCCGGCTTGTCGAGCTACCAAACAAGGCAAGGCCCTGAAGGCCCATCTAATCCCTTTCAGTTAACTTGGCCTTTTGCCTCATGGTTTCCCATTTTGATAAGAGATCCACTTTTATCCATTATGAATGGAGGTGGTTTCAGTAATTTTATAGAAACTGGACAAAGCGCTGATATATGCAGAAAACATAAATCTACAGACGATGAAAATGTTCAGCATATCATAGAAAAAAATAAACTCTTTGATACAATCAATCGCATTAACTCAAGACAGAGCCGAGGTATTAAAAAACGTACAGTATCGCACCAAACTAGACTTCAAGAAGTTGACAACACAAAGAAAACGAAGAAAATATTTTCAACGAAACCAACAACTTCTCGAAAACCTGTAAAACAGGCTTACACTGAACAAGACACAAAAACAGTGGATGAGGGTGATTTGCGTTTCCCGTTTGGAGATTTCACCTTTTTTGGAAATAAGAAGCCTGTCGCCCCAAGTCCAGGGTTCTTTATAAATAGATTGAAAGTCAGAAGAGGTGGAGTGGCTATAGCGGGTCCAGGAGGTGTGGCTACTGCAGGCAGAGGTGGAACAGCTATCGTTGGTCCTGGAGGATTAGCGTACACACAACCGGGTGGACTTGCAGTCGCCGGACCGGCAGCACGCGTCGTCGCTCTCACATCTGACGCAGACTTGTCTTCCATCATCTCCCGGCTCCAAGCACAAGATGGTTCTGTACCTCGATCATTACAACCTATAACCGAAGGAAAAGTAGTTGCTACCGGTCCTGTTATTTACTACCATCCTAATAATCCATCGTGATCTCCTCTAACCCTAATCCAGCTTCTGTTACTTATTTCTTAACGACTTGTTTTTTCTGTATTAGATTCGACCGAGGAACCGGAGACTTCGGCCGAGGAGACGGAAGAGGATCAGGATCTGACGTATTCCAATACGACGGAATGAGATTTGGGAAAGACCTTTTGAAGACGAGACAGCCTATGTTCCTGTTGTTCGTGAATCCGATAGCTCATGCCTTGAGTCCGAAAGGGATAGCTATAGCTAATCCTGTCTCTAATGCCGTGATTGCTCGTAACACGACAGGATCTATAATCCATACGCCAGTAGCGTCAGCCATTGCGGGTCCAGGTGGCATAGCGCATGCTCAATCTGACCTTAACCTTTACGAATATGTAACATACTAGAATATTCTCCAGTGTAGTACAAATTGTGTAAATATGTTAAAGTTTATTTTCGGAATTTAATTTCGACCGTGTACTTGAAATTATTTTTCGTTTATTGTACTTTGTTGTGTTGTTAGTCATAATATAAATGTTAAGAAATAAAACCCAGTATTGAAAAATCAATTTGTTTTTATTTAAACAAAAGCAGACACAAATTGCATACATATTCCAAAAACTATTCCAACGAGTATGTATCATGCATTAGTTTTGCTAGCGATTTTTTCCGCGTGGACTACATAGAAATAAATAACTCTGATGACTGTTTAGAACCTATTTTTTTACACAAAACTCAAAAAGATACGGATTTACAATTTTTGTAATTGGAACCATGATCCTACGTCATGGGAAGAGAATATTGACTCATAATTTACCTACAATTCGGTGGCTTACGAGTCTATAGAATGAATATAGAGGTACAAACAAAAAGGCTACCATTATAAAAACAGTTGTACAGTCTAAATAGTTGATCTCAGTTGGTTTTTTTATCATATTATCTTCATTGTGCTTTAATTGGCCTAGTTACGCTATGTACTAAAGTAGTAAAGTATGTACCTACCTAGTTTATATAAATAACTTAAAGGTAGACTACTTAATATTTATAAAATAATATCACCATTTACCACCTACGCAAAAATATAGAATATTTATTTTTTTTTTTGAATATTTTTATTATCGATCTGGTATTCATGAAAAATGATTTAGAATACCTTTTCCCCGTGGTTTTGTTCATGTGGTCTGAATGGCCAATTTCATTAGGATCTATTCTCTTTACCGGTTTAGGTATGAAGTAACAAACAGATGTACAGACAATGTTACTTTCTCAATTGATGTTCAGACAGAAAGGTATTATGCTATCTATATGCTTGTCTTGCATGTCTATTTTTCTCAAACCCTGTTCTTTAAACTTCCATAGGGCTTCAACACAGTACCTGCCATTCTACGGCGGCGCCAAAGGGCAATACCTAGAAATTAAGAAGGATCTCTCTGGATCTGTAACAAGTGAAAAGATTGTGTCAGAAGAAAAGATCAGTAGTGATAATGTATTGAAGAACAGTGAAGATAATCTCCTAGCTAAAGTACTAGCAGCTAACTTACAAACGTTGCGTACTGTTTCTAATAACATACTTAAGATACATACCCTTGGAAGGAAGACTGGTCGTTTAGGTAATACAGAGAAGACCAGGTTTAGATCTCAGTTGGCGGCTTTGGGAGAGGCTGCTTCTAACACAATCAAGTTGATAGAAGAGATAGGTGATAACGTTGATATGCTCTATAAGAAGAATGCTACTACTACGAGGAAGTACGGAGGGCTGGATGATGACGAGGATGATGAAGACGTGAGTATATTTCTATTAATTAACAAAAATATTCAAGTGGCTCCTATAGTAAACTAAAGAGCAAGACTTCGATCTACGACGACATCGTACAATAGTAATTTCAATATAGTTAAAGATGTAAATATCTCGTAAGATTAAATTGGTCCGTCAAATCTACGTCTCAAAATTGTGTTTTTCTTTTTATATCATCCGAAAGTATTTCCTTTTCAGGTATCACTGAAAGGTACCTTCGTCTTTTAAGTTTTTTTATGTGACTGAGTAACGAGACGAACAAGTCGTTCGCCTGACAGTAAGCGTCACGCTTGCTCATTGCAGTCCAGTGGCACCCAGAAATTAAACTTCAACAGTTCCAAGTGATTTTGATTTAAACGTTTTGAAAACTTACGAAATACTAATGAATGCAATTTATACATATTATATTATGACAGTATTTAATACATTCAACAGGTTGGCGAAGAAGGAGTTGGTATAGATGCTGATGGATCCACTTCTGATGGCAATTTCGACGACGGCGATGGTACTATCATTGCTGACGCCAAACCCATAGGTACATAATTTTATTTAATAAAACATAATTATACAAATTTACGAACCCACTAACTACTTGTTGTTTGAAAAAAGTTGTAAGAATGACAAAAGAAATAACTACTGTATGGAAAATTTTGGAGAAACAGATTGAAGAAATCAAGTTTATCTGTGAAGATTTATTATAAACTTGCTTGATGGTAGGTCATAATCATGTTTTCAAAATTAGATTTTGTTTCTTCTTCCACTTAGTTTCATTACCTAACGTCAAACCTAAACCCTAAACTTGTATGACCTCGTGTTCTCCCATTAAATATTATTTTGCCTTTTCTAAGCCCTAAATACTCTAAGATTTCTGTTTCTTTTCAGGTCTAGCAGTAGTTGGAGACCACGGGCTAGCTGCCTCCAGACCCATGGGCACAGCTGTTGCAGCATCAGGAATAGCTATTGCTCGTCCCATAGCCACTGCCATTGCAGGAATCGACCCTTCACTTTTGGGAATCAACTTCAACGTTAACCACTCTTGAGTGATTTATTGGATTTCATAACTTCAAAAGACCTTTCCTTTCCTTTCATTTGTCTGGGTCGTTCTCTGCTGTTTATTATGGGACTAGAAATGTAATTTACTAGCGTTATTTGCACCTCGTCATATGATATGATGGACATCATCTATTTTTCAATTAGTTAGAATTCAAATCCGGCTCGAAGGACCATTTTACTAGTTTAAAAATTGCCAGTGTTGGGTGAAAAATCAGATGGAATTCATTGACAGAAATACAAATCAAACAACTTTGTTGTTAAGGAAATAGAATGACATTGATGGTAAAGTTTAATAACTAATGATTTTGTATAAATTACCAACTCTTATTTTAAGTTACTAATCATGACAATAAGTTTTCTTAACTGCTCAATTTAAGCGCCTGATGATTTTCGAATTGTATGTGCCAAGTGTGAATTAAGACAAATTAGTTTTACAAACCTAGCGAATCACCCCGTTTTCGCATGGGTAGGCAAATAAAAGGAGGGTGTTTAGTTCTTTCCGTTTTTCCAGAATTTTCCAATCTTTCTTGGAATTTTCCAGAAAATATCTTTTTTATGAACCTTTTTTACGAACACAACAAAAATATGTAATTTTTTCATACAAACTTCAATACCTCAGTATCCTATACCAAGGAGAATTGGCGTGCCAATTTTTAGCATCTTTTTAGACTTTGTACTTTTTGAGTGAAGCCATGGGATAGATTGCTAGTTACGGTATATTCAGTTAATAAATATTTTATATGATTTTTTTTCATCTCCAATAATAAAAAGCCAGTAATAGACTGGGACATGTTAAATATAAATAAATTAGTCTAAGGAACTTAGTAAATAGACTTAAATGTATTCCACAATAAAAATATTGGAATTATATGTGATTGTGAGAGTAGATGTTGTGATAGCTCGTCTTATAAAGACAAAAATTAATATTTATTTAATTTATAAAATTTGGAAATTCAGAATTTTGTGTTTTACTTCCGTCTCAAATCAATAAAGGGAAGGGAAGCGATTACGATGCGATTGTAGGGAATTATCGGCGTCATTGCCATATTATGTCCTGTAGATACGCGCAACGCCCTTTGCTTCCAAATTCACCAGGCGCATCGCTAAAAGTGGAATTCCTTGCAAGTCTCCCGATTTACTATAATTCGGGAATCTTCAAGCCAAGAGTGAACAGGTACCTTGTAGGCATGCGTGCTACACCGTCGACCGCAGCATCGCTTGGCAACGGGCAGGATGGCGGTCAAACGCAGGCATTTTTAAAGGCGAATACGTCATACAAAATAAATTTCAATCTACCGTAGTAAGTATTTTGTCATGCAAAGTGCGCAGGCGCACTGTGATAAGATCACAAACCACTTATGTGATGAAGCGACGTGATCAGATATACATCGACAGCTATATACCTACAGTTATTTACAACTATCTACTTCTAAGTTATTGTTTAAATTATGTAACATCCATGATCGATATGCATTTATAGTGACTGCTTAGTTCATATACATAGATCTAAATCTTTGTGTGTGTAAGTAGGTATTTTAAGTATCACAAAAGAACAATGGCCAAAACGGACCCGAAGTCGTAAGAAAACGATTTCTATACGATATTTTTATTAATTTTTTGCCTATTAATATTATACAAACGATATTTTAAAGAAAGTGTAGAAAAAAAAGATTTTTTTTTTTTACTTTTTACAGGGTAGCGTTTGACCACAAGTCACCTGATGTTAAGTGACGATGTGGTCTAAGATGGCGCCACGTTACACCTGGACTGGGAACTGGCTCTCAAGTGAGGCTGCCGGAACACACCGATAGGTGCTTGGCGACAGATTCTTAACAAGAGGGTGGTAGCTAGCCAGGCGAGTACTAGAAAATACCCTACCACCAAGCTATGGTTTCATCACGATGTTTTCCTTCACCGAAAGCTCAAGCTCATTGTAGGATTCGAACCCACGTCCTACGGATCGCAAGCCGACGTCACTACCACTGAGCCATCATCGCTATAAAAGATATTGATTATTTAACTTCAGAGTTTCTTAGGACATTTTTTAACATACACGATGCTTGGATGTTTTGAACGCACTCCGCATTCTCTTTTTCATTCCGTTTCACGCTTTGGAAGTCCGCCCTACTTAAATTAGGTCAATAAAATCAACATTATTTACCAAATATGAACAAAAACTAATCTTTTTAGTCTATGTACTAGCAAATTGATTGTCACTGTCAAGTGACATTGACAAAATATATTGCGTTCAGGTCCAGGGCAGTATGAAGAGTGGCCAATGTTCTTTAACGTCTGTGGAAATGTATGCTCATTATTACGATAAGAGCATAGAACTTTTATCTAAAAGATACCTTTTTCGGGGTAACTTTTGATCACAAGTCACCTAATGCTAACAGCCGTTCCCAATAACCGATCTATCCACAGTTTGCCCTACTACCGATAGAAATTTAACATTACTTCTATGGAGCTTATGTCAAATCTCTATCTCCAGTAGGGGAACCGTGGATAGATCGGTTATTGGGAACGGCCGTAAGTGATGATGTTGAAGGTAAAAAAAAAATATTTAGTAGGATATTGAAATCACTATTAAACGTCAAACTTAAAAGTAACTACACCGGTTTCAAACTCCTTACTCCGACAAAAAACAGAGTAGCAACACTTGGTAGGGTAGGTCAGTTTTTGAGTGAGGTCATTATTACAATTTTTTTTTTTATTAATAACTGATTGAATTGAAGCAACATATTCTTTTTGACTAGCCATACACTTTTACTGAGAAAGGTTTATGAAACTACCATGAAACGGACACTGGCAGAATTGTGACAATAAGTCACAGAAGCCATAAACCAAGAAGTCAAGTCAAGTCAAGTCAAGTCAAGTCGAGTCTACAGTCCCTGCTGTGAAAAGTTTCCACTAGAAACGTCATTAAGGTAATTCTGATATTAATTTTGTTTCCAGAAAAGGTAGAACTCTTAGTCATATAACGGGGTTTTCCTTCATTGCAGGAACAATTGATGTTCAAATTTCTATATAAACAGAGTATGCAAACTATAAGAAAGTTAGTCATCAGGTTCCACGTAGTATAAAGTTCACTAATTCGTACTGTATTGACCAGAAAATATTTATTAGGTATACAATCCTACTAATTTTATAAACGGAAAAGTTTGTATGTATGGATGGATGGATGTTTGTTACTCTTTCAGGCGTAGCTAGTTTTAAGTTTGACGTTTTAAAGTGATCACAATGTATCCTATTGAATAAATAAAAATTGACTTTTGACTTTGACTTTTTGACTTTCACGCAAAAACTACTGAACAGGTCTAGGTAAATGAAATTTGGAGTGGTGATAGTTTATACTCTGGATCAACACATAAGCTACTTTTTATCCCGGAAAAGGTTCCAGCGGGATAACGGGAAGACGCGGGTGAAACCGCGTGGTGCAACTAGTACACAATAATAGCTGGTTTTTCTACTTAGGTACAGAGTAGCGTTTGACCACAAGTCACCTGAAGTTAAATGACGATGTGGTCAAAGGTGACGTCACGCTACACCTGGATTGGGAACTGGCTCTCAAGCCGTTTCAGCTTTAAAAGTCTTCCGACTTATGATGACTGTCTTAGCTCAGTGGTTGTGACGTCAGCTTGTAACTTGCAGGTCTTGCGTTCTAACTCTGATATGATCCTGAGTGATGGAAATCATTGTGATGAATCTTTAGCTCACCTGGCTACAACTCTCAAGCTAAGATTATGTCTCCAAGGACATTTTATGTTCTAAAAACATCACTAGAGCCAGTTCTCAATCCAAATCCAGGGTAACTCTTGACCACAGGTCACCTGAGTTTAAGTGACAATGTGGTCGAAGATGACCACGCTACACCTGGATTGGGAACTGGATCTCGAGTGTGGCTGTTATATCTCAAAGAAAAACTTACATGTAACGTAGTTTTGTAAGCAAACAATAATCAGCTACCTCGGACAAAGAATTTAGTCAAGCCATCCAAAGGGGGAACGCTGCCAGTATCTTCGGTACCTTGCCTAAAGGGACTTCTTTTAATAATGTATTTTAGTTATTAGTTGAGGTTTATTTGTTTTTATTTCATTGTTGTGGTATAATTATTTTTAGTTTTACAATTGATTAGAATATCTGGTGACATCGTACCATCTAGCAATAATTAGTGTATGGTGAGTAGAGTAGTGTGTGTGTTTATAATCATAGATACGTTTTATTATAGCAAAAAATAAAATGTTTTCATTATATAGATTAGGGATGGCCAACTTGATTAGACCCAAGATCGACTGTTTCCTGATGAAACTCTATACGGTCTACCAGTTACATAAAAAAAAAACTAACTAACTGAGATGGCGCAACGACCCAAAGTGAGTCTTGGCCTCCGATAACAAAAGACGCCACTTCGGTCTGTCCTGCGCCACCCTCCGTTGTAGTGCAGCCCTTCATAAGGTTTTGGTGTCCAAGCCTCTCAGCGCACTAAAATACGCATTTATAAGACAGTCATTAGACCTATACTGATGTACGGCTGTGAGGCTTGGACACTGACGCTCAAAGAAGAACAGAAGCTACCAGTTACATACTTCTTGAAATTTAAAATGTAACAGTATCCACGGTTTGCCCTACTTGAGATAGAAACGACTGGACGACTGGATTAATATCCGCGATCGACTGGATTAATATCCGCGATCGACCGGTTGATCGCGATCGACCGGTTGGCCACCCCTGATATAGATCAACATCACCTTTATGGATTTAAGATAGTGCGTATTACAATAGTTCAAGTGGGTGTTTACTGTACTATTACTAATACCACGTGGATCAAGTATTACCATACAAATGTCTCCGTAACCGCACATATCCTGCCACTATGATACCTTGGCGCAGTAAGAAAGTTTCACTACATCTTTGAATCTAGTAATAAAAGAGGCTAAAATTGACTGTGCCAAGTAACTTAAGAAATGTAGTTAGTTGGAATTGAAGCGTAAAATAAAATTCTTATAACCGTGTGTAAAACCCAGTCAGTGATGATTTATTATAGAACCAAATATGGTTATTATTAACATTGGTGTCATATAGAGCCACCTAAAATCATTTACTAACGTAAAAATATTTTTAGATCACTCAACTCCTCAGTGGTTTTTAGTAATCCCCTCGAGTTTAGGCTCATAAGATTCGTTTCGATGAGTCCAATAGATTAGACTTGGTGACGAGGGTCTGATGATGAAGCCAAGAGGTGCATAGTGGATCTCTTCAGTGGTTTCTAGTGAACACCTCGAGTTTGGGCTCATATGATTTATTTGACGAGTCTAATAGAGTATGCTTGGTAATGAATCGGACATTTGCGACAACAGGGGAGTTGCCGATGCGTTGTCGACCTTTAGGAACTGTTTAGGTATAGGTAAATTATACTCGTACTTTGAAAATGGGTTGTTAGACATTTATAGGTAGACATTTCACGTCAATGGGTAGACAAATGCGATGAATCCCACAAAATGATTGCTAACCGGAAAGAAATGAGTAACTACGGCAAAAGCAACGGCTGGCCTAACGCCAAGTAAATAAATACTTCCAAGAGATTAAAACCCGTTGGTAATGCAGAATATTATAATTATGAGATAGAGGTAGTCTTCCTACACGCATCATGTGCCTATCGATTGCTAGACATGTTTATAACCTTTTGTACTAATATATTGTTGTGCTGCACCTACCTAAACTTATAGAATAAGGCATTTTGCCGTTGTTCTTAATTGAAGGTTCTATGTAATTTTCTGTGAACAGAGGTTGTGCTTTCATTTTTTATGCATACTTTTGTAGCTGAGTTTCAGTAGAACCCTGTAGATAACTAACAGCCAAGTCTAACGCGTCAATATTCATGTTTCCATATCGCAATGTGTACAACCAAACAAGAGGAATAATATTAGTAAAGCTAATTAAAAAATATCGTACCTACTATTAGATGACAAAAAAAAGCTTGATATTTTAGTGAACTTGCTCAAATTCAATCAATTAGTAATAAGAATAAAATTGTCAATGTGATCGCGCCAAAAAAAATACCTGCCGGGCGTTTCTTGCCTGTTCTTTTGCCGGCGTAAGGAGGTTGGAACAGGCGTAGCTAGTTTTAAGTTGACGTTTTAAAGTGATCACAATGTATCCTATTGAATAAAATAAATTTTGACTTTGACTTTGACCTTGGCCAGTTTCACTGACCTACACGGGAGGCAATAATACCCGACCAAATATTACACATCCAATAATACACGACCGATAATACACAGCCAATAATACGTGTACATGGCTTCGTAATATCAGGCCGTGTATTATCTGGTCGCGTATTATCGGGTGTGCTAAATTTTTCCGGGCCGATATTACACAGCCAATAATACACAGGCAATAATACGAGTACATGTGGTCTCGTAATACTGCCTGTGCCGATTTTACGCAGCCAATAATACCCGACCCGATTTTACACACCCGATATTACACACCCGATAATACGCGACCAGATATTACGAAGCCAGCCATAGACAAAGATAGACTTTCCTCTCTGACGGCTGTCAATCAAGCTGAATTGATGCCTCGTTTAGAGGTGACTGATAGAAGTATTTTTTTGTCAGTATTTGACTATACTTATTCTTTTATTTTATTGATAGTATGTAATAGGTAAATAAAGTTTAGTGTCACAGTAGGTTAGGGTGCGGCGGGGGTGGCCCTTGGGCCACCCCTAAGCTGCCAATATTTTTATTTTTATCTGTGGTCAAACGGCATTGGAATGATCAAACCTAGCTCAAACGTAGCATCAAGCATGGAGCATTCTATATAATCTGTGGTGATGTACACGTATTATTGGGTGTGTTTTATTTGGTTGCGTATTATCGGCCGTGTATTATCACCTGTACCAAAATTGCACACCCGATAATACGCAACCAGTATTACGCAGCCAGATATTACGAGACCATTAGCTGACGTCATTTTTTGGCTTCGTATTATTGCCTGTGCAGAAACTGACACGGGCGATAATACACGGTCAATAATACGCAACCAAATATTACACACCCAAATATTACGAGACCAAATGGTCGCGTATTATCGGGTGTGTAATATTTGGTTGCGTATTATTGGCCGTGTAATATAGGGACCCACCTACACCATCATCTATATATGTACATCTATTCACGATTTGCCTTAAGAGATACAAAAATTACAGAAGCCCAAGAAAAATGTCCACTTGAGAGCCAGTTCCCAACCAGGTGTAGCGAAGCGACACATTCCGACCACATCATCACTTACAATCAAACTTGGGATGTTACCCTGTAAAAAAGAAAATAAAGATAGGATAATGAAATCGGGTGTGAGTCTATTTAATGTCAGGAACACACATATATATTTGTAATACACACACATAAACACAGACCTATATATTTTTTCCATAAACTACCAAGTAAAGTTTCTAATTTATTATTTAAAGAAATATTTCAATATTTATGTGATTTTAAATTAAATTGCAGTCGTAAATCGGGCTGGTCGGGCGGGAACCAAGTTGGTTATGATGATGATGAATTTGATTGCGTAAGTTTATGTAAGTAAGTATAGTTTTTTTTATTAATTTATACTGTCTCACTGCTGAGCAAAGCTCTCTTCTAATTCCTTCTAGAGATCTCAGTCCCTCAGAACACACCTAAGCCGTTTTCTACCCACCCCTAAGCTACAAGTAGCTCCTTTTCTACCCCTATGCTTGTTCTACTACTACTACTACTAGAGGGTTACTCATACATAACCCTTGCGTCGCAACCTAACGGTGAATATAAGGATGCGCACGCGCCGGTCGCCGCATTTCCTTGACAGATATTGTTGTGTGACAGTTGTGCGAGATGGCTGCCTTTGTCGTGAGTCGTTTACCTCTATATTTTAGTTTTGTATTTGTGTCGAACGGGTAACTTGAGTTTAGTTATGTGACGCTTAATTTTGCTCTTACATAATAATATAATTATGTTGAAGTTACTAGTGTCCAGTTGGACTTCGTATTGACTATTTGTATACAAAATTAGTAATTGGCCTTTAAGGTTTTCCCTTTTTTTACCACCTCTCTATTATATTAAACAAAACCAACAAAGAAAAGAAACGGTCAAGCAGTTTTTGAATTTTAGCGAAACTAATGCATTTGATTTTTATTAAAGAAGAAAGAAGAAGAAGATTACAACGTTGGGAAAATTTACGAAGTTTAGTTGTAAAAGCCTTGAAAGTTTTTATGCAAATTAGTGAAAAAACGAGCTGGTTGTTTATTAGATGAAAAGATCTTGCCTATACAAAATGTTAAATAACACGGTTGTTGATGTCTTTTGGGTAGTTTCAGAAGCTTTACACGAGAGTCAGTTTCTAATCCAGGCGTAGCGTGGCGCCACCTTCAACAGCATCGTCTGACTTGTATATTAACGCTACCCTGTAATATGGAAAAAATCCGCTTTCTCGAATGTCATCAACCCTGTTTGTTTCATATAAAATAAGACACATTGAATTAAATTGAGATTTAAATCGGTGGTGCAAGTGGGCCTAAGTTTTAATTATTTTTTCGATCATAGGGTCATAGCTTTTTTGAAAATGTTTTGGCCCAATTGATTCTCTGTTCAATATATGTAATACAGGCTACTTAGATGTCATCATTGCCCATTGGCTCATTGGCTAGCCAATTTGTTCATAGCCCATTTTCTATGAGAAAACGTCAGCTTGATTCCCAGTAGTGGGTGGAGGATGACAAAACAAAATAGCTTTTAGCTTTCTTCACTAATAACGATAACCGATGTGGTGTAATAGGCGAACAGCGGACTGTGAAACGTAAGATTGCTGGTTCGACTCCGCTATGGGACAAATTAATATGTGATTATGTTTGTTCTGTGTGGTGCTGTGGATACCTGATCCATATGTATGCATTTATTAAATATTATACACCATGCTTACAGCCATTTAATTCTGAAATAATATATTATTGTTATGAGAAATAAATTCTAAAACCGTAAATACATAGTTTAAAATAACCTACCTAATACTATTTATTTATATATTGCATTATGTAATAATTGACATAACATAACCCTATTGCAAATAGAAACATAAATAAGGGCAGATCTATTTATTTTTTTTGTGTGGGTTTTTTTAATTATTATAAGTTTCAAAAACCGCAATGAGGAAATTCGCCGAAGAACCAAGGTCACCGACATAGCTCTCAGAATCTGCAAGTTGATGTGGCAATGGGCAGGCCACATCGCTCGACGAACCGATAACCGATGGGGAAGAAAGGTTCTCGAGTGGCGACCACGAACCGGAAGACGTTCTGTAGGTAGGCCCCCCACTAGGTGGACTGACGACATTGTAAGAGTCGCAGGGAGCCGATGGATGCAAATGGCTAATAGCCGTTCATGGTGGCGTTCAAGGGGGGATGCCTATGTTCAGCAGTGGACTTCTTCCGGCTGATGATGATGATAATGATGATAAGTTTCAAGGTTTATTGCAAAAAGGCCATTGACCTTTCAGTTTCATTCATACAGTGTATGTATTAGAGTTGCCAGATGATGCAAACGGAATCTCATTATTTTGTAACAACGTTTTGTCTCTGACTTGTCGCACGCTTGTTTGCCCACATTTTGTGAGTAACCTGTCATGTTTTGACATTATGTCAACGTCACTACAGTTCAATAACCAGGTCACCTCATTGTCCAAGCCTTTGCAGGCAGTAAACTAAATCCTCTCCGACAAAACAAACGGCATTGTACTTTAATACAAACAATCAATTAGTCTAACAAATGATGAGTCGATCCCAGATGCAAAAAAAACTATAATTTTACGGTTAGACAGAAGTTTTAACAGTCAGATCTTTTGTCGTTTCTTGTAAAAAAAAAGTACTTATTTTAACGTTCCATACCTCGAAAGGAAAATGGAACCTTCACTTTTTGCTCGAATATCTATCTTGTAATGCTAAGAGTCTTCTATGGGCGTTTATTCGGATCGGAAGCCTTGGTGAACGAGCCCAATTCTCTCTTGGCTGTTTTTTTGGAATAGATAATAAGTAGCGTTAACATTTGTATTGTAGTTTGTCATTATATATATACAAAATTTTAACAAAATATCCAGTCCTTTTGGCGTTAAGACAGAATTACTATCGCATTAACATATCAAAACGTATTAATGGTGTGATTTGAGTGATATTATCATTAGGGCCATCCATAAATTACGTCACACCGATTTGATGATTTTTTTACCCCTCCCCCCTCCTTGTCATAGCTGGTCACATTTGTGAGACCCCATGCCTAGTGTGATGTCACACATTTTGAAATTGTATACTTCGTAATCTTTAATATTATATTTTGAACAAATGTGATGTTACAAAATTTGAGACCCCTCCCCGCCCTTTGTAACACAATGTCACACTTAGTCGACCCCCTTCCCCCTTAAATTGTGACGTAAAATTTGATCGTACAGCACCGCAACGAGTAAGTGGGGAGACATTTTGGTAAAGAAGTCGACTAAGCTAAAAACTTCGCAACATCTCGTTCCATAAACTATCCCAGCCCGCTAGTTAAATCTTGCAATTTCCTTTAGCACCAACCAATCGGCCTACAAACCACCACCGTATTGCAACACAATGGAACTGTCACACGTACAGTCAGCGACAAAAGTAGCTTATCATTCTCGATTTCCCAAATGCGGATAAGATACAGTAATGTTTGCTTTTTTTCTTACAACTTTCGAGGTAGCGTTTGATTTTAGGATTACAATAATAATATAAGCTTTTTATTCAAACATTAAATTTTTGTAACTAATTAACTTGACTAATTTATGCAATTATGCCTCGACATCAATGTCTGTTTGCCTTTTTTTGACAAAAGCCTCCTCCAACTGCTTCCATTCATCCCTGTTGTTTGCTGTTCTGGTCCACCAACCACCGGCTACAGCCTTTATTTCATCGACATTAGATGTTGATGTTAAGTGATGATTCGGTCGAAGGTTGGTGTAAGATAATGAAGGTAATCGGAAAATTTGTTATTGTTCAGCAAGTTTTGTCGCTGACTGTACCACCTACTCGGTGAGACTTAGGACGGTAAGTGACAACTGTAGATTTACGTTGCAAAAGTGTAATTTTGTCGTGTAATTATAGAGGGATGTGGTCTACTGGGTCTTGCATGACACATGCGACGTAGAGCTCGTGGTGACCTGGATTTTGCCGTTCCTGTATATTGAGGAACTAGCCCAACTGGCTGGTGGTTCTTTTGCCGGTGTAAGGTGGTTGAAACAAGCAGCTAAGCAGCTACGTAGTTGTAAGATTTCAAATGCAAAAGTTTGTGAGTGTATGCTTGTAACTTGTTCACGCTGGAACGATTCAACATAATATTTGAGTGTTTGGAATCGTGATAGATTATATCCTAGATTAACACATACCCTACTTTTTGTCCCAGAAAATGTAGAATAACGGGAAAACTGCGGGATGCAGATAGTTGTTTAGGGATCCTTCGTACTGTGGTGGTTATGGAGATTTTTGTGTGATTATTGAAACGCCGGTGGTGTGATTCGTACTGCGTGTTCACAGTGAATGATATTTATTACTAAAAGTTCCGTTATATATACACAACTAGCCTAATCTTCGTTTGACTTCGGCAGGAACTCGGGTCGCTTCGGCAGGCGGCGCGTCGCACGTGGTGTTTAGGATCGGAGAGTCCTGTTTGTTTATTGCGCTGGGAAAGTTCGGCTGGTCTTTGAGCTATTGGGTCGTAAACTGCAATTGTTCTTTTCGGCGTATTTATTCTTTTGTTTCAATGGTGGGAAACGTAGACGATGCAACGGTGAAATATTCCTTTTATTGCTGTGCGTAGTAAAATTGTATTGTTGTTAAAACTGCATTTTATATTTGTTTATCTTCTGGTGTTATGGGAACGAAATATCGTGGGAAAGGACTGTAGTAGCGTAGCTACATGACTCCCTCCCTAGCGAAAGCGTACCGGCAGTTTGATTTGGCGGCCGAGTCGTGTTGTTCGTATTATTGGTTGCGGTGATGCTGGTGTATCTTGATCTGCTATCAATACGTTATTATTGGCCGGTTCCGATGATAATTGCGGTGGGGGTACGATGTCTTGTTTCGTTGGTATGATGATGACGTGGTCTTGAGTTGGCTGGTCCGAAATGTTTTCGTTTAAAATGTAAGCAGGCTTGAGTCGGTCGATTGAAATAGTTGAGCTTCTCTCTGGTAACTGTAATATGAATGTTTTGCTGTTTCGATCTATGACCTTGAATGGTCCGTCATAGGGTGGTTGCAGCGGCTTCTTAACTGCGTCATTTCTTACAAACACATGCGAACATGTTTGCAAATCTTGATGCACGAAGATTGGTCGCTTGTTGCCATGTGATTCGGTCGGATGAGATGGCTTGATTGCGTTTATGGTAGCTCGTAGTCGAGTTACGTAGTCGTAGTTCATGTCTTGTTCGTTTGATGGTGGTGTGACGAAGAAATCACTAGGTAGGCGTAGCGTTTGTCCGTAGGTGAGTTCAGCGGCGCTGACGCCTGTGTCTGTGCGCGGGGCGGCACGTAATCCCATGAGGACTGTAGGAAGCTCGTCTATCCACGTTGAATGTTGAGACAGGCGAGTCTTTAGTGCAGCTTTGAGTGATCGATGCCAGCGTTCTATCATTCCATTTGACTGAGGATGGTAGGGCGTAGTGTGTGTTATTTTGATCCCCATTGCGTTCATGAGCCTGGCGAAAAGGTGACCTGTGAATTGTCCTCCTCTGTCGCTCGTGATGACTGACGCAAGCCCGTAGCGAGTAATCCAGTGCTCATAGATTATCTTCGCCACGGATTCCGCAGATATATCTTCTGTGGGAATTGCTTCTGGCCATTTCGTTACTCTGTCGATCATTGTAACGAGGTATCGATGGCCTTGCGGTGAGGTGGGTAGCGGTCCGACGATATCTACGTGGATGTGTTGAAATCTCTCAGTAGTCACTGGAAACTTTGAAATGCTGCTCGTTGTGTGTCTCTGGATTTTGGATCTTTGACATTGTAAGCAATTTTTGCACCAGACTCCGATTTCTACCATCATCGATGGCCAGAAAAACTTCTGGGACATAAGTTTGCGTGTCGTGCGAATGCCAGGGTGGCTTATGTTGTGTACGGTGTCAAATGCAAGTCGTCGAAATTCTTCCGGCATGTATGGTCGAATGTATGACGTTGATGTTTCGCAGTAAATAGGTGATTGAGATTCGGGCATAGTGACTCGTTTCATTGTTAAGTTGGCTTGTTGTGAGAGTTTCTTGATTGTTGCGCTGTCTTTTTCTTGAGCATGGGCGACTTTGTCATAGTCAATTAGTGATGGGCAAATGATGCTGTCGACAGGTAGACGACTCAGAAAGTCAGCGACAGTGTTTTCTGCTCCGATGATGTGTCGAATGTCCGTAGTAAACTCGCTAATGAAGATCAATTGTCTGGCTCGACGCGGTGTTTCAGACGCTGACGGTGGCTTTTGGAGCACGAAGGTCAACGGCTTGTGGTCGGTGAATATGATGAGATCGCGTCCTTCGAACATTTTTCGGAAATGCTTGACCGCCATGTATATTGCAAGTAGCTCGCGGTCGAATGTGCTGTAGTTACATTGTGCATCGGAAAATTTCTTTGAAAAATAGCCGAGCGGTTGCCATTTTCCGTCGATGTGTTGTTGTAGGACAGCTCCTGCACATTTATCAGACGCGTCGCTGAAAATTGCCAGGGCAGCCTTGTGCGATGGGTGAGCGAGCAAAGCGGCGTTTTGGATTGCAACTTTGCAAGCTTCAAACGCTGTTG
The DNA here is from genome assembly GCA_931315375.2 of Opisthograptis luteolata. Lineage (NCBI taxonomy): Eukaryota > Metazoa > Arthropoda > Insecta > Lepidoptera > Geometridae > Opisthograptis > Opisthograptis luteolata. The sequence goes on from OV928038.1 coordinate 12,835,483, forward strand.
TTGCTTCGTCGGTCCATTCAATGTTTGTTTTGTCTCTTTTCTTGACGTTGTGTAAGTAGGCATGGAGCGGTGCTTGCATTTCTGCGGCTTTCGGCAAGTGATCGCGATAGAAATTGATCATGCCGAGGAAACGTCTTAATTCTTCAATCGTTTTTGGTTTTTCGTAATTGCAGATTGCTGTGACCTTTTCAGTAGGTGGTTTGATTCCTTCTTTGCTCACAGAGAAACCAAGAAACTGCACTTCCGGTTGGCCGAAGATGCATTTGGCTGGATTGATTGTGATGCCATTTTCTTCTAGTTTTCTTAGTACTATCCGGAGATGCTCCTTATGGCTGGATTCATTACAGGACGCAATAATGAGATCGTCAATGAATGCATAGACGAAATCGAGTCCATGGAGTACTTCGTGGATAAATCGTTGGAAAGTCTGTCCGGCATTTGTTAAACCGGGACACATTCTCGGAAATTCAAATAATCCCATTGGCGTTATGATGGCAGTCTTTTCTATGTCTTCTTCTTTGACCTTGATTTGTTGATAGGCTCGGTTGAGATCAATGGTACTGAATATTGTCTTATTAGACAACTGGAACGTGAAATCTTTTATTCTTGGAATCGGATAGCGATCAGGCGTTGTGACGGCGTTCAATCTCCTATAATCTCCACAAACGCGAAGGTCCCCGTTCTTTTTCGGTACGATGTGCAGAGGCGATGACCAAGGACTTTTGCTTGGACGGCAAAGGCCTTGTTCGATCATGTTTTCGAATTCTTTTTTTACGGCTTCGTAACGGTGCGGTGCGACTGGTCGAGCGCGGCAATGAATAGGCGGTCCAGTCGTTTCAATGTAGTGTTCAACGCTGTGCTTTGTATTAAGTTCCATTGCTGTAAGACGTGTAGTTCCGGGAAATTCCGCTAGTATGTCGTGATAAGATTGCTGTACGTCGATACTACGAATTGTTGGTACGTTGGTTGCTCGGACGTATGAAGTTGTTGATAATTTTGTTATGCCGTCGATCAGTCTTCGGTTTTTGATGTCAACGATGAGTTGGTGGTGTTTGAGAAAATCAGCCCCGATGATAGGTTTGCTGACTTCCGCAACGACGAACTTCCACTTGAACGGACGGCGAAGATTTAAGTCGAGTGTCAATGTTTTTTCGCCGAATGTTGGAATGACAGTATTGTTTGCAGCGTAGAGTTGAAATTTGAGTGGTTTTGACGATTCTCCCTTGTTCCGAGGTAGGACGGATACGTTTGCGCCGGTGTCGATTAAAAACGTTAGTTTTGACGTTTTATCGGTAACGAATAGGCGGTATGAGTTTTCAGATACTACGCTGGGTTCCGCCTCAGCCAGCGCAGGCTCTAGTTTTCCGACTGATTGTTTCGTGGTTTGTATGAACACGGCATGGTGCAACGTCTTGCTTCATCACCAAAACGACTGTGGTAATAGCAGTATGGTGACGGTGATTGACTGCGTGATCTGTTATTATCACGACTCGTAGAACGGTTGCGACGGACGTGCTGGTATTGTTGTTGATGGTTGTAGTGCTCGTTGTATTGCGGATTTTGTCTTTGTGACGACTTAAAAGCGGCAAACTCAAGAGACAATTTTCGTAATTCTTCTGCCAGGAACTGAATATCTATTTGGCCGCGAGACGTGGATGCTGATGATGTCGATACGGCCGAAACTTGCGTAATTGTATCTTCGATCATCTTGTCGGCAAGTAGAGCAAGCTCATCGAGTGCAGTCTGAGTTTTGAATGTTTCACTGATGGTGAGAACGGATCGGATATGCGCTGGTAAATGGTTAGACCACATGAGACGTAACGTGGAATCGGGAACTTTATCGCGTGCTAGACTTTTCATGCGTCGAAGTAGCTGGGACGGCTTCTGATCGCCGAGTTCCGTGCCGGACAGCAACTTCTGCAACTGACGATTGTCTGATTCTTCATAGACGGTGATGAGTCGTTCTTTTAATGCTGTGTACATATCCGCTTCTGGAGGGCTGTATAAGAGGTCGCTAATCTGTTCGATGTCCATCTTGTCGAGCTGAGCAATCACCATCTGGGCTAGCTGGGCTTGGCTACGGTTTAAATCGCTTGTTGCGGCTTCAAAGGTGAGAAACCATAGTCGAACCTTGTCGCGCCAAAAAGATGGGATTCGCAATGGCAAGGTGATACCGGCGACTTCTTGCTGAAACTTTCTCGTGGTCGTATTTTCCTCTGCTTGATTCTGCATTTTGCGCTTGTTGCTGTTCTTATGTAGGGGTCACCACTTTAGGGATCCTTCGTACTGTGGTGGTTATGGAGATTTTTGTGTGATTATTGAAACGCCGGTGGTGTGATTCGTACTGCGTGTTCACAGTGAATGATATTTATTACTAAAAGTTCCGTTATATATACACAACTAGCCTAATCTTCGTTTGACTTCGGCAGGAACTCGGGTCGCTTCGGCAGGCGGCGCGTCGCACGTGGTGTTTAGGATCGGAGAGTCCTGTTTGTTTATTGCGCTGGGAAAGTTCGGCTGGTCTTTGAGCTATTGGGTCGTAAACTGCAATTGTTCTTTTCGGCGTATTTATTCTTTTGTTTCAATGGTGGGAAACGTAGACGATGCAACGGTGAAATATTCCTTTTATTGCTGTGCGTAGTAAAATTGTATTGTTGTTAAAACTGCATTTTATATTTGTTTATCTTCTGGTGTTATGGGAACGAAATATCGTGGGAAAGGACTGTAGTAGCGTAGCTACAGTTGTAATATAAACAAAAAAATGCGTGCATTTAATAAACTGATATGTCGCGACACCCCTTCACCTAGGTAGGTATATTTCCCACGGCATCTTGATCAAAATACGAAAACATGACAAAGTTAGAAGTTTTGTTAGCAAACTGGTTTGTTGGCTGTACATAACTGACCATTAGGATTTCTCACTAAGATAAGTAGTGTCTTGTCTTGTTTATCATACAAACAGGTGGTAGGTAGTTCTTTAACTTTGCGTAGTTATAAAGGAGTCAGTCATATAGATAAGAGCTGCTAGGACTGTTGTCAGAATTTGCTGCTTTAAAGCGAAAATCATGAAATCAAACCGTGACTGGAATTTTTTTTTTTACTAGAAAGTTTAAATTTAAAATGGCAATACCCCCGACAATCGTAGCCAACAACATTCTGGATTCTGGAACAATCTCATCTTTCAATTAGAAAAAAACTTTATCAAAATCGGTTCATCCGATTGAGAACTATATGATGCAACAAACAGACACAACAACAACTAAGTATAATTACACTTTAAACTTTTAGCACTCTCTGTTTTTGTCGGAAGTTAGAAATCAAGAATAGTGTAGTTTTCAATAAGTAAAAGAATTTTCAAAATCGTATCAGCAGTTCTGAATTAGGTACCTGCGGTATCCAAACTCACAAATGTTTCCTCACCATATTTATATAGTTTCATTGTTGAGGCAAAATAAGTAAATTGAAACTTGGGTTGACTTCATACTTTGCTGATAAGAATCATTGTGGCATGTTAAAAGTAAAATATAAGTCAAAAAGTATCACGATTAGGCAGGTAAGTTAGTCTAAATATATATAACTCAAAGGTAACTGACTGACATAGTGATCTATCAACGCACAGCCCAAACCACTAGACGGATCGGGCTGAAATTTAGCATGCAGGTAGATGTTATGATGTAGGCATCCGCTAAGAAAGGATTTTGATTAATTCTACCCCCAAGGGGATAAAATAGGGGATGAAAGTTTGCATGAAACTTTGTCAATTTGAAGCCGATCGGGCTGAGACTTTGTATGCATAAAGCTGTAGCCCACGTGGGTGAAACCGGGGAACAGCTATTATAAAATAAAATCTGAATGAGAAGTGAAAGAAAATTCTTTATTTTTTAAAACACTTTTATTAGCTTGACTTGTAACTAACTAACTAACTAACTAACTAACTAACTAACAATGTAATCAAATCTTAGAAGTCAATTTTCACCTACTTCTAATTGTTGTATCGACTTGAAACTTTGTATGTGTATGTAATCTCGGTGACAATGCAATAATTTGGTATCATCGACCTGATCTGATGATGCAGCCGGAAGGTGGGTAGGGCATCTCTTCGCTGGCTACTAGTAAACCCCTCGTGTTTGGGCTCATATGAATTGTCTTGATGAGTACAATAGATTGGACTTGGTGACGAGGGTCTGATGATGCAACCGGAAGGTGGGTAGGGGATCTCTGTAGTGGTTACTAGTAAACCCCTCGTGTTTGGGCTCATATGAATCGTCTTGATGAGTCCAATAGATTGAACTTGGTGACGAGGGTCTGATGATGCAACCGGAAGGTGGGTAGAGGATCTCTGCAGTGGCTACTAGTAAACCCCTCGTGTTTGGGCTCATATGATTCGTCTTGAAGAGTCCAATAGATTGAACTTGGTGACGAGGGTCTGATGATGCAGCCAGAAGGTGGGTAGGGGATCTCTGCAGTGGCTACTAGTAAACCCCTCGAGTTTGGGCTCATATGATTTCTTTTGATGAGTCCGATAGATTGGACTTGGTAACAAAAGACTAAAAAGTAAAAAAATAAAAATATATAGTTTAAAAAACTAAAAAAAACACTTTAGAAACGCACTGAAAAACATAAAATAATTAAATTGACTTGTATTAGTTACGATATAATGGTTAATTCAAAAAGTGTGGAGCGCTTCTTTTGCTGGGTAAATAAAAGTAAACACAACCAAAAAGCGCTCCACACTTTTTGAATTAACCATTACACTTCGACGTTGCATTCTCGATATTTATTCACTTTGTAGTATCCTATTTATTGCACAGGGCGTTGCACATAATTTTTAGAGCTGTAAAAATAAAAATCAAATCACAAAAATATAAAGTTCACTGTTTCTGAACGATACCTTCCATGTCATAGGCAGTGCTGTCATCTCCGTCATACTTCATTCCTTTTTTATGTGCGGGCGTCGCAGCTTCGACTTATCGATTAAATCCGTTATTTTATTGGAAATTTTGTGAAAAAGTTAGTTGAAAGCAGTGTTATGGAGAAAAGATCGTCATAAGTCCAAATAATGACGAAAAATAACATGTTGGGAACGCAAGATACGAAACTCGCCAACTAGTTCGGACGATCAAGGTTAGTTCGTGGTCATTAACTGTGTGTTAGTTTTATCTGTAAATTTGCCTTTGTCCCTTCCTTTTTAGGGAAAAGGCGCATACTTTGGAAAATAACTGATATTTTTTCCTCATGATTTTTGCGTAGTTTTTCTTTTGTAACTACCCACATAATTCATGATTTTTTCCATTCTTTTTTCTTGCATGATGCTCGGCTGATAATGAGTTACTCCGGCGGCGTATTGTAACCTTCAACACTGCACACGCTGCTTGCTGAATCATATAGTCTAGAGTCGTACCATGAGTGCGTACCATGACTTTAAATCATACAGTCATAGGATGTAACGTGAGTGCGTACCATGAGTGCGTATCATGACTTTAAATCATACAGTCATAGGACGTAACGTGAGTACGTACCATGAGTGCATACCATGACATACAGTCTAGAGGCGTAACGTGAGTGCGTACAATGACTTTAAATCATACAGTCTAGAGACGCAACGTGAGTGCGTACCATGACTTTAAATCATACAGTCTGGAGGCGTAACGTGAGTGCGTACCATGACTTTAAAAACCTTCAATACTGCACATGCAGTTTATGGAATCATACAGTCTAGAGGAGTAACGCGAGTGCGTACAATGACTTTAAAAACCTTCAATACTGCACATGCAGTTTATGGAATCATACAGTCTAGAGGAGTAACGCGAGTGCGTACAATGACTTTAAAAACCTTCAATACTGCACACGCAGTTTATTGAATCATACAGTCTAAAGGAGTAACGCGAGTGCGTACAATAACTTTAAAAACCTTCAATACTGCACACGCAGCTTGTTGAATCATACAGCCAAGAGGCGTAACGTGAGTATGGACAATGACTTTAAAACCTTCAATACTGCACATGCAGCTGGTTGAATCAAATAGTCTATAGGTGAAGCGTGAATACGTACAAAACCTGATATGGCGCTGGATCTTCTTGACCAGACAAAGCTCGACCATAATCATCCAAGGTCACCGACACCAGACCCGCGACAATGGTCTTCTGATGATGATAACCGGGTTAGATCCCGTACATTCATTCCGACAGGTCTAGTTACAGATACTGCAGATGCAGCTAGCATGTCCCAGCTCAAGCGAAAAGCCAATGTCTGCCGCACCAGAGTTTTTATAGCCAAAATGCATTCATAGATCCAGTACGGAAAGATGAATTATTTGGTGGGCGATTTATGATAAGGTATCTAAACGTTGGGGTAGAATCCTAGTGTAAATGGTAAAGGCAGAAGAAACCACGATAAAGGAAACCCTAATACCTGAAGACCTAGCTTACGGAGGGCACCAAGGTTCAACTTAGAATTTTCTGCAGTCTTATACACGAACTTAAAGAGTCGGGATAAACTCCTTATAAAGGCTAAAACAAGCCAGTCATTTTCTAGACTTATATCTGTGGGACATAAATCATAAACAAAAAACAAGAACACAAAACACTTGTCTTTTATTATATAACAACAAAACAACGAAATATATACAGTTGGATAGAAAATTGAAATAAAAACTAAAAACTAAACTTCTTACAAAGAAAAAATTTGAGAAAGCTCTGGCCTTCATTCAAAGTTTAGCAAGGCTGGCGTTCTACCTACATCTCTAGACATCAGGTTCATTTTGAATATGAAGGACAATAACAACTGAAGACTTTAAAATGAAGATATTCACACAGCTAATATTTACCAAGTAAGGTTTTTTATATACATTATGTCCACATCAAGGAACCGTAATTTTAAGTTCCTATCCATAATTTAAAACTTCAAGATAACCTATGCATTTCAATGACTTCCTTTGGTTTGTCATTGGCTTCTGTACCAGTTGGTAATTATCTTAGAAACCGAGATCTGCTGTTACTTGTGTGTTATTTTGATGTCTTACTACACATTAATGACCATAATTTAAAATTTGCTTAGAGGGTTCATTAAACTTTCTCAAAAGGTTAAGATTTGTGTTAAAACAAGCAAAAATGTATTTTGATTTGGAACAAAAAACACACACATTTCGGCATTGAAATACTACATATTTACAGAAAAGTCATTATATGTGTTTAAAGTTTACAAAAAAGAAACTTAAAAATACCTGACGAAACAAAATATTTTTCCAGATTAAGCAGATTGACAATCAGGGCCTTTTTACCTTTTTAACCTTTGTACCTTAGGTTACTTTTCTTAGCCTACCCTGCAGTTTTCTTTGTATAGAAAGAAAAATTACAAACTGCATAACATTACGAATGATTTATATGAGAAATGTATCAAACTCGAAGTCAGAGTCGTCTTGGGAAAAATAATGTTTTAACTCAGTGGTAAGTACCTTCTAGAAATCTTCATAGGTGCCTCCCTTATTGGGCGGGGTGTTTTTTTGTAACGTGAGTTTTTTGTTTTGGGACCACACAATCACAACTAGCATACTTTATTATTAGAATTGAAATCAGCTTACATTGGCCTTCAATGCTTTGCTAAGGATTAACAGAATAAATATGGGCAGAGTACCGCTGTTGTCTGCATTAATGAAGATGTCTAATATACTCTCAGAGATATCTTGCACTAGCTTAAGCAAAGATAGCTTAATATACGTACAAAATAATATATATTAATTAATAAAGGACCAAAACATTGAATGGGACCTGGCTCCAGGTGCCTGTGATCTATCATGATCATAATCACGAACTGTTTTTTGGAGTCCCTAAATTGATGTTTATGTACAAGAATATTTGTGCGAAGCATATAATATTAAAAAAAAAAAAACTTACATCATTAAAAAACTAAGCAAATGATATTTACTTATGCATGTTATACACTTTCTTATAATTCATTAAATTTCAGATTCATTCACAGAACTAGGCACCCATTTAGACCACAATTGTTTTGTATGTGAAGTTGACAACCAAACATACCATCACAATATTGAACTTGTCTCACTTTTTTCACATTTATGTTTTAGATGGTATATTATACATATTATTACGGATAAGAGATCCTTTGGCATAGCCTGACCTTATGGACCCTATGGTCAATGCATTCATTGGATTGGGAAACTCATTTATTTTACGTCTTCCTTCTATTCTAGTTTATCTGTATTTTTAAGAAATATTATTTTGATCAAGCCACTGCACGGGAGTCATGGTCAGCTAATAGGCCTAAGAAGGCCTTTAGTTACTCTTATTATTTTTATTTTTCCAAAGAAGATTGATCCATTTCACCCTCTCTGGTAGCATTATATCCTGGTTTCGAAGGTATTATCAACCAAACATAGTTATATTTCCAAGGGGTATCAAAATTAATTATTATTTAAACTTAGAATAAAAAATAATAATAATAATAATTTCAGAAAAAATAATAATTGGATATCAATAATTTCAATAAGAACTCAGATAACTTTTTAGCATTGTTGTAATAGTACACTTCACCCTTAGCGTGGCCTCTTAGCTTTGGCTACGGCTCCGCCAATGCCTAATAAAGGTCCGGGCAAAGACCCGAGAATAAAGCCACATGGGATAATAATAATAATTCAAAGTATTACCATATTTTTTCCTGTTTTCTCAAATAGGATTCAAATTCTCGTCTCTGAATATCATTCAGGTACAGACTCGCCGTTCGGCTTCTGTTTTAATATCAGGTAAATGTGTTATTTAGATGACCAAATTATAAGATTCACAAAAGAAGTTTACGGAATTAAACTTTGCTATTCAAAATACGTATCTACATGAGATCCTAGTACGCAATCACTTGTAGTAATTTTATCCAAACGAGAGTTAAGCTTTTGATTCCATATCCAAAAAGTTTGTGCCTTTCCTCGCGTTGTCAACTATACAACGAGTGCGAAATTAAAGTAAGTCGCACGAATGGAAATCAATATTTGGCTAGAAGCACTTACTAGAAATAGACTAATTACTGATTTCGCCTACAAATACTTTGGTGCCTAATCTAGTAATACTTTTTTACCTCACAGAGAAAACATATATCCAGAGAGAGTATTACATCATTCATTTCATTTTTCATTTTAGATAGATGCCATGGCACCTAAGAGCTACCTCCATCAAAGAAATTAATTCATACATCTAAGAGATAATCCATTGCTCCTACCACAAGTCACATATACATTAGACATACTTACATTTATAGTTTGGTGCAAATACTGGTATTTGCGGCACATAGTAGCCGTTACACTTCTACCTCGGCTAGTTATAAGGAGTTCTGTCCATGTTATAAAATGAACAACAGGATGGTCAGGAAGCTTATAAGTGTTGCATTCACAAAGGTAATTCATAATATCTTCAAGCAAGAATGCTAATAACGGTAATTGGGCTTACATTATCAATTGACTTATTGGTTTTAGGTTGAACGTAAGGTTCATAATAATGTGGATAATCACTCCACTTTTTTCGTTTATATGTGTTAATGTATCTTTTTATTTTTCTATCTAGAATCCTGCCTGCCTATCTCGTTTGTGTGAAAGCGCTAAACATCTACAAAGTGAATAAATATCGAGAATGCAACGTCGAAGTGTAATTAATGGTTAAACGAACTTACCTAAAGTGATGTTCGACCATAATTATACTAGACGTTGCATTCGAAGATATTTATAGTCCCACCCGAACCCAGCTACTAAAGCCCATACAACTAACAAACGAGATAAGTGTCTCTGAAAGAATGAAGTATGACGGAGATGACAGCACTGCCTATGACATGGAAGGTATCGTTCAGAAACAGTGAACTTTATATTTTTGTGATTTGATTTTTATTTTTACAGCTCTAAAAATTATGTGCAACGCCCTGTGCAATAAATAGGATACTACAAAGTGAATAAATATCTTCGAATGCAACGTCTAGTATAATTATGGTCGAACATCACTTTAGGTAAGTTCGTTTAACCATTAATTATATCGTAACTAATACAAGTCAATTTAATTATTTTATGTTTTTCAGTGCGTTTCTAAAGTGTTTTTTTTAGTTTTTTAAACTATATATTTTTATTCATAATTCATAATTTCATAAGCAACTACGTCCCGGTTTCAAACAGGTTTCACACATCATATTTTTTAAAAAAAATTTGATCTGAGCGCTACTAAACTTGAAGTGGTGATTTGAAGATCCCATGATAACTTCAACAAACTCGTTTCATTTGTTTTAGAGTCCATAGAGAACACATAGATTTTTATACAGTAGAGATTTCTACTGTTATTGCACACACATATAAATAAAAGAAATGTATGATGGTATGAGGGGGGAGGCTTTTGCCCAGCAGTGGGACAGTAAAGGTTAAAAAAATGGTATAAGAGTCAATTTAGTGACATTTCCCAGACAACCTTAGGCGACTTTACGCTATCGTTATGTGTTCGATGACCTTAAGTCGGTGAACCAAACATCACCTTCTTTTTTAATCACCGTGACGTCACAATGACGTGACAGATCCTTAACTACCACATCTGGGTGAAGGCCCCACGGCTACCACATACTAACAATACTCTAATGTACATATACATAAGACTAGCTGCTACCCGCGGTTTTACCCGCGTGAGCTACAGTTTATCACAAAAAAAAACTATGTCCCTCTTCTGGGTTCAATCTATCTCCGTACCAAATTGCATTTAAATAGGTTCACTAGTTATGGCGTGAAAGCGTAACAGACAGACAGACAGAGTTACTTTCGCATATTCATAACTAGTTGCGCCCTGCGGTTTCACCCGCGTCTTCCCGTTATCCCGCAGGAACTTTTTCCGGGATAAAAAGTAGCCTATGTGTTAATCCAGGGTATAAGCTATCTCCTTTCCAAATTTCATTCAGATCCATTCAGTAGTTTTTGCGTGAAAGAGTAACAAACATCCATCCATCCATCCATCCATACTGCCTTTCACGTTTATAAAGTAACTAACAAAGTCTCAGCCCGATCAGTTTAAAATTGACAAAGTTTCATACAAACTTTCACCCCCTATTTTATCCCCTTGGGGGTAGAATTAATCAAAATCCTTTCTTAACGGATGGCTACGTCATAACATCTACCTGCATGCTAAATTTCAGCCCGATCCGTCCAGTGGTTTGGGCTGTGCGTTGATAGATCATTATGTCAGTCAGTCACCTTTGAGTTATATATATTTAGATAGTAGGATATTAAGTAGATATGTCATCAAGCAATTACCTAATGTAACATGTGGTTACTGACATCCTTCCTTTTGTCAGAGGTCATGTTAAACTAAGCGAAGATGGTAATTTAATCTTGAAATTGCTTAGACCCAAATCCATGTTTGGCCAAGTCGTTTTTCCCCCGAAGAAGTCGGAAAATGATAGAAGCCTTATTTACCACTAGCTATTCCCCGCGGTTTCACCCGGGTGGGCTACAGTTTATCGCGATAAAAATTATCCTAAAAGTAGTCTCAGGCTCTATCTAGGTTATCTCTGTAGCAAATTTCATTTAAATCGGTTCAGTAGTTTAGGCGTGAAAGCGTAACAGACAGACACACAGATTTTAATTTTTATAATATTAGTAGAGATTATTAGGGATATTGTTTTTACTACTTACAGGGTAGCGTTTGACTACAAGTCACCTGATGTTAAGTAACGATGCGATCAAAGATGGCGTAACGCTACATATCAAAATAATAAAAATGACAAATTGAAGACTATTACGTTTATGACACTACTAAATGTGCCCCATGATCTTCCCATTATCCTACAGGAACATTTTTCCGAGATAAAAAGTAGCCTACGAATTAATCCAGAGTAAAAGCTATCTCCATTGCAAATTTCATTCAAATCCATTCAGTAGCTTTTGCGTGAAAGAGCATCAAACATACATACATACATACCTACAAGTTATCGCGTTAATAATATTAGTAGGATTAACTCGCGACCCTACAGGTCAGTAAACTCTTAATTTAACGTAGCACAACTAAAAATTTAAAAACAACAGATGACACTACATATTCTTGAATAACAAAACAGCTAAACACATGGGAAATTTACATTAAGAACAAAATAAGTTTGACTAGAAGACTGAACAATATACGTTTACCATAATATACTGAATGATGATGGCCAGCCTACACAAATATTTAGATTTCTTTATAAATAGTTGTCTATGTTATTAATGAAACGAACGAACGCTTGGACCGTGGGGACCGGGAGCAAAATCGATATATAATGATATTATATCAAAGCGACTGGTCGATGCTACCCGTGACCAAAATGCTGGTCGTTATTTTGCTCAACGAATAAGCATTGCCGTTCAACGCGGCAATGCGGCCAGCATTTTGGGAACGTTGCCAACTGGTAGTGGTTTATTAGATTAATTGTTTATTTTACAGTTTTATTTTACATTTTAAGGTTTAGATAAGTGTTTTTACTTGTGTCATGATAAATAAATAAAGATTGTTTTAGTTGACCCCACTAAAAAAAAATAAAAAATGAAACGAATAACAAAAACTGTCCTGATGAAAACTGGTGACCTTTTCATAACTATGTCATAGTTATGTCAATGTCAATTTTTTTTTTTTCTAAAGTTGTCGTTGTATTGTATCTATCTGAAGCAGTACAAACTACATAGGGGAGAAATAAGTCTAGAATAAGTACCATGAGATAAATGTATAATACTTACTCCTGCTATTGCTAATACTGTTTACTTGAGTCATATACACAATGAAGTTATGAGGCATCTATACCTACTAACACCAATCGAGCATTGTATATTTGGTTATGGTAAAAATGTTTTCCTCAACTAAGATTTGAACCTGAGACTAATCTCATAAGGCAGTTGCACTACAAACTACACCGCGATGCCATCACTTTAATGTAATTATTCACACACAAGTCACATACTACTCCTGCATAACAAACTGTGCCGATAACAATTAAAAATATATCAGAACCGAGTTAGAAATGCAGACAGAATCGGACACAAACAGAATTAGCATTCATGTTTGTTAATTAAATGCCACTAACAAATACCTATGGTAATTGATATCTGTCATAGTTGATAATATCTAAGAACGTGGATTTGAAGTGGGAGTATAGAAGCATGGAATAATGCAGTTGAACAGCTCAGCTTGAACGTATGATAAAATTTATTGTTGATCAGTTTTAGCGTAGACATTGAGAGATTTACTGATTACTAATTTTCATAATCGAATACTAATGTAACTAATTTATATTATTAATCTCACATTAGTTCTACTACCCTAACTGCGCGATGCGAAAATCGAATCGAACGTCTGATTAGTAAATACTCATTTGGTCATCGAGATATCTTCAGACATGTTCCATTAGTAAATCTCATAAAAACCCATCGCTATTATTACTTTTTTGATATTTTGTACGTCTGGTTGCGTCTGTCCACAAGTTACCTGATGTTAAGTGACGATGTGGACGAAGGTGGCGCCACGTGAAACCTGGATTAGGAACTGGCCAGAAGGGCTGCCGAAACAAACCGATACGTGCTTGCTAAATTTTAGCTTCATAGGACAGTAGTAGGTACCTACTTAAAATTTCGTGAGTAATCAGCGAATATTTTTCTTGTAGATTCTAATAAGTAGTCAAGAATATTAAATAACTAAAAGCCACCAAGTCTAGACTTAGAGTGTCAACTAATAACATTCAGAATTTGCAAGCCACACGATCATCATTGCGTAACGATACTCCACTGCCATAACAATGGTTGTCCTGTTAGAGACCTCATCCAAGGTGATGTACGGATGTCCCCTGCATCGTAATCAGCTAATTGAGATGCTGATAGGTGTGAGATTTGGTCCGCTTAGTCATTTGTGGATTAGAAATGGGTTGGACCTTGTTAAGGTGGTAAGAGAGGTCAATATCGGTGAAGACATGGTTGGAGGTGGATTGTTGACGCCCACACAATCATACGTATCCTGTACAAGAGTATCAGAAACTTAGCAGATTGAGGATCCACAACATCCAGACACGGAACAAATACTTCCACGTTTAATCTTTCAATGCACAAATATTTGTCCTGTCACAAGATTCAATCACAATCATTCACGCTTCGCAGTCAGCTGTTTATTGCGCCACATCGATCGTCAAATATATTTGGCCGTCATTGAATTATTTATCAACTACCACCATCAGTTTTATCACAAGTTTTTCCTCCGCAGATGTATCGAACTCAGTGCTTGGTTTTTTTTTACTTTTACAGGGTAGCGTTTGACCACAAATCACCTGATGTTAAGTGACGATGTGGTAGAAGATGGCACCACGCTACACCTGGACTGGTTGATTTAAAAGAAACCAGAAGCTTGGTCCCAGCATCCAACCAATCAATTGACTTCACTATCACGTCTTCTTTCGTATGTGACAATGACAACCAGACCACCCAAAGTTAACCGACTTGGCTTTACAACTGATACAGCCGTGACCGCCAGCTTTTTTAACATGCCCTCCGAAGCATGGAAGCGCTCTGTTGAAAATGGCTCTAAAAGGTCACCCACTAAGTGATGGCTGCACTCTATCTTTGAGCCATCATCATTAACCGTGATCTTATTATGAACATTGTCGTTTCAGTTTGTGTTTGCGGCTCTGTGCTTGGCAGTAGGCGCAGCCCCGCCCGCGCCGCCGCGTCTTTACCAGCAGCAAGCGCCAGCACAGCTGCAACAGATCAACCCGTGAGTAGCATCGGCAACAGCATTAATTTATCAGCATCAGTGATAAAGGCGAAAGAGAGGGGTTCTGAAGACCGGGCTCAGTGGCGTACCTTGGGAGAGGCCTGTGTCCAGCAGTGGACTGTTAGAGGCTGATGATGATGATAATAAATAAAAGCAACAAAGAATATGTAAAGAAATTGCAGTCTTCGGCTCATGCAGTCAAATACTTCAATCCACCTTCAACAGTAATTTAGTTCATGTTTTTTGATTATTTCAGCTTGGACTACTACCTCGACAACCCAGAACTACACCACTACTATAGTCAGCAGCAACAGCATCAGAAGCAAGGTAATCTATTTCCACATAACATGCTCGAGGATTTAACAAAACTTTGCCTATTGCGTCAGGAGTAAGTAGTGACCTGCCTATACTACTAATTCGGCAGAAAGTGAAAATGGCGGATCTTTCCCACTAGTTCCACCGTATGCTTGTTCCAAAGAACTAGTTAGACCTTTTCCTTATTAGCTTCATCATCATTGTCATTCTCTAACATTCCCACTGGTGGGACAGGCCGCCTCTCTCAGACAAAAAGTAGAGAGTATACCAACCTGACTCAGTGCGGGTAAGTAGATGTCATTGAGTGTTTTTGTCATTGTGTGGTTTTTAGACATGCCAATTTTCCTAAAAATATTTTTTCCAAACATTTTTTGAGCGAAGGTAATTCTCATTAGATCCACGGTTTAAGAGGAAGGATCTAGTGGGAAAATAAAATCTCAGTAAATCCATAATGGATCTAATGAATGGATCTTATGAGATAGAACCTAAATTCGCCCATTACTTACTATTAGGTAGGGCAGCGGTGGTGCATTGTTACCGTTTGGCGACCAATTCCATGTAGTTCCAGTTCCATAAAGACACTTACACAACACAATCAAGCAGCAAGGGAACTCCTGAGGAAAAGGGTCTAACTAAGTATAGTTCAATAGAACGAAATTAGGATGGATCTAGTGGGAATGATGGATGGCCGTGATAAAGACTGCCGGTTAATGATGATTATTCTGCATTTTCCAGGTAATGTAGCCGCCAACCCGAACCAGCCATCTCGCTTGGAGAACCTGGAGCCAGACAGCGAAGTGGAACTGATACCAGGAGCGCAGCCACCACAGCAACCTCCGCAGCAGGTAGGCAGGCACTTACGACAGCCGTAAAATCGGAATGAGCTGTAAGCGTAATGCTTACCATAGGGCCAGTGACGTGTTGGTACCGTAGCATAAAACACCCATTTGCATCCGTCAGTTCCCTGCTACTCTTACAACGTGTTAGTGGAGGGCCTCCTTCAAAACGTCTTCCGGTTCATGGCCGCCACGCCACTCGAAAACCTTTCTTCCCCATTGATTTTATCAGTTCGTCGAGCAATATGGCTGAAAGGCATTGCAATTTTAAATCCAGTTTTGCGTTTATCATCAACATAACAACCTAATTGTTGGTGATACCTGTTTGTTGTGTTTGTGTTACTTAGTTGAATAAAATTATTTTTTAGCCAAGTTTTTCTTCTGTGAAACCTTATCTTGCCTACAGTTCGGCCAAGTAAGCTACTCGTATTTTCTACTTTTGGAATTATTAACAACATCGAGAACGTATCGTATCATACATAGTCCATACAAATCAGTTCGTGATTCGAGGTGTTACTATATTAATTGTAAAATCGCACGTATATAGCTCATTTAACTTCCTAGTTCACACGGCGTGAAGTGCCTGGAAGAATATATTATGATTCCTTCCATGATTCCGTCATTAGCTTTTAAATAATTATGGAATCATGCTGCACAACACCGTTAATGGTTATTTTGAGATTGATTAAGCAACTAAGTTGAACATCAATGACAATAAATAAATCATAAACAAGTCAGCCCCACTCGTACATAAAAAGGGCTGGTGGCCAAACGGTAATAAGTGCGCCATACAAGTCACTTCCACCACTGTAAATGCAAATCTTCTAATCCAACGCTCAAAAACGACAAAAAAGAGATCGTGAAATATCCGTCATATCCAAGAACCACAATATTTAAGGGCATGCGACATCTACCAACCCGCACTAGGCTAGCGTTACTCTTTCTCTGAGAGAAAGCCTGTGTTACAACAATGGAAATGTAGTTTGTTGATGATCATAATAATGTAAGGATTCCTCCATCAACGAAGACCTAGAAACAAGCAAAAATAAACACTACATTGATATTAAATTTAACAAGTCAACGAAAATAAATTGTATGGAAACATGTCAGCTAGATAACCAATTGTTATTTCGGTTTAATTTAAGGCACCAGTGGCTCCGAACTTGCCCGGACTACTCCCTGGACAAAGGGTGTTCATCGTGCACATGCCTGTCCCTGGATACAGGTAAACTTAACCACATGACCAATAACATCTATGCATTATAATTTTTATACATTCAGTCCACTCATAAAAACTCGTAAAAATTGACTATACTTTTGACATTCTCCAGGCCGGGAACTATCGGAGGCTATCAGCCAGTGTACATAGTTGCGGCTGCACCGCAAGGGAACCCTGGATTTCCAGGCAATGGTAAGTTGTATGATAAAATAAGGGACAATTGAGAAAAACAAACAACGTCTCTATTTGATGTATTTATATGGAACAGGGGCTTTGGAAATTAGTCAAATTTGAATACATTAGGCAGTTACTACTTCAAAAAGACCAAGAGATATCAATGATAAACACTCACTATCTAAACGAAACAATCAGTCTGGACGCGACGTAGGTGTCCCAATCCAGGTGTAGCGTGATGCCACCCTCAACCACATCATCGCTTAAGATCAGGTGACTTGTGGTCAAACACTACCCTGTAAGTAGTGAAAAAAAAAAATTACCGATACTTTCTCAGGCTCAGAGAAGGTTTATGTCACAGCAGTGGAAACTAGGTTGATGGGGATAATGGTGACAATGATCTACGCTCCACTAAACCAATACCATTTTCAGGTTACCATAACGCTGTGCTCCTCGATCCATCAAACCAGGTGTCACCATTCGGCTACCCTCGAGGAGTGGTGCAAGGCAACCCTGGCCTAGTTCAAGGAGCCAACCCATTGATTCTTGGAACCCACCAGCTGTTGAACAGGCCTTATGACTTGGTCTATCAGGATCCAGGAGTGACTTACCAGTAAGTGTTACAATAACACGAAAGTATGACGTGGCTTGAGGTGATGTTGGCTCGTTGGTAGTGTGATCGGACGCCGGAACGAAGATCCAATGATCGAAAGTGTGGAGTTCAAATCTTAAAAAGAGCCTGTACTTTACAATAAAATAAAGTCGTGACAAAACCATACCTCAATGGTTACCAGTGGCACCTTGTAGTGCACACTTGACTAGCAATCACCCTGAAAAAATCTCGACAAATAAATAGGTACATTTGTATAGAAATTGCATTAATTTTTGGTTTTTAGACCTGTTCCGATTCTAGACTCAGCTTGGCTTTTTTTCCAGACAAGCCGGACCAGCAGGCCCTCAAGCGGGTCCACATGGCGACCAGGGTTCTGTACGATTAGCCCAGCTGGTCAATCTTCAAAGCCAGCCCGCCCAAGGTCTCAGTGGCAGGCCACAAGCTACCGGTTAGTATACATCAAAGTCAAATTGAGTGCCTGAAAGTTTCAGTTTTGGATAAAATAGTTCCAGATTACTTGTCCAATGTTTTTCCCTTGAACAGCGGGTTTTACATGCCGTGGAACACCAGATACTAGGTAAATGGGTCAAAAACTTGAATGAACTAAACTTAACACTAATGCGTAGACAGGAGCACTATCAAGCTACCAACTGCATCTATGTCATCTTGGTACAATCAAAAGCAATCAAGTATAACTTGAAGCCATGCTGGCTCAGTGGTAGTGATGTCAGCTTAAAATCCGTAGGTCATGGGTTCGAATCCTAGAGTGAGCTTGAGCTTTCGGTGAAAGAAAACATCGTAATGAAACCATAGCTTGATTGTAGGGCATTTTAAAGTGCTAACCTGGCTAGCTACCATCGTCATGTTAGGATTCTGTCGCCATGCAAGCCTATCGATGTGTACCAGCAGCCCCAATATCAATCCTGGGATTTTGACTGGCGCCACCTTCGACCACGTCGTCATTTAAGATCAAGAAGTAAGGAAACAAAACCTTTTTCATATGAAATCGTTCGGTGTCAGATGCAGCATCAGCTGAGCCTAAGCAGTTGAGCCAAGCAATCACCGAGTCTAAAGAGGGCAGTGAAGAGCCCCGCAGAAATGTGAGGCCTACATCAGCACACGCGCAATCTAGGACCAAAGCTTAACTATACCAAAAAAATACAGATTACATGTCGAAGCCAAACTTCAATGGAAAGTATGAACTTTTTGGAGCTTTGGAGAAGCAACGCCAATTCATTATCTTCTTTTTCCCTTGTTATCAGAATAGAAACATTGTTTTTCGTTAATTGATCAATTATTTATTTTGTTCGTTCCTTTTGTTATCATTTTACCTTCTGTTTGGTATTATTTGAGCTTTAATTATTTCAAAACTGTCAATTAATTCCATAGTGTTAAGACTTTAATGACTTGACTCTACTCGATTCGATTTCTTGTAACTTGTAACGATTTAAACGAAATTAACCCATTTCACATATTTTCCCCATTCTTTTTACATACTCTCTTCTTATTTATTTAAATCATTTTTCTATTTTTTCAATCTATTTCTTTACTTATCTGTATCGAATCATTTAGTTACCATTACTTTAGGATTGCGCATTGTATATTAATTTAGAAACATAAATATTTTTGTAACAAATTGACCGTTTGCATTTTCTTTTACATACCTATGCTAAAAAATGTTTAGGTGTCTGTCATCTGTTAAGAATCTGTCGCCATGCATCTATCGATGTGTTCCGGCAGCCTCACTTGAAAGTTGAGAGCCAGTCTTCAACCCAGACGTAACGACAACCAAACTATCCTGTGAAACTCAAACAAGCAAATAAGTTTTACCTCTTTATAATACTACTGCAGATACTTCAAGTCGACCCTAGCCCTATAAAAACTAGACTTCCTATCCAGGGCTTGAAGATATGGAGCGATATCGCAGACCGGCTCCAACGGGGCTAGCTTTCTACATCGGACAAATTGTGAAGACAGTTAATAGAGTCTATTAAACACGCTTTTAAGACTTAAAAGTAGACGTAAATCTAAAGACAGGCAAGATTTTAATAGCGAAGATAGCTTAGTAATAGTGACGACGACTTGAATACGATTTGTGAATTTCAAATCTTGCAATAAACTTGAGCTTTCGATGAAGGAAGATATCGTGATGAAAATATAGCCTAGTGGCAGGGCATTTTTAGTATTCGCATTGCTAGCTACCAAGAAATTTAAGAATTAAGAAACTGTCACCAAGAACCGTTTCATGTTTCTTTTTTTATTATAAACATCATTTGACTCCAGTCTCCCTTGATGTTAAGTGATGACGAAGTCGATGACGTGATGACGATGAGTATGCTTGTCAAGAAGATACCTATGTATTGACTCTTGACTTGTAGGCTTCTAAATTATACTCATCAGGAAACAAAGACGCTGGCAGGGTGTTCACTCCTTCGCTGTCCTATCGATATTTCGGCAGCCTCACTTGAGAGATAGTTCCCAGCGCGTCTACAGGTCGCAAATCAGTTATCTCACTACTAAATGTAAACACAGTGTGGTCAAGAAATCCCCATTATTAGGCTAAAATTCAAAAGACATAAGCGATGATAAATCAGTCTGTCTATCTTGCAAACAGACCGGTTATTTATAATCGCAAAGATCTTTTCATGAACACGAGGAACATAGAAAACCCAATAATAAATGGAACATACGTAATCCTCACCGTCGTAAGTTAGTTTTATCTACCACACCGTTACCTCTAGCTATACTTTACTATACGGAATAGCTCGTGAACGTAACGGAGTCTCATCCTGAGGTATCTCACCTCTTCATCACACAAGACCCCTCACAAGAAAACTTCCTAGCTGGAATGGCTATAGCAATAAGGTTGAAAATTGAATGGAGACATTTTTGAAATGGTAATTGAAAGTTGGTACGGTCCCTAGAATGGTACTCCGCTGTGCGGAGAAAATTGCCTTATAATCATGTCTGATCACGTTATGAGATAGTTGATGTGGCTGTTGCAATTAAAGATGATAGTCATGATTAATAAAATTATTACTATTATGTTTAGTGTACAGTTTGCATTTCTAAGTTCACGTAAGTTGAGATATCAAACAAATGAATTTAGTCCTTATTACTCTGTAGATTTTGTCGATTGATGCACATTTTACGAAGCTTATGCCTAATTCGTTTCAAAATTAACAGAGGACACTTCTTTGAGAACTAGGTCTAATAGGAATTTTAGAAATAACGAATACTTACTTAATATTTCAATATAAATATATAGGTAGGTATAGGTAAAGTTCCTGATTTGTAAATAATGCAAAAACTTGCCAACTTTGTTGAAATTTTTTTATGTCCATTTTCTCTGGATACTTTACACAATAATGACAGGAATATTTCACATAGTTAAATACATTTTTATATAAGTACCTACATAAGTTTACAAAAACTAATTCCAATACTTTTATTTTCACCTTCGCCTTCACCAAGTCCACTTATATAATGACGTGTGAAGATGCATCAGACAACCAACATTATCGATTCGTTCCTGCAATTTGATCTCAATTTAAAACTAATTTAGATTCAACATGCAAACAAAAGAAACGATCGGAAATCCTACAAACCGCATTTTGTTTATTTCTCCTGACCCGCATTACCTTGGCCTTGATACTGCATCATTATTTCACCATCAAGCATCTGCTTTCTTGATTGATGCCTATTAAAATGATTTGAAAAATCTCATGTGCATTCAGTCGCAAAACAGACTTTTTAAACTTCAAGCAAAAGTCAACTCTTTTCCTACAGCTTAAACAACAAATGAACTGCATCCGAGTTGCATTTTTGCATCCCGGCCTTTTCATCAATTTGATACAAAATTAATAGCTCACATATACTAGTTAAACTTGAGCTACCAGAACTGAGCTCGTCTTCCCAAACGCAGTTCACCAAATTCTGGATGTAGATGACTCACCCAAATTAAGATGGCATCGCTTTCCAAACGAAAGGTGACGTGCAATTATCCCGTGTTCGAAGTAGCGACGTGAGGCAATTATGATCTTTTTACCCGAGGCCCGTTATATCGACTTAGATGTAGGGGCAAAAACTGCGGCGCTCAGTGCAGGCTCTCTCGCTACTCCGCGCGGACGTCCCTGAACATGTCTCGAGTGCTGTTGGTGCTAGTCGCTATAGCCTGCCTGCAGCAGGCCGCGGCCAGGCCTGTTAAGAAGACCCTCAACTTTAACATGTTCGTGCTACGCCCGAGGCAGGACGTGCCCGAACGAGTGTTACTGACAACGGACGGCGTATCCAGATTTGGACCACTGCTTGAGTACCTGGTGCAGCGCTTCCAAGGGCTCATGTCGGTAAGGCTGCCTCAAGACAAAATCGACACCATCTCAGTCCCAGAAGCAGTGACAGAAGTGCCGATTGCTGACGCTGCCGAGAATGAAGTGGATGCAGTTCCAGTATCGAAAACTCCTGGTGTCGTCGTGAGACCTTCAAGAGACAAACCTGGCACGTTCGAAGTGGAAATCAACGTGGTCGTCGACGATGGACAACCAGACGGAAAAAACAATGACAATTAAGTAGAGACTGCTAAAGTGATAATGCATTTACTAACCGTAATCTAGAATTAAGTGTCGTCTTATTTATTTACATTTTTTCTCTTGCCATAAAGTCAAGCTAATTGTAATGATGTTTTTATTTCTGCGAATGTTTCTTTATATCGACGAAAGTAGAGAAAGTTAACTGAGATTAATTAAAATTCAGTGAAAGTAATACGTAAATAAACGAAAAGGACCAAGCTAAGTCAAATACCGGATTATTATGTCATTGAATTGATGCAGATTACTTCTTACATAAATCTACTTATGAGATACTGAGACGTATGCCTACAAATTACAATCTAGCCATAGTAGCCTTAACTTTGCTCTATTCTTGCACACTCTCAAAGCACTAATGTAAATTACTGTAAAACCTTTGCTAAGGCCATTACAAACTGCAGTTATGTCAGTAAAGAGACTGTTCACCATAAGTAACGACATAACTGGTCTGCGTCCGATGCAAGCAATTCAGAGAATAGCTGTTACTGAATATAGACTACGTGACTGTTGGATACTTTACCTATTCTATTACCGTTGGGGTAGACGTGTTCTTGAATGGAGACCGCGACTTGGCAAACGTAGTGTAGGACGCTCTGCGACTAGGTGGAGCGACGACTTGCGCCGAGTGGCTGGCAGTAGGTAGGTAGTTGGATGAGAAGAGTCAAAGACTGGGCTTAGTGGTATACCTTAGAGAGGCCTATGTCCAGCAATGAACTGATATAGGCAGATGATGATTATGATTAGAGAAAATTTTGTTTGCACAATCACCAACGGGTTGGGTCGCTAGTAATTTTGGTACGCCTAAAAAATACAGCTTCTTTGAAAACAAATTACTTAACCAGCTCTGTTTATGTCGTGCTAATAGTTTACCGTCAGGTGACCAGACGATATTGAAAGTATATTCTACAGTTTAATCGTTTGAATCGTCAGCCACAAAAACACAAAAGAATATGATTATATATAAAAAATCGGCTTTCAGCTTCAGGTAGCTGCAAAAAGTTTAAGTGTCTGATGCCATGAATAGCTAGGCATCACTCTAATATTATAAATCTGAAAGTTTGGACGGATAGATCTTTGTTATTTACTCAGCACCAGCGCCAGCACTGTTGAACGGATCTGGATGAAATTCGGTACATAGATACGTCATTATAGTCTGGAGTCTGGAATAGCACATGCTACTTTTTACGCCGGAAAAGGTTCCTGCGGGGTGACGAGAAAACCCTGGAGCGCAGCTAGTCCTACCAACCTAATAAAGTTTGTGCGTGTGCGTGAATGTTTATTACCTCGTATCACCGTAACTACTGAACCGATTTTGATGAAATTTGGAATAGAGATAGCTTATACCCTGGATTAACACAGAGGCGTTTTATACCGGAACAAGGTTTCTACGGAATAACGAGAAGACGCGGGTGAAACCGCGGGGCGCAAAACTAGTTATAAATAATTTCACAGTCAGGGAGATGACTTCCTATTCATTCATACGCCTTGTAAATTTCAACAGCAACAACGACGTGAAACTCTTGGGCGTGGTCCCACTAATACAGAAACCAAATATGGTTTTAGGACATCGCTAAGAAATAAAATATATCCTTTTATTACAATCGAATTAAAAAGGTACCTTTTTTTTTTATATCGGGGACAATTGCACACAAATTGACCTAGCCCCAAATTAAGCTCGAAACTTGTGTTATGGGTACTAGACAACGATATACATACTTATATAGAGAAATATATCATTATATAGATAGAAATATCCAAGACTCAGGAACAAATATTCGTGCTCATCACACATATATTTGCCCTTACCGGGATTCGAACCCGGGACCGCTAGCTTCGCAGGCAGGGACACTACCAACTCGGCCACCGCGTCGTCACCGCGACCTAGGTACTCTATGTAAATTTTTTCCTTACTTCATTACGTCCCTCTAATTCATCTTAAACATCGAATGTGAATGGAGCAATGGGGCAGTGGTTTTTAGTAATATTTCACTAATAGATGGCCACAAGCAAAAATGCTATCTGGATAAGGTTAGAGGCACAATACAATATACAATAAAATATATGTAAAATAATGTAACAATAAATACAATACTACAATAAATTTTATAGCTATGATGGCTAGTGTTAGTGACGTCGGCTTGCGATCCGTAGGACGTGGGTTCGAATCCTACAATGAGCTTGAGCTTTCGGTGAAGGAAAACATCGTGATGAAACCATAGCTTGGTGGTAGGATATTTTCTAGTACTCGCCTGGCTAGCTACCACCCTCTCGTTAAGAATCTGTCGCTAAGCACCTATCGGTGTGTTCCGGCAGCCTCACTTGAGAGCCAGTTCCCAGTACCAAAGGTAGATTAAAAAAACATAAAAAAAACCAAATGAATGAATGAATAAAAAAAAATGAATGAAAAAATGATAAAAAAAAAATTTTTAAATGAATAAATCGATTACGATTTAATCATTTATTTTACAGCCACTAAAACCAATTACAAACTTGCTGCATAGTATCCTACTAATATCGTAAACGCGAAAGTTTGTATGTATGGAAGGATGGATGGATGTTTGTTACTCTTTCACGCAAAAAACTACTGAACGGATCTAAATGAAATTTGGAATGGAGATAGCTTATACCCTGGATTAACGCATAGGCTACTTTTTATCTCGGAAAAAGGTTCCTGCGGGATAACGGGACGATGCGGGTGAAAACGCGGGGCACAACTGGTTTATTCATAAAGAAAATGTACGTTAAAGGTTAAACCTACTTTCCAACTATGTTTACTGTTTCTAGGCAGCTCGTACATTATAAACACCCACATAGGCAAACATCAGATGTTGGATAGCGGCTATTTATTTACCTGGTTACCTTAATTGCGAAGGTAATTACTAAGTGTCGCTTTTACAAAACGTGTGCTAGGTAAAGGGTGTAGAGTATACGTATAATAATTATAAAGACCAGTTTCAATAACCGATCTATCCACGGTTTGTTATACTAGGGATATAAAATATTATTACAATAAAAATAATATAATATAATAATAATAAGTAATGTATAATATTATAATTAATGCGAAAGTTTGTGTGTGTGTGTGAATGTTTGTTACCACGTATCACCGTAAGCACTAAACCGATTTTGATGGAATATGGAATGGAGATAGCCTATACCCTGGATTAAATTGGAAAAAGGTAAATGGGAAGATGCGGGTGAAACCGCGGGGCGCAATTACTAGTATTATGAATGCGAAAGTTTGTGTGTGTGTGTGAATGTTTGTTACCACCTATCACTGTAACTACTTAACCGATTTTGATGAAATTTGGAATGGAGATAGCTTATATCCTGGATTAACTCGTAGGCTTTTATCCCGGAAAAGGGTTCCTGCGGTTTTGGTTTTGCTTTCCAAAGAGTAATGACATGTTAGTAGATTTTACTCGCTGATATGGTTTTAGAATTACTTCCTACATTTTAACAATCCCAATACGACATTGTGCTCGAATATTTCCACTATTTAACACGTTAAGTGCGAAACAGGGCTTGAAACACCCTGTTCGTGTCTCATCTTTATAGCGGTAAGAAAAAACTTTAACTTCCTTGTCGTGCGAGAGGCATAACTTCCATCTGATTCAGAGTAGGAGAGAGATAACTATATATTTGAGATGTGCTATTGATTCCTAGTTCTATGGTACACCAACCTTAATGCCGGGTTTGTTAGACCCCGTGCCGCACTGAACAAATAATAATTCCAACACAGTGCGGAACGAGGTAGCGAACACCTCGTACCCCCGCGCACCTCGTACCGCGCCCTACGCTAGCTTCACGCGGTTAGTGTTGTGCAACGCATTCGAGGCTGCGCACGCGCGACGAAGTAAGACCGATTATGGAGCTAATATTTGGTACAGCCCTTATTAACGCCTGGATTGTGTTTAATTCAATTAATGATGGTAGAAATAAAATGCCAAAGAGATTATTTGTGGAACAACTTATTGAAGCTTTTACAAAGAAAGACTTGGATGTGGACACAGGTAATTTTCAAATTCTAACTACTCTATACTATATAGTTAATAGAAACTTGAATGTGACATGTTGAGTAACTTTCTTCAAATAGACTGATGATCGTGATAACTATTAGTGTGTTTGTTTATTGAATTCAAACGGTGTCTTGCTCATCAAAATTTTACTCTACCCAATTTAACCAACTTAACCCAACTTTACCAAACTCTATCCAACTCCACCCGATTCTACCTTACTCTTACCCTAATCTACTCAGCTCGACCTTACTTTTACAGAACCTACTGCAAATAAATCACATCATCTCGAAAAGGGACCAAAGAAGAGGAGATGTGTAGGATGTTACGAAAAACTCCGCACCTTCTTAACGAGTCGTGAAGCTGACAAAAAAGTGAAGAAAATTCTCACAGAATGCACTGGTTGCAAAAAATATTATTGTTTGACATGTTTTAATGAAAAACATCCATAAGTTTGGTAAATAAATACAATTAAATAAAATCGATATTTATTTTCCCATCACTAAATAATGTGAAAACCTGCCATTCTTCAGTGCGATGCGGGGTATATTAGACCCCACATTTTATTTTACCTATAGAAACTAAACTAACGAATCTAACCACGGGCGGCGGCAGATTTAGGTTAATAATTTCATTGTTAATAATAATCACGACAAAAGCCGTCCACTTCATCTTATCTGGCGCCAAAAAAAGGATTTTGGTCTCCTACAGGCGGTGGGGTTTAATATGCCTCGTGCCGCCACAATTTCTGGTATAGGACAAGGTTTAAAACGCCCCGTAACGCAGTAATGGAATGTACAGATAAATTTGTGCCGCTCGGAACGTGTTAAGTTGTCATCCTGTATATGCAAAATGTTTTCATAATATTTACAAGCCGTTTTAAAGCCTCGTTTGCATAGTATTCAATTATTCATAACGGGTCCGAGCACAAATCTTTGATTATTGTCTTTTGAGTTCTGCTGGACAACAGCAGCTTTATTGCCCTACGGTTTTACATCGATAGACAAAGTATAGCATTCGAAATCAAGTAGTATTTCGCTCGAAGCAATGAAAACGCGATTTAACTATTTTTTTGATTAGTGAAATTTTGCATGTCTTCGTCCAATTAAAGGACCGTTAAGTAATTAACGATGAAAGTTGATACTGTGCTGAGATGTGAAAGCATTGGCCAGGTTTATGACTGCTTACGCAAATGGTAGGTACGCTGTTACACTAACGAATTTGTCCACAAAAACTATTATTTTCCTAGCCATTAGTTTTTGGTTAAAAAAAATTCACCTTGTATTTTAAAAAAAGGACAATTACTATATTATTTTGTTAATTTCAAATTAATCTATTGCTAAAAAACAAAAGTAGGTAAAACAGACAAATTCTTGCGTTTAGCATCCGACCTCTAAATGCTAAAAACCAAAAATAGACAATAGACAATATATTTATTTGTGGTAAAAAACAGCATACACTTCACACTATTAAATTTGATACTAGACATAAACAAAACAAATAAACATAAATAATAACAATACAAAGACAATTAATTACAGGTTTTTAGCCACAAACCTCACTTGCAATTTCTCAAAACCTAAAATAGTAAGAAAAAGAAAGCCGACAGGTCAGGACTCTAGTCAGTAGGCCACGATGCTACACCATCTGTGAATAACAATGTGCTGCGCTTGGGCAGCATGCTTTACTTCCTGCCAGTCGAATGTGATGTGTGGACACATCCTGTATAACCGGTCATCATATCGGCGGTGATTTAAATGTGACACTACAAAAATAATCTTGTAATGAATTGAAAAAGATTTTTAGTGTTGCTGTTATTCTGGTGATAACTGTTACAAAAAGTGTTACTGCTAAGTGTTACTTAATTAAAAGTGAAGCGAGCTAACGAAAAACAATATAGCGAAATGAGAGAGTAAATAGAAGAGTTGGGGAAAACGTGACTGACAATAAGTGTTTGGAATCAA
Organism: Opisthograptis luteolata; assembly: GCA_931315375.2. Taxonomy (NCBI): domain Eukaryota; kingdom Metazoa; phylum Arthropoda; class Insecta; order Lepidoptera; family Geometridae; genus Opisthograptis; species Opisthograptis luteolata. The sequence continues at coordinate 12,863,956 of OV928038.1, forward strand.
TCTGAAAGACAAGAAGCCAATAAGTGGTTATACTATTGGCTGAAAATATAGTTAGTGTTGTGTTGTTAGTAGTTAACGATGAATTGAAGCAAATAAAGATTTTAATTGAACACGAAAAAATCAGAATTGGAGCCAAGCAAATCTGGACCAAAAGTTTTCTTGTTACAATTCAAAATGAGTTTCACAACAACACTTTTGATCTTCACTCAATTATCACTAACTCTAGCAGCTCCTCGGCAGCTTACAATGCTGCAGCCGGTGCAAGGGACGCTGCAGCAACAGCAACTTGCATTGCAAGAGCAGATGTTTGCAATACAGCAGTTCCAGGCTTTACAGCAGTTTAATGCAGTGCCTTCTCCGGTAGCAATGTATGTTATATCTTTGTATCTTAAATATAATAAAACAAAATCATTGATCATCAGCATTATCATCATCAAGTCGTTTGATGTGGCACGATGGGCGAACGATTGACAGCAAAGCGTAAGGTAGCGGAATCGATTTCCTCTAAGGGAAAAATATTAGTGCATTGAGTATTTGAGTTTTTCTGAGATATCATTACCTTGTAAAGTGCACACGGAACCATTCGGATAGTAGCAATGAGAACATTTGCTTATTTTGTTATCAAGTTGCAAAATACATTTTCCTTAAAGGCTCGCTACGCTATGATAACACCATTCGTATTCCTAGAAACCCTTGTATACCATGTTATCTACAATAAATCAAAGTAAAATTAAACTTATAATTTATTTAATTGTGGTTTTCAGGAATTATCAACAGCCTCTGCTCCTACTTTTTCCTAACGCACCATCAAATCCCGAAAAAGACGGATCATATGATAATCTAAACGACAACCTGCTCAAAAGCGATAAACCATCCCAAGAATTAGAAGACGATGATTCCGACTCCATCACAATAAATGCAGAATCTCAAGATAACGTAATTGATAAATTAGATGACAAACACAGCCCAATGAGAGCAATTCTTCTGGTTCCAAACAATGCAAGATTTTCTCTTGGAGGTTTCATATCAAGCATACCGTTTTTACCTTTTGAGATAAACGTCCCAGATTCTATATCGTGGATTTACGATGGAATATCTGGAATTATATCGGGGATTGGACAGAGCTGGCCATTTAATAGACCGCAGTCGAGTGACAACCAAAATGGAGCAAGTTTGAAGACAGTTCTGAAAGACTTGAAGACGAGGAAGGTAATGCCGATTGTGGTGATACCGTTGGGTCAACCGATGGTTCCAATGCAAGTGTAAGCTTGAGCGGTCATGACCTGTATGTGACAATAATAGAAAGAAGGAATACCATTAAAGGTAGTAAATTAGTGACATAAAACTAAGTAAGTAACTGAGACGGCGCAACGACCCAAAGTGAACCTTGGCCTCCGATAACAAAAGACGCCACTTCGGTCTGTCCCGCGCCACCTCCTGCCAGTCCTCCACCTGGAGCTCGCGCAAGTCCTTCGTGACATAATGTGCATAAAGCGCGTGCGAGTGTGCTAGGTACCTACATAATGTTGTTTTATATAAGAACTAGCTGTTCCCCGCGGTTTCACCCGCGTGGGCTACAGCTTTATGCATGCAAAGTCTCAGCCCGATCGGTTTAAAATTGACATAGTTTCATACAAACTTTCATCCTCTATTTTATCCCCTTGGGGGTAGAAGTAATCAAAATCCTTTCATACCGGTGCCTACGTCATAACATCTACCTGCATGCCAAATTCTAGCCCGATCCGTCCAGTGGTTTGGGCTGTGCGTTGATAGATCACTATGTCAGTCAGTCACCTTTGAGTTATATATATTTAGATTATTAAAACTTGTCAGTTTTGTCAGTAAGACATGTCATTAGTAGCAGGAGGAAGACTAGCCAGTTGAAAGTTATTTATTCAGAACAAAGAACAAAATTGATATTATGCAATAAGCTTTATTATCAAAACTATTAATAAAATCACTATTGCTATCACTGGATATGGATTCTTATATTACTATACATATTCACCATAAATCGTTTGAGACACAGACGATACGATGGTAACATTTCCAATAAGTGATAATGTATTCAAATTAAAAAACGTGTCTAAAATTTTAAGATTTTATTTAAAATCACATTCAAATCATGTGTTCTAAATCTGAATACAACAATACCGGGCTCAAGAGTTTAACCTAAAATACATAATGATGGTATTACAGAATTATATAATTATGATAATATCTAGATGTTATGTTATTAAATTCCTATGTTACACTTTCAAACACCGATCCTGCTTTTTACTAACATAACTTATTTAAAACGACATATTATATAATCCATTCAAAAGTACCTAATCGATAAATGAAATTGTAATATATATCGATTTAAACTTTCAAATAAAATATATATGCTGTAAATCTAATTTATTCACACAACTAACCTATTTTACCTAAAACGTCAATGATAATCGCTCGAGCTGCCACAGCATTACATTACTAATAGATATTAGTTATTCAAGTACACAGAATAACTGCTCACATACAAATGGTCTCATTAGTCTGTGGACAGCTAGAGGTGTTCACATATAACTATTTGTTGACCTTAAACTTACTCCTACTGAACGAAACAGTAGGAGAAATCTGGTGAATTGGTGTTGCTGGTCTTATAAGGACCGCATTAGTACAGGTGGTAAAAACTTTCTCAAAGAAATGTAGCATTTCTTATGACGTCGGTATTCGTAGGATGAAATTTATAGACATGACTCATAAATATCTTACATAACATCTTGGTGTCGATCCTTGGATCTGAACTATGCTTAAGAAGGCTTGTCTTGTTTCCAATAGAAACTATCAAAAAAAGGTATCATCTCTTTGAATACGAAGGTTTACATCCGGGACACGTTTAACTATTCCAATGATTTTCATCAGAAGTTCCAATGTCAGATATGATCCTGAAAAAAGTCCTTATTCCAAATTTACTAAGCGATTGGTAAAACTAAAGCTCTTTAATCTAGAACTGTTATCTACACCTGCCATTGGAACTGCTTTAGCATTATATCGTTGCCATATTATATACCTTTTTTTCTTTACAAATTTCAAGCATAAGAGTCATGTCTCCAACATTAGCTTATTGATTTTGGCCAACGGCGACGGTGTCGTGGTCTACTGGGTAGCCAGGGTTGACAGCACCACCCTGGACACTGTTCTTCGGCGAGATAATAGAGACAGGGTAATTGAAGCTGTAGAAGAAACCTCGTGGAGGACCCTGGGAAATAAACGAAAATAGTTAAAGGCAGGTATTGGATGCTGTGAAAAAAGGTGAATAGGGCCTTTCCAAAATTGTTTCAACAGTTATTTCACTATGCTCTTCTTCTTGTAGGCCAGCAAATTAGTTAATGATATGTAAAGTAACACGTTAACACCGATAGATGGTTAGCGACAGATTCTTAACTTGAAGGTAGTAGCTAACCAGGTGAGCACTAAACAGCACTCTACCACCACGCTATGGTTTCATCGCGACGTTTTCCTTCACCGAAAGCTCAAGTTCAGTGATCTCAAATGGGCAAGCATAATTTGTACCATCCTGCAAGGAACTTGCTCGTCTCGCTCAGTTGCATGCCTACACAAAGTAAACGAAAGAGTTTTCTAAAACAAACTTACAGTTGGTTCAGGCTCCGGCGTAGTCGTGGTGGTAGTGGAGAAATCCTGGCCCTGGTATTGGTTCTCATACTGATTCTGGTACTGGTTCTGGTTATACTGGTTTTGGTTTTGTCCAAAGGCCTTGCCCTCTCGGATCTGGCCAGGGGGGCTGGCGAAAGAGCTCTGCTGTTCGGAAGCACCAACTTGGTAGTCGTTGTAGCTGGGATTGTAGTTTGAGTTGGCGTTGTATTGGGGCTGGGCTGCGTTGGCGGCGGCGGCACTGGAGAAACAGATAATTATTTTATTATTAACGTGAAATTGGTTTTATTTATTAAAGCTTCCATACTTAGATTTTGCCAAAGCGAGAAAACGATTTTTGTTGTCTCCAAAACTTAACTCAAGGGTTTCATCACCAAGTGTTGTATTCTAAAAACTGTACTGTTGTTTGCTGATGTACTTAGGTATGTTATCGTGCACAGACGTGCGTGGGGAGAGAAAAAGAAATGAAATTTCCACTGCTTCAAAAGAGAAAGGAAAGAGAAAAAGTTACACTAAGCCTAAACTGGAAATTGGCACTCAAGTGAGGCTACTGGAAATCACTGAACAGGTTCTTAACTTGAGGGTGGAAGCTGGGTGGCCAATAGAAAATGCCAATATGGCCCATTTTCTCAGAGAAAAGACTGCTGTGTTCCAATTCCAATAAAGAGAAGGTAATAGGCTGACGATGATGATACGTTTAAGCATTCGTAGCTATCTCTCAGTAGCTATTTGTTACACATAATTTGCGTCGTCATACCCAGGGTGTAGGTTAGCATAAGCAGCCTCTTGCCATGCCTTCTCATGAGCAACGCGAGCGGCCCTGACTTCAGGAGCCTCTTCCACGGGCTTCAGTACAACTTTCGGGATGTTATCCTCCTGATGGAACCCTTGGCTGTCAGCCCAGTAGCGGACCTGAAACAATTATGTGGAACTTTAAGAATAGATAATAAATGAATAATCATTGATAACCAACCCAACCAATAACCCTCGCAGTAAAAACAGACCATTAGACTCTCGTCGAGAGTAATTCTCTTATTTTCCTTTTACACCAACTTCGAAGAAAGAGGAAACCCCATTAACCTTGACATTTGTTCCCATTTTAATTTAGGATCGAATGATTATTGTCTGTGTTATTCGACCTGGCAAGTTTTCACCACCTGTTTGGCAGGCACCACGCTACATCTGGATTGGGAACTGGCTTTCAAGTCGGGTTTCCGGAACAGACCGTTGGTTCTTTACACGAACTACACAAAGACACTGTCATTCTCTCACCTTAATCAAATCGTTGCTGCTACCAGCTTTGAAGACGTAAGATCCAGTGACGTCACCAGACCTCTGCTTATTCTCGACCTTCGCGGACTCTGGGGTCTCATAACCGTAGGCGTAGCCTCCCAAACCGTCCTGCCCATGGAATTGAGCGGCATTGTAGACCTGCAGAAAGGCAACGTAACAGGAATTTAAGTATTTGCAAATATAGAGAGAGAGAGTTGAGAGGTCATTATAAGAGTCGCAGAGAGTATAACGGTTTTTTTGGGCTTTCTCCTACACTAGCTATTGCCTCACCTCCTCAACATAGTCATCAGTGTTTTCAATCTCCTTGCCGCCCTTCCAGTAGTGTCCGAGAGTGGGTCCGGCTTCGGCTGAGCGAAACCTGGGGTCATCGTACCTGACCTGAAAACAGACATTAAAAAGATTTAATTTTATGAAAAATCTGTTGCTGTGAAAAGTAACCTATTTAGCCCCTTCGCACACGGCGTCGTAGCGTAAGCCGGTAAACAAGCTGAGCTAATGAATGGACCTTGGCTGTGCAGAAACGATATTTAGATCTTTTAGGTGAATCCAAGGGCGCGCGAGGGGAGTTTGCCGAAACCCGTGCGCCTAATTGGTTAATCAGCTTCCCGCGCTGTGTTCACGTCACGTTAGCATCCAACTACGAACTCGAAGGGAAGTAGTGCACATGCGCTAACTTTCCCCTTCCACGTTACTTTTGGCTCAACTTGTTTGCCGGCTTGTTGGCTTGTTTGCCGAATTAAATAAAAAGTTATTTGATAAAATCTTTTTGTCCTCACCAAGGGTAAGACGTTGGCGCGAGCTGTCAGCTGAGGTTCTGTGAAGGGTGGGCTGTTGATGTATTTAGCTGCTTCTTCGGGTTCCAGGTCCAGCTGGAAGATTCTGTGCTGTGGCGCTGCTGCGGCTAGTGCCAGCTGTAAAAGACAAGTTTCTCAAGATTATTTTTGAACGCTTGTTTTATAGCGATGATTGGTCAGTGGTAGCGACGTTGGTTTGCCGATCCCTAGGTTTGAATCCTCCAATGAGCTTGAGATTTTGGTGAAGGGAAACATCGTGATGAAACCATAGCTTGGTGGTAGGGTATTTTCTAGTATGTAATTGCCTGGGCAGCTACCACCCTCAAGTTAAGAATTTGTCACCAAGCACCTATCGGTGTGTTCCGGCAGCCTCACTTAAGAGCCAGTTCCCAATTCAGGTGAAGTTGACGCCACTTTCCACATCGTCGCTATATAGCTCTCAGAATTTGCAAGTTAAAATGGCAATGGGCAGGCCACATCGCTCGATAAACCGATAACCGATGGGGAAGAAAGGTTCTCGAGTGGCGACCACGAACCGGAAGACGCTCTGTAGGTAGGCCCCGACGACTTTGTTAGAGTTTTGGGGAGCCAATGGATGACTAATGGCCGTTCAAAGACCTCCTCTTTGTTCAGTAGTAGATATCTTCTGGCTCATGACACAGTGCACAGGCCTCCGGCTTAGGTACCCGCAGAAAGTCTTTTGGGTCGTTATCGTCACTCGAGAAACTTTATTTCCCGTCGGTTATCGAACATTCTAGAACGGACATAATTATGCGTGATATAAGGTTATTTCTGAGAATTGTTAAAGTAAAATATAATAAAAAAACTAGCTAACAGTATTTCTAAAAGTCACCCTGAAGTGTAGGTATATATTAGTGCGCATTAACAAATTAACCACCAACTGTGCCGATGATTAAGTTCTTTGTCTTTTTTCGCGTTTTATTTTAATTGTTTCAGAACGGAATAACCAGACGTATCATTTTTATTTCGTTTACTCGGGTTCATGGTATTAAGATAAGCTGTTAATGGATATTCCCAGCACATATTTCTTCTGTATAATTTACTAATATATGTTGCCGGTCAAAGTTGACTCACAAGTTAAGGTCAAGTTCGAAAAACGATTTCATTCAGAACCGGACTTTAATTGTGGACATTCATGTTGCGTCATAATTTGAAGACGCACAAATCGTTCTTACGATAAATTGTTGAATAACTAAAATTAGGTATGTACTTATATACGAGTATACATCTATCTATATAATAATAGTGGCTCTGAGACCATCCAGCACATTACTGGGGCCTGTAAAGCTATTGTCCAAACAGATTACAAGCATCGGCATGATCAAGTAGCAGCTATCATACACCAATACTTAGCATACAAATACAAACTTATAGAAGAAAAAGTCCCGTACTATAAATATACACCACAATCGGTTCTAGAAAATAGCAACTACAGACTGTATTGGGACCGAACCATTATAACTGATAAAACAGTACACTTTAATAGACCGGACGTTACAGTATTAAATAAAACTAACAAGACTGCTTACCTTATAGACATCGCCGTCTGCAACACACACAATTTACAAACAACACACACTGAAAAAATTGCCAAATACACAGACTTATCAATAGAAATTAAAACACAATGGCAAATCAATAGCACCAGAACCATTCCAGTAATAGTGTCAACCACTGGGGTGATACCCAAAACTTTACATGCTAGTCTCGAACTGCTCGACATCCCGGACACAGCTTACAAACTGCTTCAAAAGGCAGCCATACTGAACACGTGTAGGATAGTTAGGAAATTTTTATCTTTGGAATAAGCACTTGGCTCCGGCCCGTGCAAATTTTACCTCCGTCGTTGGAGAGAAACTAAACAAGTTTGTCAAAAATAATAATAATAAAGCCATTTATTCCATATTTCTACTGTACATTTAAAATTTTGTTAGTGATTTGTTAGTAAGTTTGCTTAAATTATTATATGTTAGTAGTATTAGTATCCGTAATTGAAATATGGACCCCTGTAAGGGTAAAGGCCTCCTCCATCTTCTTCCATAACTCTCTGTCTTTACCAAAATTTATCCAATCATTTCCTGCTACTTGAATAAGATCATCAGCCCACTGTCTCATTGGTCTTCCAACATTTCTTTTCCCTGATGGGCCTTTCCATTGTGTGGTTTCAATGGTCCACCTCTTATCTGTATATCGTGAGATGTGTCCGGCCCACTTCCATTTAAGTGTGAATGCATGGATAAGAGCGTCTGTAACTTTAGTTTTTTGTCTTATGGTCACATTCTTTACTTTTTGTATTTTTCTAATCTTCAACCACCCACCACCCATCTATCTATATACCTAGTAGAAATAAATGAAATTGAAGTGTCTGTTTGTAATTTCAGATTAACAGCTTTTCACTAAATGCATAAAAAGTATGTACGGTGGTACATACAGTAAAAGGCATTTTTTTTGTTTATATGTCTGCCTGTTTGTTACGGCTAATCTCTGAAACGGCCGATTCGATTTTGACAGGATTTACACTCGCAGATAGGTATTGTAATAAGGTGTAGCTTAGGCTACACGGAGAAAAAGACCTTCCAAAATACCGAAGGAATTTCCTTCCCTTTTGACTCAAAAGGCAAACTGAGGTAAAATGTGGAAGAACTCGGTTACAGTTTGGAAGGAAATGGTCTTGTAAGACTCAGAAGGAAAATCAGGACTTTTATCTGGGTGTAGTTTTATTTAAGAAATGAGATCGCAAGGAACAGCTAGTTAAAATAATATTGTTAGAGAGATAGTGACCGAGCAGTAACGCGTACAAAGTGCCGATAATCACAGGACGAAGTTAATAGCCAGTAATACAAGGTATGACAGCATTTTGCCAATATTGGCATTGTCTCGCTAAGCTAAGTCACGGCCACACATACCTATACAGTTATTTCAATGACAAACAATGAGTAGGTACTTACTACTTATATTTAAACTTATGCATTAGCATAAATAAAATGCGTTTTACATTATTGGTGTTTAGCTCAAACGCAATAGAAAATTAGTCTTGCAGTTACTTCCTACTATTTTTCTATTATCATACATATTATTTTACTAACACAACAATAAAACGACCCAAAGTGAGTCTTGGCCTCCGATAACAAAAGACGCCACTTCGCTCTGTCCTGCGCCACCTCCTGCCAGTCCTCCACCTGGAGCGAGCGCAAGTCCTTCGTGACTTCGTCTTTCCAGTGATACCTGGGACGGCTGACCGGGCGACGGTTACTCGGCCGCCCCATGTATTCTTAGGCGAACACAAAATTATCGTAATTCTAGTGTTTAATTACTATTAATGTGTCAAAAGTTCGCAATCGCATTTAACTTTTACAAAAGGATAAATTCGTAAAATGTTTGTCCCGGCAGTCTTACTTGAGATGCAGTTTCTGTGCTAGGCGTAGCGTTACCTTCAGTTCAAGATATCATTTGCAATAAAAAAACCTTCGACCACATCGTCACTTAACATCATGTGAAATATCAAGCGCTACCCTGAAAGATGTTAAAACAACAGTACAAACTCCCATAAAAATACGTACAATAAGCTGTTCCCCGTGGTTTCACTCGCATTGACTACAATAATGTATCAAAATAAAAAGTATTCCACATCCTATCCCAAATTTCAAACTATCTCCATACCAAAATTTCATCAAAATCGGTTTAGGAGTTTAGGCTTGTAAAAGTCACAAAGAAAGGGACAGAGTTGCTTTCAAATTCCACTGATTTTAGTTCGTAATTTTTTCCGATGTTTTACTACATATTATACCTACATACATGCTATTCGATGCGGAAACAAATCCACCAAATCAATGATTGTAAAAATCAGTCCAGCCGTTCTTGAGTTATAAATGGTGAAACTAACCCGACTTTGTTTTTTTTATACTTAAGATTTAATTTATGCAATCTCAGTATGCAATTCATTTAACTTTAACACAATACTTCTGACATAACATGTCACGTCATAGAAACAACCGTAGAAGGTTGTTAAAAAATCCATTTTGAAACGGTATTGTTTACATTATTCATTGGTAACATTTGAATGACGTTGATTCTATAATTATCTGACACTGATTGTAGACCTAGGCCGCGCACAAAAATATCTATAAATGTATAGAATCTTAATCTTTTATAATTAGAACTAGCTGTTCCCCCTGGTTTCGCCCCCGTGGACTACAGTTTATCGCGATAAAAAGAATCCAATATCCTTTCACATTGTTCACACAATCTTCACACTAAATTTCATGAATATGGGTTCAGTGGTTTATGCGTGACAAAATAACAAAGAAACGGTGTTATTTTCACATATACCTATAATATTAAATATGGATAAGCGGTACATATCTAATTTACAAGTAATTCCTGAAGATTGGTGTATTCAAGGGAACAAAAATAGATATTTACCGTTAAAATAAAATAAATTAAAACTACTTATGTTAAAGAACAAATAATTTACCAACGACATAGAATTATCTTGTTATTCTGTTTTGTCATATATTTCTGTCCGATTTAAAACGTACCTATTTTTTGTTTGAATAATATTTGCATATATAATGCACTGCCAAGTCTGTCCGGCCTGTCCAATATACCAAAGGCAAAACTAAATACTAGAAATTTCAGATAAACAAGTTTATAAAATGTCAGATAGAAAGATAATTTAAGAAAAAGTGTTTTTAAATTAAAAGGAATTAGAATTTTGAATTTTGAGCTAAAAAGTAAATGAAAAACACCTTGGAAAACATAACACAATAAAATATAAACAAAAGAAGAAGTGACGCGAAATATAAATGAGTTATTATATACATATCATAAAAAAAAAAAATTAGTTAACTGGCTGAATTTATAAGAACATTAATTTTAACATTTTCTAGTAATATCGACTGACAAACAACAAACGGGCTGTCAACTTGTAATGCCCGGGCCACATAAAGGTCAACGTCAAGGGAAATGTCACTGCCTATCTTCGCGATAAATATTGCGTTAATTATTAACGCTATTCTGTGGGCTACACTTGAACGGCCAACGTGATTACGTGAATGCACTTGACTTATCGGCTAACGTCAAACGCCAATGTGAATGCCGTTGTCAAATGTCGTGGCCGCACTTATGTCAAACGTCAATCATCGCGCTATTGAACGGCATTTCTCGTTAGTGTGGCCCCAGCATGTGAGAGAAGGCCAGAGTCCCAGCTGTGGGAACGTAATAGGCTGATGAGTGGTGATGATGATGAAGCGCGTGTAGTTCGCTAGTTTTGTATAAACTAAGTGTAACCTTGCTGGAGTTCTCAATTACAAATTATCTAATTATACAGTCAATAATATACTTTTTGCTGTTTTATACAAATAAAACCCCATAAAGTTAATCACGTGTATCTATATTGTACGATGCTGGCAAAAAACATATCCGTTTCAATAACAACATCTCTATAATTATTCCGATATTTTTTTATCACACTCAGTCTTACTTGAGAGTCAATTTCAGTACAGGCGTAGCGCGCCACCACATCAACACTTAACATCAGGTGACTTGGCGCCGAAACGAGTAAAAAGTAGAAATAGTTATTTGTTATGCAAGGCTGCAAAGTTGTATTTTGGCGCGAGTACTTGTATTGAAACCTGAGCGTAGCGAGGGTTTCAATATAGAATCCTGAGCGTAGCGAGGGTTTCAAAGGTACGAGACGCAGAATAACTTAGCAGCCGAGCGAAACACGTAACTTTTCACCTCACTACAGCGAGGAAAATGCTATGCAAGAAAAACAGATAAAATAGGTTTGTTTGTTTTTTATGCAATAGTCATGCTGGCCAGTGCAATTATTCCAAAAAGAGGTTGGCACTCTGACATGAAATAAGTATTGTTGCATTTTAAGTGGACTGGCGGTATGGAAAAATATTGGATAGAAAGTTTCGAAGTTTAAAAATACTTTCCACGCTAGCGCGCAAAATGCCTTTTTGCACTCAGATTTCGAATGAGAAACAAACTTTCCGAGCTTGTGAGGTGGAAAAAAATAACCCTGCGCACGTGGATTTGTCTGCTGAGTTTAACAGATCTTTTGTAAAATTCAGCATTTACCGAAGATACAAAAAAACTATATTACATGTCCCCTTGTAGTTATTCAAACTTAAGTTACGTTTCTGGAAAGATTCTTAGATATCGTCGGCTAGCAAACAAGACCGCTCAAGTCAAAAATTTGTGGTATTGATATTTTAATGCCATTAGATGCAGATTTGACGTGCGCTTCTATGAACCTGTCAGTTCCAAGTATTTTGACTAAATAGAAGCCGTTAGTTAAAAATTGTGGCAGAATTGTGACAATAAGTCCCAGAGGCCATAAATCAAGAAGTCAAGTCAATTAAAAATTGTAACACACACATGTCAATAATTTACATAAAAAACATACAAGTAAAACAGTTTTATGTCTCTCCTGAAAAGATGCAAAATTTGACTTGCGCGTTGTTGTTGGCTAGCCGACGATATGCGATTTGTTAGTAGTACCTATGTCATGTCAGTGAATCAGTTAGGACTTCGAGTTGTATTTTATATTGTTTATTTTTTGTAGTTTTTTCTAAGTTGTTGTTGATTAATAACAATTTACAATAGATGCTTAATAGGTGCGAACTTTGACTCGTAATAAATTAACAATTTGCAATATTACATTATTAATTATAGGTAGGTATAGAAGGAAGTGTACCTAAGTAATTTTTTTATAAATGGCCTTGCAAAGAGATATTATTTTGTTTTATTATTCAATGCTCACCTATATTATTAAAAAATGGCATCCCGCATGTTTAACCTTTTACCGTAGGGACCTTTTCCGGGATCAAAAGTAGCTTATGTATTTATCCAAGTCTTAATGCTACCCCTACTTTTAATTTTACCAAAATCCGTTAAGCCATTTCAGCGCTTAATCAGTGTTTAATCACAAGTCACGTCATGTTAAGTGACGATGTGGTCTAAGGTGGCGACACGTTACACTGGGAATTGGCTCTCAAGTGACGCTGCCAGAACATAGGTAGACATACCGAGGTGCTTGGTAACAAATTTTTTTTTTACCTAATTCTTATGCCTATCAAAATTGATACTAGTATTTCGCGTATAGAACGAAATGTTTATAATATATTTACTTCCATTAGGTAATGATTTGTTCGAAACATAATACCTATTGTTTTTATACTGACTATGGTAGGTACAGTCAACGACAAAAGTCGCTGAACAAAAACCAATTTTCCGATTCTCTTTATCATCTTAAACACCGACTTTATCACTTAACATCATGTTGTAAGAAAGAAAACAAACTTAACTGACCTAATACGCATTTGGAAAATCGAGAATGATCCGCTACTTTTGTCGCTGACTGTACAAGTTCAAAGGAACAACAATTACCACATCGATAAAGATCTGTTTGTGTAATTATAGGAACTGACTAACAAATTAGACTGAAGAGACGTTATAATTTGTCTCGGCAAGATTATACCACGTGTTGTTTTTTGATTTTTACTTGGATAACTAACGATGTAGAACAAAAAGTTTCAATTTTCATGAGCAACTACGTAATTTGTAGTATTTATATTAAATAGCTGTTTAAATAAAAAGGTAGTTCATGTGTTTGGGTGTAAGGTATAATTGACACTCAGAGATAACGTAGCTTTCTACAACATGAAAGAATTTTCAAAAATAAATCTTACAGTATTTTTAACCGTTTAGAAAAACGACGAAAAAAAGGAGATGGTTCTCAAGTCGACATGTTTATTACGCATAACTTTTTATTAATGTCGCACTTCGCACTACATAATCCTTACATTATTTATATTATTATAACAAAAATTAATCTCAAAAAAAAAACAGAACTCTGCTGATTCGTAAATAACAAATCTGTCGTGGGCGGCACAACCAGGGTTTTAGGTTGTCGCTATAAATCGAGTAGGTCTTGCTTCGATTTCAAGAATTTTATTTACATAACCCTTCCGCTTCACTTTACCTACCCACGTTATTTTGATTTTGGACCTTTTCCAAGAAAACAGAAAACGAGTTCTTAATGTTTACAATAACTTTTCACAAACACCAGACGTGATGGCAAAAATGAATACGCAAATATTCGTTGGACTGGCTTATTAAAAAGTGTGCGCATTTTAATGATATGAGTTGGCTTACTAGATGATTCGACAATTTAAAAAATTAACTATTCAACATTAGAATTCATTAATATTTTATAGCATACTAGGGACAAGTCCCCGCTTCGCACGCCGGTAAGCGAATAGTTGATGTGCTGCAGAGAACTATCAGGTTTTCTCGAATTTTCAAATTTTTTGGATACATTTTCAACTTTTCTTCTACTAAAACCATATTTGAACTAACTCGCACATTAAAAAGAACAGTTAATTAAGTTATCAGTCCACCCGTTCTCAATTAATGCGTACCTATATAAGCTTATCAAAGAAGAACGAATAATATTTAATTTTTATTTACATAAATATGGAAGAATGTAGAAAATGAAAATGAAATTTATTTTTAATAAGCAGTGGTGATACTGACGCTATATTAGTCTCTAACATGACGTAGTTTCGCAAGAAATATACATCTTTCTCCAAAGAACAACAATTTCTCTCAGGTAGAACCAATAAATTCAAGATGGCGTGAAAGAAATGATTTACAATAATGTATACAAGGACCCATTAGCCCCAAGGTTGCATCCTTAAGGTCGGCAGGAACGCAGACAGTAAATAACTTAATGACGGCGATGAATATGGATGAATGGTATGATGAATTACATCGCATCCCATTTCCCTATAGCATTCAGACACGCAGGCAAACTAAACCCAACCTAGTCATCCGCCTTGGTTTCACACGCGTAGCCAAAGAAAACTATAAATAATTATCGGGGGACCATCGCACACAAATAGACCTAACCCCAAATTAAGCTCGACACCAATGTTATGTTATGGTAGGTACCTACTAGACAACGATATACATACTTATATAGAGAAATAAATACTTATATATTATAGATAAAAATATTCAAGACTCAGGAACAAATTATAAAAAACACATTAAATATTAAAGTTACATTCAAGACATTTTTGTATACTTACTAAAAGCATATATTTCTTTCATACATTACATATTTTATATTACATCAACTCTTATCAAATTATTTAGCCAGCGTAAACTTAACCATTTATCTCATGTTTCACCGACTTGTTTTACATAAGTAAATCGTGATTTTTAGTGCAAACTCTACTTTATCAGATTGAAACTCTCGAAGATAATGGTGTCGATTCGGTTTTGCATTCTTTAAAACTAAACTAAGTTTGACAGGTCTAATAGTAATGCCGACCTTTTTTAACTTTAGTGTTTAGAAAAAGACAGCAATAAAAATAAGAGACAGTCCTGTCAAATTTAGTTTAGGAGAATGTAAAACCGAATCGACACCAATGTAGTTTTCTAATAGAGAAAGAACTTTCTTAGATAGACACTTACATAGATAACTTTTTATTGTTTCACCACAACATGAAAATAAATAAAACAAGAGCTAGAATTGAAATGGGCGGTCTTATCAAAGTACATAGTTTAGGATATGATTCCGCGAACGAACAAATTTTACCTCTTTAAAATATTAGTACATATAATTATCAAATGACCGGATACAAAAGAGACCTTGGTCTGAAGAATGTGATATGTATTTATAATTTAAGATGAAAAAATTGTTTACTGAAATAAGGAATTTTTGTGATTTTAGTGCCATGCAAGGCCATGATTTTGAAACGAAATTTTTGGTCTAAATTGAGTGAAAGAGTAAGTAATCTTTCTCGCAAAAACCACCAAACGGATTTGAGTGAAATTTGGATTGAAGATAGCGTATAACCTGGATTACTGCTTATGCTACTTTTTATCCCGGAAAATGGTTCCTGCGGGATAACGGGAAGACGCGAGTAGAACAGCGAGGCGCAGTTTTACAGTACGAAATGTAATGATTATATCTCGTTGTGTTTAAAATATTGAAACAGCAAACAGTGTAAGTAAATAAATCACAGGTTGAAGAATAACTTGCGTTAGCACATATGTTACCTTCAAGCACCGGCCTCGGACAAGTTGTAAACAAAACATTGTAAACGTGGAACGGCATTGTAAACCAGAACTTTACAAGTTTATATGGAAAACGTGTTTCAAGAGGAAACGTTGTAGCAGGACTTTTCAGGGTCCTTAGTTGTTATTAACTCTCATAGCAGGAGTCAGATCGCAGTCGTTAGGGCCGGTTTCAATAACCGATCTATCCACGATTACTGAAGATGGAAATTTGACATAAGCTCCATAGAAGTAATGCCAAATTTATGTCAAACCGTGGATAGATCAGTGTTCGTGATCGAACAATGATAAGAAGGTTTTGATAGGAAAAATGTAGTTTATTAGGCTTTTTGGTAATTACAATAGAAAAAATGATGTGGCCGTACGGAGCGTGTAGATGTAAGTCTTGTGTCATAGGTGAATGTCAAAGTCAGAGGTGTCAAAGTGACGTTTGCGGTGCGTATGAGACATGTGTGTGTGTGCTGTGCGTATGAGGAGTATTTGAGTGTGTGTACTAAGTGTGGAGTTGACAATATAGGTAGACTATTTAAATACAGGTACGTAGGTACGCAGATAGGTACGCGCGGAGGCGCGAACAATCAGTTATTGGAACCGGCCGCTAGTCAGAAGCCTTCGTGCAGTCTGAAAACTCTAATACGGGCTGGCCATTAGCCTATCCGCCAACCAAACAGACACACACTTTAATTATTACTTTATCAAAATTGTTCAAGCTGTTTCGAGGAGTAGAATTACGAACTCACGCATACCGGAACAATACATAACTAGTTGCGCCCCGCGGTTTCACCCGCGTCTTCCCGTTATCCCGCAGGAACCTTTTTCCGGGATAAAAAGTAGGCTATGTGTTAATCCAGGGTATAAGCTATCTCCAATCCAAATTTAATTCAGATCCGTTCAGTAGTTTTTGCGTAATCCATACTCACAAACTTTCACGTTTATAATATTAGTAGGACAGGATATTGAGTTTTTCATAAATCCTCGACACGAGGACGTGCAATCTCATGAAAAAAAACTTTGATCTATAACCAAAATGCTGGCCGTTATTTTGCGCAACGAATAAGCATTGCCGTTCAACGCGGCGATGCGGCCAGCATTTTGGGAACGTTGCCAACTGTTAGTGGTTTATATTATGTAGTTTGTTTAGTTTGATAGGTAGTTTTATTTTATAAAAAGGTTGTCATAATTATAGCCCAAAAACTGTTTCAATTCCGTGACAATATAATAATTATGTTGTCAAAGGTGACGTCAATTTCCGATACAAAATGTCATCAAGCAAAATTACTGTGAGCAAGTAACAATAATTAATTTTATTTATCCTTCAATTTACTGGAAGAGGTATCGCCCTATCCTATCATGTGAGTTTTTAGCAATGCATTTATTATCCTCATTATACTAACAGAAACAGGCGTAGCTAGTTTTAAGTTTGACGTTTTAAAGTGACCACATGTAGAATAGGTATTCTAGTAAATCAATATATTTTTGATTTTGATTAACAAATAAATACTTACATGAAAGTGTGTGTTGTTTGTGAAGGAAAAAGAGTTTCGTTGGTATGAATGACTAAAGCTGAACATGGCCACCTAACAACCCGTTGTTTTATCCTGACTCCTAAGTATTTTTATACCTAGGGTATCACCCCCCCCCTACCCTTGATGTGTTAATACAAGTAATATAATTATGAAGTAATATTTATAATTTAAATCACTTTATAAGTCAAATTAATATTAGCTGGTCGACTGCTTTATCGGTGAGTGCTGAACAAACAGTTTGATTGATATTATGAACACAATATTGTACAAAAGTATTGTTAGAAATCAAATTAAAATCGAAAAGTCTAGACCCAATAAATCGAAATGACGAAAATAAGATCATACCTATACCAAAAACAACGCAAAATGTCAACACTGGCTTCCATTAATCAAATAGTCAAAAATAAGATAATTTTAACACAAATGAAACCCAGTTTGACCTTTAATCAACTTAATTTTCTATTATACTAATCAACTTACGACCTTCAAAGTTGTAGGATGAGAACATCACATATAAATAGAAAATCAATAATACATAATTAAAGCTATATACTACTCCTCTTCTATCTTCTATAATATATAAGAATCAAAGTCCTGACTGACTGATATGAACGCACAGCCTAAAGCGCTGGTCGTAGAAATTTGAAATTTGGAGGGTGTGTTTGTCTTGATGCATAGGGGTGTACTCAGAAAGGAGTTTTTGAAATTCAACCCTTAAGGAGGTATAAATGGGAAACTGTAGCCCACGTGGATGAAACTGCAGGGAACAGCAAGTACGATATAAGATTAAGAAGTGGTAAAATTTGTTTTTTTTGGATGTAGTGGATAATCGCCTAAACTGCTGATTCTATTCCTAAAAATCTCTTACTAATATAAAGCTACATTGTCCTTGAATATCATAAGGCTATGTGTAATTGTAATAAAGTAAAGTTTTCAGTAAAAAATTACGATATTTGTAAAATGAGAATAATGAGACAACTGGTTCCTTAAAATCAGCTTACGCTGTGTAAAGGTTTGATTAGAGTTGATGTAATCCTATCATATCCTATCCTCCTCATATTATAAATGCGAAAG
Organism: Opisthograptis luteolata; assembly: GCA_931315375.2. Classification (NCBI taxonomy): domain Eukaryota; kingdom Metazoa; phylum Arthropoda; class Insecta; order Lepidoptera; family Geometridae; genus Opisthograptis; species Opisthograptis luteolata. Next base: position 12,882,419 of record OV928038.1, read on the forward strand.
TTTGTGTGTGTTGTGTGTGAATGTTTGTAACCAAGTGTCACCGTAACTACTGAACCGATTTTGATGACATTTGGAATGGTGATAGCTTATACCCTGGATTATCACATACTTATCCCGGAAAAAGGTTGCTGCGGGATAACGGGAAGACGCGGGTGAAACCTCGGCGCGCAACTAGTGTGAGAAATAAATGTAGCATTCCAGTAGGCCCACAAAAAACATTAAATATCTAGCTGCTTATTTAACGTGTTTTTAACTGTTACGCCTGCTCGTACGAAACTGGAGTAGTTGCCGTAAGTACTTATGTTACGAATAATTCCTGAAACTACTGAGACAGTTTTGAAAATTCTTTTAATGTTAGAAAGTTATCAGAGTGTTAGATGTTATGTTTTATTTTGATAAGAACCCTGTGGGAATCACTACATGGGACACAACTAATATACTGTGTAGTAAGGTAGAGTAATTAATACCTTATTATTATTTACTAATGAGCTCTTTTTAATTGATAAATTGTCATGATATTTATTAATTGATTAAATTCTTAAATCAATCAAAACTACGTATAAATGCTTACATAAGGTACTTAGTGATTCGTATCATATTCGGATACAATTTTTTTAAATGTTTTATTTAAACTAATCTATTTTTCCCTTATCATAAAATATGATTTATAAGAGCTCTACTTACAGCACCGAACAATGTCACGAAACGCAGCATTTTCAATTTCACCGGTCAAAATAACAACACAATTTTCTCACGATTGTCAAAATACTAACTTGACGTCGGCGCATGCGCATCTCCTATATATATCTTCACAGCCTCCGCTGACGTCACTGCCTGCGACCCCGCGCCACACCCGCGGAAACCAGTTCCGATGCTCATCTTCACGAGATTTGACCTTCGTTCTACGTACATTGACGTTTTCTAGAAGGAATGTTGCAGTAGTTTGTTTTGCAGACAGCGCGATGGTAAGCGAATGCTCATCTTCGCTAGATTTGAGCTTCGTCTCACGTACATTGACGTTTGCTAGAAGGATCATCGTAACAGTTTGCTTTACAGAAGCTGTGATGGAAAGCGAATATGATCTTCATGGGATTTAACCTCCGTTCTACATACATTGACGTTTCTAGAAGGATCATCGTAATAGCTTGTTTTGCAGACGGCGCGATGGAAAGCGAATACTCATCTTCACGAGATTTAACCTTTGTTCTACGTACATTGATGTTTGCTAGAAGGGTCATCGTAATATGCAGTTTGTTTTGCAGACAGCGCGATGGTAAGCGAATGCTTATCTTTGCGAGATTTGACCTTTGTGCTACGTACATTGACGTTTCTAAAAGGATCATCGTAATAGTTTGTTTCGCAAACGACGATGGACTACGGATTGATTTATTTTGTTAGTTCTTGGTGCTTCAAAAATTTCAAGATGCAAGCTATTGTTAACGCTGCGCTTTGATAAGCTTTTGTTCGAAGAAATCCTGAAAAAGATACGCTATAAGACAGAGGCGACAGAGGGGGGGGGGGGCTCAAGCCAATATAAGAGCAACGGAAACATGAACATTATGTAATTTAATTAAAAAATCATTTTTTCTATGTCGTCATGAATCAATTCTATACCTACCAAGAAAAAAATCGTTTTCAAAAAATAGCCAGTGGTCTTCTGGGTATGTACTTATTATATTTTAATATGCCGATTGCCTGTTGGTATGGAACCCGTCGTGCGCGAGTTCGACTCGCACTTGGCCGGTTTTTATTACCTACTATATTACACATTTTTAACAATCATATTTTATAAAAATCCTCAACGTTTTTCCTGTTTTTAACAAGACGTTAATACGATATTCTCTAAAAAAGAAACAAGCGCGAACATCCTAGTGATAATGGCTCGCTGTAAGTATCTGAGGTCACAACAAAAATGAATAAAACAAACCCTTAACGATGTAAACTTTAATAAAAGGGTTAATTAATGGCTTGGGGACCTGTAAACGGTCATTTACCTACAAGTTTTTATCTTTTTGAGAATAAAGACGGCTTAAACACGTAATATATTTTATCTACCCATTAAAAACGAATATGAAGAAACTCTGAAATTAGTTATTACTGTTATATTATTGGAATATTGTTTTGAACTAAGATACTTTGACCATTTAAAAAATGTTTTGTTATGGAGTATGTGTCACTAATGTTATTGATTGTTCGTTTTTTTTATATATCCCTACTAAATATTTGCATGTCACTATTATTAGTTCTGACTAAGTATTTTGGATCGTCATCTTTTTTTTTAAGATCATGATAATATGTTACTACCAATACTTAAAGCAAATAAATCATTTCATTTCATTTCATTTCTGAGACATTTCCAATGCTTACTTGTTTCAATATTTTTTTAACCACAGTACCCATTGCAATGGCAAATTTTGTGTCAAAAAACAATAGACAATATTTTTATTTGAAGCAAAAACAATACAGACACATCAGATCATTAAATATATTATAAATTACCTGCGCCCCGCGGTTTCCCCCGCGTCTTCCCGTTATCCCGTTGGAACCTTTTCCGGAATAAAAAGTATTCTATGTCCGTTTCCTGGTCCTAAGCTACCGCCCCACCAATTTTCAGCCAAATCGCTTCAGCCATTCTTGAGTTATAAGTAGTGTTATAACTAACACGACTATCTTTTATATGATTAGATAGATAAACATACTAATAAAACGATAAGTTGTATACGGTTTACATATTTAAATTTATTACTTCAAACTAAAAAAATAAAATATAACTAATAAAATATAAGTACTTAACTGTTACTGTGTTTTGACACAAACCGGTAACAGGTCAGCATGATGCTGGTTCCTATAAACCAGCGCTGGTCTTTCGTTCCGTTCGTTCCGTATTTAGTGCATACTATAACATCTCACACTGGAAATTAATAATATCTAAGTAGGTATCTACAATCTACGCTTAGTCCTTTTTTTACTTTTTACAGGGTAGCGTTTGACCACAAGTCACCTGATGATAAGTGACGATGTGGTCGAAGAGTGCGCCACGCTACCTGGATGAGGGACTGGCTCTCAAGTGGGCTGCCTGAACATACCGATAGGTGCTTGGTGACAGACTTAGCTTGAAATGGTAGCTAGCCATACGAGTACTAGATAATGCCCTACCACCAAACTATGGTGTCATCACGATGTTTTCCTTTACCGAAAGCTGGACTGGAGATAGAAATCTGACATAAGCTCCATCGAAGTAACGTCAAATTTAATACTTACTATTTCTTTAGTAGGTACTGGTACTCACAGCAATTCCGGAGGAAAGCACAGTCTAACTAACACCGATGGGCTCAGCGACCCAAAGTGTGTCTTGGCCTCCGATACGAGAGAACGCCACTCTTCCCTATCCTGAGAGATTTCAGCCAGAGTCTGGAGTTCGCGTAGGTCCGCACCCAGCGCGTCCTTCCAGCGGTATCTAAAAAAAGCAAAGAGCACAGTCTACTGCAATCATATTGCCAACAAGGTTGTCATCTATCAACTCTATCCTTAATGTATCCCATTGTAATCCATAATCTAGGATTAGTTACCGCCTACCTTCCCTGTAATAGATCCATAGATCTTACATAATATCCGCTAAGCGTAACTAACAATGTTTGCTAACATAATGTGTACCCCGGGGTTCCGTAGGTAATATCAAAACTGATAGGCTGTTAAAATCATTGGCCCTTTCGATCCTGTTTTGGTTTTCAAATACTTTGTAGGTATGTGACTATAAAGTCAATGGAAGTTTGCATTATGTTCAGACTGTATTCGTAATCTTGTTTTTCTGAAGGTTCTTCTAAGCCCTTTATCACTGACCCTACACTTTCATTCTCCTTATTCAATACATCAACTTTTTATTTGGATTGCCTATCAGGCGTTGCCTCGATATGTCTTTTCCAGCCACCTTTGCTGGTTGAATCCTTATCAAATCAACTTGAAACTAAACTTGGAAATAATAAATTTAGCTCCCAAACTGTCAATGCATCTTGAAACTTCATTTTGGATCTCAAATCTCCACGATACCTTAATGCCTCATAGTATCTTTAAATGTGAAATTCCGATAAGTAGTAGATTAAATTTGATATGGAGATGGTTTGGACCTTGAGGGAGGACACAGGATAAGTACTTTTTATCACGATGTAGTTCTACGTGGGTGAAACTGCAAGAAACAGCTAGTAGTTTAATAAAATTATCATTCTGCTATCATGTTTTTATGAAAACAGCGGTCTGCGGTCTCTTAAATTCCTTTACGACATTTTTATCCATTTATTTCTAGTTTTCCTTCCTGGAAGCGTCTGACAGTGCTGTTACATAGTAGGTAATTTTTATCTGACATCTCATTCTTCTTACTTTAATTACATTCTCGGTTATCAAAATAAAGTAAAATAACCATCCCGGATAGCAATAATGAAGTGAGTTGAAAGAACGAAAACTTATAGTGAGTAGATACCTACATAATTAACCTTTTATGCCTATACCTACTTCCATAGGTTTTCGAGTCCTTCTCTCAGAGAGTGCAAACGATAATTTACCCACGCAAGTCTAGAGCAGTTTAATTAGATGTCACATGTGGTTGAATTTTCTGGTTTCGTCACAATGTTTTCCTTTACCATTTATAACAATAATCCAATCAAAACTTAAATAGGTCGTAGGCATAGAGCCGAAGTGAAGTGAGGTGAGGTGAGGTGAGGTGAGGTGAGGTGAGGTGAGGTGAGGTGAGGTGAGGTGAGGTGAGGTGAGGTGAGGTGAGGTGAGGTGAGGTGAGGTGAGGTGAGGTGAGATATTTTTACAGGCAAAACCAGTGTTACTAGTAGAGATTACAGACAAAGAAAATTACAAACAGTTTCTTTCGATTCTAATTGTTTATAGAAAGCCCCAAATTGGGCACGAATTAAGCCTGTCTGTACATTTGGACTCCATAGCGCTTAAACCAGAAATCAGTTAGTAGGTAAAATCAGCCATCAGACTTCACATTTCAAAATTTAATTCAACCCTAAACTTAGAAAATACATGCTAATATTATTCCATGAGGCTGGGATTAAGATGCCGCGTCGCCAATCGTGCTCTAGACACTTGCTTTAGATAAATACCTACAGGCATAGTTCAGGGTCAAGCGCAGAGATGACCACGCGACTAGAGGCATGACATGAGGTAGATATCCGCTTCTATGAAATGGTGTATGAATACTAATTATAGGCATTAAGTCGAGTAGGAATAGCTTGATCTGGTTTATTATTATTCCTAGTTGAGTCCCGCGGTTACAACCGCTATTTACTCCGCTGTCACGCATTTTTTCGGGATAGAAAGTAGCCTAAGTGTTAATCCAAGGCATAAGGTAGGTGTGTTCTAAATATTATTTAATTCTGTTGAGCCGTTTTAACGTGAAGAGGAACAAACTTACGCGCTCACTCTCTCACTAACTTTCGCATTTTTATTATAATGACAAACATAAAATTAAATGTGATGCAGCTCAAAAATCCGATAGAAAAATACACTTTCAGATAATATTATTACCAATTTTTTAATTTCTTCCAGTTTTTCTTTTCCTAAAAACCTTATTAGGACTAAAACGAACATTTGATTCCAATTCGCGTACCAACAAACAGTTTTTAATTTTTTAGATTTCTACGCAGATGAAACCGCGGGGCGCAGCAAGTGTGTTATATATATATAAATTGTTGAATCAGGTGTCTGCAGGTGTTTTTTCTTTTACGACAAAAGTAAAATTTTGCATCGTAAAACGTAGGTATATTAAATTTACTACTCATCCAACAAAGTCAGGTTTTACTGTGGTTTTAATAAGCTTTGTCGGAATACTCGGGGAAAATGGTCATATTATAAGTTTTTACCTTATATTTTACACCTTGACCTATCATCGCTTCTGAATGAAGTAATAATACCAATGTAAGTAATACACACTGGGTAGTGACGTTGACTTCCTACAATGAGCTTTGAGCTTTCGTTGAATCAAAGCATCACGGTAAAACCATAGCTGAGTGGTAGAGCATTTTAAAGTGCCCGCCTGGCTAGCTAAGCTACCATCCTCAAGTTAAGAATCTGTCGCCAAGCACCTATCGTTGCGTTTCGGCAGCCTCACTTGAGAGCCAATATCCAATGCAGTCGTATCGAGGCGCCAGGTCATCAGGTGACATCAGGTGACTTGTGGTCAAGTATTAACCAAACAAAACTTGACTCGGAACTCCAAATTAATCATTATTTTTTTTAAGCTTAGTAAGCTTTTCAAGTAAACAAAGATGAGTAACAAAAATGATAGGTTTATTTCACACGCAATTCTTGTAAGTACCTAACTTTAATGACGTGTTGTCAACAAATAGGTAGTTTTGCAATGATGATCAAAATACAACTGTTCTGCGAATCAGCCACACCTTTTGAATGACCTTTGATAAAAATATGGTCTTACACATCCTCAAACGCGTAATTTCTTTGTAAATTTTAACACTTCCTTGTTCCAAATTTTTATAGCAATAGTAATATTGTTGAATCCAAAAATAATGTGCAAAACAAATCTCAATCAACCAAGCAGGAGAAAATGAAGTATATCGGACTATTTCACAGAAATAAGGCACCCACTAAGGTCTTATTACGGACGGGCTGCACCGCAAAATATCGGAAAAAATTCATGCAACTCTGCCGTTCCTAAAGCAGTAGCAGCAGGATAGTACGAAAAAGTTAATAAAAACTCAAGTACAAGTTACAAAAATGCGTACGTTAGGTAAAAACTAAATACCTACTAGACGGCAGGTGCTAATTTGCAAATGGTCATCGTGAATGTAGTAGGTATGCAAAAGAACCGTCTTCAAGAGTCAATTGGGTTTGACATTTAAAACAAAGTCGATACCCGGCGATGGCCATGACCATAATCGTTTGAGAATGATCTTCAAACACTCTGCTTCTAGTGTCATCAAACTTCCAGTCATTGACGGTTCTGAACTGGTACTTATTATAAAGCAATAGGCAAAAGTCGAAGAAGAAAATAGAAACCAACTAGCAGTTGAAAATATTTCTCAAAAGATTGAAATCATTCAACATGAGGTGGTTGCTGCGACCACGCCCGAAACTTTTAGCCTAACGAATGGTTCCCTCAGGGGCAATCGAAAACAAGCCTACCTGGGAACTTTGGCGTCCTATTGCGTCATCATATGGTAATTAATTATAATGAAGATAGAAATATAATGATAGACCCAGCAATATTGAAAGATTATGTGGATTGTTACGTCATCGGATACATTTTGAGAACGGGCGGACAGACTTAGCAATTTTTCTTAGATGTTTGTAATATTCTGTACTTGTAAGGCTTTTTTAGAAAGAATAATTAGAAAAGTCGACCTATAAATTGAAAAATGTTATAATAGTACTATTGAATGTTTTAATTTTAGAATAACATTTTGTGGGTAGCTAAGCTAGCCTAGCAAGCATTAGAAAGTACTCTACCACCACCCAATATGTTCTCAATGAACGCTGAAAGCTCAAACTCAATGTGTAGGATTCAAACCCTCAACTATAATTCCTCCACATCCGGTCTTTCTACAACTGCGTCATCATCGCTTTAGTTAATTGTTTTCTAAACTTGTGCGCATTGAAGTGATTTTATGATAACCGGTTTAGTAGTGAGCACATCATTATGACGGTTCATGTTTATTTATAACTTTTTACAGCATATATCACGTATGGTAAGTAAACAATCCAGACGCGTGTATTATCATAAGATTAATTATATTAATATGGCCAATATTTCTTACCTGATACTCAATATAATTATGACGTAGGTACCTATTTAGATAAATAATTACCAAAGTCACCTAAGTATAAAATATATTTACAGGGTAGCGATTGACTTATGTAACCTGATCTTATGACGATATACGCAGCTCCATCTCTCATAAACTTTGTAACCACATCCGCTTTAGAAAAACGTGACAGACCTAAAAATATGATTAACTGTCCAATGGGGTAAATGAAACAGCCGTTGTACCCGGAACGCTTTTGAGCAATTTATTCAACATCGCAATAAACCTCATACAAAATCAGGAAAATCTTACCACCGCGAGCTAACTCGACGCGAACGCCATCTAGTTTTATAATTTAGAACTAAAACCCAAACACAGTCTATTACGGTTTGGACATACCGCCCACCAAGGACCAATGGTCCTTCTCAAAGTGTAATGAAAAAGATAATGAATCGATACAAAGTGACATGGTAAGATTTAGGCTTAAATAATGTGAATATGCAAATCCAGAATCTAACTCTACGAATTAACAATGTGGTGATAAACAATAAAAATAAACGAATTCAAATGTTACCTAGTTACATGAATATAAAATAACACTATAAACAATATCTTTGAACCTTCTGTGGACTGTAAACATTTAGGTGAGCACTTGGCAGATTTAACAAACTAAAAACAACTTATAAATTGTTAACTAGGAACATCAACAGAACATTTAACCATGAAAACTAGTGATTAAACTACTAGTTTTAACTAAACAATAAAATAACAGTGTAAAAGAAATACAATTTTTAAATCTATTTATTAACAGGCAAAAGACATAGCTTGGAAGTTGGTCGCTGAATCAGCGAATTTTTATGACGTAATGTCACAACTCTCGTGATGTTATCCTTACCGGGATGAACGTCTACCACCAAACCATAAAGCCATTTGGCCGGAGGCAAGTTGTCCTCTCTGACCAAAACAACGTCACCTATCCTCAGTTCTGCAGACTTGGTCTTCCATTTATATCTTTGGAAAAAACCTGTCAAATATTCTTGAGACCAACGTTTCCAGAACTGTTGCACCATTCTCTGTGTAAGTTGCCAACGACGTAAACTACTTGTCTGTAGCTGATCATAATTGTGATCAGGAGCAATCAGCAAAGATTCGCCTACCAAAAAGTGACCAGGCGTCATTGGTACAGGATCGTCCGGATCTGTGCTTAACTGAGATATCGGTCGCGAATTCAGGCATGCCTCAATTTGCGATAACACAGTAGCCATTTCCTCGTACGTTAAAGTTGAGTCAGCTAGTACTCGCCGAATGTGATGTTTTGTGCTTTTTATCCCTGCCTCCCACAATCCACCGAAATTTGGAGCATGAGGAGGGATAAACTGCCATTCGGTACCGTTATTGGCCAATGAAGACGCAACTTCACTAGAGAATGAAGAGCGCTCGCTTGACAATAAGGTCTTTAGCTCTCTAGCTGCTCCTACAAAATTGGAGCCATTATCGCTCCAAAGCTGAACACAGCGTCCTCTTCGAGCGATAAAACGCTTGAACGCAGACAGGAACCCTTCAGTGGTGAGGTCAGACACAGCTTCGATATGAACTGCTCGTGTCGCCATACATACAAACAGGCATATATAACCTTTGTATGATCGTTGGCCTCTACCTTTTGATACTCTCATATTAATGGGCCCTGCATAATCCACACCTGAATGCAGAAACGGTTTATGAGAAGTCACGCGGCAAGATGGTAACTGACCCATCAACTGGGTTCTTGTTTTTGCTGCATTACGAACACAAGGTACGCATTCGTGAATGTGTGAACGGACTAAATTCTTTAATTTAGTGACCCAATACCTTGAACGAATGTAATTACAGGTCAGTTGTTGACCGCCATGCATCGTCTTCTCATGTGCATCGGCTACTATAAGCCTGGCAAGAGGCGTCTCTCCAGAAATTATGATGGGATGTTTGCTGCTATCAGGTAAGTCCGAATTTTCTATTCTTCCTCCAACTCTTAATATTCCATTTTTATCTATAAACGGGTTTAAAACCGATATTTTACTCTTTTTATTAACCATTTTATGTTTCAGGAGGCTGGTGATATCGTCGTGGAACGAATGAAGCTGGTGCTGTCGAACACAACAGGTAAGTGCGTTTTGAATTTCCGTAGCGGTAAGGTAAGGTAATGGTTTGCTTTTTGTTTCAGCAGGATCCCTTAGCCGCAGAAATCTTCGACAATACGCTACAACTCTAACCACCTTCCGTAGAGATGAAAATTTGGAACAAACTTCCACCTCCTGACAGCTCTCCACGGATGAGGTATGTACTTTTACAACTCGCGTTTCCAAATCAGTTTTGGTGCAAATAGAACGTGGTTTCACATACTCTATGCTACCTTTCTGTAACCAGTCTGGACCGTTTCTCCATAATTTGTTGTCGACCAATTCGGAAGCTCGTATTCCGCGCGAGGCGCAGTCAGCCGGGTTCTCTTTAGATTGCACATAAGACCACTGAGATGCATCTAAAGTTGTCAGTATTTCTGAAGTTCGGTTGGCTACGAAAGTTTTCCACCGACTTGGATGATCGCTCAACCACGCCAGAACGACAGTAGAGTCGGTCCAGGCATGTAAGTCAGCCTTAGCAACCTTCAACACTTCAGCTACTTCTAACACTAGCTTCGTAGCTAGCACAGCTCCGCATAACTCCAGCCGCGGTATCGAGATCTGCTTGATGGGAGCGACTTTTGTTTTGGCTGTTATCAGGTGAGTGTGAATTGTACCATCTATAGCTATACATCTTAGGTAAACTACTGCTGCGTAAGCGGCGTTACTCGCATCGCTAAAAACGTGTAACTCCACCTGAGTATCGTCATCAGTCCTGTGAACCCAACGAGGAATGTGAAAGTTCACTAATTTTACTAATTCCTCTCGATAGAGTTTCCATTCTCGCAAAAGTTCATCAGGTAATCTGTCGTCCCAGTCTAGTCCAGTTATCCACAATTTTTGGATGAATATTTTAGCAGTTATGAGGCATGGTGATATCCAGCCAAGCGGGTCGTACAGGCGGCAGATTTCAGAAATAATTCCTCTTTTTGTTTCAGAGACAGAAGAATCGGCCGACAAATTGACACTGTAGCCAAATTCATCGGACCGGCGATTCCATGCAAGACCTACCACTTTCGTAATATCATCTTCCCTAAATTCTCTGTCCTGTCCATTATTCTCCTTTCCTGTTTCTAGTAATCCTCTCCTGTTACTGTCCCACTTTTGCATCATAAATCCTCCCTTTTCCAGCAATCCATTCATTTCTTCATATAACTTTACTGCTTCTGTTTCAGATTGACAACCAGTTAGAAGATCATCCATGTAGAAGTCCGTTTGGACTCTACTAGCCGCAAGCGGGAAATTATGACCTTCATCCGTGGCAACCTGCTGCATAGCTTTGACAGCTAAGTAGGGGGCACATGAAGTACCGAAAGTAACCGTCAATAGTCGGTAATCTCTTATTTTCTCATTGGCGTCTTCTCTCCAAACTATCCTTTGATAGTCCACATGTTCCTCAGCTACTCTAACTTGCCTATACATTTTAACAATGTCGGCTGTGAGGCATATGGGATATAACCGCCAACGCATGATTATGTGTCGTAGCTCTGGTTGTAAGGTTGGACCTACCATCAACGTGGAATTCAACGACACTACTCCATTAGCACTCTTATCTGAGGCGTTGAAAACTACCCTGGTTCGTGTCGTGGTTTTGTCCAACCTAATAACAGCATGATGTGGCAACCATACCTTTCCGTTCAAATCAGCTGAGTCATTGCATACTTCCTCCATATGACCTAAAGAGAGGTATTCTTTTAACACCTGAGAATAATCCTCTTTCTGATCTGGATTTTTAGCCAGTCTCTTCTCCAGACTGAGCAGTCGCTTCACGGCAATGGCTCGTGTATCTCCATACTCACGAATAGTGTTCGAACGAAATGGCAATTCTACCACATATCGACCGGTTTCATCTCTGCACATCGTGGCCTTGAAATGCTCTTCGCAAGCTTCTTCTTCCGGAGTTAAGATTTTACCCTTCATCGAACTAGGTTCGGCTTCAAGCTCCCAGAATTTCTTAAGAAGGTCATTCTCTTCCAGTTTGACATGCAGATTCAGGATCACGTTATGACAATTTTGTTCATTTTCAGCATAGCCACCGACTCTACCCGACAAAATCCATCCAAGGTAAGTATCCTGCGCAATAGAAGAACCAGTAGGACTTTTGATTAAGCCCTTTTTCAGAATACTACAGTACACCTCAGAACCTAATAAAATATCAATTTTATTAGGTGCATTATATTGCGGGTCAGCCAGTTTGAGGCTACCTAATTCTGCCCAGTCAGGCAGAACGAATCTTTTTTCTGGCAAGATCGATGTTACGGTATTAAGCACATGGGCTTGTACCTGCAATTTAAAGGTAGGATCACAGAGTGACTGAATATTGACCATAACCATATACTTTGAGGTTAAGCCACTCTGACCACCACCTAAACCTGAAATACAGCTCTTAGCTGCTATCTTATTCAGCCGTAATAGTTGTACGGCTGCTTCAGATATGAAAGACGCTTGTGACCCTTGGTCCAACAGAGCTCTCAATCTGAGGATAACCATTTGTGGACTCAGCCTTGATTAAGGCTGTGGCTAATAAGGTCTGGTTAGGTACCTTTCCTGTCACAAAATGGTTTTGAATGTTGGTTGGCTCATTCGTCTCAGAAGACGATTCCGGTTGACTAATTTCAATACCTGGGGATTCAGTTGCTAAAGCTACTGTTAGCGAACTGGGCTTTCCATGGAGCAGCGTATGATGCTTCCCGTTGCAAAGACGGCATTTTGTGGTTGTTCTGCACATTTTCCCAAAATGGTTGTTGCCCAGACAATTATAGCAAAGTCCAAGAGACTTAACTATATCCTGACGGCTGGATACGGTTTCTTTGGCAAACTTACTACAGGAATACAATTTGTGGTTTTCATGGCAATGAGGACACGTGACGAGTGAAGCAGCGTGCAAAACTTTTGGATGTGTTACGGTTTGATTGTTAGCTTTAGCTTTATTTTTGGTGGGCTCTATAAATTCTAGAGCGCGAAAACGTGATTCTAAAAATTGCTTAAACAATGAGAATGAGGGTAAGTCTTTAACAGAATTCGTAACATGTAACTCCCATTGCTTCCTAGTTTCAACGTCCAACTTCAAGCTTACTATGTAAATTACAATAAGATCCCATGTTTCTACTGGAATACCCAAATTTGACAACTCATGCATACAATCAGAAGTGGTATCTAAAAGTTCTTTTAGCGCTTGAGCGGATTCACAACTTATCACCCGTTGACCGAATAAACGTTTAAGGATGCAATTTGACATGTAACGTTTGTTGTCATATCTATTTACTAACATTTCCCAACACTTTTCATAATTAACGTGGGTGATCGGTATATGCTTAATCAATTGTTCCGCTTCACCTCTTAGTTGAGTTTTTAAATAATGCAAACGTTGAACGTCATCAAGAGTAGAGTTATTATGAACTAAGGACATAAACAAATCTTTGAATGATGACCACTCTGAATACAGACCCCTAAATAATGGTATCGATATAGTAGGTAACTTAACTACTGAATCTCTAGTAACATTCGTAACATTATCAGGCAAATTCGTATCCTTGCTTCTTGATGGTTTCAATGTCTTCAATGCAGCCTTCAACTCTCCTTTGTAGACTAGATACGTCTCGTAACCCACGTTGAAAATGTCGCTTTTATTGTAACCGCTGTCATCTAGGACTTCTCTACTGTGTTTTGATATAATGACTTCGTGTTTCTTAGAAAACTTGTTAATTATATCTTCTAATCCTTCTAATCTAGCAATTATATAAGATTCTGAACTTGTTCTCTCTTTTGGTGATTTTCTGAAATTACTCCTTCCTCTTTCTATCTGTCCTTTCAGATCCTCCATCACTCTCAAATCACCTTCCATCTTGTATTAAATAAAGTTCAAAAAATTTGCAAATTTTTCTAAGTCCAAAATTGATCGAAATTTTCTAAGTCCAAAATTGATCGAAATTTTCTAAGTCCAAAGATGATCGAAATTTTCTAAGTGTTTGAGAATGCATACAAGTCAATGTAAAATTGGGCATAGGTTCCCCGTCTCGTCGTTTTTGACGAAACTATTCTAAGTCCTAGCCAACACTTTGAAAGTCATGCATTTATTCTAATTTTACACTTTACACTTCACTTTTATAACGTTAATTGTACTCACAGTTTGTCCTTGCACTTTACCAATATTTGAACCCAATCCAATCTTCAAGAACACCAGATTCCGCTACTCGTCGCTAGATGTCGCCACCCGTAGTCCAAGCTGCTGCCGTCGCAGGCGCCACCATACGGCGCACTCCGGAACTTCAATTTGGTACTGCCAAGCGTTTCCTTCACGTTCCGACTCGTAGGACCTTTTGTCCAATGGGGTAAATGAAACAGCCGTTGTACCCGGAACGCTTTTGAGCAATTTATTCAACATCGCAATAAACCTCATACAAAATCAGGAAAATCTTACCACCGCGAGCTAACTCGACGCGAACGCCATCTAGTTTTATAATTTAGAACTAAAACCCAAACACAGTCTATTACGGTTTGGACATTAACAATGTGCATACAATTAAATACAATAATATGTTACTCATGTTTTGAGCATATTAAAATATCACATATCTTTGAAAGTGATTCATATAATAAACGATTGGAGTCTTCAAGCACACTACGTAATCCGTAGGTCAATTTTATTGGCATCCTGATTCAATAATTACCACATACACCAAAGAAAACACCATAATGCTAGGCGGTAGAGCATTTTCTAGTGCTCGCTTGGCCTACCACCCTCAAGAATCTGTCGCCAAGCACCTGTCGGTGTATTACGGCAGTCTCACTTGAGAGCCAGTTTCCAACCCAGATGTAGCTTCGCACCATTTTCGACCACATTGTCACATAACATCAGGTGACTGGTAGTCAAACGTCACTCTGATTGTTGCAGATAATAAGGCAAGATGGGAAATAAGCCATCAGTTCGAGCGACGCACTTCCAGCGACCAGACCCGCCGCCTGACCCTGAGCCAATGGAAGAAATCCCCGACGACCATCATATCAGTATATCTAATAAAATGGTTCGTGTCTTCTCTAACCTGTCATTTAGGGCCTACACTTCCCTACAGTGAGAGTTTAACAGAGTTATGCGAGGTTCCACTCCGAGCGCAAAACCAACTGTTGTCCGGCTTCGAAGCATACCAAAGGGCTCCGGAATCTCTTGAGGAACGCATCGGATCTCAATGTCTTTTTTTATGTAATAGAGTGGCAAACAAGAAGACGGCCCGATGGTAAGCAATCACCCTCGCCTAGAGACATTTGCAACACCAGGGGCACCGATGTGTTGCCGACCCTAAAGCACTCCTCTCACACCCAACTTGAAGGACTGCATTTTGTAGTGTAGGGAACATATATTTTAATATTTATTAATTTGTTGTATTTATTTATTTACACTTAACAAATCATTATTATATATATCGGCGCAAAGCCGTTATTGTGATTTTAATAATAATAATAATAACCGATTGTCAATGAGTTAACTAATTTTAGAATGATTGTTAGAGGTTAAAACCTCAGCTGGAACGATCACAGGCAATTTTTACGAAGTTTGTAAACATTGCTTGTGCGAGGCCAGTTTTGGTATAAATACGACCGCTCGGCAGAGCTCTAGTCAGTCTGGCTTGAGCCGTCGTAGCGATCGGACCTCCCGAACTCTGCTGTGCCAAGTACCTAGACTACTTATTGCTGAATAAATAGTTCGAAAACTATCTACTTCGTTTTTCTGTAACCACCTATCACGCACCACCCTGATGATGACGATGATGGTGACGTCAGCATTGCTGACGTCAGTCTTGCTAAAACAGCACTGGGCCCGGCCACCCGTCATCAGAAGTGGGATTGGAACGGAATCCAATCCAGGACACCTCCTCATCAGCTCGTTCATCACATGATCTACTGGAACAAACCAGTGCTGTATGCTCCCAGCCAAAAACGTCACTGGCTGTGCCGGACCCTTCGTTGGATACTGTACCACGACAAGCCAACGTTCCAGAACAGCAGCATATGCTGTGAATACATGCCCAGCCCATCTACGGCAGGGGTACCACCACAATTCCTGATGGAAATGATGCAGAAGATGTCAGAACGCTTGTGTGCTCAACCCAAAGAGTCGCGAGTGTAATCAAGGATGTTTACCTGCCATCATGTGATCCGAATACCAATGTTGGTGTTCGTGAGGCCATTGAAACATGGAAGCTCGATGACTTTGATATCCGGATGAAGGTATCTTGTTAAGAGAGTTCGGCGTTCAGCTTCATCGTGCCGCTCACCCAGGTGACCATGGGACCGTATCGGCAGAATGTGACTTATCTACACCGGCTCCCAAATACCCCGCTGCTACACCAGTCAAACTCGTGCTTTTTACACCACGAGCAGTCCAACTTGTGTAACCAAAACGGGTGAGATCCTTTCATTACCTTAAAACCCCATTAAGTTATCCCGTTTCCTATAATAACACTTATCTACGAGAATCTACGATAACCCACGAGAATCCACGAGAATCCACGAGAATCCACGAGAATCCACGAGAATCCACGAGAATCCACGAGAACCTACGATTTAACATTCCTATCCCAACGCACTATGCTAAACTAACATTCTACGAGATTTAACATTCCTATCCTAACGCACTATGCTAAAACTAACATTCCACGAGGTTTCCACGAGGTATCCACGAGGTATCCACGAGGTTTCCACGAGGTATCCACGAGGTTTCCACGAGGTATCCACGAGGTTTCCACGAGGTATCCACGTGTTCCCATATTTCCATTCAAAGCGCACTATGCGTGCATTAACATGCAATGCGTTATGCTTCTGACCTTACCTAAAAGCAACACCGGTTGCTTACAGATACCAAACTCAGAAGAACCATATTTCGTTGTTTCAGTATCCACGAGGTTTTCCACGAAGTTTTCCACGAGGTTTTCCACGAGGTTTTCCACGAGGTTTTCCACGAGGTTTTCCACGAGGTTTTCCACGAGGTTTTCCACGAGGTTTTCCACGAGGTTTTCCACGAGGTTTTCCACGAGGTTTTCCACGAGGTTTTCCACGAGGTTTTCCACGAGGTTTTTCCACCAGGTTTTCCACGAGGTTTTTCCACGAGGTTTTTCCACGAGCGTTTTTCACGAGGTTTTTCCACGAGCGTTTTCCACGAGGTTTTCCACGAGGTTTTCCACGAGAACACTACCAGGCTGGTGCAGAGCGCGCACCGCCTGTCAGAATGGCCGTATCGGCGCAAAGCCGTTATTGTGATTTTAATAATAATAATAATAACCGATTGTCAATGAGTTAACTAATTTTAGAATGATTGTTAGAGGTTAAAACCTCAGCTGGAACGATCACAGGCAATTTTTACGAAGTTTGTAAACATTGCTTGTGCGAGGCCAGTTTTGGTATAAATACGACCGCTCGGCAGAGCTCTAGTCAGTCTGGCTTGAGCCGTCGTAGCGATCGGACCTCCCGAACTCTGCTGTGCCAAGTACCTAGACTACTTATTGCTGAATAAATAGTTCGAAAACTATCTACTTCGTTTTTCTGTAACCACCTATCACGCACCACCCTGATGATGACGATGATGGTGACGTCAGCATTGCTGACGTCAGTCTTGCTAAAACAGCACTGGGCCCGGCCACCCGTCATATAATATTTCATATTTATTTATGTATAGAATAACTCCCTGACACACATCACACACATACATCACGCTATCATACATCACACGGCACAAACATATTATATCGCACGGCCAAAGCCGGGCGAAACTCGTAGTGCAGCGGCGGACCGTTATTCCGGTATACACATGTATACCTACGACAGCGGCCTGCGCGCCCGCCGGCCGCTCGCCCGTTCCGTCGCCAGTCGAGCCGCATCAATTCCTCGCGAAGCCCGTGTCGCTCGGCTAACCACCCGCACCTCGCGCTTACGTTATTTATTGTTCATTATTCGCCTTTATTGTTTTATGTTCTTTCTACCTGTGCCTGTGCTTTGTATTCTTCCATCTGTGACTCTTTGAACTCTCTCCTTCTAATTATTATTTCTCACTTGTGTTTCGTGCAATAAACTATTTATTCTTGTGCACCGTGCTTGGGAGTTTTCATTTCAAGCCACCTTCTACAAGGGACCACGCAAGTACCTAAATGTAGCACTGCAGAAGGACTTGTAGAGGGAGCTCGTTCCACATTTTGCAAGTATGCGGGAGAGAGGAGCGCATGCATCGAGGGGTGTGGGATTTCCAGGGCTCGATTGTGGATGAGTTTTATTCCGATGACAAGATTATTGGATGATTTCATTATGGACTTATAAACGTAAAAAATGTAATTTGTCATCCAGGTGGAAAGGCTGGTGGAAGATGCGACGCTTGCCGGCGGAGCATCAGGAATCCAGACGGTCACTCCGCTAGGTGATTACAAAGACAAGGTCTACATGGAACGGCTTAAGTGTTTGGACGACAGTCACTCGCAGAGGACTGGGTATGTTTGATGGTGCAAAAAGATCCTTCTTCCTTTTTGGATAAACCCTTTTCTGTCAGACCATGCGACGTGGTGTGATTAGCTTTGTGTCAAGGAACTAATTTCAAAATGATAATTGTACGCAATTTTTTTAGGTTTAGCAGGATAGCGTTTGTCACCTGATGACGAGGTCGATGGTGGCGCCATGCTACACCTGATGGATTGGAAACTGGCCCTCGTAGAGCCTGACGAATGACCGATAGGTGCTAGGGAACAACGGCAACCTACATTCTTAACTGGAGTGTGGTAGTACTTTATGTTACCCAGACGAGTACTAGAAATACCTTATCACCAAGCTAAGCTTGCTCTCGTGACACTTTAGATAAAGCCTTTTTTTCGGTGTCTTGTATCTTGAGTGTTCACAATATAGCTTTCTTCAGCTGAATTGAGATCGATTCGATAAAGCTGCCTCCAGCAGGATAGTTCTACTTACCTTTCCAGTTTGACAATAGAGGAAATGAACAGCCTCGCAGCACGCATCGACTATCGCACAGCGAACATGGTGAGCGCTGAGCCGGTGTGCGCAGAGTGCAAGGAGAAGGTCATCGAGTGCTACAACAGCTACGAACTGCCCGAGGACAATATCAAGTGCTGGGACACTGTCAGTGAGTCTCTATCTTACATTGGACTGTTAAAAAAGTTGGGAAGCGTATCAATGTCATGCAGACGCAGCCTTAGCGTTGAGCCAGCGTGGAGACCTCAAGAAGGTCATCAAGTAGGTGCATAGTTACATTAGTAGTGGTAGTATTGCATTTTCAATTTTGATCTACCCCTGAGGACAATATTAAATGCATCCACCCTCTTGTTAGAATCTGTCGCCAAGCACCTATCGGTGTGTTACCTATATATAAGATACACAATTCCACCATACATCATTTTGTTATATCTCAAAGGGTTTAGGCAGCGTTTTCGTTGAAAGCTCCCAGACGGCTTATTTTTTTCCGACACCTCCAACAAATATCGTTAAATTTTAGCCAATGTATACAAAAACATGACAAATTATATCCTAAAACCTTCCTCGAGAACCACTCTATCTATTGGTGAAAACGGCATGAAAATCGGTGCAGTAGTTTTTGAGTTTATCGCGAACAGACAGACAGACAGACAGACAGACGCGGTGCGGAGGACTTTGTTTCATAATAAGTAGTGATGATAGATAACCATTAGAGGTAAATACCAAATGCCAAAAATTTGCTCTGTACCTGTACAGTCAGCGACAAAAGTAGTTGATCATACTACATTTTTCAAATGTGTTTTACATCAGTATTGAGCGGGAACCAAACCTGTGACCTCACGCTTCGCAGTCAGCTGTTCGTCCATTGCGTCGTCTGTCATCGTCGTGGTTAATCAGAATTTAAGGCCGTTAATAATAGCGTAACAAAGCCATTATACACACTACGAATATTAATGTCTTGCGCAATGATGTCCTGACATTCGATACGGATCTTAATTTTGTTTTGGGTGTTATTGACCAGGATGTCTCAGCCATGTCTTATTATTCCTATCTGCTTATTCCTATTTGTAGGACCGCGAGAGAGGCCTACTTCTGTTGGTCGTATTGTAGACCAAAATTTCGTGTCAACTAATCTACTTAGTTAATCAGCTTGAGCACTAAGTATATTTTTTTTTAAATAATTTTGGACAGTGCTATGGACGCCGGGCGGTTGATAAATGTTTTATTCTGCTCGATCAATGTAGGTAGGCAAAATTGAGGGTAGCTAGCCAGGCGAGCATTAGAATGCCCTACCACGCAGCTATGGTTTTATCACGATGTTCCTTCACCGAAAGCTCAAGCTCATTGTGGGATTCAAACCCACGAGTTACAGATCGCAAGCCGACCGACGTCACTACCACTGAGACTACACACTACACTACCATCATCACTATCAACTGCAACTGCGACTTTGTTTTATACCATGTAACGATAGCAAAATTAATAACGTAAAATATAAAAAAATCATTAATAATAATCCTATTGGTACCGTTTTCGACTTCTACGCGGACGAAGTCGCGGGCGTAAGGAGAAACTCCAAACTTGTCTTGTGCCCTTCCTAGAAAACATAATAATATAGTCATTGAAACCTATGTCCCCGGCAGACGAGTTCACGGCGTGCGTACAGTCGGCGGGCGCGGCGCGGCTGCGGGCGCGCACGCGGCGGCAGGCGCGCGAGGCGGCGCGCCGCTCGCGGCACATGGCTCTCGCGCGCCAGCACGAGCTGAAAGACCTGGGACCCGGCCCGTGTTTGGAGCCCCACGACACTTAAGACGAGGAATTGGCAATATTGGCTGCAGGGATCTCCTTTTTTCTCAGCAATTACAAAACATACAGAGCTAATATTTATGTACATTAAAGATCGTGTTGTTGACATCAAATTGTCAGAAGGTTAACACGATTGGTTAACTTTAATAGCAGAGAAACAATGATCGAAAACTGCCCTCTATAAAAAAAGATTTTCATTTTACAGGCATACAAAACCGATTTAAGAGTTGTTTTTTTTTTTGTACACATTCTTCAAAGAACTACAGGTTTAGTTCTATAAAATTAACTATAGTGTTCATTTTAAACGAGAAAAACGATTTTTTGACGCATACGACCTTACGGAATTAGTCAGTTCGCGTGCGTTTTTGTATGGAGCTGATTTCAGTGTGTGTTGTTTAACGTTTTTTCCGACGTTAAACAACACACACACACACACACACATTCGTATACAAACACAACACATTTTGTAAGTCTATACAAGTGAATAAAATTGAAGTGTAGGTACAGGCGGCGCGCCGCTCACGACACATGGCTCTCGCGCTGAAAGACCTGGGACCCGGCCCGTGTTTGGAGCCCCAGGAAACCTAGCCAACCGACGTTTAACAACATACACACACACGTTTATTCAGTAGTTTGTATATGTACCTGTTATCTCAATTACGGTAACTTCAAGATGCACTAAGATATTGGTATATCTAATACTAGTTTAAAAAAATCAATAAAAGAATCAAACTTTGAAAATAATCTTTTATTTATTGTATGACATAATGTCTGAATATCTGATTTATATCTATCTACTTAAACTAGTTAAAGGACACTTTTTTCTTAACATCATCTATAGAAACTTTACTCTGGATATGAACAGGTGCCAGGGCAATATCGACTTTGCTGTTGTCGTGCGTTGTGTCAGTTTTGTTGGCAGGCGATATGGAGTGTTTGGCGCCGGTGGCGGTGAGAAGGGCGAGTTTCCTTCGCAGGTCCCTCACTTGGGCGGCGCTGGCTAGTTGAGCGACTCCCCGGGACAGCACCTCGGCCCGGAGTTGTTCGCATTCGGATCTACAAGTGATTTAATAATAATGTTTATTTTTTTTACTACTAGGGGTAGCGCTTGACCACAAGTCACCTGATCTTAAGTGACGATGTGGTCGACGACGGCGTCACGCTACACCTGGATTGGGAATTGGCTCTCAAGTGAGGCTCTGCTCCTCGAACACACTGATAGGTGCGACAGATTCTTAACGTGAGGGTGGTAGCTAGCCAGGCGAGTACTAGAAAGTACCCTAACACCAAGCTTAGGTTTCACCACGATGTTTTCCTTCACCAAAAGCTCCAGCTCGTTGTAGGATTTGAACCCACGTCCTACGGATCGCAAGCCGACGTCACTACCACTGAGCCATCATCTCTGCAAAGTTTATTTAATAAGCAGACAATTAACAACCATACAATATGATTTTAATATATCAGCCTATTACGTTCTCACTGTTAGGATTCTGGCCTTCTCTGAGTTAGAGAGAGTATGAGCCATAATCTACAATGCTGACCCAGAGCGGTTTGGTAGATGTTGCATGCCATGAATGTTGTGGTTCTTGGACATGCCGGTTTCCTCACAATGTTTTCCTTCACCGTTTTAAGCTATGAGAAATCCACCCAACTTATTAACGCCCGGAATTAATATGTTACAATATGTTATGTCATAATATGCCATTTTAATAGTAATATGTCAAGCCCTCGTACTAAAATTTAGGGCGTTAGTCATACGTTAGTCATAGGTGCGAGAGGATTCAAACTCGGTGTTGGCGCTTTCTACGTGGTAAAACTCTACACCTTAAGTAAAAACAAAAGGAACACTGTAGTTCAAAATCAGCATGATGTGCATAAAGATTTTAAGGACAATAGTTTTCTACTCACTTGAAATGGTCCAGAACGCCCGGCAGCCACCCGTTGGCAGTGG
Source organism: Opisthograptis luteolata (assembly GCA_931315375.2). Lineage (NCBI taxonomy): Eukaryota > Metazoa > Arthropoda > Insecta > Lepidoptera > Geometridae > Opisthograptis > Opisthograptis luteolata. The sequence continues at coordinate 12,905,068 of OV928038.1, forward strand.
GCTCGCTGTGCTTCCCGAACCACTTTGCAAGCTCGCGCCGTTGTCTCTCGCAGAGATTCTCTAGTTGTGTGATGCGCTCTTCGTAGTTCTCTGTATTCAGTGATAAAATGTTTTAATAGTGATGAAATTTTAATTGAATTTTTATTAAGGTTTTACATCAGAAGTAATGTTTTAAATTCTGTAAATGAGCATGATATAGGCACATCAGCCTCTGGGCTGCTCGCCTATTACCAAAATAAATAAATAAATCTCCTGATTTCCGGGGCTAACATAGGGAATTTTAAAATCTGTTTTTTAATTTAGCATTCCAGAATGGTGCTTAACAATAATAATCACTATTTGAACACAGATTTGTGTCGGATTTGCTATTTATACAAATACGTCACTCAAACAGTATGCAAGTAGTCATCACTTGAGAGTTATTCTAGTGCATTGTTGCTAAGAGGACAAAGTGGCTTTACCTATAAGTTCCCTGTCGTCATGTGCAGACTCCCCCGCCTGCTGCTCCCAAATGGTCTGCTTCTCATGCAGAAGGGCATCTAACTCTGCTTGCTTGTTAGCCAACTCTCGCCTCAACTGAAACAGTCTGTTAAGTAGCTGAATTATAAATATTTGACCACAGTCTCACCTAAATCGTTCTAGTATTATAAACAAACGAAAGTTTTTTTTTTTTTTTTTTTACTATTTACAGGTTAGCGTTTGACCACAAGTCACCTGATGTTAAGTGACGATGTGGTCGAAGATGGCGCCACGCTACACCTGGACTGGGAACTGGCTCTCAAGTGAGGCTGCCGGAACACACCGATAGGTGCTTGGCGACAGATTCTTAACAAGAGGGTGGTAGCTAGCCAGGCGAGTACTAGAAAATACCCTACCACCAAGCTATGGTTTCATCACGATGTTTTCCTTCACCGAAAGCTCAAGCTCATTGTAGGATTCGAACCCACGTCCTACGGATCGCAAGCCGACGTCACTACCACTGAGCCATCATCGCTATAAAAGTAAGTAAGTAGTAAGTAGTTTGTAAGTATGTACCTATGCGTAAGTTGCTCTTTCACTCAAAAACTACTGAACAGTTTAGAGTGAAATTTGGAATGGAGATAGCTTATTTCCTGAGGGATAACAGGAAGACGCGGGTGAAAGCCGCCAGGTGCAGCTAGTGGTAAATAATGACAAGTTGATGAAGAAGCATGCTTGCATAGAAGATACTTATGAATTATTTTGTGATACACGAAAACACGAATACAATGTAAGGAAATAAAAAACTTGTAGATATTACGGTGCAACCTTTAAACTTCGTAGAATATTATTGTTGGAGCCAGATTTTAATAAGAACATGTTCAAACAAATTGACGACCGATGTGGCGCAATGGGCGGATTGCCGACTGTAAAGCGTGAGGTCGCGGGTTCGATTCCCGCTACAGGACAAAATTTGTGCATTGAAAAAAAAAGCGCAAGTATTTGTTCTGTGTCTGGGTGTTGTGGATCCTCGTAAAAAACAAATTGCTGTATTATAATTTCCATTTCTATGCACAAGTCACTTTATGTTAAGTGATGATGTGACCACACTTACTTCGAGCTGGCTCTCAAGTGAGGCTGCCTGAACACACAGAAAGGTTGCTGGCGCCTGATTCGTAACTTGATATTTGGGATCTAAGCTAGTCAAGCGAGCACTAGATAATGCTATAATTTAGTACTTTATTTCAGCCCTTCTAGGGTTCAGTGTCTCCTTCTTGTATGGTTTACTACAACTTACCCTTGAATTGGTCTGTTTCATTTGTATCAGATTCTTGGCCATCTCTTGCCTCTTGTCTTCTACTTCAGCAAATATGGAATTTCCTTTTGCAGCTGTGGAGAAATTAAAGATAAGGTTTAAAAAAAACGTCTGCTCATATAATAACTATAACTTCTTGCATCATGAGGTTAAATAAGCAATTGAAAAAAGATTTACAATGGTTTATCTTTACCTAAACTGATATGAAGCAATTTGATTGTATGTTGCTTCTGGATAATCTTAAAAACTAAAGAACCAATCTTGAGGAAATTTGATATGGAGCTAGTTTGAACTTTGGTGAAGGACATAGGGTACTTTTTATTGCGATAAAATGAAGTCTAAATGGGTGAAACCGTGGAGTATTTTATAGCGATGATGGCTCAGTGGTAGTGAGGTTGGCTTGCGATCCGCAGGACGTGGGTTCGAATCCTACAATGAGCTTGAGCTTTCGGTGAAGGAAAACATCGTGATGAAACCATAGCTTGGTGGTAGGGTATTTTCTAGTACTCGCCTGGCTAGCAACCACCCTCTTGTTAAGAATCTGTCGCCAAGCATCTATCGGTGTGTTCCGGCAGCCTCACTTGAGAGCCAGTTCCCAGTCCAGGTGTAGCGTGGCGCCATCTTCGACCAAATCGTCACTTAACATCAGGTGACTTGTGGTCAAATGCTACCCTGTAATTAGTAAAAAAAAAAAAGAGTAACTCATAAAAAGATGGAACAATAATATGTACTTTTGTTTCTTCTGATATGTACGGAATACATTGGTATTAGGTGTCTCACCGTGTTGCTGCAAGTCCTGCGAGTCTGTACACTGATGGAGCATAGCCTTTGCTTCTGCCAATTCAGCTAGAGCAGCCGCTTCTCTGTCACTTGCAGCCCGCAGCTCTTCCCGCCGTAAATCACTAGAAGCTCGAATCTCGCTCATCTCCGACACTAACTCCTCAGTCTTCAACCGCCAGGACAACACTTCCATCCTCGCCTCTTCAAGGGCCGCTTTCGCTACAACAGCTTCCTCTAATGCTGTATTTACCGCTGTTCTTGCCTCTTCTAACTCTAAGCTATCACACACAGGGCTTTCCCGCGCTTTAAACGCTTGCTCCTCTTTTAAACTTCGAATCTGATCGTTTAAGTTTTTAATTTCGGCAGCATGACGGTCTAGAATCTCTGAACGCTCCTCTCGGAGTTGAGATATATCCTCTTGAAGAGATGCGATTCGATTGTTTACTTCGCTTTTCTTTCGTTCTCCGTCGGCTTGTAGATTCTCTAATTCTATAGTTAGGTGGCTCTGTACGTCCAAAGCAGTCTGGTAGCTTCGTCTAGTGTCGTGGAGCTCCTGTTTTGTCGTTTCATAGTTGTGGGAGAGGTTCTCGAATTGTTCCTTTAGCAAATAGTATCTCTCACTTAGCTCTTCGTTAGTAAGTTCTTCAGCCTCGGTACAATTGGTCTTATTGCTTATAGTTGAATAATTCATTTCGAAACACCTATTAACTTTGGTTTGGTAAAGCAAGAAAGAAAGAGTTAACTGACAAAAATTCAAAAGTTCAAACATGAAAAGAAAACGAACGTGGACGATGACGACTCCACTCCACTTTGAGCTGAAGTTGAAAGAGAAGTGACACATACAATTTAAAATTTTCAATCAATGTCATAAATGCAAATAAATACTCTGTGGAAGAAATATCCAAGACCGTCACGAATCACGAGAATTGCTTCAAGAACCAAGATCAGAAAAATCTGCAAGTGTAGCCATACGATGGCAAAAGTCACTGTTTTAGCAGTTTTGCCAAATTACTAGCGAGGTTGGGTTGACTATGATGGTTAATTATTTTATATTATACCAATAATTACAAAGTTATAGGAGGTTTTCCAGAAGTCCGAGATTAGATTACGCACTCTATTATTGTTTTTTGTTATTACTTGCTTGTTTGCTTTTGTTTATTTTTTTGAGCAAATGTGATGATGATGGTTGGTTAGCGCCATCTATCTATGGATTTGGAACAGATAGAAATGACCCCCATAATTGAATTTTAAAAACTAAAATTAATTTCCCGCCTGCTCCAATCTAATAAAATCTCTATATATATTAACTAGCTGTTCCCCGCGGTTTCACCCGCGTGGGCTACAGTTTATCGCGATAAAAAGTATCCTATGTCCTTCCCCAGGGCTCAAACTATCTCTATACCAAGTTTCATTTAAATCGGTTCAGTAGTTTAGGCGCGAAAGCGTATATATGCCGTATGCTCCAAAATTATTCCCGCACTTCGGTGCCCCTCACCGCGTTACCTGCTGTATCCATTATCCTATTTTAATTCTAATATTTTTTGACCGCGCGTTTGAACCGCGCAGCTAAAGGTCTTCCTGGTTCGCAAATTGCGACCGCAGTTTACCTATTTCATAGAATGTTCTCCCGCCTTCGGTCCCCCCTCACCTCACCTCGTTTCCCGCGGCACTGCGGTGCAGCGGGTTTATTTTTCTACTACTACTTACATTTTTAAACTCGTGATATCTTTCGAATGGAATGTCCGAATTGAATAATTCAAAAATTTATATGAAGGGATTGAAGCAGTTTTGAATGAAAAGTAATTTATTTTGATAAGGATTAATACCAAGATACAAATAAAGAGCCTTTTCTAGCGGCGGCATTAAATTTAAACTTTGAAAATAAAAAAACACTTATTGTGGAATAACTATAATAGTTAGACATATGCTCTCGCGGACTTTTTTGTAGATCTTAATGGGACCTACAAACCCGTAATACATTTCGTTCTATTGTCAATAGTTTTTGCAGCGCACGCAAAAAATAGTTTTCGATTTCATACCTTGGGTTAAAAATAGCAATTTTCTTACGGATCCCTAATTTTTTTGGAAATAGAATATACCTTCCTCGATAAATGGACTATCTAACACTGAAAGAATTTCTCAAATCGGATCAGTAGTTCCTGAGATTAGCGCGTTCAAACAAACAAACAAACAAACTCTGCAGCTTTATAATATTAGTATAGATTTTACTATTTATGACATCCGTGTCCATATTACATTTTTATTATGGTAACATAAACTGTCACTGTCAACTGTCAAAATATGTCAAACTCAAAAGTCAAATTCGGAAAAAACTACTAAACTTTGGGTGGAATAACAACAACGTTATAGTTTTTACGTATTTTACATAAAACGCACCTGTATATTTGCAATTCGACTACACGGTAAAATAATCTCCTACAATGTCCTCTCCACCACCTACTAAACCCCCGCGTGGAGTCAAACAAGGAAAGGAAACGGTAAGTAAAAGTCAATTGCAGTGCAAACTTTATCAGATATGAATGTAATAGTTATAATGTTGTACTTAATGTTGCTCTAATACATGTAAAAAACAGTTAAAGTTATCGTCCCCTAAAGTTAATTGAATTAAATACCTCAGGCTAATTTAAAAACTTTTGCAGAGTGGTCTGCTTATGTCTGTGATCCGGACTCTCTCAGCTAGCGAGACCAATGAACATCGTGAAAAAGAAAGGGCGAAACTTGAGAAGGAGTACAAGAAAAGTGACGCGAGACTTGATGAGCTGGTGGCGGCCCACGCGCAAGAGATCATGGATGTTATGCAGGTTTGGGATGATTCTTGTAATAGAAAATCTTGTGGCGTTCAGATACGGAACTCCACGTGTTTGTCTATGACAACTATTAACGACACATTGACTCGACAGTTTTGACACCTTGAGAGACGAACAATTGAAGATGGTTTGTCGATTCTCCACGCGCCCGGCATTGCCGCAAGATATATTTTCTGCGTGCTCTGAGCTAATACTGTTACCACCTAATTGTAACCAATGTAAATACTTATCCAACGTGAATAAACAGAAGACCATTGTTATATACACCTACACCATCGTTTGATTGAAGTGAACCATATCACCCATCATCCAACCACCAGCGAAGCTCAACATATATAGTATACCTAAATATATGGACAAATAGATATGTGGTGCTCACGCGCCATATACCTAAATTGGTGACCCCGACTTCAGTCATCTAAATTGGTGACCCCGACTTCAGTCATCTGAACTGTGCATCAAGAACACGCACAGTCATTTTCATCGGTGACTACCCAACGAACAAAGTTCATTGGCCTCTTCATTCTTCGAGCAACGCAAGTTGGATCATCATCACTCTCTCTGCTGCATCCTGTGGACACTGGACACTCTTGCACTTGCAACCGCATGTATCCTTTTTTCATTTCTATTTTTCATTGACTTTTGAAGTGATTAACTTTGTGTTTGGTGAACGGTGATATAAACTTTAATTTGTTAGGTTAAGTAATTTTGGTGTTACGGTTTTGCATTGCTTTCTAACATTGTCAATAAGGGCCTTCATTGCTCATGTTATTATTGTTAAGAACATTAGCCCACTTTACTTTGCATTTCCTAGCTTATTTTGGTGTTAAGGCTTGCACACTTAACATTTGTTTTTTAAAGGGCATTGCTCTAGTAATTGTTAAGTTTTTATTACTAAGACTTGTGTGTTAAGGGCCTGCATATTAACATTTTTCATTAAGGGCCTTCATTGCTCAAAATTTTGGTTATTTTTATATTATTATTGGTGGTGTTTATTTTTTCTTCTATATTTTTGTGTGTCTATGTGTGCCTGGTGTTGTTTATTATTTTTGTTTTTGTGTTGTGTTTTTGTATATTTTTCTGTATACTGTCCTAGGGTTTTTAACTATTTTAAAATGGAACCTAGCGCACACGAGGAAAACATACTTTTGCAGCAGCAAAATGCCTTGCTAATGGCTGAGCTGCAAAAATATAAGACTGCACAGACGACGACCATGACAGACACACCTCCTGCGGACTCTTTTCCTGCCCAACCTCCCTCAATCTGTAGGGTAGCAGTTAAGCTTCCTCCTTTCTGGGCCGACCGGCCTGCGATCTGGTTCGCGCAGGTGGAGGCACAATTTGCTATTTCAGGTATTTCCGCAGACCAGACAAAATATTATTACGTCCTTGCTCAATTAGACACACGTGTCATTGGCGAGGTTGAGGACATAATTTTACAACCTCCGTCCACAGACAAGTATACTGGGTTAAAATCTGAGCTCATCAGAAGATTGTCCACATCCGAAGAGCAACGTGTCCGGCAGCTCATCAGCGACGAAGAGCTGGGCGACCGCCGCCCCTCCCAGTTCCTACGACATCTGAGGTCGTTAGCTGGGACTGCTTTCACAGATGAAAATCTGCTCCGCCAGCTTTGGATGCGCCGCCTTCCTCAGCACCTTCAGGCGATTTTGGCCGCTCAGTCAGAGCTTTCGCTATGTAAAATCGCCGAATTAGTGGATAAAATTTTGGAAGTTTCTCCAGGCATTGCTGCTCCACGGTCCACATCGGTGTTCTCAGCGAGTACTTCTGCCGCACCGCCCTCACAGCTTGACGACATCACACGCCGCATCGAGGAGCTTACGCGACAAATCGCCGCACTGACAGCTGATCGTGGAAGAAGTCAGTCACGTGACCGCTCTCATCAGCGAAATCGCTCGCAGACTCCAGGTAAAGCCAAAATCTGTTTTTACCATGGGAAGTTTGGTACCAACGCCATCAAATGTATAAAGCCATGTTCCTGGACGCCGCCGCCGCCGCCGCCTTCGGGAAATGCAAACAGCAGTCACTAGTGGCGACGTCTGACTGCTTACCGGAGAGTCGCCGATTATTTGTCACCGAAAGTGTGTCTAAACGCCGTTTTCTCATTGACACCGGCTCAGACCTCTCCTGCTACCCATACCAATGGTTAGCGAACCGGCCAACGCAGTCGAACTATACATTGGCTGCTGCCAATGGTAGTGAGATCCGCACTTTTGGTCACATTCAATTGACCTTGAATTTAGGTCTACGTCGAAGTTTTCAGTGGAACTTCATCATCGCTGACGTCAAAACCGCTATCATAGGTTCCGATTTTTTGGCGCATTATCGACTTATGCCCGATTGTGCCAACAAAAGAATCGTTGATAGCGACACCGGTTTATCGTGCGTTGCCAGCGTCGCAACATCAGGTGAGACCAGCGTCAAAGTTGTTTCTGCTCCATCGTCCAAATTTGGTGCGCTTCTCGCGGAATTTCCGTCGATCACCAAGCCACCAGGACTTACACGGGAGCCCAAACATAATACGGTCCATCATATCTTGACCACTGCAGGAGCCCCTGTTTCTTGTCGTCCGCGGCGATTAGCCCCTCAGAAGCTTCAAGAAGCTCAAAAGGTGTTCAACGACATGGTGCAGTGCGGGACAGCTAGTCCTTCTAAGAGTCCGTGGTCCTCGCCCCTTCATATGGTCCCCAAACGCGACGGCACCTGGCGACCCTGCGGCGACTATCGCGTATTGAACTCGCGCACAGTTCCCGACAAATATCCGGTCCGCCACATCGGTGATGTTAACCATAACATCTCCGGTTGTACTATATTTAGTACCATTGACCTCGTGAAGGCCTATCAGCAAATTCCGGTTGCGGCCGACGATATTTGCAAAACGGCTATCATCACGCCCTTCGGTCTTTACGAGTTCAATTACATGACTTTTGGTCTGGTTAATGCAGGCCAAACTTTTCAACGATTCATCGACGAGGTAGTACAAGGCTTGGACTTCTGCTTCGCATACGTCGATGATATCCTGGTGTACTCACGCGATTCCTCCCAGCATTCTGAGCATCTCCGTATCCTCTTCAAGCGTCTTGAAGACTACGGAGTCGTCATCAACGTATCCAAATGTGTTTTAGGTGTCCCTGAGGTAACTTTCCTCGGATACCTCATATCTGCTGATGGAACGCGTCCACCAACTGAGCGCATTCAGGCCCTCCAGGAGTTTCCTCTCCCCAAGACCGTACAAGGACTCCGCCGCTTCCTCGGGATGGTCAACTATTATCGACGATTTTTGCGTGACGCTGCAAAATTGCAAGCACCGCTGGTCAATGCGATCGTTGATTCCCACGGAAAAGGCTCAACTCCGGTCACTTGGACGCCTGAGCGCGAAAAATGCTTTATGGCCTGTAGAGATAGCCTATCGGCTGCTGCTCTTCTGGCCCACCCTAAGCCAGATGCTGTTTTAGGTCTGTTCACCGATGCATCAAATGCTCACGTGGGTGCCTGCCTCCAACAGAAAGTTGGCGATGCTTGGGAACCTTTGGGTTTCTTCAGCAAAAAGCTGAACGCCCGACAGACCCAATGGCCAGCATACTACCGAGAACTTCTCGCAATCTATGAGAGCGTCCAACATTACCGGCACGTTTTGGAAGCTCACAACTTCACCATTCACACCGACCACAAGCCGTTGGTGTACGCTTTCTCGCAGCGTCGTGAGAGACTTCCACCGGTACAGTTGAACCAACTCTCATTTATATCTCAGTTTACCACGAACATTGTTCATGTAAAGGGGGTAGACAACACCGTAGCGGACACCATGTCCCGCATTGAAACAATCAGTTTCGAAACCGATTACTCTGCCCTCACAATTTGCCAAGACCTCGACGACGAGCTGAAGAAGTATCGTAACGATGCAAATTCGTCTCTTAAATTAGAGGACGTCGTTGTCCCTGGCACTACCACTTCTTTGGTCTGCGACATGTCGACTGGACGACCGCGACCATTCGTTCCGGTGCCAATGCGACGGAAAATCTTTGACCAGCTGCATAACCTGAGTCACCCTGGCTCCAAAGCTACTACACGGTTAGTCTCCGAACGATTCGTTTGGCCAGGTTTTGCCAAAGACTGCCGTCATTGGTGCCAAACCTGCGTGGCTTGCCAGAAAAGCAAGGTGACTCGGCATACGCAATCGCCGCTCGGACATTTCTCCAGCCCCACTTCTCGACTCAAACATGTCCACATTGACATAATTGGTCCTCTACCATCTTGCAATGGTTACCAGTATTGCCTTACTGCCATAGACCGCTACACTCGGTGGCCCGAAGCGTGGCCTATGCACGGCATAACTGCAGAGGAAGTAGCGAGTACCTTTCTGGCTGGCTGGATTTCCCGTTTTGGCGTTCCTTCCATCATTACCACCGACCAAGGACGCCAATTCGAATCTGATTTATTCAGACGCCTTACTGACATGTGCGGAACGAAACGCATCCGCACTACCAGTTACCACCCGTGTGCCAATGGCCTCGTTGAGCGCCTGCACAGGCAACTGAAGGCATCAATAATGTGTCACGATGACACCTGGTTGAGCGCTTTGCCTCTCGTATTGTTAGGAATGCGCTCAGCTTTTAAAGAGGATTTGCAGGCAACCGTTGCAGAACTACTGTACGGAGAAACTTTGCGACTTCCTGGAGAACTATTAGTTCCTGCTGCACCAACTGGCTACGAGGACCCGACGGATTTCGTTGTTAAATTAAGACAACACATGTCCAAATTGCGTCCCACTCCAGCCTCTCAGCACACCAAGCCGGTCCCTTTCATTTTTAAGGACCTTGCTACGGCATCACATGTCATGCTCAGAGACGACACTGTTCGGCGTTCTCTACAGCAACCTTATACTGGCCCTCACAAAATAAATTCTAGGGCTGACAACGGAAAGACATTGTCGATCCAGGTTAAGGGCAAGCAGATGACGGTAAGTGTTGACAGAGTAAAGCCAGCGTTCGTTGAACATCCAACTTTTACTGGACAACCTGCTCCGGCACCAGTAGCACCACCTGTGTTTGTGCCTCCACCGGTGCAATCCGCACCTGCTCCAGTTTCCTTTTCTCCACCATTACCATCTGCATCACCACCTCCTTCCTCATCTAAACCTGAGTATACCACTCGGTCAGGTCGTAGAGTGCACTTTGCGAAACCTTTCGACCTCTAATTTTCTTTCATTCTTTCTCCACGGATTCTCCTTCTCCGTAGGGGGGTGATGTGGCGTTCAGATACGGAACTCCACGTGTTTGTCTATGACAACTATTAACGACACATTGACTCGACAGTTTTGACACCTTGAGAGACGAACAATTGAAGATGGTTTGTCGATTCTCCACGCGCCCGGCATTGCCGCAAGATATATTTTCTGCGTGCTCTGAGCTAATACTGTTACCACCTAATTGTAACCAATGTAAATACTTATCCAACGTGAATAAACAGAAGACCATTGTTATATACACCTACACCATCGTTTGATTGAAGTGAACCATATCACCCATCATCCAACCACCAGCGAAGCTCAACATATATAGTATACCTAAATATATGGACAAATAGATATGTGGTGCTCACGCGCCATATACCTAAAATCTCTATGTTGATTCAACAGTAGCCGGGCGCGATAACTCTTAGGCTGGTATTCTAGAATGATGCTCGAGCGATAATCAGTACTTGAGCACAGATTTGACTCTGTCAGTTCATACAAATATCGCTACTCAAGCATTGATAATCAGTACTTGAGCACAGATTTGACTCTGTCAGTTCATACAAATATTGCTACTCAAGCATTGATAAAATCAGTACTTGAGCACAGATTTGACTCTGTCAGTTCATACAAATATCGCTACTCAAGCATTGATAATCAGTACTTGAGCACAGATTTGACTCTGTCAGTTCATACAAATATTGCTACTCAAGCATTGATCAACACTTGAACATCATTCTAGAATACCTCAGTCATCCCCTTTACCTTCCATCTTCAAATTCACTTCTAAATATATATAACTCAAAGGTGACTGACTGACATAGTGATCTATCAATGCACAGCCCAAACCACTGGACGGATTGGGCCGAAATTCGGTATGCAGGTAGATGTTATGATGTAGGCACCCGCTAAGAAAGGATTTTGATTAATTCTACCCCCAAGGAGATAAAATAGGGGATGAAAGTTTGTATAAAACTTTGTCAATTTTAAACCGATCGGGCTGAGACTTTGCATGCATAAAGCTGTAGCCCACATGGGTGAAACCGCGAGGAACAGCTAGTTATATATATTCTACTATTCTTATCTATTTCATTTTCATTACAGAAGTTCAGTGCAGTAGGTACAGCATTAACCGTTTGGGGTCAACACTGTGATGCTACCACGGCCAGGCTGGCTGCATGCTGTGGCTTGTTGCAGCTGAGACGAGATGACTTGAAAAGGCTGTGGATGACATCTCGTACACATCATTATGCCCTGCAGATGTTAACTGACATGTAAGTGACCATGTGCACCATTAAAATCAAACACTGCACACTACTGCCTTAGACAACTTGATACAAATGAACAATACTGCCTTCCTACATGATTATTCATTGAAGTTTTGGACATAACTATAGTTCCACATAGCATGATATAGGCACATCAGCATCAAGCTACTCGTCTATTCCTATAAGTCATGTACTTATACGTGCATGTGAGGGTAGAATAATAAAACAAGATAGTCTGGAGTTGTCAACCTAGCTTGTGTTTGTGCCCAGCAATATAACAGTTTTAAGTGAGTATTTATAATAGTGGCGCTGAGTGAAAATCAATTAGAAAGGGAATTGTTGGCTGAAAGTGAAAGTGGCTTAATCTCTATCTATAATTATATATTCCAAAATTTAGTTAGTAAGCTGTTGTCCAAATAAAATAAAATGAAAAGTGAATTTTAACATTATTAGGGACAGATAAAAAACAATAAAATAACTACGGAATTTGAAGTTGCACATGGATGAATAGAAACTTTGCCAGTTCCAAACTTTGAGTACCAATGAATTTTCTTTTTATTATATTTGCCTCTACACTCTGTATAAGCATCCACGGAGGTCAATTAAGCTATGGTGACTTTTGTTACAATGCTAGCTTACTATAATTATCCACAGTGAGCGTGTAGTGGTATCGGAAAGGGAAGCCCGCGAGTTCATAGCAGCGGGGCGCGTGTTGGCGTGTGCGCACACCCTCAACGCGGCGCTGGCCACCGCCTCCACTACTCTGTCCCACGTCGACGCTCTCAACGCTACACGACATCATTTGGAGGTAGGTGTTGTTATTAAAGTTGTCATATGAAGTCATTGTCCCCTCCCATACGAAATCGGTACTATGTCACTGCTCGTTTTCTTTTTTTCTCTTCTAAATCTATAAATAATCTGAATCTAATATTTCTGGACGTATTTTGTTATGGAGATAGTCAAAAGTCAAGTCAATTTTTATTTATTCAATAGGATACATTGTGATCACTTTAAAACGTCAAACTTAAAACTAGCTCCGCCTGTTCCAACCTCCTTACGCCGGCAAAAGAACAGGCAAGAAACGCCCGGCAGGTAATTTTTTTGGCGCGATCACATTGACAATTTTATTCTTATTACAAATTGATTGAATTGGAGCATGTTCACTCCCAAGCTTTTTTCAAGTCCCCATCGTCCCTCGTTGCAGTTCCAAACGCTAACATGGTGTTCCCCGTCCCCAGGCCAAGAAGCGTTCGCTAGTGGACGTGATAGTGCGGCGGGTGAGCGACGCCGTGTACCGCGGCGAGCGCGCGCCGCTCGCCCGCGCCGTCTCCGCGCGCCGCCGCACCGCGCTCCTGCTGGCGGGTGCGCCGGCCCTTTATAACTAGAACAAAATAAACTTGAGAGGTGTCAAGGGACACCCTTTCGATTAATACAAGAGAAAAACGAAACAAAAAAATAAAAAAAATTAAAAATATTTTTTTTTTTTTTAGAATGACGGAACGAACTATAACAAAAAGTGTCGTTACAATTTTTGGTCTTAATTTTTTTCATCTAGCCCCCTTTCGTAACGCGCGATGAGGAACTTCGTTCCAATAAATTGTCATTTTAACATAAAAAAAACCGGCCTAGTGCGAGTCGGACTTGCGCACCAAGGGTTCAATGAGTCAATTCAATTTATTCAATAGGATACATTGTGATCACTTTAAAACGTCAAACTTAAAACTAGCTCCGCCTGTTCCGACCTCCTTACGCCGGCAAAAGAACGTGCAAATAACGCCCGGCAGGTAACTTTTTCGGTGCGATCATATTGACAATTTTATTTTTGTTACTAATTGTATCGGTACAATTTCACTACAACCACAAGTTATTTTATCATCCCAATAGTCTGATATTTTTAACCGACTTCAAAAAAGGAGGAGGTTCTCAATTCGGTCGGTTTTTTATGTATGTACATTGTACACCGATTTCGCTGAGGTTCCTGAACCGATTTACGTGATTCTTTATTTGTTTGATGCGGAATAGTTTCGAATTGGTCCCATAAAAATATAAAGAATATAATATAAAATCGTTTCCCCTACAGAACTAACAAAAAGCGAAGAGGTCACCGACGCGTACCTCCAGGACATAACGCCGGAGTTCGAAGCGTCTCTCACTGAAGAGGACAAGACGTTTGAGACCACCGTCATGATATCTCTGGAGGCGCTGGGAGTTCTGGAGCAGCTGAAGGAAGCTACTGAGGCGAGCATTCTTATCATTTCAAGTGATCTACCTCCCTAAAGTTAAGAGTCTGTCGCCAAGCACCTATTGATGTGTTCTGGCAGCCCCATTCCCAATCCAGGTGTTGCGTGAAGCCACCTTCGACCACATTGTCACTTAACACGAGGTGAACTGTGACCTGTTGTAAGAAAAAAAAGCAATAAGAAAAAGAAAAATGTAGCATCAGGCTACATCTAGATCTAGATTGGGAACTAGTTGTCAAGTAAGGCTGCCGGTACACACCGATGAGCGAAGCTTGGCGACAGATTTATAACTTGAGGGTAGGTAACTAGCGAGACGTTATACACTACCAAGCTATTTACATCAAAAATGACATACATTCTGCTATTATATGACTGGTTACGTGACAGATACAATATCAAATGGCATTTAAGGGGTACAATGACGTCACTCAGATGCAGTGCTTCAATATGGCGGCTTGCGCTTTACAGAAGTTTTCTTTAGTAACAATTCCACCTTGCATATGATTACGTATGCTATAATAATTATATTATGTGTTGTGTCTGATCTCATATTTTATGATTAAATTTTTACAGAAATTCAAAGTCCAAATCCAGAATGAATTGCTTGAGGTAATTGATTCTGTTTCCCGTCGCATCATCGACGAGGGTGACGTCGAACCCGACGTCGAGTGTGAAGAGGATGACGAGATACCCGATGACGATGGCGTGACAGAGTCAGGGCGACCGCTGGCGAGACTTATCACGATATTGGGGGAAGAGTTTAGAGCTTGCGCTTCTAGGAACAGAAGGTAATTTTTGTAAGGGGTGAGCGAGATAGACTTATATGGAGTGACGCGAGAGTGACAGCAACCGAGTCGCCACCGCTGGCGAAGCTTGTTACGGTATTGGAGGAAGAGTTTAGAGCTTGCGCTGCTAGGAACAGAAGGTAATTTGTGTAAGGGGTGAGCGAGTTATATGAGACAGAAACACCACCGCTGACGAAGATTGGAAGTGTCTTTGGCTCAACAAAAGTTAGGTCAATTTATGTGTGCACATGTATGTTGTACTGAATGTACTACGGGGAATGCTCGGAAGAGTTATTTAATATCGTCCAACTGTCGCGGAACTATCACTAAACACCTCATCATCAGAATAAAACTCATTGACACATAAACAAGCTCGGAAATTCCACACAATCTAAGAGGGAGACCTGGTTAGGCCTCAACCAAAACTGGTAGAGTACTGGAAACGTCGACAACCAATGGAAAGATTCTCAAGTGGCAACCGCGAACCAGAGGATGTTCTGTAGGTAGGACCGACGGTTTTGTAAGAGCCGTTCAAGCGGTTCAGTTTAGATGACCAGCAGTGGACGCGTTCTGGCTGAAGCTGAGGACTGGGAACAGGTAGAATAGTAAGTTAGTTGACTCTACTGGTGTTATATGCCCTCGCTTTAATCTTGTATCTCTGGTTGCAGGTTATTGCAGCTGTGGCGGGCGGCGTTACAAAGGCACCGACTGTCAGACACGTGTCTACACACCGAGCAGCAATACTGGAGCGCTGTGCAGCAAGTCGTAAGTTACTCTTGCATGATATTACCGACGGGGACCGATGGGTGAACAACTGACTGTTTTATTCCAGGGTACAAAGCTATATCCATGTCTAATTTCACTCAAATCATTTGAGCCGTCTCAGCGTGAAGAAGGACAAACATACACTTTTACTCACACACATTTGCATTCATAAAATTACTGTGCCTTGACTTTGGCATACCGGAATTTCAGGATAGTTTATTAGATAAATGTATGGGGAGGACAGAAAGAACCTAAGAATGACAGGCCATTTTCGGGGGGAACAGCTACCCTTTTTTGCTACTTTCTCAGTCTGTTACTTCGTTTATTACCTCTCTCATAGAAAATTTAATGCATGAATTGGAATGCGTTATCAATATTATCGTTATCGTTTTCGTTATCAATAATTTCTCAGTACTTCTTTTTTAACAGTTTAATCATTTGACTATAAGTCAGCTGATGTGAAGTGGCGATACAGTCGATGATGGCGCCACGCTTCACCTGAATTGAGAACTGGCTCTCAAATGGGGCTACTGATATTTCCATGTCAAAGCGCGATGAGACATACTGAGCTCATTTTTAACCAACTTCAGAAACGGAGGAGGTTCTCAATTCGACTGTATGTTTTTTTTATGTTTGTTACCTCAGAACTTTCGACTGGGTGAACCGATTTTGATGATTCTTTTTTTATTTGAAAACTGGTGCTTCCCGTGTGGTACGATTTAAATACTCCAGTTCTGACAATGGCATCCATTAGAAAACCTTTGAAGGCGGTTTTTTTGGCTTGCAAAGTTGCTTATTAAATTAAGACCCAAGTTTTGCCTCATTTTACAACTTATTTTTGTTTTTTTTTTGTCCTTATAGCTGCAGCTGCTGCTGACAGAGTACCTGGAGATAGAGAGTGTAACATCTGCGGCGGCGCAGCGCACCGCGGCTGCCGCCGACACCGAGGCGCTGCGCCTCGCGGACTACTTCGGCAAGCGGCGGCCGCAGCGCAGGCGCGCCGAGCTGTTCAAGTTGGCAGGTGGGCCTAAGGGGGTATTGTACGGGGTGTAGCGGGGGGAGTACTGTGCGGGGTGTAGAGGGGCGAGTACTGTGCGTGGTATCAGGTGAGGGGCCTAGAGGGGTACTGTGCGGGGTACATGAGGTGGAGTATTGTGCGCGGTGTAAGGGGGGAGTACTGTTTCTATATCCCAATTGTGCACAGCCAATCAGGAGAAATCTTATTAGTTTGTTAGAAAATATCGGACTATTTAGATGACAAAAGTAGTTTGGGATTGTATGTAGTGAACTTGCTCCAATTCAATCAACTAGTAGCAAGATAAAAATTGTAAATGCGATCGCGCTAAAAAAATCCTACTAAATAAAGATATTTTAAATTTTGTTTTTTTTTTAAATGTTGTGCGGGGTGAATTGGGGGGAGTATTGTGCGGGGTGTATAGCGCGGGCCTTGTGTTGCAGAGGGCGGCGGGCTGGCGCTGGGCGCGGCGCGGCGCGCGGCGCACCCGCTCGTGTGCCGCCCGCACCCCGCGCACCTGCACGCCGCGCTGCCGCCGCTGCAGGCGCTGTGCGCGGACATCGAGCCGCGCGCCGGGTAGGGGCCGCGGCCGCGCGCGCCGGCCCGGCGGCGGCGTACTCACGGGCGTGTCTGTCGGCAGCGGCGGCGAGTGCTCCCTGCGCGCCTTCCTGGCGGACTACGTGCGCAGCGGCGAGAGCGAGCGCCTGGCGCGGGAGGCGCGCGCCGCGGTCGCGGCCGCCGTGCACGCGCCCGGCGCCTGGCGCGAGCGCGCCGACCTGGCGCCAGGGGACCCGTGCGTACCTACTGCCTCACTCTAGCGCGTGCCTCCTGCGGCTCCGTGCGGCGGCGGCGGCGCGGGGCGGGTGCGTACCTCCTGCGGCTACAGTAGGCGGCGGTGTCCCGCAGGCGCGTGGTGTTCCTGTGCTGCGCGGGCGCGTGGCGCGGCGTGCGTGCGGCGGCGGCGGCGCGGGGCGGGTGCGTACCTCCTGCGGCTACAGTAGGCGGCGGTGTCCCGCAGGCGCGTGGTGTTCCTGTGCTGCGCGGGCGCGTGGCGCGGCGTGCGTGCGGCGGCGGCGCGCGCGCGGCGGCTGGGCGGCGGCGCGGCGGGCGCGCGCGCGGCGCTGGCGGCGCTGGCGGCGGCGGGCGGCGCGGCGCACGCGCGGCTGGCGCCGGCGGCGGCGCGCGCGCTGCGCTGGCTGGCCGACGACGACATCGTGCGCTTCCTGCAGGCGCTGCCCAACTGGCGCGCCGTCGGGGGAGCCGCCGTGGACGCGCAGGTGAGACCCGCGCCCCGTGCACGTTATTTGCAACGCGAACGCATTTTGCACGGTCCGCGCGTACGCTGCGGACGGCCGTTCTCGGCGGTCTTCAGCGTGCGTGCCGTGGTATTTCTTTCCGCGCGTCTTCTTTTTTGATACAGTGTTCGTTCGTAGAATCCCATAGGTTTTATATGTAAGGTACATTTCCGGAAGAAACTTCGTATGAAATTTTTGTACATAAAAACTAACTGAGATGGCGCAACGATCCAAAGTGAGTCTTGGCCTCCGATAACAAAAGACGCCACTTTGGCCTGTCCTGCACCACCTCCTGCCAGTCCTCCACCTGGAGTGAGCGCAAGTTCTTCGTGACTTCGTCTTTCCAGCGATACCTGGGACGGGCGACCGGGCGACGGCCACTCGGCCGTCCCAAGTATGCTTGTTTGACCGCACGATCCTCTCCCATTCTTTCAAGGTGGCCGAGCCAGCGAAGTGTGTACGCTTTTATCTCGCCGATGACGCTCGGCTCGGCCACCAGTTCTTCAACTGACTGTACTGGACCCAAAAATTTTCTTAGCACCTTCCTTTCTGTAACTAAGAGCTTCTGTTCCTATTTGTATTTGTAGTTATTGTATTTTTATTTTTGTTTTTTTATATTTTTTTTGTAAAATTAATTTTGTGTGAAATACCCTCACTTTGGACTACAGGGACATTATGTTACAAGTTGTATAACTACATATTTGCGCTGCCGTCTATGGTCTTCTGCAAGAGCTTACCGCAAAATATATTGTGCGGTCTTGCAAAAATGTATCACTACAAATCACTTCAATCACTACATATTATGAAACAAAGTCCACCGCTGCGTCTGTCAGTTTGCTCGCGATAAACTCAAAAACCACCGATTTTCATGCTGCTAGATAGAGTGGTTCTCTAGGAAGGTTTGAAAAAAATCAATCTCATCGGGTTTTGCCGCCTAGGCCCGCTTCTACTCGGAAACTGGCGTGTGTTTAGCCCTCTTTCGCGTTTTACCCTTCTTTTGGTCCTCCCTCCGTTGCAGGAGCTGAAGCAGGCGTACGAGCGCGAGGCGGAGATCCTCGGGTCCAGCCTCGGCGACGGCGCCGTCACTCGCAAGGAGATCATCGCGCAAGTCAACACGCTCGCCGACATCGCGGTGCTCTGCGAGTCTATGGTAAGGGGGATATTAAGGAGGGACAACCAGGTTATTTTTATTACTTCTTACAGGTTAGCGTTTGATCACAAGTCACCTGATGTTAAATGAAGATGTGGTCGAAGATGGCGCCACGCTGCACCTGGATTGGGAACTGGCCAATAACAATCGCAAGTTCCCTGCTTTCTGTCATCTAAATATTCTGATATCTATACATATAATAAATCTGTAACTCATCACTGTCTGTACATTGAAGATAAATGAGAAAAACTTTTACTGGGGGCCTTTATTAACGCAATAGAACCCAAAACAATGGTTTTTAGAATTTTTGTCTGTTTGTCTGTTTGTTTGTGCGCGCTAATCTCAGAAACGGCTTAACCGATTTGGATGCGGTTTTCATTATTATATTGTGGTTTTCTCCACTTAACATTTAGTGTTTGTTTTATTTCAATCGGTTCATAAATAAAAAAGTTATATCAATTTAAAGCATCACGTCGGAAATTTGGTCGAGTCGATTAGATTATTATAGCCCGGATAGCATATAGGTTCCTTTTTAACCCGGAAAAAGATTCTTGCGGGAATATTCTGATATTTATAATAAGTTTTACTAGTAATTTAGTTTTATATGGACTTCAAAATTTGCTATCGACAAGTCTTGAATTTCAATTTCACGTGTATGTTTTGCCAATAAAATCACTTGATTTTATTGACAAAACATACACATCATTGATCTTTGAAAGATTTGCTAACTTTATTGAGCCTAGTAGTGGGGACAGGAAGTCGACCTTTTTTTTACAGTATTAATTTTCTTTTTGAAGCTATTAACATTTAGGCGTATGTACATTAATAGTAACAATATGGTTATGTCCTCAGGATTGGCTTGCAGAAAACGTCCGCAGCTTACCGTCGATGGTATCTAGTGGCGGCGGCAACAAAGCGTCCGACAAGTTTGTGCAAGAAATGGAGAGCGCCGCCGCGATGTTCGACGAGATATCGCACAAGTGTCTGCTGCTGCTGCACTTGGAGGTACGTCTCTATGAATAGTAGAAACAGGGTTATCTAGGTTTACTTTTTGCAATTTTGCTAAGCGTTTTGAACACCAAACTTGCTGATCTTTCTTTTTTTATTAGTTCTAGGCCAGCATTTGACACAGTCTCACCTGAAGGTAGGTGATGACGAGGTCGATAATGGAGCAAGCTTGCCTAGAAGTCACCTATTCACTCTTGACTCGCCTTTTGTTTATGTTTTTTTTCACGTATTGCACACGATATTTATATTTTTTTTTTTTGGTTTTTAATGTTTGTCCGTATGTCCCCAGCTCCGCATCGAGTGCTTCCACTACCTCGGGCAGGAGGAGGCGGCCGAGGCGGAGGAGGAGGCGGGCGGCGGCGCGGCGCGGCTGGCGCGCGCGCTGCTCGCCTTCCACGAGCACGCCGCCGCCGTGCTGGCGCCGCGCCGCCTCGCGGTCGGTACATACTGCAGCCGCTAGCTCCCACTACCTGCGGCAGGAGGAGGCGGCCGAGGCGAAGGAGGAGGCGGGCGGCGGCGCGGCGCGGCTGGCGCGCGCGCTGCTCGCCTTCCACGAGCACGCCGCCGCCGTGCTGGCGCCGCGCCGCCTCGCGGTCGGTACATACTGCAGCCGCTAGCTCCCACTACCTGCGGCAGGAGGAGGCGGCCGAGGCGGAGGAGGAGGCGGGCGGCGGCGCGGCGCGGCTGGCGCGCGCGCTGCTCGCCTTCCACGAGCACGCCGCCGCCGTGCTGGCGCCGCGCCGCCTCGCGGTCGGTACATACTGCAGCCGCTAGCTCCCACTACCTGCGGCAGGAGGAGGCGGCCGAGGCGGAGGAGGAGGCGGGCGGCGGCGCGGCGCGGCTGGCGCGCGCGCTGCTCGCCTTCCACGAGCACGCCGCCGCCGTGCTGGCGCCGCGCCGCCTCGCGGTCGGTACATACTGCAGCCGCTAGCTCCCACTACCTGCGGCAGGAGGAGGCGGCCGAGGCGGAGGAGGAGGCGGGCGGCGGCGCGGCGCGGCTGGCGCGCGCGCTGCTCGCCTTCCACGAGCACGCCGCCGCCGTGCTGGCGCCGCGCCGCCTCGCGGTCGGTACATACTGCAGCCGCTAGCTCCCACTACCTGCGGCAGGAGGAGGCGGCCGAGGCGGAGGAGGAGGCGGGCGGCGGCGCGGCGCGGCTGGCGCGCGCGCTGCTCGCCTTCCACGAGCACGCCGCCGCCGTGCTGGCGCCGCGCCGCCTCGCGGTCGGTACATACTGCAGCCGCTAGCTCCCACTACCTGCGGCAGGAGGAGGCGGCCGAGGCGGAGGAGGAGGCGGGCGGCGGCGCGGCGCGGCTGGCGCGCGCGCTGCTCGCCTTCCACGAGCACGCCGCCGCCGTGCTGGCGCCGCGCCGCCTCGCGGTCGGTACATACTGCAGCCGCTAGCTCCCACTACCTGCGGCAGGAGGAGGCGGCCGAGGCGGAGGAGGAGGCGGGCGGCGGCGCGGCGCGGCTGGCGCGCGCGCTGCTCGCCTTCCACGAGCACGCCGCCGCCGTGCTGGCGCCGCGCCGCCTCGCGGTCGGTACATACTGCAGCCGCTAGCTCCCACTACCTGCGGCAGGAGGAGGCGGCCGAGGCGGAGGAGGAGGCGGGCGGCGGCGCGGCGCGGCTGGCGCGCGCGCTGCTCGCCTTCCACGAGCACGCCGCCGCCGTGCTGGCGCCGCGCCGCCTCGCGGTCGGTACATACTGCAGCCGCTAGCTCCCACTACCTGCGGCAGGAGGAGGCGGCCGAGGCGGAGGAGGAGGCGGGCGGCGGCGCGGCGCGGCTGGCGCGCGCGCTGCTCGCCTTCCACGAGCACGCCGCCGCCGTGCTGGCGCCGCGCCGCCTCGCGGTCGGTACATACTGCAGCCGCTAGCTCCCACTACCTGCGGCAGGAGGAGGCGGCCGAGGCGGAGGAGGAGGCGGGCGGCGGCGCGGCGCGGCTGGCGCGCGCGCTGCTCGCCTTCCACGAGCACGCCGCCGCCGTGCTGGCGCCGCGCCGCCTCGCGGTCGGTACATACTGCAGCCGCTAGCTCCCACTACCTGCGGCAGGAGGAGGCGGCCGAGGCGGAGGAGGAGGCGGGCGGCGGCGCGGCGCGGCTGGCGCGCGCGCTGCTCGCCTTCCACGAGCACGCCGCCGCCGTGCTGGCGCCGCGCCGCCTCGCGGTCGGTACATACTGCAGCCGCTAGCTCCCACTACCTGCGGCAGGAGGAGGCGGCCGAGGCGGAGGAGGAGGCGGGCGGCGGCGCGGCGCGGCTGGCGCGCGCGCTGCTCGCCTTCCACGAGCACGCCGCCGCCGTGCTGGCGCCGCGCCGCCTCGCGGTCGGTACATACTGCAGCCGCTAGCTCCCACTACTCCCCAGTTACAATGCCTTGTCCCCCGCAGTACGTGATGGAGGGTGTCGGCGAGATGATGTCGGCGGCGGTGGTGTGGCGCTGGCGCGGCGCGGGCGGCGGGGGCGGGCGCGGCGCGGGCGCGCGGCTGGCGGCGCTGCGGCACTGCCTGGCGGCGCTGCACCTGCCGCACGACGGGCTGCACCGCGCACACGCATACCTGCATCTACTGACCTGCTCGCCGGAGGTACGACACTATAGTAACAAAGAAAAACAAAATCCAACGTAGAGCGATCCGAATTGTCGATGACCCCCAGCTCTCGGACCGCCTTGAGCCGCTGAGCCTTCGCAGGGACATTGTCTCGCTGTGTATATTCTACCGAATATACTCGGAATGCTCGGAAGAGCTATTCAATCTCATCCCTCCATCACGGTTCTACCACCGATCATCTCGTCATCGGAACAAAGCTCATCCACACATTATCGAGTCCTGGAAATCCCACACCTCGCGATTTATGCGCTCCTTTCTCCCGCATACTTGCAAAATATGGAATGAGCTTCCCCCACTAGTGATTCCGCTGTGCTACAGATTGCAATCCTTCAAGATGGGTGTAAAAAGAGTTCTTAAAGGTCAGCAACGCATCGGCAACTCCCCTGGTTTTGCAGATGTCCATAGGCGACGGTGACCGCTTTCCATCAGGCGGGGCCGTCTGCTTGTTTGCTAATATTACATAAAAAAAAACAAAAAAAACATTGTCCTCATCAGCCTGTATCACTCAGTCCACTGCTAAACATAGGCCTCTCCCAAGATACGCTACTGAGCCCGGTCTTCAGCTCCTCATATCCAACTACAGCTGGCAACCACTCGACGCAAGTCGTCGCAGAGCGTTCTACACTACGTTTAACATGAATCTTCGTATTGCAGGAAATAATAACATCAGTTCGAGAGAAAGGTGCTCAGTTCTCCGAGTTAGAGTACTTGAACGCATTCAAGGTAAATCATTTTTCCTTTTTCTTCATTTACAGGGTTGCGTTTGACTACTAGTCACCTGATGCTAAATGAAGATGTGACAAAGGTGTGCGTCACACCTCCACCGGAATGAGACAATCTGTGAATTTATCGACCGATTATTTATTAATTTGTTATACTTCAGTTATGATACTGACACCCAACAGATTCAATAAAGATAAAGATAAAGATAAAGATAAAGATAAATTTATTTCACAAAAAGTAATTACTAGAAACAGATACAGAAAATCACTTAATCAAACAATATATTCTACTTAGTAAAAGTTTAACGATGGACCCCAAACTAAGCACGAGGCCTGTATTTTGGGGCCCGAGTGCAACTTTACCAGAGACCAGGTATAGTAGGCTAATTTAATAAGTTGACACAATTTGTGGAAAGACCCCAAGTGGGTCTGCGTTACAAAGGAAAAAATAAAATAAAAAACAGAAAGACTAATTATGAAACTAATAAAAGTAGGTAAATTTAAAATTATGTGTAAATGAGTGTGGAGATGTGTAAATATGTGTTATTGATGGTGAGTAAGTGTGTGCGTAAGAGTGTGTTTGTGATGTGTGTGTGGAAAATGAGTGTCCTGTGTAAAATTGAGGAATAAGTGTGAGAGTAAATGTGAGAGTGTGATGTGTTTGTTGGAGGGTATGTATTGGGTGATGTGAGAGTAGTGCGCGCTTATTAAATGAGATCTTCAGTCTCTACATACGAAAGTTGGAGAAGCAATTCTCTTATTCTTCTTTTACATGCAGATACTGAGAGGTTTTTAATGTCACATCTTTTGCTTACTTTGTTATAAGTGTTGGGCAGTGCGTAAGCAGGGCTACGTCTGGCTAGAAGAGACTTGGCAGGAGGAAGTGGAATTCTGAAGGCGCGCCTGTTCATTATCTCGTCATGATTTGTTAAACTCTTAAGGTTTATGTGAGTTTTTAGGGTAGCGTTGAAAATGAAAAGCTGCCGGACACGTAATACTTTAAATTCAGTGTAAAGAGAGTCAGTAGAGAAACGAAAGGGTTTCCGCAGTATTACTTTTAAAAGAGCCCTTTGAGCCCTCTCTATATCTATAAAATGGCTTTTGCCAGCACTACCCCAAACCGAGATGCAATACTGCATGATCGACTGACATAGCGCCAAATAGACCTGCCTTAACAGCGGGATCGGTGAGCAGTCGCGAAGATTCTTCATAATGTATATAAGTTTACGAGTGCGTGCAGAAAGGTCAATGATGTGTTGCTTATAGGTCAAGTTTTCGTCTATGGTCACACCGAGATATTTTATACAATCTGTGCGGTTTATGGAGTTGCACGTGCAATGTGAAGCAAAACGAGAATTATCGTCAGTGCAGCAATGAATCTTCAGGTCTTTGTCAGCGGGAGGATGAGAAACACTAGTTTTGGAAAAGGCAATATACTTCGTCTTTTTGGTGTTCAGGGTGAGTAGGTTCCTATCTAGGGCCTTTGCGATATCAGAAAGACCTTCTTCTGCTATGCTGTAGACACAGCTGGCAACCACTCGTATAATAGATACAACAATAGAACAATTTAGTTGGAAATAAATAGTATGTAGTTGGATTGTTAATTTTTAAAAGAAATATCTATCTAGACTACACAATCTACACATGTTCATAACTAAAGATATAATGTGGTATTTGGTTCCTCCTTTAGTGTGTGATTTTTTCTTCATTATTTTTAATCTGTCAATACATTTTTATCTTGTAAATACTTTTTTGTTTTTTGTTCCAAGTTACTTCAACTTACTTTTTTTTTACTTACAGGTTATCGGCGCGCGCCGCGGCGTTTCTGCCAACGATATGAAGCAACGGCTGAAGGAGCTCTCTGCAGCTTTAGGGCATGTCGGGGTCACAGTTTAAAGTATTGAGCTTTCACTTGAACACTTAATCCAAACAGAAACGACCCATAACTATTCTATGTTCCTTCTTGGCAAGGTGTGAGAATGAAGTGCATTATTTAATTCACAAAAGTATTTAGATATAAGAGGAATATTACTTTATACAATGTACATTTCGTTATAAATATTTTAATCAATAAATTATTTAATCCTAAAAGTTGTTTATTTGTTCATCTGTTTCACGAAAAATATTAATTGTAGTGCTTGTTCCTCACATTCTAGACTAGTATTCTTTATCATAATAATCTTATCATAATCTCATCTTATTATGATTCGTATATTCTAAGTACAATCATACAATGGGATAGTCCCTAATATTGGTGGATTACGTGTTCGTTAATGTGTACGAGTGTGGGAAATTGAAATAAAGTTGTGAAAGTGACTTTTCGAGTTGCTCCAAAAAGTATGTGTAAAGTTTAAGTAAAGCCCCACTACTTTACGTAAACACTATCCTTATCCCTTCATCTCATCATCATCATCATCATCATTTAAACTTGATTCAACTCTCTAAGTTTGAAATATTTTATACTTGACACTGGCAAATACACTAACCGTGTGACGAAAAAAAAAAAAAAAAACTTCATGTTGAGTTCCATTGCCGCCAAAAAGTCACTTGATTGATTTGACATTGACAATTGACCAGTGATGCCAACATAGCTCCTTATTATACCAGATCTAGCTTTTTTCTTCTTTCCAACAAAATATCATAACAAAATAGAAACACTAAAGTCTAAACCCTAGAATGTAAGCCCTTGTTTTTATGTCCTCCCAAATTATCAATACTCGTATGCATAATATTATGTTCTACTTCTGATATGATATGTAAACGAGTAACTTGAATATCATAAATACTGCGTCTTCCTCGTCTTCCTCTTCCGTTGAAGACTTTTTTAGGGATGTGCAGTATTTGGAACCATTTTCAAGTTCTGATAGAACTAACTATATAACAGTAAGTATAAACTTATTTCGGCACTCGGCAATGATAATTGCCAATTAATGATAATTGCTCCAATTCAATCAATTAGTAATAAGAATAAAATTGTCAATGTGATCGCGCCAAAAAAATTACCTGCCGGGCGTTTCTTGCCTGTTCTTTTGCCGGCGTAAGGAGGTTGGAACAGGCGTAGCTAGTTTTAAGTTGACGTTTTAAAGTGATCACAATGTATCCTATTAAATAAAAAAGTTTTGATTTTGATTTTGATTTTGAATTCTTTTATTGTTTTGCACATTTTTAATTTAGCCCAAATCTGAAACCGAACTTGCAACACTGTATGAAACTTTATGCAGGAGCTGAGCTGAGTTTATTTTGTTTTGTCTAGCTTTTTGTTACTTCACTGCCAAAATATCCATTTAAATTCCATTTTATTTCCAACGATTCTACATCACAGCGATGGCAGAGTCAGACTTATCCGAACTAAGAAAACAGTGCATTACGAGTTTGTATTTGTGCACCGAAAACGTATCGAAATATTTGGACAGTGAAAAAGAAGCAGAGTTTGAAAAACTAAAGTCTTACGTGCAAGAGTATTGTACGCAAGAGGCTGAACAAGATGTTGCTATACAAGCTCTGGAGAAGGCCAAGGTATGCATACATTTTCAAGGTTATGTTAAGTGTAAACAAACAAGTGTGTTCAAATTATATAGAACTAGTTGCTCCCCGCGGTTTCACCCGCGTCTTCCCGTTATCCCGCATGAACTTTTTCCGGAATAAAAGGTCTATGTATTAATCCAGGGTATAAGCTATCTCCATTCCAAATTTCATCAAAATCGGTTTAGCAGTAAGGTGATATATGGTAACAAACATTCACACACACACTAACTTTCGCATTTATAATATTAGTAAGATAGCTTTATCTTTTTTTAGTTACACCATTTATAACTCAAAAATGGCTGCATCTGCATCTGAAAATGTTCAAATAATATAGACGCTTACCTAAATCAGTTTTCTTTTACTAACTATTTTGCTCTGGTCTTTTCGTCATCTGCTGGTGATATTTCCTTTTTCGATCCTGAATTTATGCAATGTTTCATTCCTTCTAGTATCAAGAAATTCTCGGCCGCGAAGCACCGTTCACTATAATTATCGCACCCTTTAAGTTTAGGCACATTGACAAGATAGTTCGTCGACATTTTGAAGTCCAGTCTTAACACTTGTGCTCTGCGATAATTATTGCTATCCGTCAAGACACAGTTCCATCACAACTCAAAACAGTCTTTTAACACTTGCTAACTGCAAAATACTGGTTAAAACGACAAAAAAACTATTATTCTGGAGCGAACGGCCAATAACCTAAAATAAAACAATGTTGTATTCTGTGAAACAGTATCGACTGACTTTTATTTTAGTAACAAAAAATACAACACCACATCATAGATGGCAGCACTAGTAGGATTGTTGATATTATTTCAACAGATATTTACACCTAATGAAAAGTTCTTCGACTTCACAGAGAGAAACGGACACAACAAATATAGACTCGTTAGAAGACAGGTTCAAGGCCCACCTTGATTGCATGGCAGGCAATCGGTTGAATGTGAACAATCATCCTTACATGAAAGAGTTCAATAAGAGAGTCGAAAAGGGCTTGCAGAGAAGACGTATGTATTCCTCCAGTTACCGTTGTTAATTTTTAAACAGGATGGCTTACACCTGAAATTAAAAATCGATCCTGATCCTTTATCTGCGGTTTTGGATCGATATGTCATGTCAAATGTAAAAAAAAACAATAATAATTACTGATTTGAAACACATTTGGAAAATCGAGAACGATCAGCTACTTTTGTTGCTGACTACTACCTAATTAACAAAGAAAAATTGCTTGATATTAAAAATATTTTACTGATTTTCAGCAAATCTGGATGAGTCTGACTTAGCTATAACTGAATTACCAGATCAATATGTAAGTATATTAAAATCTGAAATTATTACAATCCATCTATGGCTGGCTTCACAGTTTTTATTTATTTTTTAATCTCGTAAGTTCATCAATTCATCAACAACAAAAAATTTACTGTTCACACCAAACTTTGAAATAATATATGCACTGCATTTCTCTGATCCGCTATTTCCTTATTTCCAGATTGATCCAATAACAAAGAAGCCTATTGTTGATCCAGTGAAGAATAATGTATGCGGTCACATCTATGAGAAAGAAGCTATCTTGAATTTGATTAGAATAAAGGAAAGAACGAAATGTCCAGGTAACATGCATTCAGATGTTAAAATTATTTTAGTAATAACTTCTTTTTTTTTAAATATAAAAGCACTTACCAAGTTTTTAAACGAGACTTATAATTTTAAAATAAAATCTTATAATTACTGTGGGGGCACACGTAATATCTATTTTGGCGTCTTCCCGTTATCCCGCAGGAACCTTTTTCCGGGATAAAAAGTAGCCTATATGTTAATCCAGGGTATAAGCTATCTTCATTCCAAATTTCATTCAGATCCGTTCAGTAGTTTTTGCGTGAAAGAGTAACAAACATCCATCCATCCATACTCACAAACTTTCACGTTTATAAAATTAATAGGATGTACTCCATATTAATTAACACAGATGAAACAGATATGGAGTTCATAAAAATGTGATAAAATAAAAAGTTACCATTCTGCCAGCCAAACCCCTTGATCACAAAATCACAATCACAACCTCATAGTAATATTTTTTTATTTCAGTGGCTGGTTGCGGCAACAGAGGCCCTATCAGGAAAGAGGATCTTCTGTCTGATGAGGAGTTGAAGTTCCGAATGACCATCACCACACATTCCACTATGATACAAGAGAGGTCCATCTTGAACCTTGATGAGAGCCAATGATAACAATGATCATTTTTATTTTATTAACTTTGTATTTTTATACACAAGTGCAAGCGAATTGAAAGCTGTCTCTGGAAAGCGGTGCCGTCACATTGGTGCCGTAGTAAAGCGTTGGCGTTCAAAGGGGGAGGCCTATGTTCAGCAGTGGATTTCTTCTGGCTGATGATGAAGGCGTTGAATGATGTCACTGAAACATTGTCTATACAAAAAAGATGGCACGGCTTCCTATTCATGCCATTTTCGTGACGGCAGCACATTTAAGGCCTCCATGTGACGCCAGCGCTGGTCTTTGAAATCAAAGGTTAAGCACAATATGTGCTCTTACAAACTCTTTATAAGTATTATACATTATTGATAATTTAATTTCTCACAGTGTAGCGTTTGACGAGACGTCACTTGATGTTATGTGACGATGTCTGAAATGCTCAGTCTTTTAAAATTTTCTGATTTAATTTATCAGAACAAATTGCATTTTGATAAATTAGTTTGTAAACTAAGCAAAATAGTTGTTTTTGTCATCTATATTATTTTAATCGTTCTGTGATAAAAATAAACGAAATTTGTTTATCAGATGGTTTAATTTCTCAAAACAAAACTAGAGTATAAATGATGAAAAATCATTTTAGAATAGATAATATTTTATATTCAGCAGGAATCTATAAATACACTAATTACTTACATCATAATATTTAGTAAATAAGTAAAACTAATTACATAATAATTAACAATGCAGTGTTTCAATACCTAAAAATCGAAATTTTTAATTTGTGACATGTATTTTCGAAGGTGAATGTGAATGCGCCCAAAAATTACCTCCCGGGCGTTTCTTGCATGTTTTTTTGACGGTGTGAGGCGGTTGAAACAGTCGTAGCTAGTTTTCAGTTGGTATTTTAAATATTAGTACATAGATAAGAGCTAATTGGATAGTGTGTGTAAAAAAACAAAATGTATTCGACGTTATAGTATTATCTAAATATAATAATATTATGGTAATAATAAACTTTGGTCCACAAAATTATAACATAGCTATTGCTGTAAACATGCTTATTTAAGTAGACTCGTAGTACTTATAATAACACTAAATTTATGAAATAAGTACCTCAAAATATCGCGTGTACGAGACTTAAATTAGAAAGTATCGAATTCTTAAATAGGAAAAGTATCGATAAACACACATTATCTAATACCTAGTTCAGTTTGAATTCTAATCTATTTAAATAAAAACAATAATAAAATTGGTGCTTGCACAAAATGTTATATAATGTTGTGGTAAAACAAAATAAAAACCTTATTGGTGGTATAGTAATGTAGCTGTTGTATCATAACAAAAAAGTTCATCAAACAAAAAGGTTAATTTCATGGAATAAGTACTGGAGAAACGCCCTGCGGCTTCGTCCGCGCCTTCTAGTGTCGAGTGACAAAAAAGCAGACAGCATAAAAACCTCTTCGAAAAAGCACAACTTTTAAAAAGATTGGTAAAGAACTTTCGAGGATTTAAGATTTTGAGCAAACTAACATTACATTTTTATTTTTATACTTAGATAATTTTAAAGCTAAATAATAACTATTTATACATAATAATATAAATATAGTACTTTCAATCTAATTTTAAGTTAAAAGTTCCTACATTTTAGAATATATAACTACCTACCTACTTCACAGAAACTCTTATCTATGGTATTTTGTATTGCATTATTGGTCAACTTATGAAGCAATTTTTTTATGGTTCGCTCTAATTAGCCTGAACACTTATTGGACTTATTGAAATATATCTATATATCTTCAGATCAAAACACTAACGGCCTGAATATCAGCTTTAGACGTAGTGTAAGGACGCCCTGCGACTAGGTGGAGCGACGACGCCGAGTGGCTGCCAAGCGTTGGATGAGAAGAGTCGAAGACCGGGCTCAGTGACGTACTTTGACAGAGGCCTGTGTCCAGCAGTGGGCTGACACAGGCTGATGATGATGAACACTCAGAACAAATAATTGAGACTTTACAAAGCACAAATATTTGTCCTGTAGCTGTACTAAGCAAATACTAAACCTACAAGTTACACAGCTTCGGAAGCAGTTTTATATTTAAGAACTTTATAAGCGATTATTTTAAACTATTAAAAGTGCACTATCGGATATAAACTCTAGGTAGCGTACTTAAAAATAGTGTCAGAAATGGGAATTATTTACCTTACACTAATATTTTGGCTGAATTACATTCCTTACATATTTATTTCATTTTTTTTTCTTTAATTTTTTTGGTTATAGTTTAAGATAAATGTAGACGAAGAAAAGTTAAATATCTGTAAAAAGTCTGCTTTTTTCCACAACCGTTTTTTTTGTTATTCTAATATTGGAACACACACACTAAATGTGGACGAGCCTGCCGTTCTCGTATTGGTCTGTATAGCCACCAACAAAAGTGTTCTTCAAACCCCACTGACACGGTTTGAATCGTCTGTCATAGACGTCTAAGGCCATGTATGTATGTATGTAATATTGGAAACGTTACGTTTTTTTTCTATAAATTAACTAACTTGGTAGGCGGAGGATGCAAATGGCCAATATCCGTTCAAAGAGGGAGCCCTATATTCAGCAGTGAACATCTTCCGGCTGATGATGATGATGAAACTTATTTGGAGAATCCTTTTTATCTTTTTTTTTTATCTTAACTCACTCTGGTAATTTTAATTGAAGTATTTAGTTTTTTAAAAGTTATCAGTAAATGCATGATTGTAAACTTTCTATTGCCGTTAGTAAAGTGAGAAAAAAAACTGTAATTGTGATCACGCACACAAAAAAACTATCTGCCGGGCGTTTCTTGCCGGTGTAAGGAGGTAAGTTTGACGTTTTAAAATGAGCACATCTTGTATACTAAATAAACGTTATGTTTTTATTTTGTCCTACTTTCTTATTACATTAATACAATTCTTTTTTCTTTTATACAAATCATTAAATACTAATTAGCATTACCTAAATAGTATCAAAGTGGCGGAATATAGAATATCAATTTAATTTAATAATAGGTAAGTTTAATTATATTATTTTACACTTAACCACAGTACCTGTGAAACTATATTGTACTTTGAGTATTCCAGTATTGCTATTATTTTGTATGTATCGTAGGTTTCTTACACTTCCCGCTTTTCTGTTGAAATTTTTCCTGAATTTTCTTTGCTATAAACCTCACGGAGCCTGAGACCTTTCCAACGAATGCAAAACCGTGGAAATCGGTTCGTGCGTTCTGGAGTTATAGCGTCAGGAAGGAAAACCCGACTTATTTTTATATAATAGATAAATATCGTTTTTCAATTACGATTCGCACTTTGGTGCATCTTCGGCCAGAACTTAAAATATGGTAATAAGTCACAAAGGTGTGGCAGCCCAGGTGGACTCTGCAAGAGCCCTACCAAAACAAAAATTGACAATGGTATAGTTAGTACTACTCTACTGTCTTACTTTCCCGTTTACTCTACCCGTGTACCCCTCTAAGAGCCCAAGCACATTAGTAACTTTTAGCAGCGACGACGGCTGGTGAAAGTAGCATATGTGCGCGGCCTCTAAATTGCAACAACAATAATCCTCTTAACTTAGTATCTGTATTTTTTTTGTGTTTTTCGTCACATTTCATTTTTAAAATAGTGCAAAATAAAAAAGACTGGTATATAGCTCATCTATACAGACTAAAGAAATTCATCAATTCTTCTTGATCCAAATTACAAGAATTTTTACATTTATGTTTTAGAAAATAGTAGGAAGGTGGTAGGTAAAGATTTTAATAGAAATACATTATGATTATATCGAAATACATAGATGGAATGTAAAATCCAAGATAATAAAAATACCTATGAAGTACTCATGTAACATCTCTTCTTACTAATCTAATAATAAGTTATCATAAAAATAGCGTTTAAATTGCATTAAAAATCTCTAGGAAAGTCGAAGAAGTGACGTCATTAAAATTATGACTAGATATTGGAAATGCCGATTTAGCACGATTCGTTACTTATAAATAGCGTTAAATGCTTGGCAATAGCAGAGCTAAAGCGAACAAGTAAAGGTGCGTCCACATTGACACGACGCTTTCGCGTCACGGTACGTGCGAGGCACGACAATGTGAACACACCGCAGTGGATGGGACTATACCACACAAAATGGCGTCTACCCCTTTTGTAAAAATAGCAATAAGTTTCAATACTTGGCGCACTAGAGCTTTGCATAGCTAAGCAGTGCGAGAAAAAAAAATCACCAATAGGATTACTCTATACTTTGGTGTCGATTCGGTTTTGCATTTTCTAAAACTAAACTAAGTTTGACAAGTAGTATTGCTGTCTTTTTCCAACCACTGAAGTAAAAAAAAAGCATTACTATTAGACCTGTCAAACTTAGTTTAGTTTTAGAGAATGCAGATCCGAATCCACACTATTGACGTACCAGGAGATGGGACTGGTATTGCCGAACGATAGTCCACTATCGATGATTAATCGATAATCGATATCCAACCAGTCGCAACACTACCTATAGGTCTAACGATAGGCCTATCGGTGGTATGGCTTTTTCAGAATGAATACTATAGATAGTTCGGCAACACTATCGGCCGGTACCAATAACATCCACGGTTTGACATAACGGACATCGTCTTTTTTTGGTCCAAATATGAAAGTGCCGGCCAATAAAAAAATATGCTGTATTCCGTTAGAACTTGTCCCCCTGAGTATTCATTATTATGACACCAAAGCTGTAGGGTCATTGTCCTTGGTTTTATTGGAGTTCAAAAATTCAACATCTTCATACATTTTCAGTGAATTTAATAAACAAAAACAAATGATTTGTTCTACCATATTTTTATTTTGAACATCGTTTAGTAAGATACATTGGTTCTTGGACATGTTGATCTTGTTTTGTGTTTTTGAGGATTATAAATAAAATTCACTGAAGATGTTGAATTTTTGAACTCCAATAAAACCAAGGACAATGACCCTACAGCTTTGGTGTCATAATAATGAATACTCAGGGGGACACGTTGGCCAGCACTTTCACATTTGGACCAAAAATGTATGAAATCCCGATGATGTCCTTTGACATTACTTCTATGGAGCTTATGTCTCTCTCTCTCTTATGTCAAAGTTCCATCTCCAGTAGGGAAAACCGCGTATAGCTCGGTTATTGAAACGCGACATATGACGGACGTCGAGTCCTTGGCGTAAAAGCGTCCAAACCAAAAGAGGTCTACTAAAAACGTCAATTTGTCAATTTGTATTTCTCCGGGAGACCCAGCTGTAAAACGCAGTACCTAATGTACCTACTATATACCCAGTACTAAGTCTTTCCAGCCTGGCATTCGCACAAACATCACCATACATACATCAGGCCGACCTACGCCCGATATTAATAATCGATCCTGATCCGTTTTTCGCGGTTTTGGATCGATATGTCAATCCATTTTAGGGGTAAAGCTTGCCAATAGCCGATCCGCGGATTGAATTTGCAATCTCTACATTGAATCTACCCTTGGGAGGACAAATCCATCGACAGATTGGCCTTCTGGACCAAAACGATCGGTAGGAATCCAAAATCGATTTCAATCTGAGATAACAGATCGATTATTAATTTCGAACGTCAGATGACGCCAAGACATCTAACATCCGTCAGAAATAGCCTTGACCACCCCCAAAACACACGCTTCCATATCGCGGCTCAGATCGTTTCGCGATTCGGCGAATTTCTTCAGCGAATCGTGCACCTTCGCCTCTTTGTAGTCCGTCGCTATTTCGTTTTTCTTCGACGTTATGTCCAGAAGCGCCAGCAAGTTTTCCGCGACCTCTATCGGCATTTTCGCGCAGTTCGTGTCAACTAACACGGTTATGTGCTTACCGATTTCCGACTTTATTATCTGGGCGGTAAAGCTCTGCTCGTAGTCGAAGTCCGGTTTGTCCGTGTCGGGAGTTATTTTCTTGAGAGATTCGATCGCGAGGAGAGTGAGAGCGAGGATGGCTTCGTTCTGCATGATAGAATGAGACGCAAGCAGCATGTTGACTAAGCAAGACAAGCAACCGTCCACCTGAAACAATCATTGTAAAGGGGTAAAGTTAACTTATCTGTGAGCGGTTTATTTCACTAGCTGCGCCCCGCGGTTTCACCCGCAACTTCCCGTTATCCCGCAGGAACCTTTTTCCGGGATAAAATGTAGCCTATGTGTTAATCCAGGGTATAATCTATCTCCATTCCAAATTTTACTCAAATACGTTCAGTAGTTTTTGCGTAAAAGAGTAACAAACATACATACTCGCTGTAGCTTGCAGTTTTTCTGATATCCCTCAGAAAAGAAAGCCTGCATTTTCCCGGAATTAAAAGTATCCTATGTCAATTCAACAGGATCTAATGTATCTATTCATTCAGCTGTTAGATACTGACCTGAGAGTTGTAGCAGAGACACACACAAATTTTCAGATGAAAAATACATGCTGAAGCCCTAATGTGACATTTCTTTCCATCTAACGATGAGGAAAGAGATTGCAACACCCCAACAGCTTTACAGAGAGAGAGAGAGAGTCTCTCTGTAAAGCTGGTGGGGTGTAGCAATCTCTTTCCTAGACTAGACTCCACTCACCTGCAGCTCTTATGTGATATCGCTTTCTATCTCAACGACGGAAAAAGACAACACCCCTCTAGCTTTATAAAGGGAGAAAGATGAAAGTAAGAGATAGGAGAGAGAGAGAGAAAAGTGAGTGCGAGAGGGAGACTGGAGTCCACTGACCTGCACGATGCACCGCCAGTGGCGCGAATGGCGCAGTTGTCGAACACACCAGGCGAGTAAACGTAGAGCCTCCGCCGCCGCCCCCGCGCAGAGAGGAGAGAAAGATGGAATAGAAAGAGAGAGGAAGAGGGGAGAGACAGAGAGACTGGAGTCCACTGACCTGCACGATGCACCGCCAGTGGCGCGAGTGTCGCAGTTGTCGCACGCACCAGGCGAGCAGGCGCGGAGCCTCCGCCGCCGCGCCCGCGCACTCCGCCGCGTGCCCCCACCGCGCCACGGCGCGCAGGGCCGCGGGGCACCGCGCCAGCTCGCCCGCCACACCCTCTGGGGGACAAGGGGACAGCAAATACATAGGTCGCTGGCTCATATCCGGCTCGAAGGACCAACATGTACGGGGTCCGGGGAGAGAATTGCAGTGGCTAATTGAAGATTGATTTACACAAATTTTTTGTCTTTTATTAATACACTTTTATTATTAGCTTCACTTGTAACTACTAATTAACTATGTAATCAAATCTTACAAGTCAATTTCAACCTACTTCTAATTGTATTATGTAATCCTGGTGATAATGCAATATTTTGGTATCATCAACCTGATCTGATGATCCAGCCAGAAGGTAGACAGGGGGATCTCTGCAGTGGCTACTTGTAAACCCCTCGAGTTTGGACTCATTTCGTTCGTTTACAGAAGACTAAAAAGTATAAAATATTTTTTCCTTTCTTAGCGGATACCTACATCATAACAGCTACCTGCATGCCAAATTTCAGCCCGATCCATCCAGTGGTTTGGGCTGCGCGTTAATAGATCACTATGTCAGTCAATCAGTCACCTTTGAGTTATATATATTTAGATAAATAAGCGAGTATTGAGTATTAATCCTGTGATGAGTCTTGATTTTCAAACATACCTTGTCCATCAAGCAGCATCCTAATAGCCGCCAACAGTTTGTAAGCGACGTAATGCTCGTTGACGTTAGGCAGTGCGTTCACAAACAGTGTCGCAGCTCGGCCGCTAGCCGCGGCGGTGCGCTTGTTGGCCGCCGGTACGGTGAGGTTGCGCAGCGCGGACAGCACGCCGTGCTGGACCTTAGCTACTGTCGACGCTTCTATAGGGTGCACTGAATCAGGCTCCGATTGGATCTTGATCGAAAAGTTGTGGTAGATTTCGAATATGTCTGGAAAAGAAGACGTTTTTGTGTCGTTGAAGTTTATTTATTTAGTAATAGGCGAGCAGCTGGAGGCTGATGTGCCTCTATCATGCTGTTTTGAATTATAGCAATGTGCAAAAGTGCATTGTAAGGTCAATTCTGTAGCAAGGAAGCATTGTTCGTTCGCGACCACTTGTCCAGTTTGCTTTTAAAGGAATTCACCGAAAGTGCCGGTATAACGTCTTCTGGTAGTCTGTTCCAGTGTGTGTATGTGTTTGTATGATACTAGGTTTTACCATGTTTGGAATATCACAGTTCACACTAATATTAGAAATGCATAAGTTTGAGAGTGATCGAGTTAGTATAGAAATGTTACTGCTGAAATGCCTCATTGTATTTCAGTGAAATTTGCAATATTAATAGGAGGCAAGCAGCTTGAGGCTGATGTGCCTATATCATGCTGTG
The DNA here is from genome assembly GCA_931315375.2 of Opisthograptis luteolata. Classification (NCBI taxonomy): domain Eukaryota; kingdom Metazoa; phylum Arthropoda; class Insecta; order Lepidoptera; family Geometridae; genus Opisthograptis; species Opisthograptis luteolata. Next base: position 12,942,671 of record OV928038.1, read on the forward strand.
TTATATTATAGCAATATCCAAAAGTTCAGTGAGAAGTCAATTATGTGGCAAGGAAGCATTATACCCCGGTTTAACATATAGGATACTTTTTATCCTGGAATAGGTTATAACAGGAAAACAACGTGTGTAACCAGATGGTGCAGTTATGAAGATAATAATGTTAGTATGATGTCTTACCGAGTAACTTATCATATATCTTATCGTCCATCATCTGAATGCAGTAGTCATCCTTCCGTGCGAAGTTACCAATCGCCAGCACCGCTGTGGCCAAGAGATGGTAGTTGGTGGACTCCAGCCAACGCACCATTGTGATGTACACTTCGCCAAGCCCATTGTTGTAGAGGACGTGCATGGCTTCATCTGAAAATTGATAAATACATAAAAGAATTTGCCCAGTACTATATCTTTTATCTTTTACTACTTAATAAAACTCATAACAGTAACAGTGACTGATAGACTGACAGATAATGCACAACCTATAAGTCAAACATAAAACTAGGAATTGTTAGTGTTATTTTGTTACAGTTTTAAGGGTAGGGTTTGGCCACAGGTTACGTGACAAAGTGGTTGCAAGGTTTCATAGGAACATGCTGATATGTGCAAAATACAAAAGATGGCAAAGCATTCTAAATTCTGATATTATTGATGACATAACTCTTTTTCTGTGTCCATCACGATCGCTAAGGTTAATGATAGCCTTACCTCCAGTCAACACAATGATGATCAGATCACATGCCTGCTTGACAATGGCGTCTACGTTAGAGTCTTCATCGCTCAGATCTCCAGTTTCATTCCTTTTCATCAGCTGTTCGAGGCGAGAGCACACTAGTTGGACTCCTCCCTCTTTGGCCAGAAGCATCTTCACTGAATCTAGAATTTGGACCAGGTTACGATTAAATTTTTGTTTTGTATTGTTTTAATTTCTATTGTTAACAGTTGCAGAACTTGCAGGTTTTTGGTATGCAGTTAAAGGTTTTAGACTAGTGCATTATATATTGTGAGAAACTATTTTTTAGAAAAACAGAACAGTCTTTTATAAATATTATTAGCCTTGCTGCTTCATCACTGTAAATTGAAGACTATAATTAATGCAATAAGCTTGAGTTTTCTGTGCAGGAAAACTTCGTAAGCTTGGTGGTATGGCACATTGTTGTGTTACCCTTGTCAGCTTCAAGTTAAGGGTATGTCGCCAAAATCATCATTTAACATCAGGTAGCTTGTGTCCAATATAAACGCCACACTGAAATAATTATATATAAAAAAATTTGTTTACTAAAGATGTTATGAAAAGCAAATTACCAGTTACCGGGTTTACTGGCAAAGATGTGATTAAAAAATGTTTCAGTCGCTTTACACAGCATATTTATATTATTTATAAAAAAATTACAGATGTCTTAATAGCAGTGACGCAGGCTTGCTCTCTATGGGTTATGCAATGAGCTTGAACTGTCGGTGATGAAACTATAGCTTGGTGGTAGGGCACTTCAGGCACCGCCTTCAACCACATCCTCGCTTCACATCAGGGAGTCAAACGCTACGCTTTCTAAAATAAATAGAAAAACAAAAGAATAAGATGATTAGTGTTACCATGTTCAGCTTGTGCGTGTAAATGTTCCAAGCACAGCTCGGAGATCTCCACATCAGAGGTCTCCCGCAGCACCCTCAGCACATCCTTGTTGATCGCATCAGAGAACAGGAACTCAGGAGTATTGTCGTTAATCACACTCATCAGCAGCAATGCAGTCGAGATCAACTCATCATCAGCCGCTGTCCTCCCTAGCTCAATACTCATTATTTTCTGTAGTAGATTCAGCATATTCCCTTGAACGATTTCCTCGCAAAACTCTTTCCCACCGATGCTGAAGTTAAGCAGCGTTTTACATGCTAGCATATTGATTTCGGTCAACGACTTATCTAAACACGTTTCTAGCTGTTGTTTGAGCGTTGTGACTCCATCGCATTCTAATATGATCTTTCGAGATTTGTCACTGTCGCAGCACAAGTTACCCAGCGCTCTGTACGATTGTTTAACGAGTTCAAGTCTGTCAGCAGTTACTTCTTTCTGCAGTATTTTCAATATAGGTCCAATTACATCTTTATGAGCGTAAGTTTCTCGTTTTTCGTCACATTTCACTAGTTCAGATATTGCTTGGACGCTTAGTGTTATGATATCCTGGTCACTACTATGCAATAGTGATTTAATGCACGATGAGATATCATAATCGTAGTCTTTGCCTATTTTAATGATTTCATTCAGTTTCGTCTTCAAATCACTGACGTTGCTTATGGTCTGGATCACCAGGGTCTCCAGGGACACGGATTTCTTCGCTGAAGAACCTAGGATAGTAAATACGTGAAACTAAATTGAATTTTAAGAAGTTTATCATTCGACGAAAAGGTTCTGACTTACCTTCCATTTTATATCAGAGAGATTGTCCTCATAGGTAAGTAATAGTTAGAATAGCGGTAATAAGGAATAATAAACAGCTCAGACGTTAAGATCCATAATAAACTAATTGATAAAATATATTATTATGTGTTACAGATTTTGCCGTTCCGTGAGATCGATTTTATTTAATTTGACAAGCAAGCAAGTGACAAGTGACAAACACAAACATGTAAAGTGACTGTAAAATCTTTTCACTATTATTTTAACAATAAAATAAAAACAAATAAACCTAAACTAATAACTAAAATACATTATTAAAAGAAGTCCCTTTATGAAAGGTACCGAAGATACGCGTTCCTTTTTTTTTTTTTTTTTTTTTGTTTTGTTATGGCGTCACACGATTAGTGTATTTGCCAGTGTCAAGTATAAAAGATTTCAAACTCAGAGAGTTGAATCAAGTTTAAATGATGATGGTGATGATGATGATGAGATGATGGGATGAGGATAGTGTTTAAGTAAAGTAGTGGTGCTTTACTTAAACTTTACACGGACTTTTTTGGAGCAACTTGAAAAGTCACTTTCACAACTTTATTTCAATTTCCCACACTCGTACACATTAACGAACACATAATGGTTAATAATCCACCAATATTACACATTATCACTCGAAGAAACACAAGTTTTGGAAATAAAAACAAAATTTTCACGTTGACAATTCGATTGCCGCCAAAAAAGTCCAACGTTCCTTCTTGTAAAACTGAAAATTGACAACATATGACAGCATGCATGACATTATTGAGTTGACAGCTACGTTTTTTCTTTGTTTTGGCTTCACACGATTAGTGTATTTGCCAGTGTCAAGTATTCAATATTTTTAACTTCAGAAGGTCGAATCAAGTATTAATGATGATGATGATATGATAGGAGCCAGCAACAACCCGGGTCAAAGATGATAGTGTATATGTAAAGTAGTAGCACTTTACTTAAACTTTACACGGACTTTTTGGAGCAACCAGAGAAGTCATTTTATCAACCATGTTCTCAACTTTTTTTCAACTTCCCACACTCGTACACATTAACGAAAACATAATGGTAAACAATCCACCAATATCACATTATCGCTCGAAGAAACACAAGTTTTAGAAATAAAAACAAAGTTTTCACGTTGACGCGCCAAAAAAAGCCCGACAGTTACGTTTGCGATTTTGCATCCGTCGTCGTCTGTTTTCACACCCATGTTGAAGGACTGCATTCAATACCTTACATTCTCTTTGTGTAATACCTACTACTACGGAAAGACTTGTGGAGGGAGCACGTTCCACATTTTGCAAGTAGGTATGCGGGAGAAAGTAGTATAATTTCCAGAGCTCGATTGTGTGTGGATGAGCTTTTAGGGATCCTTCGTACTGTGGTGGTTATGGAGATTTTTGTGTGATTATTGAAACGCCGGTGGTGTGATTCGTACTGCGTGTTCACAGTGAATGATATTTATTACTAAAAGTTCCGTTATATATACACAACTAGCCTAATCTTCGTTTGACTTCGGCAGGAACTCGGGTCGCTTCGGCAGGCGGCGCGTCGCACGTGGTGTTTAGGATCGGAGAGTCCTGTTTGTTTATTGCGCTGGGAAAGTTCGGCTGGTCTTTGAGCTATTGGGTCGTAAACTGCAATTGTTCTTTTCGGCGTATTTATTCTTTTGTTTCAATGGTGGGAAGCGTAGACGATGCAACGGTGAAATATTCCTTTTATTGCTGTGCGTAGTAAAATTGTATTGTTGTTAAAACTGCATTTTATATTTGTTTATCTTCTGGTGTTATGGGAACGAAATATCGTGGGAAAGGACTGTAGTAGCGTAGCTACATGACTCCCTCCCTAGCGAAAGCGTACCGGCAGTTTGATTTGGCGGCCGAGTCGTGTTGTTCGTATTATTGGTTGCGGTGATGCTGGTGTATCTTGATCTGGTATCAGTACGTTATTATTGGCCGGTTCCGATGATAATTGCGGTGGGGGTACGCTATCTTGTTTCGTTGGTATGATGATGACGTGGTCTTGAGTTGGCTGGTCCGAAATGTTTTCGTTTAAAATGTAAGCAGGCTTGAGTCGGTCGATTGAAATAGTTGAGCTTCTCTCTGGTAACTGTAATATGAATGTTTTGCTGTTTCGATCTATGACTTTGAATGGTCCGTCGTAGGGTGGTTGCAGCGGCTTCTTAACTGCATCGTTTCTTACAAACACATGCGAACATCTTTGCAAATCTTGATGCACGAAGATTGGTCGCTTGTTGCCATGTGATTCGGTTGGATGAGATGGCTTGATTGCGTTTATGGTAGCTCGTAGTCGAGTTACGTAGTCGTAGTTCATGTCTTGTTCGTTTGATGGTGGTGAGACGAAGAAATCACTAGGTAGGCGTAGCGTTTGTCCGTAGGTGAGTTCAGCGGCGCTGACGCCTGTGTCTGTGCGCGGGGCGGCACGTAATCCCATGAGGACTGTAGGAAGCTCGTCTATCCACGTTGAATGTTGAGACAGGCGAGTCTTTAGTGCAGCTTTGAGTGATCGATGCCAGCGTTCTATCATTCCATTTGATTGAGGATGGTAGGGCGTAGTGTGTGTTATTTTGATCCCCATTGCGTTCATGAGCCTGGCGAAAAGGTGACCTGTGAATTGTCCTCCTCTGTCGCTCGTGATGACTGACGCAAGCCCGTAGCGAGTAATCCAGTGCTCATAGATTATCTTCGCCACGGATTCCGCAGATATATCTTCTGTGGGAATTGCTTCTGGCCATTTCGTTACTCTGTCGATCATTGTAACGAGGTATCGATGGCCTTGCGGTGAGGTGGGTAGCGGTCCGACGATATCTACGTGGATGTGTTGAAATCTCTCAGTAGTCACTGGAAACTTTGAAATGCTGCTCGATGTGTGTCTCTGGATTTTGGATCTTTGACATTGTAAGCAATTTTTGCACCAGACTCCGATTTCTACCATCATCGATGGCCAGAAAAACTTCTGGGACATAAGTTTGCGTGTCGTGCGAATGCCAGGGTGGCTTATGTTGTGTACGGTGTCAAATGCAAGTCGTCGAAATTCTTCCGGCATGTATGGTCGAATGTATGACGTTGATGTTTCGCAGTAAATAGGTGATTGAGATTCGGGCATAGTGACTCGTTTCATTGTTAAGTTGGCTTGTTGTGAGAGTTTCTTGATTGTAGCGCTGTCTTTTTCTTGAGCATGGGCGACTTTTTCATAGTCAATTAGTGATGGGCAAGTGATGCTGTCGACAGGTAGACGACTCAGAAAGTCAGCGACAGTGTTTTCTGCTCCGCTGATGTGTCGAATGTCCGTAGTAAACTCGCTAATGAAGATCAATTGTCTGGCTCGACGCGGTGTTTCAGACGCTGACGGTGGCTTTTGGAGCACGAAGGTCAACGGCTTGTGTTGTTGATGGTTGTAGTGCTCGTTGTATTGCGGATTTTGTCTTTGTGACGACTTAAAAGCGGCAAACTCAAGAGACAATTTTCGTAATTCTTCTGCCAGGAACTGAATATCTATTTGGCCGCGAGACGTGGATGCTGATGATGTCGATACGGCCGAAACTTGCGTAATTGTATCTTCGATCATCTTGTCGGCAAGTAGAGCAAGCTCATCGAGTGCAGTCTGAGTTTTGAATGTTTCACTGATGGTGAGAACGGATCGGATATGCGCTGGTAAATGGTTAGACCACATGAGACGTAACGTGGAATCGGGAACTTTATCGCGTGCTAGACTTTTCATGCGTCGAAGTAGCTGGGACGGCTTCTGATCGCCGAGTTCCGTGTCGGACAGCAACTTCTGCAACTGACGATTGTCTGATTCTTCATAGACGGTGATGAGTCGTTCTTTTAATGCTGTGTACATATCCGCTTCTGGAGGGCTGTATAAGAGGTCGCTAATCTGTTCGATGTCCATCTTGTCGAGCTGAGCAATCACCATCTGGGCTAGCTGGGCTTGGCTACGGTTTAAATCGCTTGTTGCGGCTTCAAAGGTGAGAAACCATAGTCGAACCTTGTCGCGCCAAAAAGATGGGATTCGCAATGGCAAGGTGATACCGGCGACTTCTTGCTGAAACTTTCTCGTGGTCGTATTTTCCTCTGCTTGATTCTGCATTTTGCGCTTGTTGCTGTTCTTATGTAGGGGTCACCACTTTAGGGATCCTTCGTACTGTGGTGGTTATGGAGATTTTTGTGTGATTATTGAAACGCCGGTGGTGTGATTCGTACTGCGTGTTCACAGTGAATGATATTTATTACTAAAAGTTCCGTTATATATACACAACTAGCCTAATCTTCGTTTGACTTCGGCAGGAACTCGGGTCGCTTCGGCAGGCGGCGCGTCGCACGTGGTGTTTAGGATCGGAGAGTCCTGTTTGTTTATTGCGCTGGGAAAGTTCGGCTGGTCTTTGAGCTATTGGGTCGTAAACTGCAATTGTTCTTTTCGGCGTATTTATTCTTTTGTTTCAATGGTGGGAAGCGTAGACGATGCAACGGTGAAATATTCCTTTTATTGCTGTGCGTAGTAAAATTGTATTGTTGTTAAAACTGCATTTTATATTTGTTTATCTTCTGGTGTTATGGGAACGAAATATCGTGGGAAAGGACTGTAGTAGCGTAGCTACAAGCTTTATTCCGATGATAGAACCGCGATGGAGGGATGCTTGATTGTCTGATTTGATGATCACCAAGGAAATTGGTTTTCATGACCTTAGGTAAACAGAAAATTTATAGCTTGCTTAAGGTTGAAAGTCGTGGGCGTATCGATATAAAAAAAACTCGTAAAAGTGCCTTACCGCTGCGTATCGATCATATAACTTACCACAATCTTACCACTGACGGCCAATAACTCACAATGATTTCATGTTTTTGTCATAAATAACGCGCAAGTTTGGATTTTTTCTGTATCGTTAGTATGAAGAATTGTTTATTATTGAAATTATTTTTAGAAGTTTTCGTGATTGGTTATGCAACAGCATCGTTGGACTCAAATCAGAGTTTTCAATATGAAAAAATTAATAGTTATGGATTAGGTAGACGCGCGATGTGAGTATGTATTCATAGAAAATATTTTGTGTGGTGTCTGTCCGTCAAAAAAGTTGTGTCGATGTCCACCAGTGGGGGATAAGTGGGGTGGAGGATATCGGGAATATACCTACCGTCGCAGCTTATTTTTTACCGAAGGAAAAAGGTTCAAATTGGTTCATAAGAATATAGACTTTTTAAATTTGGGTACGTATTACGTGTACCTAAATAGTTTAAATAATAGTAAAGAAAATGGATTAGAAACTTTTAAATCTTCTAGCGAAAACTTTCGAAGGGTAAACCCAAGTGAATACGCCTACCCAAATCCTTTGCCTTCGAGTGTAGCTCCTAAACCATTTATAAGAGACCCTTACCGAAGCCTGTACCAAGGCGCGAGAAGAAAAAGTAAAGACGTGAGGGTGTTCAAGAAAGATTTCGAGTATCCTCCCATAGATATCGGTCAAAGGATTCTGTGTGAAAGTTTGGTAAATTGTAAAGTGAGTATTAAATCATCATGATTTTAGCCTACTAGTTGTTCGCCCCGCGGTTTCGTCCGCATCTTCCCGTTACGCAGGTACCTTATCCGGGATAAAAAGTAGCCTATGCGTTAATCCAGGGTATAAGCTATCTTCATTCCAAATTTCATTCAGATCCGTTCAGTAGTTTTTGCGTGAAAGAGTAACAAACAAACATCCGTCCACCCATCCATCCATACATACAAACTTTCGCATTTATAATATTAGTAGGATCACATTCCCACTGCAGGGACTCTGGCCTTCTCTCAGAGAGAGAGACAGAGAGAGAGTACAGGCTGTAATATACCACGCTCTGGCCCATGCGTGTTGGTAGATGTCGCATGCCCTTGAATGTTCTGGTTCTTAGATATGCTGGTTTCTTCGCGATGTTATCCTTCACCGTTTTGAACGAATGCAACTGCATCATCATCTCTCAAAAGTGATCTGGATACTTAAAACAGGATTACCAAGACATGTGACAGGATGTCTTAATGCCTGATGAAATATTAAGAGCAAAGCTTTGAGAATCATTGCTATTACATAGTTCTGGAATCGTAAAATGAATAATTTTTGACAATGAAACGGAAAAACTGATCACTGCGTAAAATTTTGTATGCGTATTATGAATACTCACTTGAGCGATGATGACCAAACGGTAAAGCATGCGCCTTACACGGCACCGATACCGATTTCGAATCTTCTCGGCCCCGCACCTATGACATAATAACTTACTTGTGGATTTGCCATCGCTCAAAACGGTGAAGGAAAACATCGCGAGGAAACCGGCATGTCCAAGAACCACAACATTCAAGGGCATGCGACATCTACCAATCCGCACTGGGCCAGCGAGGTAGCTAACAGTCCATACTCTCTCTCTGAGAGGAGGCCAGAGTCCCAGCAGTGGGAACGTAAAGGCTGATGATGATGATGATGAAAATGATGTAGACATTTTTTTTGCTACTTACAGGGTAGCTTTTGACCACAAGTCATCTGATGTCCTCTTCTTCATTTCAGATATCACACGTAGCAATAGAGACGGAGGATGGCATCCCGATCATCTTGCGAGGGGGCGTGGGCTACCGTCACTTTACCGTCATCGTCCGCGCCAAGCCCGGGAACCCGCTGAAGGGCACCATCGGGGTGTACTGCACTAGGACATCTGATAACCAGCGACCGTTGGTGGCTGGAGGGAAAGTTTGAGTAAAAGATATCACTAGGAAGGATTTTTTTCCTTTTAAATTGGGCATTTATAATGGGTTCCATTTATAATTTTACAGCTCACCATTAAGGTCATGCCGAAATGGAAAGTTACGAAAATCAAAATTGATTAAAATTTGTATTATTTATTTATTGCTCTAAAGTTAAATGAACTTGCAGTATCTCCAATGTCTTATTGTAAGTAAATAAATACCTTTTATCTGCCTTTATTAGGGTTCTGTACCTACATCCAATTAGAAAAACGGAGCCTTTCTATAAAAAAGTTGTAGGTACCTACTAATTAGGTAGGAGCACTCACATAATAATATAGACATTATACAAAATATTTTGTTTAATTGCATATTGTGACTTATTATCAAATTAAAGTGCTCATTGTAAGAAATATTCTTTTTCACCTCACAAGCTCGGAAAGAGTCTGTTTATCATTCGAAATCTGAGTGCAAAAGCGCATTTTGCGCGCTAGCGTGGAAAGTATTTTTAAAATTCGAACCTTTCTATTCAATGATTTTCCATACTGTCAGTCCACTTAAAATGCAACAATACTTAGTTCATGTCAGTGTTCCAACCTCTTTTTGGAATAATGGCACTGACCAGCACGACTATTGCATGAAAAAAAAACAAACTTATTTTATCTGTTTTTCTTGCATCTAGCATTTTCCTCGCTGTAGTGAGGTGAAAAGTTGTGTGTTTCGCTCAGCTGCAAAGTTATTCTGCGTCTCGTACATTTGAAACCCTCGCTACGCTCAGGATTCAATACAAGTACTTACTCGCGACAAAATACAACTTTGCAGCCTTGCATAACAAATAACTATTGTCACTTAACAATAGGTGACTTGTGGAACCCTACAATGTAAGTAAAAAAAAGTATGTATTAAAATGCGAACTTAAAAAGCATAAAAAAAAATATAAGGCCTCACTCATAGGTTTACAGTAAACGGAAAGCGGAGCCGTACGGAACTCTCTCCGCACGAGTTTGTCTCGCACTTGAATGTTTTTTCTAGGTGACCTAGCCAAACGGATTGTTATTTAATTATGACCTAACCTAGATTACAAGTGATCTGTTAATTTTTTACAATAGAACTTATACTTATAGGTAAGTAAAATCTACCTACCTACATACAGCGTGTGTATTATATTTTCCACTAGTATTTGCTAGTTCAGTATCAAACTTGTGCGATGATAGTTCATTGCTAGTGACGTCGGCTTGTTCGAATCCTGCAATGAGCTTGAGGTTTCGGTGAAGGATAACATCGAGGTGAAACCATAGCTTGATGGTAGGGCATTTTCTAGTGCTCGTCTGGCTATTTCGCCAAGCATCTCTCAGCGTGTTCCTGCTGCCCCACTTGAGAGCCTGTTCCCATTCCAAGTGCAGCGTGGCGCCATTTTCGACCACATCAGCACTTAGGTAACATCTAAGGCAATAAGGGCAAATATATGTGTGATGAGCACGAATATTTGTTCCCGAGTCTTGGATATTTCTATCCATATAAGTATTGATTTTTCTTTATAAGTATGTATATCGTTGTCTAGTACCCGTAACACAAGATTCGAGCTTAATTTGAGGCTAGGACAATTTGTGTGCCCTATATTTATTTATTTATTTGTGGAAACGTAATATAGGCTGATGATTTTGTTAAACCTCAGACGCGTCATCTCATACGGAACACTTTAGCCTCATCTGAAGCTCGTAGTTTCAACTGGGCTAATAATAGGATCCTTATATGGCTGTAAATTACTAAAGCATTTAATAGAGTGTCACTGCCGCCCACGCTAGGAATCGTTCGAAGTGGGCAGCTATCGTAAACAATTAAACAGTTCGGTCCTCGCGGGATTGAGGCGGTTTCAACTCATTCGCTGCATGTACAGGAGGTTGCGTTAGAGAATTTTTTTATGTAGTAGATCAGCAAACAAGCAGACGGCCCGCCTGACGGAAAGCGGTCATCGTCGCTTATGGACATCTGCAACACCAGAGGAGTTGCCGATGCGTTGCCGACCTCCTTTCACACCCATCTTCAAGGATTACAATTTGTAGCACAGCGGAAAGACTTGTGGGAGAAGCTCATTCCACATTTTGCAAGTATGCGGGAGAAAGGAGCGCATAAATCGCGAGGTGTGGAATTTCCAGGACTCGATAGTGTGTGGATGAGCTTTGTTCCGCCTAATTACGCCTCTGCAGCAAATTTGCTATGTCAATGTACCAAATATCTTCAAAGGGGGTGCCTCTTAAAACATCCTTTCTTAGTGCGTCCCTTTTCTAACAGAGGAAGCATCTTTCATAGCGATGATGGCTCATTGCGGTAGTGACATCGGCTTGCGATCAGTTCCTACTGACGTGGGCGTGGGTTCGAATTCTACAATGAGCTTGAGCTTTCGGTTAAGGAAAACATTGTGATGAAACCATAGCTTGGTGGTAGGGTATTTTCTAGTACCCGCCTGACTAGCCACCCTCATGTTAAGAATCTGTCGCCAAGCACCTATTGATGTGTTCCGGCAACCTCATTTGAGAGCCAGTTCCCAGTCCAGGTGTAGCGTGGCGCCCTCTTCGACCACATCGTCACTTAACATCAGGTGACTTATGGTCAAACACTACCCTGTAAGTAGTAAAGAAAGAAAACTTTGTGTCATGACAGGTGGTTGAGGCTGTGCGTTGATATGTCAGTGACAGAAAGTTCAAAGGCTGGCAGCAGACCAATTAGAATAAAATATGTGACAATAAGTCACAGAAGCCATAAACCAAGAAGTCAAGTCTAGAATAAAATAATTACTTATTAATTTTCTTCACAAAAGTAAGCTTATTTAACCCCTGTCTGTATAACTACGTATTCGCCGTCTCTCCTGCAGGTTCTTACAGCAATATAAATTGAGCTATACAGAGCTATGTCTTGCTATGTATATTATAAAACTACAGCTGCCTCGTGTAATGATTTACTTACTCAAATGGCCATAAGAGGCATCAATTAATATCACACATCAGCCTGTACCCACACGTGTCTCTCGTCGTATTAATTCTGTGGCGAGTTGACCAACGTTGTCATTGCGTTTCGTTCGGTACCCTCAGATTTTTTATTTTATTTCTCTTATCGACGCACTTTAGTCATTTAGTCTTGTTAGATAGTGTAAGTTTAGTGGACGAGTGCATCTTTTAGTGTTCCAAAATGTATATGTGCGGGATGTCAGACTTTTTTAGAAGACACAGGCCGGTTATTGAACGGGTAAGTAGTAGTTTTAAGAAGGAAAAAGAAGAAAAGTTTCAAGTGTATTTCTAGACGTGTCGACAGCTAAATTTCAAGCCCACATAAGATGTAAAATATCAGACTATTTAGACAACGAAAAAGCATGGAATTGTTGTGAACATGCTCCACTCCGATTCAATCAAATTAGGTATGAATAAAATTGTAAATGTGCTAGCGCCCATAAAATTACCTGCCGGGCGTTTCTTGCCTGCTCTTTTGCCGGCATAAAAAAGTTAAAACAGACGTAGTTAGTTTTATGAAATTACTAAGAATAAAGATATTTAACATCTAATAAATCAAGGTGACGAGCGCGTGTTTCGCAGCGTATAATTTTTCCCGGCGTGATATAATAACATAACTCGATAGACTCGATTTTTTATCAACAAAAAATTGAAGGCGGACGTTCCCAAGTCGACGCAGTTGCGGCCCGCGGTTTCACCCGCATCTTTCCTTTATCCCGCAGGAACCTTTTTCCGGGATAAAATTAGCCTATGTGTTAGTCCAGAGTATAAACTATCTCCATTCCAAATGTCGTTCAGATCCGTTCAGTAGTTTTTGCGTGAAAGAGTAACAAACATCCATCCATCATCATCCATCTATGCTCACAAACTTTCACGTTTATAATGTTAGTAGGATTATGTTATGCCTATTGCCTTACAAATCTATATTACGCATATACCTACAAGAAGATAGAATTAGATGTATATCTACTACATAATACTATTTCTGTTAACTCTTCTTTTTATCCTATACTAAAATACTAGACTGAGAAATCACCGAATTAAATTCAAAATAGTCTTAATATGAATATCATGTACAAAACGGTGTCAACAAACTAATTATAGGCAGGGAGGTAAGGGCCAAATTTACTTATTTCTACTTCTTTTATCGCTTGTTTTTCTGGAAATCTTGATAACTTACTAGATTTTGTAGTTTTTTTTTTCTACTTTCTATTATACTGTACCTACTAATCATAGGTACTATGAACTATCTATTTTAATACTAAAAAGTTTTAGTGCTTAGTGCCAGCTCTCATTAGAAAGGATGTTACTTTTTTTTCTACTTACAAACTAACGCCTGAAATAAACAAAATCGATCCTGATACGTTTTTAGCGTTTTTGGATCGATACGTCAAACAATAATGTCAAGCTTTACCCCTAAAATGATGACATGACATATCAATCCAAAACCGCGAAAAATCTGGATCGATTATTAATTTCGGGCGTTATGGTCGTTATATGGCGCCACGCTACACCTGGATTGGGAACAATAATAATAATTATAAACTATAGGTTAATGAAATGAAAATTCAGTGTTTTAATGTTTTCTGTTACAATGTAACACGTGTAAGGAACGATCATTATTAATGGTTTGGTGAAAATTTTCTTGTGTATATTAATTACCTCGGGTAATAAATATTAAAAAACTTTTAAGTTTCAAATTATACAATTACACATTTTTTTTTTAAGAAAACTCGACTTGTACGTTTCATTTCACACGCCACCTCTCAGACTATATCCTACGCATCGCGTGATCCAATTTTAAATGTTAGATAGATAATTGTGCAACGTTTTGGCGACCGATCAACGCCGCTTCAGCGGTAGACCTGTCTCCCAAGAGCACCGAACTGAAATACTTCAGTCTCTCTGTTCACGCCTCCTGCCTGTAACAAGTCCGGCAGACGCGACGCGGCAGAATCTAAAAAGCTCGTAGAGATTCGTTTAAAAAAAAAAACAGACACGAAAAGAAAAAGCTGTAATAACCCGTTTTCCCGCCAAAAATAAACCCGTGTTTTCAGTGACAAAATGATTTTTAAATAGTCTTCTTGTGTTTTCGTTTTGTTTAAGTGAATTTAATTGGATTAACGCTAAAATGGAGAGGAAAAGGTGATTTATTTGATTGGACTTATCATTAATGTCTCATATTTTCAAAGCTTTTATTATCAGTCTATTTTAACTTAACTTTATAAATTAGTGAATTAATTTCGTAGAGCAATCATTTAATATCTTTATTCACTCGTAGAACCGGTGTTTTATGATCTAGTTTTATGCTCATACATAAGTAATTGAACTAATTGGCACCATTTTACACAAGTAATTGCACACAAATCACTTTATGCGCTTCGTTCAGCACTTTTACCAACGCATTAATTTGCATTCACGACGAAATTGAAGATTAATATTCGGGATTTATCGAAGACTCCACAACTGATCATTGTCATAAATAAGTAATGAAACATAAACCAATCGCAGCAATTTAATATTCTCATGCTTATTCATAACTAGTCTATGTATTAATCCAGGGTAGGTATACGCTATCTTCATTCCAAATTTAATCAAAATCGGTTTTGTAATTACAGTAATACGTGGTAACAAACATTCACACACATATGGATTTTTTAGTTGAAAACTATCGATAGCTTTACTATCGATAGTTTGGCAACACTGTGCATGATACTACCCACCTGCCACTACCTGTAGGTATCAATAATATTTTTGCCGACTGTATCATTTGCGTCACACTAAGATAATTTTGTCAAAAAAGATCTAAGCATGTTTACTGTGACACGTTAGAATATTGTTTTACTTTGAAAGAAACATGACAAACAGACCATAATTATCTCACCTTCATAGTTGCACATAATTAACGTACCTACCTAGTAAAAATTTAATTATGTTACCCGCAGTGACACTAGTTTTCCCTGGAATGCTTACCTAAATGAAAGTCAGTCAAGTCTTGAATGATTTTAGATATATGTGAAATGTGGACCTTAGTATTGTTCTGTTCTCACCCCGATATAAGATTTACTTCTACTAAAACAATACAAAATTCCATACTGCGTAGGTTAGATGATGCGTAGATTAGATGTAGGAAAGTCATTGTTATGGATACAAAAACAAAAGTATAATCTAGGCAAGTAATTTAATACAAAGTATTACAACAGTACCTACGTTTTAAATTATCACTTTTCAATTTCAATCACTCCCATTTATTTATTTATTTATTTATTTATTAGCTTTGACAGCCTATAAACACACGTTAACACGACGAGTCTGTTAATTAGTGAGTAATTAAGTGGTAGAACTTTAATCACTTGGAATTGACGAGTCATACTGTAATCTTCAAATCAGTGATCCGGAAGCCTGCATAGAGGAAAAAAAATAGCATCCGATAAGAGCTAGATTGTTTCAGTACACAATAGATTCACTTGTGTTATTGTAGTGTCACATGATAAAGCTTGCTTAGCCGTGGAAAATGTTCCGTCCAACGTTATTCCGCAAACTGAGCCTGGACTCTGCTGATGTCTCGGGGTATGGGCTTGACAGGAGTCGGCGAGCTTCCCTCTCCGCTGACCAGCGGAGGAAGCTGAGCATGCTCAGAACCTCCAGCATCCCCTCGCCACTGACACCGGTGAGCCACATTTACCATTTGGTACCCTGCCCGAGAAAATGCTGTCACCAGGTATAGTTTAGTCCGTCCTTGAAGCCGCTGAAGCCACGTGCAATGTTCTTGTTGCAAATGATAATGTTTAGGTAAGATTGGTCGTTATAATGGCAGACAAGACTCCTTGTAACACGGTGATGATACGAATTAAATATTGTCTTAAACAGTGCACTTGAAATCGTTGTATATCTATAAGTACTAATCAATCGATTTTAAATTGATGCACTAAGTCTCAATCATCAATGGAGCTTGGCCAGTTGGCTTCTATAGAACTAGGGTTCAAATCATTCTCGTTTAGGTGGTTACTCCTGTTTTGCGACATAAGCTGACATCGGTAAACCATGTTCAACTATAGTACCGCTCAGCAGTCAGTGTATTCGCAGTTGACTGCGTTGAGCCTCGAGTCTGCCTCTGATGAAGACCTGTTAAGAAACAGCATAGGCCTTGTATATAAAACCCGAAGGAAATCAAAGTACAAACATCTAATAGAAATAGGTTAAGAGACGTAATTTGCATCAAGTACTTTGTATGTGGCTTCAATAGGTGGCTTTCCGTGTTGCTTTGGAGTAATAACACATAACAACGTGTTCGAAGCTGCGTATCGTAATGTTTGTTGTTATTAAATAAACCTGTATTGCTAACTTTTAAACGGCCAATGAATTCGACTATACGCGTAGACTTCACTGATCAATAAGTTTATCAGGAAAAGAAAAGGCAACACTAACTTCTTACATTTCAATTTTGTACTTTGCTTTGTTATTGATTCTAAAGTTATTTGTCCTTTTCAATTTTATAGTTCGTTACCAATTTTATCGTTTGTTTTTATTGCATGCATTGGAATGTTTTTCTTCCTATCTACTTACTTACATAAAGATGAAGTTCGATTGGTTTTAATTTTACATTATTGATTATGTTTTTAGCTTTACCTTTCTTCAATGTTCACGTCTTCAAGTGTCGTCTCGTAGCAAACACTGTATCTAGGTTTAAAGAAATTTATTCTCAAAAAAGACAATAATCTTATTTCTATATCAATATGATTTAATGTAATTTTCTTAGCATTTGTTCCTACATTTATTTCTATTATTACAATACCGACATTAGAATCTGTCAAAACAATCTATCAAATTTAAATCACGCGTAGCATCTTTCGACACCTAAACACGTCTAATGTTAAAATGATTGTTTGCTGTCAAACTACGATGGATTTTATCGATTCACAGTCACAATGGCGTTTAACCCAAATATTAGGAAGACTAAACATTTTAACGCTAGTTTATGCAACGCTATATGAAGAATAATAATGATTCGGTGCAGGTGCACAGTACCGATGCATAGACGTTGGGCGTTGATATTGTGATTATGGCAGTATGCCATAGAACGGAACTGATACCTTGTTGTGTTTGACACTGCGTGAAAGGACTGTAAAGCCAATCGTTGCGGCGCCAAGTTTTGATATTAATTATAGGAAGGTAGGTAGGTACAAAGATAATTAGGTCAATACAATAAAGTGTTTACTTTCTTGCTTTAATTTACTAAGAGCTCAAATAATGCAACAAATGTTCACTGATCCCTAACAGCTGAAACATAATAAGCCAATATTGAAAATTATGCTCCTTTACGTCAGAATTCTCCAAACTATACATACCAAATTGTCTGTATCCTAATTCTGTTTTTGGAGTTCCATTAACGTACCAATGCCTAAACGTACCTATGATTGTGCTATTTCCATTTCATAATCGTACACTATGTACAATATAGTAGGTACAGTTGAACAAAGTGTTACTGTAATAGATTCATCATAAAATTCATAAGCTAATAAGATTTACAACCAGTCTCAAACAAAACTGAGCCACGCCAACACTTTGATTCACACAAATAGTTCATTATTTGGCAATAAGTCTGGCATAAAGTGTTATTAGTTTACCAGTTTAGATGCAATTTATCATCGTAGTATAGCGTCTGTCTGCTTTTGTGATTGCATTTTTAGATATCTCGAAACGAATACAGATCTTTAAAATGATGACAGAACCATTAAGTCTCAATCTATTATCATCATCATCGTCAGCCGGAATCCCTTATTAAACATATGCCTTTGATAGCCATGCAATGAACGGCTATCAGTCATTTGAGTCCAGCGACTCCTAAAATGACAACCATCCACTTACTGGTGTTATCTTCGAGTCTATGAGAATTTGCTGTAACTGCGGCCACTTCAAATTTATTCTCATTTCCTTTAGAAACGGCCTTGAGAATCGTGTAGCAAACTTTTTCTACATCAAACGTGACAAAAATGACCACTCCTTTATTAATGAATGCCGAAAGCTAGTAGTTTCGTCCATTCCTTGACGTCATTACATAATAATCTAGAAAAGTAATTCATTTTTAGTTTTACACATTTCAGCTTCATCAATATTTTGGTTTAGTTTTTCTGCATTCATGAATATAAAAAAGCAATATATCAACTTAAGCACCTATTTCTTATTGCTATTAAAAACGTTCTAGTCGGTTAGACAAATAAGCAATTCGATTGTAAATATTCTTTACGGGCTAACAAGCCACACTTTGCAACTCCAGTACCTTATAGCTTCCATCAATCTTATCTCGTCATCGGTGAGTATGACGATAATACGTACTTTTTGTGCCAAACTAATAAACGCCAGTTTTCGTTCCACGTCCCCTTTATGATGCAAACATTTTGTATAATAATTTTACAACGTCGCAAAATCTAACCAGCGCAAACTCGAATTGAGGTAATGCCATACTTCTTCTAGATTTTTGTCATTGAGGGTAGGAAGACATACCGCTCATGCTGCCACACCCCTATTTATTGTGCCCTGTTTTTGATTGCTTCAGTCTGTTTTTTTGACACTAATAGATACGTGTTGAAGTTGAAAGTAAGAAATGCAGTGCTTAAATACCTATCGCAAATTCGAAACATACAATCTGTGGAACAACGCTTCGATGTTTATCGTATCACCTCACAGGTACACTTTTGTGGCAGAGTCCACCGGTCTCACATATACGATTATACAACCTGGTAAAACTCTTTTACCTAGCCGGGCATTATACCTACTACGTCAGCCTAAAATGCCTAACCCTTGAATGAAACCTCGCGTCATCTAAATCAAGTAAAATAAAAAAAAAATATGCAGCAGAATGATGAGAACAGTCAAACTACCTCGTCTAGCGTCTTATTTTGCCCAACAATAACATTCAAGACTTTATCAACAACGCATTTAGCAATAACGTTTCAATTGTTCCTTTTACCCTACGTGTACACTATCGCAATAACGCGAGATTTGCGCTGTCGTAAAAATCTGGTCAAGCAATTCTTCCTGTCAAATATCATCATTTCAAACAATCCGAATACAAAATGCTAACTAAAACTAAAACTAACTGAGATGGCGCAACGACCCAAAGTGAGTCTTGGCCTCCGATAACAAAAGACGCTACTTCGGTCTGTTCTGCGCCACCTCCTGCCAGTCCTCCACCTGGAGCTAGCGCAAATCCTTCGTGACTTCGTCTTTCCAGCGATATCTGGGACAGCCGACAGGGCGATGGCCAGTCGGCCGTCCACTGTATGCTCGTTTGACCGCACGATCCTCCCCCATTCTTTCAAGGTGGCCGAGTCAGCAAAGTTTGTGCGCTTTCATCTCGCCGATGACATTTGGCTCGGCCATCAGTTCTTCGATTTCTCGGTTCGTTCTCTTCCGCCATACTCCATCCTGAGATTGTACTGGACCCAAAATCTTTCGCAGCACCTTTCTTTCTGCAACCAAGAGCTTCTGTTCTTCTTTGAGCGTCAGTGTCCAAGCCTCACAGCCGTACATCAGTATAGGACTAATGACCGACTTATAAATGCGTATCTTAGTTCGCTTGCTGAGAAGCTTGGACACCAAAACCTTATGAAGGGCTGCACTACACCGGAGGGTGTTTTGTACTCGAACACATATTTCCTCTTCCCTGGTGTTAGTGTCCGTTATAATGCAGCCTAGGTTTTTAAATTTATCCACCCCTTTATAAGTAATGTCTCCAACTTGAAGACTGTCCCTAGTCACTCTGAGGTTCTTGTAGCGACGCATGTGAACGTACTCGGTCTTGTCAATACAAAATGCCCTTTGCGCCAATTATTGTCGCGCAGCAATGTGGCCGTAGCATACCTAAAGAATAAAAGTCGCATCACTTCTCGCCGTTTGTAATACGCGCCGTCTTCTAATTTTATAGGTGTATGATTCGGATTTGTAGAACAATGTGTTTGTGTCGCGACAAATTTAGAGTAGCCAGGGCCTGTAGTGACGTCAAGACGCGACCTTTCTCGTAAACAGCCGTTTATTATTGGTTGCAATTGTGAAAATATACGAGGCAATTTGTGTGCTTGAACAGCCGGCAGCAAAGTGCCGAGTTATGCGGAGACTAGCATTTGCCGCGGCATCGATTGCTTTCGGATTATAGTGTTAGATAGCAATTTAATGTACCAAAAATGACCTACACATACTGACACGTTATCTCAGTTGGTATAATTATGATGAAACATAAAAAAAGAAAACTATTGAAAACTGAAAATTCCATAAAAACTCGTCGCAGGAAAACATCGTGAGGAAACCGGCATGTCCAAGAACTACAACTTTCAGGGCTTGCGACTTGCGACATCTATCAACCCGCACTGGGCCGCCATGTTAGGACATGGTAGATTACGGCCGTTTGAGAGTCCCAGTGGGAAGGTAATGATGATGATAATTACCACAAACCTAGAGTTAACTATGAGTTAAATACAATAACACTAAGAAGTTAAGTTACTAGATTTGCGCTCCACAAACTGAGAAACACAAATTTCCTATGTTTGAATATGAGTGTGACATAATATATTTACCGTCCTACGCAAAGAAAACACTCTAGTAATTTATAGTAAGTAGGTAGTAATAAAATTTTACACTTCGCTAAACTATTGGTAAAAAACTAAAAATACTTTACTCGAAGAAACTAAACTGTTGACTGATCTTTATTATTGTAGTTCGCGTGTGTTGACGAACATCACCGCACAGATAGCTGTTGTGACATCGTGACATCTTTTGACTTAAAAAAATAATACTAATTTTCTAAATATATAAAGCAAAGTTGGGTTAGTTACACCATTAACAACTCGTGAAAGGCTGGATTGAATCTTATGATCTTAGATTCGTCTCCGCCCCGAATTGCAGAATTTAAACATCAGAAAAAATCACATATAAAAACTTATGTCAAAGTAAATTTGTTGAAATGTTTTAAAATGTTTTTTTGTTACCTTTCCACGGCTAAACTGCTGAGCTGATCTTAATTAAATTTGTTATGGAGATAGTTTGAATTCTGGGGAAGGACATGGAATACTTTTTATTGTAATAAGATGTGGTCAACAAGGGTGCAACCACGGGGAACAGCTAGTGTAAAATAAACAGACGCTCTGCTTGTTCCAGTATTAGATTTCCTCCATATTCCGCCGTTTTCATGGCACAAAAAGAATATTGCTATTCATACATTCTATTTTAATCTGCATTTCACCTCAGAACTTGAACTTGGCAAGCGTTGTTGACTAGGTATCGAATAGCGTCGAAATGGTGACGTGAATATAACTCAGGCACGAAGAATTCTATTCTGTCAATTTAGTGAGTAAAGCGTAAATTAATCAGGCGTTAAAGGTACAGAATAAAATTAAACGCATCAACCACAAAAATACGAAATGTCTACCACATTAGTAGGCAAAGAACGAAAGCCACATCTTCGATTTCTTAAGCCTTTCTATTTTCTCAAATTAATCCAGAGCCAACCTTGTCCTAGAAAAAAATACTCCATAGTGGATCTATAATAATAAGACGACGCGGTAGCCGAGTTGGTAGTGTCCCTGCCTGCGAAGCTAGCGGTCCCGGGTTCGAATCCTGGTAAGGGGAAAAGTATGTGTGATGAGCACTAATGTTTGTACCTGAGTCTTGGATATTTCTATCTATATAAGTATTTATTTCTCTATATAAGTATGTATATCGTTGTCTAGTACCCATAACACAAGTTTCGAGCTTAATTTGGGGCTAGCTCAATTTGTGTGAAATTGTCCCAGATATTAGATATATTATTATAATTTGAGAATGAATAGAACATGAATAGGAATTCTTCGTGTTCTTCGTTCCTAGTATTTAGTAGGAGTAGGTAATTTAAATAGTAGGTAATTTAAATTCTCGTGCTCTTACCAGTACGAGAACTCGGAAGTTCTTGGTTCAATGGTGTATTCAGTGTACTTATGACGAAATTACATTTATGACATTTGAAATTCAAATGGGGACAATGGCACACAAAATAAATAATTACCGCTGTCCCCATTAATTGGTGTAAGTAAATCAATGGGGACAACGGTAATAAAATTATTGATGTTTGCTATCCCATTAATAAAAAAAATAATGAGGCCAAAAGGAAAAATTGAAAGTGTCTTAACGTTGTCCCCATTAATGGGGATAGGGCAAAGGGGGACATAAAAATACATCGGTAGTAGCATGAGGAAATGCAAATAATAAAGCAACTCATAACGAAGAGAGACATCTAGTCTACAAGCAGTAGAAGTGCAATTGACGCTATTTTCTCTTAATGATTACGATGATAGGTTTACAACTTTAAAAACATTACGACGGGATGTGTAATATTAAATTATTTGACAAGGCGACTAAGGTAATAATCACGTCATCAAATTAATGTACTGTGAACGTTTTCGCATTTAATGTTTTCCAGATTTCTGCATTACCGGGTTTTGCAGTTTCGTTCGAATTGTTTGTCATACGGTTTTTTATATCAGTGGGTCAGAGTGCTAAACTGTGAGAGTCTTAGAGAGTATCTCTGAGTCCCAGCAAAGGGAACGTAATACGCTGACGATGCTTGTGATGATGATGGGATGAAAGTGCAAAACGCGCAGGTGTGTTCGTCATCCTAACAAAACTTTCTTGAAAGCTAGACACTTGGTAGGGAACTTTAGAAATCTACGTTAATGCTTGGTCTATCAACAATATAAAATTAAATACCATATTTTAATCGGTAGATAAACAATTTCCGTATTCTGCTTGATCTTAATGGTCTGCGTCTTATTGCTTATGTTTACAACAGTCTGACATTGAGGTTTGCGTGTTTGCGGACATTGCTCGTATCTTCAAAGAGAATCAGCATTTTGATGTGCCATTACAATTGCATGTGTACATTGTTGTTTATGAAGGATCCGCTGGCGGCTGTTGTATCAAAAACGGTTGGTGGCAGATTGTTGTCTTCTATAATAGCTGTATCCTACGGTTATAGCTGCGTAGGATTAAAGTAGGATAGGAATGATAGGATATTGGTCCAGTAGGCTATCTAAATTTTTGTCTGACCATCAAATTCAGCCCACTGCTGCCTGCTGGGACACAGTCCTTCTCTCACAGAGATAGAGGGAGAGAGAGTATGGGCCATAATCCACCACGCGGGCCCAGTGCGGGTTGGTGGAAAGGCTAATGGACATTAAACGCCTGCTCTTCAGATATATTTCAAAAATCTTAAACTTATTGATTGTCACGATACAAAGAGCCTTATCACGGTACCTATTTCATATTGTATTAATTAAAAGGCGTACAAAATTATCCCCTACAAACGCACCTAGGTTCTATGGCAGTGATCATTTTGTTTACTACTTATGTTACGCTAGTTACGAATGGAAGACATAAATCTAGCAAGATCGTGGAGAATTATGTGCGAAAGATTTGATTTATGAACGCCGACGATTTACCTCAATGTATATTGAGAAAGCCAAAACGAGCTAACTATAACACTATGTGAGTTAATAATCACTAGCAATCCGCCCTTCGGTTTTGTCCGCGCCCCATTTGGATCCAAGATTAGTATAAGTACCTATTTAGTATTCAAAAATTCTTCTTTAATGCACCTTTGCACCAAACAATGATCTATTGCCTATATTCCAAGTTTCTTATTTAGATACATACAGTCATACAGGGTAGCTTTGGCGCCAACCTACGCCTTGCATTTATTTTATTTGTTTTTAAACAAGCAGACGGCCCTCCTCATGTTAAGCGGTCACCGTCATTTGCAACACCAGGAGCGTTGCCGATGCGTTGCATTGCGTGACTAGGAACTAGGACTTACGATTTAGGCTATGCAGTATCATTTATCTTAGCTAATGCAATGATATTCATTCGGTTATGTATATTTTTTGTAAATTGGACTTCATTATAATTAGTTTATTAACATTTGCTGGGCTGGCATGTACCTACTAGTTTTGATCACTGTCATTGTCTTAGCTGTTTTTTGCTGGCTTGTATGTGTTGTCGTAGGTTCTTACCATTTACAAACGGTTTCGGGATTTTGTTTCTAAATATCAAAACTAAATTTGAGTAGTTTAAATCTTAAAATTACAAAGCAATCAAAGGTGAAATTAGATAACAACGCTGCGCAGGCGCAACAAATAGAATAATCGCTCGCGACAAGACCACAATTTTGATCTATTTATATCATCTCTACACATGTTGTCATTTTAGTAGAGTCGGCAAAAATACATGTCTCCATAAATTATTTTTAACATTGTAAAACTACTGTTTTGTTATTTTTTCACGCTGAAAGGGTTGGAGGGATTTGAGTTTAATTTATTATTTTTTAATAGCACATAGTTGCTTTTGGGCCTCACGCCACCTGATGTTAAGTGCAAGAAAAACCGCAATAAGCAGCTAGTTCTAGAAACAAATTAGAGCAGTTTTTTTTTATCGACCACATCATAAATCCAAATTCAATTTTTTCTGCCAACACACAGTAGTTCTTGATACACAAACAACGTAAGTACTCCACACAATAACATCAGACCCCGCTGGAAATATCCTAGCATGAATAATAAAGGCAATTACGAGGATGCCTCCTGCCGCGTCCTGGCCTATCCTGTGCTAAATATAGCTCGCTACTGTGAGGTAATCTGTGCGGAGGCCGGCCAAGCCCCCAGTCATATACCTAACCTACGTAGCTGGAGGGACAAAGAGTAGAGGATCAATGGGATTAATAAACCTTTTACAGAAGGAGAAGAAAAGAGAAGCAGAGAAAAAGGATGTCTC
The DNA here is from genome assembly GCA_931315375.2 of Opisthograptis luteolata. Classification (NCBI taxonomy): domain Eukaryota; kingdom Metazoa; phylum Arthropoda; class Insecta; order Lepidoptera; family Geometridae; genus Opisthograptis; species Opisthograptis luteolata. The sequence continues at coordinate 12,967,610 of OV928038.1, forward strand.
TTTCTTTCTGCATCTTTACTTTTTATGGCGCTGTACCCAAAAGTTAAAAAAGGACCCTTTAATAAGACTGCTGTATCTCATGAACCGTGATAGTTAGACAGTTGAAATTTTCACAGATGATATATTTCTGTTGCTGCTATAATAACAAATAGAAAAAAAAAGAATAAAATAAATATATAAGGGGGCTCTCATACAACAAACGTGATTTGTTTGCCTTTTTATAGATAATGGTACGGAACCCTTCGTGCGCGAGTCCGACTCGCACTTGGCCGGGTTTTTTACTTTTTTCTGGCTCCTTCCCGTTCAGTAGAAGTTGAATAGAGTTTATCAATTATTGATCTCATGGTCCGATGCAAATCGATCGATATCGAGTCGATTGTCGATTCAATTTGCTTGAAATTGCACGTCACGAGTGAACATGAGTGATCTTTTTATACTAGGCTTAAAGAACGAAAACGCTCATTGAGCAAAAAAACTGTCCACACCACAACGCGTTGAGGTTTTATATATAAATAAATACATAACAAAATTTTTGTAATGCCACTGTATGGCACATATAAAAACGCCCGTGACTACAAAGCTTTGTGGCTAAGTCAAACTATTCGCGTACTTATACCTTAAACATTGACGTACCAAACATTAATGATCTCTAAATATATTTTTCTCCAAACATTTTAGTCAGACAGGAGTATCTGTGATTCTGTGAATGAAGCCAGCAAACTGTTCTTTGCCATCTTCTAGACCAACAACACATCGTTACTTCTAAATAGGAAACCGTCTTGACTTCACCTCCGATGCACTACTTCACAATTGCCTATTAAGCGGACGCCCACTACAAATCACTGCTTTTAATCTTAGCATAACACATGACTAGTGACCTGAATGACCTATTGAGATCAAGACGTGATTGTTTAGTCCATCAAGGAATGTATTTTTATTGGAACGAAGTTCCTTATCGCGCGTTACGAAAGGGGACGAGACGGAACAAATTAAGACCAAAAGTTGTAACGACACTTTTTGCTATAGTTGGAAGCCGTGCGGCGTGCGCGTGTTTCTCTGTCTGTCTCTCTCTCTCTATAAAAAAAAAAATTAAAATATGAACAAAAAGAAAAATATCTATGTATTACATTTTTTTCTTTTTGTTTCGTTTTGCTCTTGTAGCATTTGACCACAAGTCACCTGATGTTAACGGTCGGATGTTAACCTGATGTTAACGGTCTTCTTTGATGAGAGCAATAGTTCAGAACGGCTTAATACAAATTTTTACAATCCTAATATTCCGAAAATGATTTTTGAGAGAAAGATACATGAAAATATTGCCTGAAAACTTGGAATAAATCGGGACCAACGAAACTGAATGTAATTACACTTCGACGTTGCATTCTCGATATTTATTCACTTGGTAGTAATCCTATTTATTGCACAAGGCGTCGCACATAATTTTTAGAGCTGTAAAAATAAAAATCAAATCACAAAAATATAAAATTCACTGTTTCTGAACGATACCTTCCATGTCATAGGCAGTGCTGTCATCTCCGTCATACTTCATTCCTTTTTTATGTGCGGGCGTCGCAGCTTCGACTTATCGATTAAATTCGTTATTTTATTGGAAATTTTGTGAAAAAGTTAGTTGAAAGCAGTGTTATGGAGAAAAGATCGTCATAAGTCCAAATAATGACGAATAATAACATGTTGGGAACGCAAGATACGAAACTCGCCAACTAGTTCGGACGATCAAGGTTAGTTCGTGGTCATTAACTGTGTGTTAGTTTTATCTGTAAATTTGCCTTTGTCCCTTCCTTTTTAGGGAAAAGGCGCATACTTTGGAAAATAACTGATATTTTTTCCTCATGATTTTTGCGTAGTTTTTTCTTTTCTAACTACCCACATAATTCATGATTTTTTCCATTCTTTTTTCTTGCATGATGCTCGGCTGATAATGAGTTACTCCGATGGCGTATTGTAACCTTCAACACTGCACACGCTGCTTGCTGAATCATATAGTCTAGAGTCGTACCATGAGTGCGTACCATGACTTTAAATCATACAGTCATAGGATGTAACGTGAGTGCGTACCATGAGTGCGTATCATGACTTTAAATCATACAGTCATAGGACGTAACGTGAGTGCGTACCATGAGTGCATACCATGACATACAGTCTAGAGGCGTAACGTGATTACGTACAATGACTTTAAATCATATAGTCTAGAGACGCAACGTGAGTGCGTACCATGACTTTAAATCATACAGTCTGGAGGCGTAACGTGAGTGCGTACCATGACTTTAAAAACCTTCAATACTGCACATGCAGTTTATGGAATCATACAGTCTAAAGGAGTAACGCGAGTGCGTACAATAACTTTAAAAACCTTCAATACTGCACACGCAGCTTGTTGAATCATACAGCCAAGAGGCGTAACGTGAGTACGGACAATGACTTTAAAACCTTCAATACTGCACACGCAGCTTGTTGAATCATACAGCCAAGAGGCGTAACGTGAGTATGGACAATGACTTTAAAACCTTCAATACTGCACATGCAGCTGGTTGAATCAAATAGTCTATAGGTGAAGCGTGAATACGTACAAAACCTGATATGGCGCTGGATCTTCTTGACCAGGCAAAGCTCGACCATAATCATCCAAGGTCACCGACACCAGACCCGCGACAATGGTCTTCTGATGATGATAACCGGGTTAGATCCCGTACATTCATTCCGACAGGTCTAGGTACAGATACTGCAGATGCAGCTAGCATGTCCGAGCTCAAGCGAAAAGCCATGTCTGCCGCACCAGAGTTTTTATAGCCAAAATGCATTCATAGATCCAGTACGGAAAGATGAACTATTTGGTGGGCGATTTATGATAAGGTATCTAAACGTTTGGGTAGAATCCTAGTGTAAATGGTAAAGGCAGAAGAAACCACGATAAAGGAAACCCTAATACCTGAAGACCTAGCTTACGGAGGGCACCAAGGTTCAACTTAGAATTTTCTGCAGTCTTATACACGATCTTAAAGCGTCGGGATAAACCCCTTATAAAGGCTAAAACAAGCCAGTCATTTTCTAGACGTATATCTGTGGGACATAAATCATAAACAAAAAACAAGAACACAAAACACTTGTCTTTTATTATATAACAACAAAGCAACGAAATATATACAGTTGGATAGAAAATTGAAATAAATGCTAAAAACTAAACTTCTTACAAAGAAAAAATTTGAGAAAGCTCTGGCCTTCATTCAAAGTTTAGCAAGGCTGGCGTTCTACCTACATCTCTAGACATCAGGTTCATTTTGAATATGAAGGACAATAACAACTGAAGACTTTAAAATGGAAGATATTCACACAGATAATATTTACCAAGTAAGGTTTTTTATATACATTATGTCCACATCAAGGAACCGTAATTTTAAGTTCCTACCCATAATTTATACCTTCAAGATAACCTACGATTTTCAATGACTTCCTTTGGTTTGTCATTGGCTTCTCTACCAGTTGGTAATTATCTTAGAAACCGAGATCTGTTGTTACTTGTGTGTTATTTTGATGTCTTACTACACATTAATGACCATAATTTAAAATTTGCTTGGAGGGTTCATTAAACTTTCTCAAAAGGTTAAGATTTGTGTTAAAACAAGCGAAGATGTATTTTGATTTGGAACAAAAAACAAACACATTTCGGCATTGAAATATGTAGATTTACAGAATAGTCATTATGTGTTTAAAGTTTACAAAAAGAAACTTAAAAATACCTGACGAAACAAAATATTTTTCCAGATTAAGCAGATTGACAATCAGGGCCTTTTTACCTTTTTTACCTTTGTTAATACCTTAGGTTACTTTTCTCAGCCTACCCTGCAGTTTCCTTTGTATAGAAAGAAAAATTACAAACTGCATAACATTACGAATGATTTATATGAGAAATGTATCAAACTCGAAGTCAGAGTCGTCTTGGGAAAAATAATGTTTTAACTCAGTGGTAAGTACCTTCTAGAAATCTTCATAGGTGCATCCCTTATTGGGCGGGGTGTTTTTTTGTAACGTGAGTTTTTTTTTTGGTATCACACAATCAAAACTAGCATACTTTATTATTAGAATTGAAATCAGCTTACATTGGCCTTCATTGCTTTGCTAAGGATTAACAGAATAAACATGGGCAGAGTGACCGCTATTGTCTGCATTAATGAAGATGTCTTATATACTCTCAGAGATATCTGGCACTAGCTTAAGCAAAGATAGCTTAATATACGTACAAAATAATATATATTAACTAATAAAGGACCAAAACATTGAATGGGACCTGGCTCCAGGTGCCTGTGATCTATCGTGATCATAATCACGAACTGTTTTTTGGAGTCCCTGAATTGATGTTTATGTACAAGAATATTTGTGCGAAGCATATAATATAAAAAAAAAAAAAAAACTAAGCAGATGATTATATTTACTTATGCATGTTATGTACTTTCTTATAATTCATTAAATTTCAGATTCATTCACAGAACTGGGCACCCATTTAGACCACAATTGTTTTGTATGTGAAGTTAACAACCAAACATACCATCACAATGTTGAACTTGTCTCACATTTTTTCACATTTACGTTTTAGGTGGTATATACATATTATTACGGATAAGAGATCCTTTGGCATAGCCTGACCTTATGGACCCTATGGTCAATGCATTCATTGGATTGGGAAACTCATTTATTTTACGTCTTCCTTCTATTCTAGTTTATCTGTATTTTTAAGAAATATTATTTTGATCAAGCCACTGCACGGGAGTCATGGTCAGCTAATAGGCCTAAGAAGGCCTTTAGTTACTCTTATTATTTTTATTTTTCCAAAGAAGATTGATCCATTTCACCCTCTCTGGTAGCATTATATCCTGGTTTCGAAGGTATTATCAACCAAACATAGTTATATTTCCAAGGGGTATCAAAATTAATTATAATTTAAACTTAGACTAAAAAAATAATAATAATAATAATAATTTCAGAAATAATAATAATTGGATATCAATAATTTCAATAAGAACTCCGATAACTTTTTAGCATTGTGTTAATAGTACACTTCACCCTTAGCGTGGCGTCTTAGCTTTGGCTACGGCTCCGCCAATGCCTAATAAAGGTCCGGGCAAAGACCCGAGAATAAACCCACATAGGATAATAATAATAATTCAAAGTATTACATAATTTTTCCTATTTTCTCAAATAGGATTCAAATTCTCGTCTCTGAATATCATTCAGGTACAGACTCGCCGTTCGGCTTCTGTTTTAATATCAGGTAAATGTGTTATTTAGATGACCAAATTATAGGATTCACAAAAGAAGTTTACGGAATTAAACTTTGCTATTCAAAATACGTATCTACATGAGATCCTAGTACTCAATCACTTGTAGTAATTTTATCCAAACGAGAGTAAAGCTTTTGATTCCATATCCAAAAAATTTGTGTCTTTCCTCGCGTTGTCAACTATACAATGAGTGCGAAATTAAAGTAAGTCGCACGAATGGAAATTAATATTTGGCTAGAAGCACTTACTAGAAATAAAGACTAATTACTGATTTCACCTACAAATAAAATACTTTGGTGCCTAATCTAGTTATACTTTTTTACCTCACGAAACGAAAGTATTATCAGTTTAGATAGATGTCATGGCACCTAAGAGCTACCTCCATCAAAGAAATTAATTCATACATCTAAGAGATAATCCATTGCTCCTACCACAAGTCACATATACATTAGACATACTTACATTTATAGTTTGGTGCAAATACTGGTATTTGCAGCACATAGTAGCCGCTACACTCCTACCTCGGCTAGTTATAAGGAGTTCTGTCCATGTTATAAAATGAACAACAGGATGGTCAGGAAGCTTATTAGTATTGCATTCACAAAGGTATTTCATAATATCTTCAAGCAATAATGCTAATAACGGTAATTGGGCTTACATTATCAATTGATTTATTGGTTTTAGGTTGAACGTAAGGTTCATAATGATGTTGATAATCACTCCACTTTTTTCGTTTATATGTGTTAATGTATCTTTTTATTTTTCTATCTAGAATCCTGCCTGCCTATCTCGTTTGTGTGAAAGCGCTAAACATCTACCAAGTGAATAAATATCGAGAATGCAACGTCGAAGTGTAATTAATGGTTAAACGAACTTACCTTAAGTGATGTTCGACCATAATTATACTAGACGTTGCATTCGAAGATATTTATAGTCCCACCCGAACCCAGCTACTAAAGCCCATACAACTAACAAACGAGATAAGTGTCTCTGAAAGAATGAAGTATGACGGAGATGACAGCACTGCCTATGACATGGAAGGTATCGTTCAGAAACAGTGAATTTTATATTTTTGTGATTTGATTTTTATTTTTACAGCTCTAAAAATTATGTGCGACGCCTTGTGCAATAAATAGGATTACTACCAAGTGAATAAATATCTTCGAATGCAACGTCTAGTATAATTATGGTCGAACATCACTTAAGGTAAGTTCGTTTAACCATTAATTTTTTAAGAAATTTTGTTTACTCAAAATATTTATAGTTTTCTACTCATCTGGGATGGGTCACTTGAATGACAGAGTAGCGTTCTTGAAGATTAGTGTAGCCAAAATACGTAGTTAGCTGTTGTTTATAAACAGTGGTGGCGCCACGCGGTCTATGCGCGAACTATCGCGGCCTATTTCAGGCGGACTTCAGCTGGTCGGCTGAGTTTTCAGGAAGTTTCCGCTCGTTTAATGAGATGGCGCAATAATATAAGATGGCAAAAAAATTACTGTAATAAAAGCTTTATAAAAATAACGTATAGGGCCTATAAAAACTAGATATCTAGGTACTTATATTGATATTGCTTTGTTTAAAAGTCAATTTTTTTTTATTCAATAGGATACATTGTGATCACTTTAAAACGTCAAACTTAAAACTAGCTACGCTTGTTCCAACCTCCTTACGCCGGCAAAAGAACAGGCAAGAAACGCCGGGCAGGTAATTTTTTTGGCGCGATCACATTGACAATTTTATTCTTAATACTAATTGATTGAATTGGAGCAAGTTCACTAAAATCCCAAGCTTTTTTTTGTCATCTAATGGTCCGATATTTTTTAATTAGCTTTACTAATAAGATTTCTCTTGTTTGGTTGTACACATTGGGATAAAGTCGCCCCTAGTTTAGTCGCCCTTATGATATTTGGAATATTTAAAGGCTTGTTCACTTGGTTTTCTGTACAGAATACCTAGACATCAAAACATTCTACCTAAGCCATACTTTGATAATTAAAAAATAGTGTAGTGTAGTGAAAGAATTCAATCTGTAGCTCCGAACGTCGCCTCTTAAACAAGCTTTCTGTACTCACAAAGTTTTATATATTACTAGCTGACCCGGCAAACTTCGTCTCGCCAATAAAAGTCACCTTTTTAACCTTCCCTGAACTCCCATAAACATTTCATGATCAAAATTAGCCAAATCGGTCCAGCCATTCTCGAGTTTTAGCGAGACTAACGAACAGCAATTCATTTTTATATACGACGAGTATAAGACTAGCCCCGCGGTTTCACCCGCGTGGGCTACAGTTTCCCATTTTTACCCTCTTAGCGGTTGAATTTCAAAAATCATTTCTTAGTACATTACACCCTTGGGTCAAGACAAACATATCCTCCAAATTTTAAGTTTCTACAACCAGCGGCTGGTTTAGGCTGTGCAGGACTTTGATTCTTATATCTATTGATTTTCCCTTAAGGAAGACCCCAAAGTACAAACTACGATTAGCGTGAAAAGTTTTTTTTCTTACTACCGACAGGGTAGCGTTTTACCACAAGTCACCTGATGTTAAGTTACGATGTGGTCGAAGATGGCGCCACGCTACACCTGGACTGGGAACTGGCTCTCAAGATACCTAACAACAGAGGAACAGAGAGGCTTTCATTCCAGTATATACCAATAAGATAAACGCGACCGCGGGGAACAGCTAGTTAAATATTAATATGGGTAGTAGATACAGATTATTTATTATGACGTTCATGAATTCTTACCTACACCTTCCAGCTATGATCTTAAGGTACGTAGCAAGTAAGATAGGAAGTAGGTATTGTAATTACCGGGCGACCCAATTAGTGCCCGCAATTTAGCTCTGCCGCTTGTTGTACCCTGTAGGTACTCTGAGAATCAACTAAAGATAGACTAGGCAGAGTTGAGTCAGAAAATTCTTGAAAGACGAAGGAAATGTTTTTGAATGGAAATTTTGCAAGCCAAGTAAAGCAAAGGTGAAAATGGAAAATGGCACAAAAAAAAACGCTCGCTTTGAATTTATTCAAGGTTCGTATTACAAATAAAAATTGGAAAAAAATACACCGAAAATTTAGGAAGTGCTTTTTTTATAACATTTATATCTGAACCTAAGACTTGTTTCACTAATTATAAACTCAGCTATTTTTTGGTCTTTCAAAAATGGGGATCATCTGGGTTGGTTAACGACGAAAATACTCGAAGAAGGAAACCTGCCAATTGTTGCATAAAATAAGTATGTTTCTAGCTACTCTCTCTCAGAGAGAAGGCCAGAGTCCCAGTAGTGGGAACGTGAAAGGCTGATGATGATAATGATGACGATGTTTCTAGCTTCATTCATAAGGTCTTTGTAAACTGCAGACATTCACAGCCCTGTAGATGTTCCATAATAAGAGAAGATAAATAGATTCATTATCCAATAATTGCATTGCCCTGGAAATTTCCCCTCGATCGTTCCTTTAGAGCTACACACTAGACCTACTATACACTCTAGAGATGACTAGTGACCTGCCCCGCGGTTTCACTCTCGTGAATGTTGAATTTTTTCTGTACAAGTATTAGTTGTTTACTTTTTATATTTATATTTGACTTCTTGGGGTTGATTTTCAAGAAATCCTTTCTTAGCGCATCCCTACACTGCTAAACTCCCAAATGTCTATCAATCAGTCAGTAATTTATGATAGAACCTTTTATATCTATAGATTAACAATAGATTAGATTAGACGGCACTATTTAACTTTTGAACGACTACACCGATTTTTATCATTTTTGATTTGTTGGACTTGTCTCCGTCCCAAATAACAGAATGAGTATTAAAATACCGAAAAAAAAACACAAAAAATAAAATCATTTGAATTTGAAAGTAACTCGGTCTCTTTGATACCTTTTCACGCTCAAACCACTGAATGTATCTTGATGAAATTTGATATCGTGACAGTTTGAATCTTGGGGAAGGACTTAGAATACTTTTTATTGCGATAAAATGTATTCAACGCGGGTGAAACCGCGGGGAACAGCTAGTAGTAATAACAGTAATGTCCATATAATGACATACATAGGGGTCAGGTACCTGATCACCAACTAGAATTCCCTCTATCTAGGCCTTGGTTAATTATTTGGATCAGGGATCCACAACACCCGAAATCCCAGTAACAAAACAAAAACATAGTTGTATTATTTCGTGAAAACTAAGCGATGACATAAAATTTATCGATACTCAATTATTATGAGTGAATATCTTATGGTGAATAATTCCACTATATACTATTTATAAGTATCGAAATTAAACAGTAAACATTTGAGTTACTATAATGCTACTGAATACATTTTTCTGGTCAATCAGACTCTTACCAATGTTGTTAGCACCACACGTTTCGAGTAAATACATTTTAGCTTTGATTTGTGTACTGAAATTACTTCAGTAAACAAAGAGTTTACACAAATATGTTTTTACACTTTTTACGTGTATCCTATGAGATATGCTATCGAGTTTTCCACTCACCTACTTCTTTGTGTATACTTCTTATATGAATGTTTGCAAAGCTCATCGCATGATGCCGCAATGAAAACGCTTCATGATTTTGATTACATTGTATTTTGTAATAGGTTATTAAGTATTTAAATATACAAAAACACACAGGAATTTTTTTAAAACCAATTTGTTGATCTTCACGTTGTTTCAAATGTAACTTACGTTCAAATCCAATTAATCCAGGTGCAGCGTGACACCGACTTCAACCACAACTTGTGGTCAAAAGCTACATTGAAGAATTAAAAAAAGCTGCATTTTCTTACTCTCCTCTAATAACTAAACAACATCTAATGCTACTATTATAAATACAAAAGTAGGCTTGTCTGACTGTGTGTTTGTTACCCTTTCACGCCTAAATGGCTGGAGCTGAACCGATGTTAATGTGGTTTGAGGACAGTTTGAACCCTAGGAAAGGATATTATAGGATATTGTACTTTCTATCACGATGGTCAGTTATTTTCATATCAGTTACCAACCCGCAATGAACTTATGAACGAATTTCAAGCAATTAAACAAAATTAAAATTCAGTTTCTTAACTTTCCTTCGTATGTGCCACACAAAAATAACTCGAGCGTCAAAAAACCGCTACACGCTCCAGCATTTTTCCCATCAGGTGTGCGCCTCTCCTCAAACGTACGGCTTCCCTCGGCCGCAATAAGATTCCTCACTGCACTCCCACCGCTCCAGGACCGTGCTCGTGTCAGATTATACCAGTTTATACATCACTAGCGATAAAAGTTACATCAAATAGTATTCTAGTTTCAATATGGCGGAGACGGACGAAAAAGGCGCGCAGGTAAGTTTTTGACGACAGTGCGTTTTCGATTTTGTAAACTCGTGTTCTTCAAGTAGGTTATTTTTTTACACCTAGGTCCGAGTTTGATGTTTACTACTAGATAAACAAGCCCAGATTTTAATTTTACACAAATTTTTTTATTCGGGTAACTATTTGGGTATTTGATATAATTATGTTTCATGTGGTAAATGATGACGCGGTCGATGATAAATCACGTTTAAACTTCTAGATAGGAATGTAATGTATTGTAAACTGGCAGTCTAAAATAAATCTCTAAGTGCCTAATAATTCTTTTGAATTATATTAGATGATTACTAGCTGTACCCCGCGGTTATACCCGTTCCACTGAACTTTTTTCCGGGACAAAAGGTATTCCAGCATATTTGGTAATGACTTTTTATAGTCATCCTACTGTAAATATGTATGTATGTATGTATGTGTGTGTTTTCTGTTGTTGTAAAAAGTTTTTGGTTTGCCAATAAATATAATTATGTAAGTTTCATTCCAAATTTCATTAATATCCGTTCAGCCGATGCTAGTAAAAACAAACACGTAAAATTTCACTTTTTTTTAATTTTAGTTATTAGTCCCATAGTGACATTAAGTCCCAAAAACTAAAAATGTGGACATGAAGAAAGCAATGGATTTCGTAGTTTTACGAAAGTAGACCAAACTTTGAAATATTAAGTTGATCCGCCCAAGCCAACTGAGAAAATCCGCCCGCCCGCCCAGCTTTACCCAAAACAAACTCATAACTCAGCATCTTGTTAACAGTTTTTACTGTGTGTGAAAATCTATACAAATTTTATAAAGAGTTAAAGTTTGTGAGTTTGGAGGTAATCTCCGTAACTCTAGATGCGACAACGTAAACATAAAACTAGCTACGCCTCTTCCAACCTCCTTACGCCGGCAGAAGAACAGGCAAGTAACGTTAAGCGGGTCATTTTTTGGGCGTAATTACATGAGCGTTTCGTATTTAAGCTACTGGTCAACTTTGGTGTGGAAATTTATCAGGCCGTCTACGAGAAAGCTAGTCTATCCCTTTGTGTCTTTAACATATTATTGTGATAAAAATCTTGTTGAAAATTTCAAGTGGGTGAAACCGTAGGGAACAGGTAGGTAATTATGTATTATACAAACTGCCTTTATGGCATCATAATTTTATTTCAGTTTTATTTATTTACTTTGCGGAAAATATACAGCTGGTTTAACGTTTAAAAATTATTATTATTTGAGTTAGAAAGCATCTATGTTGGTTTAGATTTAATCAGGTTAATCATCTTTAGCTTGTTCCGTCTTCTAATTATTTTTTTATCTACTATTAATCATTTTCTATTATTTATTATTTTCTATTTTTATTTTCTATCATTTTCTTTTTTTTTCTTTCTTTCATTTTCTTGATAGACCGAGAAGAACATAAATATATAGATCAAGTTAAAGAAAGGATTGACATCATTTCGTACCAAGAGGTCAAAAGGATGGCCGAGAACAGAACGTGATGGAAAATACTCCACCGACAAGAGCTTCGCTCTTAAATAAAAGAAGAAGAATCGTTTTCTAATAGATTAATGTAGTATCTGGAATAAATCGTTAATAATATATAGGTATTAGCAGAAGTCCTCCTTTGAAGTAACACAATATGTTGCTGCATTTTGTATTTCAAGAGACCTTCGAAAAAGTTACAATTATGTACAATAACAAATTAACCGCAGAACCGACAACCGTTGGGGTAGACGTGTTCTTGAGTGGAGACCGCGACTTGGCAAACGTAGTGTAGGACGTCCTGCGACAAGGTGGAGCGACGACTTGCGCCGAGTGGCTGGCAGTGGTTGGATGAGAAAAGCCGAAGACCGGGCTCAGTGGCGTATCATGGGAGAGGCCTATGTCCAGCAGTGGACTGATACAGGCTGATGATGATGATGATGAACAAATTAACAGACTGCTTTTAAAGAACCTTGACAAACACAAGAAATTACTTTGATGAAATAAATACCTTCATCCAAAGTAGAAGCAGGGAATCTGAAGGTCATAACGTGACCTTTATCAAAAGAAATATAGGACATCTCCAAAGCCTGTTCCGCTACTGATTCTATTATTGGTTTATGTACCCTTTTAAGTTATTTTGGGAGCTTTATTATCACATTTCAGAAATAGGCTTTTATCTTTACTTCTTGACTTATATGCGGTGTACAACTGATCTTAATAGCCTTCACGACCAGCGTTGATTTACCTTACTTGTCTATTAAATTTTTTGCTGAAAAATAGAGCATCTCTCAGATGTATAGACTATTATTTGCAAACTATTATGCAAATGAAAGTTTGTTGTGTGTAAAGTTCGGATATCTGTTTGAAGTACCTATAGAGAAACCGTTTTTAGATAGTTCAACTTTGAAAAGGTTCTGAGGTAGGCTTTGTTTTAGATTTAGTTTATCACGATGGATTGGATTTGTTTACAAACTTTTACAATGCTAGGCTGGTGTAGCAATACCAATTTGCGACGCGCTGATCGTGGGTTCAAATTTTACAATGATATTGAGCTTTGATGGAAAATATCGCGATAAAACCATGGTTTGGTGGCAGCACATTTTTTAGAGCGAGGCTGGTTCGCTACCAAAAAGTTAAGAATCTGTCGCCAAGCACCTTATCAATGTGTTCCGGTAGCCTCATTTAGTAGCCACTTTACAGTCCAGGTGTAGTGCCTCTTTCGACCACATCTTCACATAACATCAGATAACTTTGGTCAAACGCTCCGCTGTAAAATGTTTTAGCATTGATAACTGCTTGTTTTCTAATAACATAATAGGCTGGCATACCATGTAGTAAAAGCCTCTAAATTAAATTTAGATTAAAAAAAAAAACAAATTAATATGTAAAGTTTAACTCTCAATTTTTTTTTTAGTTATAAACATTTTCATCTCCAACGCAACTGTCCTAGCCCGTATGACGTCTGAAAATAGTAACAAGTATTAAAATATGATGGATTCGCATTCGGAATACTGGTGAGCTGTAAAAGCTATAAAGCCTGTAGTAAAACGTTGTTTGTTCATAACATCTTAATTCTTGCCGGTTGCGTCGTAGTTAAATCGTTCGGTCGCGTAACCAGCAGAACTAGCAAGCCTACTGACGGTACAATCTGGCTACCAATTTGTTGTTACGATCTGTTGTGAACTTGCAAATTTCGACATAAGTTTTGCTACAACATGTTTTCCCTAAACCATACATTTTTAAACTACCAAAGTCATTAGCATAAGAATTAGGTTTTGAAACGGGATATTTACCGCGTATTTGTTTTTGTTTCAGTTCTCAGTATTAAGACAGTTTCAAGTGCCATAATCAAGAAAGTACTAAAAGTTTCTGCGGGTATGATTGATTATGTAACGAGCGTATCCATTTACCCGCTTTTTCTCCCGTTTTTTGCGTGCGTGTCTACTTACGTTGCAATTTGTTGGGTCAAAGCAGATTCTAACAACAAATTGTAGTGAGATCACCCCGTGAGTATTCTTACAACTTCGGTAGGGTAAATATATTGTGTTGATGTTTCCATTGATAAAGATGTTTGGGTAACCTGTGGGAACACGGGCTAAAATTGGCGATTAAATTTCACCAAATCCGTTGAACCGTTTCAGCGTAAATTAGCACTCGCAAACATTCACATTTATTATTATGTGTTATGTTATGTGTGTGTGTGTGTGTGATTGTTTTGAATAACGGCATTGTATCGTGTTAGTCAATGTTTTAATAGTCGGGTCCCAATCCCTGATTAAGATATCTTATAATACTTGTTTACCAATGTCGGCCACAACATCGGTCATCGTCGAGATTATCATCAAACGCAATATTACGATACATAAAAGAACTAGACTTCATGATCTATTTTTGTTTTCTACCGACTTTGTGAGCTAGTGTGAGAATTGGAAGCTTAATCGCTTTGCACAGTGAAGCGAGGGAGTGGCGAGCATTTTAAACGTTATTACGCTTCACGTTTGCATTTCTGTGAAACAACATTGAAACTACTACACAACATACTTTCTTACTCGAGTATACTAGCATGTTGGAAACACATTGCTGGCGCCATTGGCTTAACTTGTCTTAACAGGCTTTCTTGTTCTATACTTATGTAAGTTTTATGACTACAGATTTATTGTGAAGAATTTTATGTTCTTCCCCAAAGTTAAAACTATCCTCGTACCAAATTTCATCATCATTGTTCAGCAGTTTTGGTTTGAAAAGTATAGCAAACAGAGAAACTGACAGAGAGTTAGGCACTTTTGTATTAATAATATGAAAAAGTATGATATTTGTTTCTAAACATGTACACTTTTAAACATCCACAAATTGGGTAGAGAGTGGGTTTTTTAGGGATTAGTAAATTAGGTAATGTGGAATTCTACACATCAACGTTATTTCTTCAGTATTATGCAGTTGGAACTAAACATTCGACGTGGCACGATTAGATTTATTTCTGGAATGGGTCGATGAGTCCAAATGAAGTCCCAAATAATACTGTTTGCTCAAACATACGAGTACAGTCAGCGACAAAGCTGATCAAACTCGATTTTCTAAACGCGTATTGGATCAGTAATGTTTGTTTTTCCTTACAATTCACAAAGTTGCGTTTGACTATAACACAACACACATGGTGTTAAGTGATGATGCGGTCGAACGTTAGTGTTTAAGATGATAAAGAGAATAAGAAAATTAGTTTTTGTTCATCTACTTTTGTCGTTGACCGCACGAGTACATTGTATGAATGTTTAAATGCAATGACTTGATGTTCCATCTTTGCAAGTTTTGACATTATTTTTACCGTAGTAAAGACCACGATAACTTAGATCTATGAATGAACACTTCATCGGTTTGCTTCCTTTTCACCTACCTATATTTTCTTCGTAAACAAGAACGCGTTTTAATTAAGTTAAAAACAAGCCCCAATTAATCTCATTAGCTGTTGTCGTTGTTTTTATTGTATTTTTAGAATTACCACTAACCTTACATCGCCAAGAACCTAGGCTGCGTTTTTGCACAAGTTTTCGATCACTGAGGGATATTTTTATTTATGTGTTCGAGAGTTTAAAGCTAACTTCCGTGTAAGTCTTTCCAATAATATGGAGTTAGTTATTTCGATTTCATAGCAGTTCTACTTAGGGATTTTCTCACCCTTATAGCTTATGTTCTTAATCAATCAAATATTTATTTATTGACATAAAAGTGGGATACAATTATAAATGGGTCCATGGACTCCTGAACTAGTTAAAACTGTATTTCAGGAGCCAAGGCTTCTTCCATCAAATGACAAATAATTATGTCAAACCTAACAATTACATGTACAAGGTAGTTTTATACATAATATATCAAATTTTACAAAATATATATCAAATTTTACAAAATATATATCAAATTTTACAAAACGAATATTAATAATAAAAATAAAATAAAATACAAATGAAAGTTAAATTAAAAATTAATGCTCAGCCTTAGGCCCTCTCTCGAGCAGAGAAGAGATTTAACTCTACTAAGAGAGAGAAGATCAAGATTCTATTCTATCTGTGGTATAATACAGTTTACCGTCATCACGGTCGCGTACTCGGACGTTGAGCCGACCTCGTACAGATTATAATTATGTAACAAACGTTACGCTGGTAACGTGTGGTGTTTGATTGTAAGGGAGAGTTATTGTGCTTTAATAAATCACTGCCAATTATTTCATTTGAAGTAGTAGACCTAAAAAGAGCGATGGTGGCCGAACGGTTAGGCGTGCAACTTACAAGACGCCGACACCGAGTTCGAATCCTCTCGGCCCCGCACCTATGACTTAATAAGTTATGTTTTGCCATCGCTCAAAACGGTGAAGGAAAACATCGTGAGGAAACCGGCATGCCCAAGAACTGCAACATTCGAAGGCATGTGACATCTACCAACCCGAACTGGGCCAGCGTGGTAGATTACAGCCCATATTCTCTCTCTGAGAGAAGGCCAGAGTCCCAGCAGTGGGAACGTGAAAGGCTGATAATGAAGTAGACCTCTTTTGCAAAGTTCTTTTGAAGTTCACATCCTAGCAACCGCCAGGCAGTGTTTCGAATTGAAGAACAATGTCTACTTACAGTGAAATTAGAGGGCATAATAAAAGATAACATTAGTATTAATTCATGTCTCAAAGTGAGTGCATTGCCACGTGGGCTTATTCAAAATTCTAGGTGGTGGTTAATCATAATGTTTACCATCAGTAAAGCTACTCGCTCGTATCATAACTAAAATGCATAAGAAAAAAGATGTACATATGTAATAGTGTGGGCATTATATTAATTCGTAAAAGAACAATGCATTTTGAAGTAGGTAAGTGCTAAGTGCACTATTCTGTCAATTCAATGCATAAGTACCAGCATTAACTTGTTATCACGCTTCACCTCGTAGAAAAATTAAAATTGAAAACTGTATTTCAAAAATCCGACGTAATTAACTTTTAATTTCGCTTACATTCAACGCTGTTCTTTACCAGATTGTGAATATTTGTAAACAAGGTCTATTTCAAGATAATGGCCGCATAACTCTTCCGTTAGGGAGATTCTGGTAAACACCTTTAAAAATATTCTTCTCAAATAATAAACAATGCCGATGACCTGGCAATGTTGATATTTAATTAATAGACTCACCTTGTTTTTGAAACAGTTGGTTGTGAAAGTGTTAACTAGAAGACCAAAATGTTATAAATGTGTATCCATATATTTATAAAAGAAGAAAACCAACTAAATACCCACATTTAATAACGCCCACACAGTCACAGGTATAGTTCTGACCCCTAACTAGAATTCCCTGTATCTAGGGTATCTGAAACTATGCGGATCGGGGATCCATATCAACCAGACGCACAGCAAATACTTGCGTCTTGTATTCTATGAAATATTTACTTACTTTTGGTATGGAAGTCCTCTTCTGCTATGCACTGCTAAGCGCCCAGTGCAGTACATTTTTTGACTATAATTTTGGCAATGTGTTTCCTTTTGTTTTAACGCACAGAAATATGCCTAAAACAATACAATAGCAGCGTTGAAATTCGTTTACCTCCTACAATGTGTATGTTGGTTAGTTTTCGTCTTTAAACGCAGTATCAAGGGCTCCATTTCAATACCAAAGTGAGGTGGAGAGCGCTCCCAATGCGGTTGTATCAAGTAGTATCAACTTGTACCTACAGATAGCTCTGTCCAGTAAAGTAACGCTGCTTGAGTGCTTCGATACCCCGATGCGGCTTGATTGATTTATTCGAGTGGAGGCAGGTGGGGTAGACTGAAGCTCGCAGTTTAATACCTATATGTTTATATTTGAAGCGATGATGGCTCATTGGTAGTGACGTCGGCTTGCGATCCGTAGGTCGTGGGTTCGAATCCTACTAATGAGCTTAAACTTTCGGTGAAGGAAAACATCGTGATGAAACCATAGCTTGGTGGTTAGGGCATTTTCAAGTGCTCGCCTGGCTAGCTACCATCCTCAAGCTAAGAATCTGTCCCAAAGGACCTATCGGTGTGTTTCGGCAGCCTCACTTGAGAGCCAGTTCCCAGTCCAGGTGTAGCGTGGCGCCACCTTCGACCACATGGTTACTTAAAATCAGGTGACTTGTGGTCAAACGCTACCCTGTATATAAGTAGTAAAAAAATATATATATGGATCTTATATTATAATTCTGTGAGCTATTATTTCGGTGACCTTAGTTCTGTGTCATTTCCGATTCGATCGACCAGACACAACTCACTACATTTTAAATCCCGCGACGTGCTTCTTTGGCTTCAACCACTGAATAGTTGACAGTCACTGTTTAATAAGTTTTACAACGCTGACCTAATTATGTGAGGTGGCATTTTTTAGGCCACTTCACATTAGGCGTGAGGCAAACGCCCGATCAAACAGTCGAGCCAAAATCTCACTACAAGTTACAAAGTGTACCTAGCACAGCTATTGGTGTGTTCCGGCAGCTTCAATTGAGATATATGAAGTTAGCATTATCCGAACAGACACCCAGACACTTAGTTTTAATGTAGTTTGCCAGCAATAGGTCAGTGCGCTGTTAAGCTGTTAGGAATAGCTAAATCTCATTAATTTGGTGAGTGGAAGCGTGGCATGTTACTTATTCTGTGGTGAAAACCGCAGGGGTATCTACTAGTAGGTATATATCTTTAACTTTATATACCTTCACTTTTGAGACAGGGATCAATTGCCAACCTTTAATTAGGTATTCATTTCTTTGTATTTTACTTTAGTTAGTACCGTCTATTCAAAAAGAAACAGCTTCAGTTAGCTACCTTCCAATCAGCAGAACTTGTTTTTTTTCTATTCATACAAGAAAACCCAATAACTTTCTTCTAGAACACAATATATTTTAGGCACTACGATCGATTTCCGCACAATAGATCCCTTTACAAATCTACCTGCATTTCGCCCAAAGTTTGACAAGGGTTCATCGATAAGGGTCAACCCTTTATTCGATCAGCTGTCGAACTCAGGTTTAAAGGGTTACATGCTCTTTCGTTTGATTTCCCAAGAGTTACTTAATGTTACGGGTAGGATGGTGTTTATTGAGATATAAAACGTTTCGACTGTTTTCAGCCAACTTTGGTTCATTGGGGGATAACAGGAAGTAGCTATAGGTATTTTACCGTCCCTAAAGGGATAGTTCACAGTACAAAATTAAGATCTGGAACGTTTGTTTCGGGAGGGGTTAATACT
This sequence comes from Opisthograptis luteolata, assembly GCA_931315375.2. Lineage (NCBI taxonomy): Eukaryota > Metazoa > Arthropoda > Insecta > Lepidoptera > Geometridae > Opisthograptis > Opisthograptis luteolata. The sequence goes on from OV928038.1 coordinate 12,986,948, forward strand.
ACATACCGTGTCATCTACAAAAAAGACTTCCTATTACTATTGACCTATCGGTGTTTTCCGACAGCCCCACTTGAGAGCCGTTTCCCGATCCAGGTATAGCTTGGTACCACCTTCGACCACATTGTTACTCAGGTTGTTGTCATCAGGTGACTTGTGGTCAAACGCTACCCTGTAAGAAGTCAAGTACTTATCTGTTTAGAATGCCTCCATCTGATCCAATCTTCCATACAATTTATTGAACGTCCTTGCCAAATGCCACTCCGATGCGATGTGGGGTACTAAATCAAATAAATTCCAGACCTAAACATATCATAAAGTGTAGCTGTTGAGTTGTGCACGTGCGTTTTAATGATGAAGTTTTCACAGTGACACAGTGTGAGCAAACTTGAAGTATACTCACTTTTTATTCCACCAATTAAATTTTAATTTTAGAACGACGCTCAAGCGATAATCACTACTTTGACTCTGTCATTTTATACAAATATATCACTAAATCGCAAATTAAGTATTGATCACCACTTGAGCGTGATTTTAGAATACCAGCCTAAGCGTCTACTTTGTGACTAGATAGACCAGCGATATGCATTGTAGATAGCAGCAGATAGCAAAGGATGTCTCAATGAGTGAGGTGGACAAGTCACCCACATGCTCATTTTTGATTGTGATTAGACCTGCGTTTAACCTCTATCTTGACTGTTGCCATGCAATACTTAGAAGATGCATGTCCACTTTTGTTATGAAGATTCTAAAATGACAGCAATTAGATAATACAGACGCTAGCAAAAAGTTCCACTTCTAAGTTCGCATGATGAATGTGGAAGCAAAACGCTTTGTGACGGAATATCTACCGTACCGATTGATGGTGCCAAGCCGTTTGTCTGGATGTCTGATGATGGAATGGGGATGGAGGAGCTATATTTTTTGAAAAAGGATTTCTGTAATGTATAGAAAAATAACAGATGAAAATCCAGCAAAAAAATAAAAAACTCGATATCTAAAAGTTACTATTACTTCCCCAGGTCAAAACCAATAGACGCAAAGAACAACTATGTATTGTGTACTCCGCTAAAACCTTATCAAGTTTCACTATACCAATTAATTAGGGAAATTAAGCTTTTAATACAACGAGGTTGGGTCAGAATCGAACAGTAGCCGCATCGAATGAATGAGGTTATTATTGATCGCACATGGCCTGATGGCTACCAGAACTTTACACCATAAAATTAAATTTACTTTTACTGACGCTTCAAAGACCACCACCATAGAAAAGTTTCGAATTTTTTAAGCAAATCTCCTATTATTTTCCAAGAAATACTCAATTACTTACAGCGTATGACTGAAGCTCTATAGGAGATAAGGTCTTTGTTCTTTGTCCTAGCATTGGAACGAATAGGCTGATGATGGAAGATCAATTAGTGGTATATAAGCTTCCGTTTTATGTTTAGTTTATTCTCCATCGTCCTTCTTTGTCTTTGTACACATGTTCTGCTCTAGATGTGATAATTGAAACCGTTCTAACTTCAATAACTGCTAAAGATTCTCTATCCGCTATAGAGTTTAGAGCAGTCTATTTCGGTCTCCATCGTTGTAAACAGAATTATTGGCCGATGTTTGTTTACCGACGGCCATCGATTGTAATGACGCTGTTATGAGTGCAGCGAGGTCACTTCATACCCAATGGGTTTCAAAGATATCGACGTTTGTAGGTTCACTTGGTGTAACTAAGAAAATGCGACTTTTCAGTAGGAGCTTCGAGAACTTTATGATTAAAGGAATTTTGTTTTTGTTGCTTTAACACAAAACCTAGCATAATATAATCACCAACGTCATCAGGCTGCATCTAAGAATAGGGCTCTCCCAAGATACGTCACTGAGCCTAGTCTTTGTCTCTTCTCATCCAATCCTACACTACGTTTGCCGAGTCGTGGTCTCCACTCAAGAACGCGTCTATAATATCATCAAAAGAATTCTCTAAAGACATCTCTATGATAAAACTGGTAACTGGCCATATCCGTAAGCCTACATTAGGTAGGTATCCAATTAGGCCGTTATACTCGTAACTGTTTGAAATGTCAGAGTAGCCTCGTTTACTGGTTGGTTGCGAACACGTCACCATTCTAAGCTTGTAATGTAACTTATATTTGGGTCAATCTTTACTACCATGTTATTTTGGTATTACCGTCACAGTTTATCAGTTTTTGTTTTTTTTTAGTTTTCTTCTATATAAATGAAAATGAGTGGCTAAATTTTCCGCACTAAAATTTGACAAAGATCATTTAACTTACGGACGTTTATAAAACCGGCCCTAAATATCTTGCTAAGCTCAAAACTCGAGAACGTCTAGATTAATTCGGATAATTTGTTTTGTCAAATATTAGTTGAAGTCTGAAGATATAAAGAGAGAAATTGTAAAAGTCCCTTTGACCACTTCTTCACTAAACCTCATGTCGTCAAACGCTACTATGTAAGAAGTAAAATAAAATTAACTATACACGTAATCAATAAGAATTTTCCGCGTACGTGATTCCTCAACTCGAACCCCGGAAATAGCTCCCGTACTTCCCCAAACACTGTAACCGTTCGCCAAATATTTGCAAACATTCGTCCCGGAACACGAGTATTGATGTTGCCGTGAACATTGTAGGTTTAGGATGGATGGGGTAGTGTTGCCGAACAATCGATACTTTTACTATCGATAGTTTTTATCTGAAAAAATTATACATTACAAAAGGAACGAAAAACCCTACTGCGCCAAAATAAAGTACCATGTCACTCCAAAAATAAAGACGAATCTAATGACACCTCATATGTTAAAATCAGCTATTTAGGCTACAGGCCGTGCCAAAGAAATATACATACATACACTCGAAAAACATAACCCTCCTTCTTTCGCGTCGGGTAAAAAAGCCATAGTATCGATAATTCTATCCTTTTTTTGGGGTTTTGAGCTATCGATAGTATCGATAATATCGACAGGCATATCGATAGTGTTGCGATTGGTTGGCTATCGATATAGACTATCGATTAATCATCGATAGTCGACAATCAATCGGCAACACTAGGATGGGGGATGGTACACTTATATGACCAGTTTGTGTGTTGAGACGTGCGCGAGTTAGCAAACAATTGTATCAAGATGACGTCATTTGGGAAATACAAAGTCGTGATTGGACTGAAAATGGAAATATGACGATACAGATCGCTAATGCATAGGTGAATAAAAATCAGATTTTGATGGTTTTTCGAAATGTTACGTATTTTTGGTGGGATTATTACATCCGATGAAAAAAGGTACAAGAAAAGGGTCGCACTTGTTTTTGTTTATTAATTATATAATTGTACTCATGGATTCGTTTCAATTATGAAAATGTTTGTAACAATCACGAAGATTGGAAGGTACAGTAAATAGGCTAGTAAGCCTAAATTTTATAGTACTAGCAAATAGCCTAAATTAAAATATACTAGGTAAATCAGTTCAGTACATAATAAAAATGTTCGAGTGCGGTTGCCTAATTGTATTCGCGCCTTAATCCTCAGGTAATGAGATTGTTTTCTTTAAAGCGGATGATCCACTGAGGTGTTTTACCATGGTCTTGTAATTATTTCACACTAGCTGTGCCCCTTGGATACTCCCTCGCGGAATACCCACTAGAACTGTGTATGTATACTCTCTGGCGTATAAACTACCTTCTTTGCAAAAATCACGCCGAACCGTTGCTTAAATCCTGCGTGAAAAAATAACAATCTGACTAACTAAAAAATTCGTTATTATTTATATTTATTTTTTTAATGTAAAGATTTTCTTTTCTTAGCACCACTTTACTGATCATATTGTGTAGAGGTTTCGTTTACATAAAAGGAAAAAAAAATAAAAGGAATGTTACACGCGCGTGGAGATGAAACTGAATTTTCCGGCATAAAAAGAAACTATGTCACTCTCCGGCCAAAAATACGTAGATCCGTTGCTACGCGAAAGAAGTATAAACCAAGAAACGCTTTACGCTTTTTTCACGCTTTATATATACGTATCTATCGGTTATGTCATAAGATAAACTTTAACATTTTCTAGCTTTTTGTGATTGTACAAATAATTTACCTAATGACATTCTTATGCATTTTGTTCTTAATTGTCTTTGTAAGTATCTACATTTATTTTCTCGTCACATTTTGCAGGATTGCGTGATGTTAAGAGACGATGTGTGACTGTGGCGTCACGCTACGCCTGGACTGGGAACTGGTTCTCAAGTGAGGCTGCTGGAACACGCCGATAGATGCTTAGCATCAGATACTAGGAACGTACTGCAAGCAGTTCGGTCACAAATACTACTCCATATTGACTAACTAGCTGTTTCCCGCGGTTTCACCCGCGTGGGCTACAGTTTATCGCAATGAAAACTAGCCTACGTCCTTTCTCAGGGTCTAGACTATCTCTGTAACAAATTTCATTTTAGGCGTGAAAGACAGACACAGAAAGAGTTAATTCTGCGTTTATAATATTTAAGTATGGAAGTAGGGTTAATACTAAATCTGTTTTTCTTTTGTTCCAGAAATACGTAGTTAGTACGGATCGGAGCGGAGATATCCACGTTCATGTTCAAGTGAGTATAGTTAGCAAACTGCGAAACAATAACTTCATTCTGCGAAGTCGCGAGGCGGGTCGCTGGTATATAAGAATTATTGCGTGAGTCATCGACACCGAGTTCAAATCCTCTCGGCCCCGCACCTATGACTTAATAAGCTATGTGCGGATTTGCCATCGCTCAAAAAGGTGAAGGAAAACTTCGTTAGGAAACCGGCATGTTCAAGAACTGCAACATTCAAGAGCATGCGACATCTACCAACTTACTAACCCGCACTGGATCAGCGTGATAGATTACGGCCCATACTCTCTCTGAGAGAAGGCCAGAGTTCCAGCACTGGGAACATTAAAAAGGCTGATGATGATGGATGTCAAAATAAAGAACAAAAGCTATGTACAAAACAATAACAATGCGTGAAACCACCAAGAAAATGAGCTTGAAAATGTCAAGATAGCGAATTACACGAGTAAAAGTGTGACATTTCAATCATGGGACACAATTTGTCGTCAAGTGGCAATTTGCGGTGTCCCGGGAGTATTTGCCCTGGGGTAAATTAGCTGTCTACGACATTAAGGCCCTGGTCTCAATAGCCTCGGCCTGCAGGCGGTACCTAATGCCGATACCTAATGCCGGTACCTAGTAGCGAAAACTTAAAAAGTCATTAAAATTTTCGAGACTAACGTCTAAATGAAAAAAATGCTGGAAAGCCCTTTGATTATTGTTATGTTTTTAATTTACAGATTCTATTAACAAGTGGTTGTGGTAGATTATAGCCCAGATAATGTGCTGATGATAGTGGTAACAAGTTTAAATAAGTCTATTAATTTCTGTAAACGTGGATTATTGTTACTTTTCCTATTACATTTAGGTATAAAAAAGTGCTTGTAACGAAAATACCTCATTTTTCAGTTTGATCTTGTAAGGCCGCCGCCTTAAGTAGGGCCGTTTTCTTATTTTTCGCACCATTCCAGGAAATGTCACAATTAGGGTTGTTCATTCTGTTTTGTTTACATATATAAAAAAATCGATGTGTATAGGCAGGTATGCGTTCTCTATGAACACCGAAACGGCTGAACCAAATTCTATAAAATTTTCAGGCAATCTTCTAATTAATTAACTCAGCGAACATGAATCATGGCATGATTTTGTGAACTTTGGGGGCGATCCAATACTTAATTTTTTTAGTTTTCTAGTAACTTGCCCGTTGACCAGAACCAGAATTAGTGATACTCGTGCAGAGCTAATTATAAAAAAAATAATTAATTAATGCGATTGATAGCAGACCACCTATCATTGTAAATCTACTGAACGTGAACACAAATGTTTCGGTAATGTAATTATTCTAATTTCATGCTGCTTTGTAATCAGGGGATACCACCACGATGTGGACAAGTAAGTTAAATTAATCCTAGCTTTAAGTCTTTTTTAGTTCTTCCAGGGTAGAGTTTGACACTTCAAATTACCAGATGTTAAGCGATAATGTGGTCGAAGGTGGCTCCACGCTATGTCTGGACTTGAAACTGGCTCTCAAGTGAATGGGATCTAGCCAAGCGAGCAATATAAATTGCCCTACCGCCAAGACTTTTTTTATACCTTACTGAGTAGCGTTTGACCACAAATCACCTGATGTTAAGTGACGATGCGGTCGAAGATGGCGCCACGTTACAACTGGATTGAGAACTGGCTCTCAAGTGGGGCTGCCGGAACACATCGATAGGTGCTCAGCGACAGATTCTTAACTTGGTAGTAGCTAGTCAGTCGAGCGCTAGAAAATGCCCTACCACCACCTATTGTTTCGTCACGATGGTTTCTTTCCCTGAAAGCTCAAGCTCATTGCAGCATTTGAATCCACGGTCGCAAGTTGACGTCACTACCATTGAGCTATCATTGCTTCGTCACACTAATATTTTAGCTGCGAAAGTTTGTGAGTAAGTGAGTATGTTAGTTACTTTTGTACGCCTCAACGCATTTAAGTGGAATTTGGAATGAAGATAGCTTATATCCTAAATCAACACGCAGGTTACTTTTTAACCCGATTTCTGTGGGATAGTGGAAATACAACATGTCTGTTTCTGAAGATACTTGTTATTGAAACTAAACTTTTTTTATTGCTTACTTTATAGACTACGACGAAACGCAAGACGATCTGTATGGTGGGTATTATTCAGGTCGATCGAAGAACTTTCTAACGCGGCCAAGACTCGTATGACGGCAAGACAAGAACCGTTTCCGAGACTTCTCCATACATCGGTGTCATCTCATTACTACATATTATATTATGTTTCCTAGAGATGTACTTCGTGAAGGAACTAGGCTAGAGCCGCTATTGTTTTTGTTAGACGGTTAGAATTGAGCTGTTTTATTCATATTGGTGAAGTAGGCTTGGTAAGACTTCCAATCCTTATAATATTTTCCATGTAATTACGATATCGCAAAAAATACAAGAACTATGAAATTGAAATTTGACATGCGCTTTCTTGTTCAGCACTAGGTGCTCCTAAGAAGAGATATAAGAAAGTTTATTTCCTTAGGGGATTTTAAATAGGGATTGGAAACATGTCAACATTTCTACGAACGAAGCTACGAAGCGGAACGCTGGTATTAATTAAATTTTAAATTAGTTTCTAAAGCTATTTGTCTTTGTATTTGTCCTTGACACTATATTTAGACTTGGTTTTGCGTGCACTTTTGAGTATTATGAACGACCGATGTAGAAGCGAGTTCGATTCTCGATTCTCGGTATTTTTTTTCTACGGGACAAATATTTGTGCACTGAAAAAAAAGCGCAAGTATTTGTTCCATGTATGATGATGTCTGGGTGATGTGGATCCCGGATCTATGTAGTGTCTGATACCCTAGATACAGGGAATCCTTGTTAGGAGTAATCGCTACGTATGTGATTGTGTGGGCGTTGTTATTGTTGTTGATTTTGCTGCTATTATGTTTGAGCTAGCACTATTTTCAGCTTCCGTATTTTTACCACTTTTAATATGTACCTACCATCCATTAGCAATAGTACTCGGTCTCAATAAAATTTCGATCCTCAAACCTGAATGCTGCAGAAGTTTAGCTTGTCTGAAACCTACATGAGACTTGAGAATGTAATGGTTTTAAATGCATAGATATATTCGTATTTTTTGGTAAAAAAAATAGTTAAAAAATCATGCCTATCTTTTGGTAATTAATCTTTTTTATTGGAAGTCAGATTTATTTTCAACTCGTGAAATACGAAGTATCAAGTTTGTATTCAAACGTCCAAATTAATTTGATATTCAAGAAGATCAAGAATTACTTCGTGTTTGAATTATTCCCGAACTCGTGGGTATGGCTCTGCCATTGGTGTGAAAAACTCGATATCTTTCTCGAAATCCCCAATGCTAAGACATGACAAATCTATGTTTTATAATTTCAGGGCGATCTGAGCCAGCAGGATAAGCGATGCGTTTTCTTGACGGTGCACGATCTTGGGACAAATCGTAAGTGTTAACAAGTCGTTTAATAAAGTCAACATTTAATCAAAATTACCTCTCAAGTAGATGAGTTTAAGGTGGAGAATTGTAGAACGCCCTACAACCATGTGGAACAAGACCCATGAAAGGTAATCGATGGATGGATTGAACTACTATAGTGAAATCAGTGATGAACTGACACACTGAATGCCAAACTGCAACATCTGGTCACCATCTAGGGCAAAATCTATAAAAATCTTTAAATAAGCTATCTTTCCCTATACGCAACATCTTCATAAGATCCTGTCTAAATTCTCAGACTCGGCGATGGTTGACTTCGTGAACTCTCCAGCAATGTCGGAGATCAAAGAACGTTCGTGTTTCATACACGTCGACGTCCCAGGACACGAGGAGAACTCACCCGATTTACCTGATTCGTGAGTACATTCCCTGATCAAAAAATAAATCAATAGTAATCGTAAAATCGATCCACTTTTTCTGGAGTAAGAAGAAGGTGGATCGATTTATTTTGATGTCCAGTACAAATTTCAAATTTCAAATTTCAAAACTTTTTTATTTAATAGGATACATTATGATCACTATAAAACGTCAACTTAAAACTAGCTACGCCTGTTCCAACCTCCTTACGCCGGCAAAAGAACAGGCAAGAAACGCCCGGCAGGTAATTTTTTTGGCGCGATCACATTGACAATTTTATTCTTATTACTAATTGATTGAATTGGAGCAAGTACCTTTGTAAGGATTCTAATTTTGGCTGTATATCTTCCACAGCTACCAATTCCCGTCACTCCAGACCCTGGGAGAAGACCTCATCACAGTATTAGACTTCCTTCACATTCGCTATGCTGTTGGTTTAGGCGAGGGTGCTGGTGCCAACGTCCTCGCTCGATGCGGCATCGCCCATCCTCGCAGACTCCTCGGCCTTATCCTCGTCAACTGCACAGCTTCTACCTCCTCAGTCTTTGATGCCTTTAGGAGCAGGTTCTCCAGGTGGAAAGGGGCTGACATCTCCCAGTCCGAAGAGGACTTCCTCATCTACCATAAGTTTGGACACGTGAGTTCACAGCCAGAGCAAATAGATTACTGCTACCAGGTATTCCTCTTCTGTTTTGTTACTAATCCCACTAATTTTATCAGCTGTTGAGCTGTCTCCGAAAGGTAACCAAGAAACACCGTTTTCAGAAACTATGTAGGTACATAATACGTCTGTTGCTATTAACTAAATGCTATCTCGGGTTTGATTGTTTAATGTTTAGGTCTAAATTTGATACTGAAATAAATATCATACATACATACCCTAAGCGTCAGTGACAGATTGGTGGCTATACAGGCCAATACGAGAACAGCAGGCTCGTCCACATTGAGCGCAGATGTGTTTTGCATTATTTGGATTGAAGTCGCTGACGTGCCGTCTCACTCTTTCCTCAGCAAGCCTATCAAACCAAACAAGACTATCGTGTAGCCTCTGACTTGAAATAAATCTCATTGCACTTGATAATGAGTATAATTCTAGGTTACCTATGAAATATTTCTGAAAACTGGTGTCCTGTGAAACTAGAAGTTTCATGATAACTTTGTCAGCTTCAGTCAGCGTCAGCAGGCAACTCTCTCTTTTCTTGAATTAACAAACTAACCTTCCTAGCATTAGTTTCTTTGCTAATTACCCACTATCAGTAGTGTTTAGAGTTTCAAAACCATTTCTTACTTAGAGTTTAAATCTACAATAAAAATCATGTCATTACTCAATATTAATTGAATCATCCCTTAATTGATTGCCTCAAATTTAACTCGCAGAATGTTTTGTGTAATTCTTTAACAATTTTACTGATCGCGTCTATTAGGCCAACTTTAGTTTCAATCTTTTTATATTTTTTTTTTTTTTTTTACTAATTACAGGGTAGCGTTTGACCACAAGTCACCTGATGTTAAGTGACGATGTGGTCGAAGATGGCGCCACGCTACACCTGGACTGGGAACTGGCTCTCAAGTGAGGCTGCCGGAACACACCGATAGGTGCTTGGCGACAGATTCTTAACAAGAGGGTGGTAGCTAGCCAGACGAGTACTAGAAAATACCCTACCACCAAGCTATGGTTTCATCACGATGTTTTCCTTCACCGAAAGCTCAAGCTCATTGTAGGATTCGAACCCACGTCCTACGGATCGCAAGCCGACGTCACTACCACTGAGCCATCATCGCTATAAAATGATTTGTATCTTAGTGCGTTGTTTTTTTTATGTTAAACATATTCAAGTGTTACACTTTAACAAATTTTAACCTGCTTGTGTTTATTTTACATATACTTCAGTTATGATTTTACTTTTTTACGTAATTAATATTGGGTACTATATAACCCTGTTCTATCTGTAAGTATAAGTGGCTTAAACAAAGTATAATGAAAAAGTTTCATTTATCGCGATAAATGAAACTAGCAGCTAGTAATATCGATGTCATTTCCTTGATCTGTTGGCTTGCTATTTCCAGCAAATCCCATCGGATTCTTGCGAGATTGGTGAACGCGAGCGCATGCTGACGGAGTACCGCTCGCGGCTGCGCGGGAACCTCAACACACATAACATCAAGCAGTATGTGCGTGCCTTTATCAAGTAAGAACTATGGGATGTTATACGATATAGAACAATCTAGATGGGCTGCTTCTGCATGAGACATTTTCAAAATCATTGAGTCTTTGAATGCTCCAATGCCAGGTAACTTTCACGGGTATGTAAGTGTGTTAATAAAGGAGATGACACTTTCAGAGCTGAACTAGATGAAGAGAAGTTTTTAGCAAATTTAATAAGAATATTCTAAAGTAAGACAGCTTATAAGGAACCTTTCAACGCGCTATATAGAATGAGTCCAGATTAATGATACATGAACTGACGAACTGACGACAGTGAAATGACGAATGTTTGATTATTCAGTAGATATTAAAAAAATAATAATAAGAATAAAAACGCCCACACAGTTACGAACATAGCTTTGACCCCTAGCATTCTCTGTATTTAAAGCATCAGAAACCACGCGGATCGAGGATCCACAACACCCAAACACAGTACAAAAACCTACCTGCAGTTTTCATTGTCACATTTTTTAACTGTAGTGAAATCTAAAACATCATTTCATCTTCTCTCCTTCCTATTCCAGCCGCAAAGACTTGATCCTCCGCGGCTGCCAGCCCGACATCCTGCTCATAACGGGCATGCTGTCTCCGTACGTGGGCGTCGTGGAGCGCATGTATCGCGAGCTGGACAAGGACAAGGTCACGATGCTGAAGGTGGAGCGTGCTGGGGATGTCCTCGCTGAAACGGTGAGTGACCTCAGAGCTGACCTTGACTTCCAGCCTGATCCTAATGTCTTGCCACTGTGCCTAGCAGATAGGAGTCGTATCTATCGCCATACATATATAGTTCAGCAAACTTTGATGACGTAGGTCTCCCCATTCTTTATATCGTCGCCTAGCAAACAACACTGCACAAGTCAAAACTTTGTGGTATTGGTAAGACATATTATATCTTTGTTGTCGTAAGAAGTCTCACAAAGGCACACACAGGGCTTTATGTATTTTTAATTTGTAAAATCACCTGTGTTTTATTCGCAACACAATTTTAATAATACTAAGAATCAGAAGTGCAGAAGCAACAATGCCTTGTAAAATAGTTCATCATAAAGTACGAGTATATACCTACAATACGACCTATATGCAAATTATACACATCGTATGAAGTGTTAAAATGTATGTCTAACTAAGTAAGTACAACATCTTGCTTTATGCTTGTCATAACAATTTGCATTTCAGAAATGCTTTGTATTTTGCAACCGCCAAAAGGTAATTCTACCTTATGGACTTGCCTTCCGCACCATCATTGCGCAATAACCAGTGCCTATAATGGTCACATAATAATCGGGTAAATAGCGACCCACTGCTTACCTACCGGAATCTTGTAATCTAATGCGGAATATCTGCTAGTACCAGTGTCTAGTACGGAATACGCGGTAGGCTTGCTGTCCCACCGCTGCACTAGTGACTGGCCGAATGCAATCCTCAACCGCTCTTGCGCACCGAAAGTAAAAGTACGGCTGACGTTCACTCAAGCCGACGCGTCCATTGACTCTCAGAGACGATTTGAGAGCACGTGTAGACGCAAATAGAAAACAAACATACATCCGATCCAAACACTATCATAACTTTTTAGTGCGTGAATTAAACAATGATCTAAACGTTACGTCGAAGTGAATCAATCAACATGTCAGTGATTCTGCTCATCGTGGAGATAGTCTTCATCGGTGGAATGCTGGTGGGGCTGTACCAGAAAAATACAAATCAATTTTGTAAATCAAAGAAGAGGTATGACGGGAAAACAGTTATAGTGACTGGAGGAACGATGGGAATGGGTTTGGAAATAGCTGCGGACTTCGCACATCGAGGCGCGAAGGTCATTGTGGCATGCCCTTTCGAAGACGAAGGGCAACACGGCAAGAAGCTTATAGAGAAAAGTTCTGGTAGCGACAAAGTAATCTTCAAACTGCTAGACTTGGCATCTCTAAAGTCAGTGCGGAAGTTTGCTGCAGATATTCTCGAAACCGAAGAAAGACTTGACGTTTTGATCAACAACGCTGGCGTCGGACCAGCGGGCGACTTCCAAACATCAGATGGCATCAACTTCACAATGCAAGTCAATTATTTCGGCCCGTTTTTGCTGACAATGTTACTCTTACCGCTTCTGAAAAAGACGGGGCTACCGTCGGAACCGAGTAGGATAGTAAACACTTCATCAATTATGCATAGGATCGGAAGAATAGATCTTGAAAACATGAACAAAACAGGATATTGGTATAAGTATCAGCTTTATGGAAATAGCAAACTGTGTCTGGGCATTTTTGCTCGTCAATTAGCGAAAAGGTTGAAACGTTCAAACGTCGTCATAAACGTGGTAGATCCCGGAGCGGTCGGGACGAAGATCTTCAAAAGTACAGGGAAATCTTTCGGCAGTTTTATAAGCTTCATTTTCGGGGTACTGTTCAAGCATCCCTATGAAGGCGCACAGACTGCCTTATACGTAGCCACGAGCAATAGGGCTGGGAAGATTAACGGAGAGTTCTTCAAAAACTGTGAACTATCCAGAGCATCAGAAACGACTTTTGACGACGAACTCGGGACGAAAGTTTGGGAGGAGTCAGTAAGACTAGTGCAATTGAGTGATGAGGAATACCAAAAATGTTTAGACTGTGAGAATAATGCATGACTTATAAGCTAAATGATATGCGTTTATGTAAGTTTACTTTATGTTAGTAAAAAGCGTGTTAATGATAGTGTACACATTTTAAAATACACAAGTGGTTATTAATAAGACCATGTGTTTCAATTTTACCACAAAACCTGCGTACTTTGCACAATTTACGGATGATTAGGCGTAATGAAAGAATCGCTTTTAACAAATGCAGGGTTACAGACATTGCAGTTACGCTCTGTCAATCAGTCCAACACTAGTAATTAAAATAGTTATTCATGAGTTGTTGTCGACCTTCGATGATATGACGTGGACGTACACTACCGGCACTCAAGCCCTTTCTATGCCCAAAAACCTTATTTCAAAGTTTTCGCAGAGTCGGATAACAGGGGGTTTCCAGGTTGAAGGACTTAAATTTGTAGGCGTAGTTTCTAAGTATAAATATCGGTCAATGATGAAGAAACTTATATAACGAGGCTACGATATCCTGATGTATCAAGGTTGATCAAGGCTAGCTGTATTGCACATGCAATATAATTGTACCTATTAGTAGAGTTTAACACACCACTGACCTACTGGGCGTATAATGGACTTTGGATTAGTTAGCTCTTGAGAAGATAACAGGTTGATGGCGTGGCATTTTTTGTAATCACACAATCACATACTTAAACAGCTCTGTCCACTAACTTGGATTGCCTATATATCAGGTATCGGGGATCCACAACACTGTCTTTCAGTTCTTTGTTTTTTACTACACAAATGTTGAATCGTAGCGGAATTCTAACCTGAAACTTCACATTCGGCTGTTCGTTCCTTGAACTATATCAGTCGTCATTTTATTGCCTTCGTACTTTTTTGTTTTGTACCTTTTTTTTTTACTAAACTATGCTAACTAAGCTATAATAGCGTTTGACTACGATCTCACCCGATGGAAAGCGACGATGTGGTCGAAGGTATAGCACGCTTGCCCAGTAAATACCTATTCACTCTCGACTTGAACACCTTCCAAGTATCTTTATTCTATTCCAAGTACATAGTATAATAGTACCTATATTTCAAAAATACATTCTATTTTCACACATTTTGGGTAAACCCTACAGCAGCATTTACTTTTTTCTTCCAGCCAGCAAAAGTAGCCCAGTCCCTTCTACTCTTCTGCCAAGGTCAGGGCCTCCTGACATCGCTTCCCCCACCGGGCGTGGAGCGGCGCATGTCCCGCGCCATGTCCATGGAAGAGTACGACAAGCCCAACATCAGGCGCCTCTCGCTCACTCCTACCGTCGCCGAGTCTCCGCCGAGGAGAATGTAGGTGTTGCTCGACGCTGGGACTCTACTAGAAGAGGATTCAGCGTAAACATATTCCCCGCATGAAAAGGTTGATGTATCCGCAGTGTAGCTTTAGGTCTTTATTTTATACGTTTGTTCTTGTAGGTGGCAGGGGGATGTGTTAAGGTAATATTAATTTGTTCTAGATTGAAAGGCAATGTTCTAGTGAAATGATAGGACATAAAGGGATTTATTATCTGAAATCTCAGAGTTGCTTAGCGATTCGTAGGACTTGTAGGTATTCACTCCTTAGTCCACTTTGAATAAATATGCATGACCTTGAAGGCGGAATTAAGAGGCACGTAGTTTTAATTGTAATTTTTATATCTGTTATCGACCTGGAAATTGAAATTAGTACAATTAATAAAGGTAAACCTACTTATCAGTGTTCGGTATATAATATATAGCCTCACTTGACAGCCAGTACCCTATCTACGCTTCACATGGAGGCACATCGTCGCTTAACATCAGGTGACTTGTGGTAAGAAAATTAATTATGTTAAAACAAATTGTACAGAGTATGTATGAATTCAGACTAGTGAGGAGCCAATCACTGTAGGTAGCAATTAGATAGAAACTAAATACTATTAGTATTATACTTTCTGTTATAAATAATAATATATTTGAAAAGCATGTAATCTGCAAAACATTTGTAAAATGATAAATTACTCTTTAGCTTAACAATGCTTTATAAAAAATAATAAGCAAATATTTATAATGTATGAATCGTGTAGTTAAGTTATTATTATTGTTTATAATTTTTATTTATTAATATAATCATAAATATACATATGTAGATATTAGCAGATAATTTGTTTTCTAAATAAAGGTATTACGAAAATTATAATCTGTATCCTGAAATTATAATCAATGTAAAAAAAAATATAAGTTTAATGTATCTAAATAAATTATGTGTAGTATTTATGTAATGGAAATAATTTAAATACATATTTAGAAAATATGTACTTGAATTCAACTTTGGCAAGTAGTCTTTTAAGATAAAATCATTTTTCATAGTTACTACATGTTACTACAAATAGGATATCATTTATTATATAAAACAAAAATAGCCTCAAATAAACTTACGCTTTTGGTGAAGGAAAACATGGTTCAACGGATTGTGTGATGAAACTGTAGCTTGCAGAGAGCATTCTTTAATGCTCGCCTGGCTTGAAACGCTAAAAACATACTGCATGTAGTCACCTCAAGTTATCTATTGCCAAGTATCTACCTAGCCTAGCCTTGTTACGGCAGCCTTATTTGAGAGCCAGTTATTTAACATTACGCAAGCTGTGGCCAAACGCTACCCTGCAAGACGTAAAAACATGTCTAAATATATTATTATTTAGTTTTGTTACTGTCTATCACATTTGTTAAATTATTGCAACGTTAATAGAGTTTCTTATGTTGCCAATGTGTTGAGTATAACTTTCCTACGCCTTAGCAAAATTTTAAAGGAAACTAAGTTGTTAATTTTCTGTTAAAATATATTAGTTTGTAATGATTATGTCCAAATATTATATGAACAGAAATCAATTAAAGTTTGGATTGTTTTTCCAAACTCTTAGCAAGATATAACAGAATAAAATAAACCATTTATATGCCTAAATGTAATGGATTCTACTTATGTAATGTATGTTACCAGTTATAAATAAATGTTTACTATTAAAGAAGAGAAATTTTATTTAAATTGTTAAAATCTACCTACTCGATACCGTATATTTGTGTGCTAATTAGGTATAACTAAACTACAACAAGAAACAACGAGTTTCAAATATATCGGATATTTTATTTCACAAGGACATCAGACGGTACAATGTAGACTTTTTAACTGCTTTAAAACACGAGACAGCCACAAATACTAGACATTACACTTACAATAGAGGCGCCATCTCTCGCGCACTACACAAACTACTCGAAGTAAATACCTCCAAAATTTTGTATAAAAAAATTATAATCATAAAAAAATTATAAGTATAAGGTAAGGAAAATCGTTTCTCCGCTCAGTATTCGCATTATAATTTTGAAAAAAAAAATTACATAAACAAAAAATATCCGTCGCAAGATTACTGAGCGGAGAAACATACAAAATGCCGTAAATGGAGTTCAATCTGAGGGAGATGCACATTGTAAAATTATAAATGAGGGGAAACAAAAATGTCAAAAGGTACAAATTCCGTGATAAGTTCCATGAAAATGTCACAGACCCATAAATAGTAATTCTCAAAGCAAAACGACTTCAATTAAAACAGCTTTAGGAGGCAACTCGAACATCACCCGACCTCGGCGGACATTTTCAGACCTTTAATTAATTTCTCGCAAGTTCTGCCATATTCAATATCATAAACGTGCGGCCATAATTTAGGGGCGTCCGCCTCGGCGACGATGCACAGCCGCCAACTGTACAACCACATTCTAAAAGTCAAAAGGAATCTTTAATGATAGAAGTTTGAGAACATCTTTGGGTCTCCAAGTTAGAACTCCGGGATTGTAGAAGACTTGGATCAAAAGGATAATCCAAGTCAAATTAGAAATCTTGCAATAATCTTGCAATAATAATCACAACCACCTTCCAAAAGTGTAATGGAATCTTCAATGATAGTTTGAGAACATCTTTGGGGTCTACAAGTTAGAACACAGGATTATAGAAGACTTGGAACAAAAAGATGATTCAAGTCAAATTAGTAGTCTTGGATTTGGAAAGCTCCACTAGGATAAAACTGCTGAAAATCACGCGCTTAGAGCATAGCGAAAGCCAAATATGCATAGCTCGCCGCGCAGTGCTCTCATTGCATATTAATGGAACTTCCTTTAAGATTGGTTATCCTAGCTGTGCATGCGTTTACGGCATCGCATCGTTGCTGCAATGGCGTTTGGGCTAACAACTAACTCCTGGGAGAAGACACCACTACTATCAAGGTATCCGTGGAGTCAGAGATCGGTAATTACTAGCATTGAGAGTTAAAAGTGCGAGCAAAGAAGGCGCATCATCACAAAACGCCACAGCCACTCACGTCACCAGAATGAAGGTCATAGTTCATCGTCACCAGCTGGCATCTCAGAAGTCTCTAAAGCCACCTCATCGTAGTCCCGTTCGAGGGCTGCTAGGTCCTCGCGCGCTTCTGAAAACTCACCCTCTTCCATACCCTCGCCCACGTACCTGGAATGATAGGAGATTGTCAGTTTTAACTTAAACATGCTTAAGTTACTTCAGGCTGCAGCGATTGATATTTTAGGAGTGGCGCGTGAGCTTAGACCCCTAAACGGCCTAAATTTGGGAGGCTCGTTTCTTATCTATATGCGCATTTTAGACCTATCTACTTATATATAAAAATCAATTGCTGTTCGCTAGTCTCGCTAAAACTAAAAATGGCTAAGCCTATTAGTTTTTTTGTGTGTCAGGGCAAACTTTGCATGAAATATTTTGTTGGAAAATCCACGAGAAAAGAGGGTACAACAAAAAGTTCCTATGGAGTATTTGTATAGACTCAAGATCCAGGGTGGGTCGCTAGTCTACAATAAAAAAGACTGCAAGTAGGTATTAGTAATCAGCTCATCATCATCATCAGCCTTTCACGTTCCCACTGCTGGGACTCTGGCCTTCTCTCAGAGAGAGTATTCAAAAAATTCAAATTCAAAAATTCAAAACTTTTTTATTTAGTAGGATACATTGTGATCACTTTAACACGTCAACTTAAAACTAGCTACGCCTGTTCCAACCTCCTTACGCCGGCAAAATAACAGGCAAGAAACGCCCGGCAGGTAATTTTTTTGGCGCGATCACATTGACAATTTTATTCTTAATACTAATTGATTGAATTGGAGCAAGTTCACTAAAATCCCAAGCTTTTTTTTGTCATCTAATAGTCCGATATTTTTTAATTAGCTTTACTAATAAGATTTCTCTTGTTTGGTTGTACACATTGGGATATGGGAACATGAATATTAACGAGTTGCGGGATGACAACCAAAGCAGACCAGACCCCACAAGCAGCACCCGTTCACGAGTTGATGTTTTCCTTCACCGTTTTGAGCGATGGCAAGTCCACACATTATTTTATTAAGTGCGGGGCCGAGAGGATTCGACCTCGGTGTCGGCGCCTTGTAAGTTGCACGCGCTGCCGTTCGGCCACCATCCCTCTCAGCTCAATCAGGCCGCCACTCACCAATGCACGAACGCCCGCTTGGAGTACATGAGGTCGAACTTGTGGTCGAGCTTGCCCCACGCCTCCGCGATGGCGGTCGTGTTGCTCAGCATGGAGGCGGCGCGCTTCACCTGCGCCAGGTCGCCGCCCACCACCACCGACGGCGGCTGGTAGTTGATGCCCACCTGCACCACATACACCCTTCAAATAAACTGTGACAACATACAGTTCCCCTGGACCACGTACACCCACCCTTTCGCAGTACTACAGTACAGCACAGTAGAGTACGAGTATAGCGATGATGGCTCAGTGGTAGTGACATCGACATGTGATCCGTAGGACATGGGTTCGAATCCTACAATAAGCTTGAGCTTTCGGTGAAGGAAAACGTCGTGATGAAATCATAGCTTCGTGGTAGTGCATTTTCTAGTGTTCGTCTGGCTATCTACAAGTTAAAAATCTGTCGACAAGCACTTATCGGTGTTCCGGCAGCCTCACTTGAGAGCCAGTTCCCAATCCAGACGTAGCGTGACATTTTAAATACCAACCTTCCACGAACACCAGCTTCTTTCACGACCAGATGATAACTTTGTGATAACCTAATAAAAAAACCTATTTTCATTCTTAAAGCAAAGCGGTGAAGGAAAACATTGTGAGGAAACCGGAATTCCCAAGAACCACTACACAACATTCAAGGGCATGCGACGTTTACCAACCCGCACTGAGCCCGCGTGATATTACGGTCCGAGTCTATGTCTCAGCAGTGCGAACGTAATAAGCTGATGAGGGTTTTACAAGGATATCTAACTGTAGACCATTAAAACCAAGAGGAACTTGTAGGTAGAAACATTGTATGCCAAACTAAGTGGACTTACTTTGAACCCAGTGGGGCACCAGTCCACAAACCGGATACCCGCTCGCCCCTTCATCGCCGCAATAGCCGTGTTCACATCCTTCGGCACCACGTCCCCTCGGTACAGCAGACAGCACGCCATGTACTTGCCGTCGCGAGGATCACATTTTACCATCTGGTTCTGTGGCTCGAACAGCTCCGCTGTGATCTCAGACACGGACATGCCTTCGTGGTACGCCTGGGGAGTTTAAGTAGGAAAACTTGGATTGAAAACTGGCTGTTCAGGAAAAATCTCATAGGCGTTAGGCGACGGAATCTCAACACGACGGTGGTAGCTAACCAGGCGAGCAGGTGCAAGGACTACAAGGAAATACAAACCCTGCCGGCTTAAAGTCAGCTTGCAATCCATAGGTCGTGGATTCGAACCCTACAATAAGCTTGAGCTTTCGGTGAAGGAAAACATCGTGATAAAACCATAGCTTGGCGGTAGCAGGGCATTCTCAATGGCTTCTCGGCATGGCTAGTCAAAAATCTGTCACCAGCACTCGTTCTGGCAGCCCCACTTGAGAATCAGTCCTCAATCCAGGTGTAGCGTGGCATCACCTTAGCACACATCGTCACTTAACGTCAGATTTGTGGTCAAACGCTGTTAGTCATCACTTCAATATGGAAATAGAAATAAGGGCCCTTATATTATACCTTGTCTGCTGAAACGACTGGCGCATACGCAGCAAGCGGAAAGTGTATCCGAGGATATGGCACGAGGTTCGTCTGGAACTCGGTCAGGTCTACGTTCAGCGCGCCGTCGAACCGGAGTGAGGCTGTTATTGACGACACTACCTACAAATGCAACGAGCATTATTTTTGTATCTTGTATCTACCTAAGCAATAAGCTAAGCAAAATATATAGGTAAAACTGTAGGTAAACTTGGAGGTAGGGTATTCTAGTAATCACATGGTTTGAGCTGGTAGCTAGCCTTCAAATTCAGAATAGATACAGTACTACGTCTCAAGTTAAGAATCTGTTGCAAAGCACGGTGGGTTCCGGCAGTTCCAATTGAGAGACGGTTCTTTGGTAACTGGATTAGTCCAGGCGTAGCAAGACACCACCTTTGACCACATCGTCACTTAACACCAGGTGGCATGTGGACAAACGTAGCAAGAAAGAAAACTCACCTGTGAAATCAACCTGTTCAGATTGGCGTACGAGGGCCTCTCGATAGACAGCCTCCGCCTGCAAATGTCATAGATGGCCTCGTTGTCCACCATGAAGGCGCAGTCCGAGTGGGAGATGGTAGCGTGCGTCGTCAGCACCGCGTTGTACGGCTCCACGACCGCCGTCGACACCTGCTCGTCGAGCAACTGACTTATTTATAAAAATGATGATGGACAAAGGGGAAAATACATCTTACGTGCCTAGCACAGCCAAACTATTCATCATTCTTGGCTGAATACAACTTTCCAAGCAAAAGAAAACCGACTTCAAAGGTTTTCTCATGAATATCATTGTCAGAATTGAAATCGTGGTCCCATACGGAAAGCACCAGCTTTCAAATATAGAAGAGTCATCAAAATTGGTTCACCCAGTCGAAAGTTCTGAGGTAACAAACAAAAAATACCGTCGAATTGAGAACCTCCTTTTACGAGTCGGTTAAAAGAAGCGATAATGGCTCACGAGTGGTGATGTTGGCTTGCAATCCGTAGCCACGACCTATGAATCCTTTGAGATTTCCTTGAGCAGAAATTTTGTTTAAGATTTCACTTGGGGTTTTGTTGAAAAAACATACATATTGACTTTAGGAGTATTTATGGAGCCTAGTAGTGGAGCAGTCAACTCACTTGTGGTGCTGGGTAAATGGCGAACTCCAGCTTGCTTTTCTTGCCGAACTCGTCAGAGAGCTTCTCCATCAGCAGCGACGTGAAACCGGAGCCGGTGCCGCCGCCAAACGAGTGGAACACGAAGAACCCCTAGCACATATACAAGGGTTATATATGGAGGGGGCTTAAGGTAGCACGAGGAAGATTGATGAACCAATGACGGCTGGGGTAGAGCGACCGATGATGCCAGAATAGACTTTTCGGGTACTGATCCTACTTTCCTTCAAACAACACCCATTTCTCTTGTATACTGTTCAAGACTTTTAAAGAAGTCTCGATTATACCCTAGATATGATAAATGATTGGACTCTAGCTTGGAAGCATGAAACACTCCTAGATCGAAGGAGCCCAATTGGTCCAACAGCCAGCCAAGCAGTCTCACCTGAAGGCCCGTGCACTGGTCAGCCAGCTTCCTCACTCTCTCCATAACAGGCCCCAGCACTTCCCGGCCGGTGGAGTAGTGTCCGCGGGCGTAGTTGTTAGCCGCATCTTCCTTGCCTGTGATCAGCTGCTCAGGGTGGTACAGCTGTCGGTACTCGCCTGAGCGGACCTCGTCTGTAGGTTTAGGGGGTTTTAGGAAAAGGATTAAGGAAACTTTAATAAATAGCAACTTGTACCAAGCAGTACAGCTGCCAGATCGTGGCGCTCATCTGCACGCCCGGTTGGCCCATGTGGATGTATTATGCACTCACCAATAACAGTAGCTTCAAGGTCCACCATCACGACTCTAGGCACCATCTTGCCCCGATCAGCCTCCGAGAAGAACGTGTTGAAGCACGAGTCGGAGACAGCAGGTGCTGAGGGCAGCGTGCCATCGGGGCGGATGCCGTGCTCCAGGCAGTACAGCTGCCAGCACGCGGCGCCCATCTGCACGCCCGCCTGGCCCACGTGGATCGATATGCACTCCCTCTGCTCGCGTCCAAATAAACGTTGCACGTTACATTTGGCATTACAACAATAAGACGCTCTGTAGGTAGGCCCCCCACTAGGTGGACAGATGACGTTGTGAGAGTCGCAGGGAGCCGATGGATGCAAATGGCTAATAGTTCATGGAGTCGCTCAAAAAAGAAGACCTATGTTCAGCAGTGAACTTCTTCCGGCTGTTGATGAACACTAAGAACTTTGGTGGTAGAAACTCAAACTCAAACTCAAAACTTTTTTATTTAATAGGATACATTGTGATCACTTTAAAACGTCAACTTAAAAACTAGCTACGCCTGTTCCAACCTCCTTACGCCGGCAAAAGAACAGGCAAGAAACGCCCGGCAGGTAATTTTTTTGGCGCGATCACATTGACAATTTTATTCTTATTACTAATTGATTGAAGTGGAGCAAGTTCACTAAAATCCCAAGCTTTTTTTTTGTCATCTAATAGTTTGATATTTTTTATTTAGCTTTACTAATAAGAAGATTTCTCTTGTTTGGTTGTACACATTGGGATATGGGAACATGAATATTAACGAGTTGCGGGATCACAACCAAAGCAGACCAGACCCCACAAGCAGCACCCGTTCACGAGTTGACGCATGTGCCAGCCATCCAACATTCTGACGTTAAATGTCGGCGATCTAAAATATGTATTTTGTACTAGATTTCACAGATCTACGCACATTTACTAGTGTGGTTTGACTTCTGCAAGGAGCGGAGCGTCACTACATAAAAAAAAATATATAAATTAAAAATTTATTTAAGTACAGTCAGCGACAAAAGTAGCTGATCATACTTGATTTTCCAAGTATGTTTTTTGATCAGTAATGTTAGGTTTTTCTTTACAACTTACAAGTTAGCGTTTGACCATAACACAACACAACTGATGTTTAGTGATAATGCGGTCAAAGGTTGGTGTTCGAGCGCTATCGGCCTGAAGCGCGGCGCGGGAGGCCTCTGGCTTCTCGATTCATCGCACCGCCACCGACGGCACCAGTCGCGCTGATTCGCCCTCTCTTTGTCACACCTTTTATATATTTCGTACAATAATAATATACCAGTTTTTACAGTCCACTATTGTTTATTTGAAGACCTACAATAGTTAGGTCCCTAACAGTTGGTGTTTACGATGATGAAGGTGATCGGAAAAGTTGCTATTGTTCAGCGACTTTTGTCGTTGACCGTACCTAGCCTAAAATTATTAGTTGATTTACTGATTAAGTACATTATTATTCAGATGAACGTCGTAACAATACAAGGGAAAAGTGAACATGACAAAGTTCGTTGATTGATGCCATTAACCACCCTTAAAAATATTGATGAGGCTGCAGCAGATGCATAATAAATTAATAATTAATTTTCTGTCACTCACATCGATCTGGTTTTAATGACTTCTTAGGAACAATGTCACATTGACACCTCGAGAATATGATGTATGAATGAATATGATCCAAATCTAGATAAAAATAATCTTGCTAAGTCTTAGTTATGTACGGAATCCTCTGATAATAACAAAAGCTTGCAAATCTAGAATGAATTAGCCATAGTCATGCCAAGACTAGGTACGCCAGGTTTTAACTCCTATCTGTATTTGAAAAGACGGTAACCGCCACATAATGAAACTTCGATCACTTCTCTACGTTAAAATGTTCGGATCTACAAACTATAGGTACTATGATAGAAAACTTACCATAACTAAACAAAAATACAGTAAAAAACACTTACCATAATGAATACTAATAATTTTGATAAAAACTGTGTATAAAGTGGAAAAGGTATCAAAAACTGTTTAGGAAACGAAAATTTTCACCAGACTGAAATTTTGAAAAAAAAAATTGAGAATCACGCCCGTCCGATGGGCCTTCTTGATCTAATTTGAATTTTGTTTTCTTTTAGAATGTCTACATCATTTTTCAAATATACTGAAAACCAGTACGAAAGCAAATGGCAAAAAGGTTTTACTCCTTACGGTAAAAAAAGTTTTGGCACAACATCAAAACCTCCAAGTTGAAAACTTTTTACTCAATGTTGAAAATACTCTTTGCTTACCCATTGCCACCACATTCGACCTCATATCAAATAACTTCAGTTCAAAAATACTTTCTAAACTTTTCAAGGGTGGCAAGTGGACATGTAGCATGGGGGAGGACCCCATAACTTGGAACTATTAGAGGACAATGGTAGATCGATGGGGTCCAAGGCAGGGCGTGGGGTCGGAAAGCACCCCAGTTTTGTATAGACGCAGTCGGTGTAAGTTAATTTGCATTTTTTGACGCTCGTTAGCAAAATGTTAGAGGTTTAACAATTTTACTATGAAAATACTGGCTTGATTATTTTTAAGGATTTTTTTACTTGCTGAATGTTTGCGGGTTGAGGTTGTGTTGCGATAGCAGGGCCTTAAGAACCGTTTGAGTAACGAAAAATATCACTTACCACATCTTATTACAATGGGTAAAATCCAAGGAAGGAAAAGACCTAGCAGAAGACGTACCTCATGGCTCAAAAATCTCCAGACATGGTTCAAAATGAGCACAAGATCCTTGTTCTAAGCAACAGGATCCAAAATTAAGGTTTCACACATGGCACAACAAGAAGAAGAAAAGAAGTACCATTGCCCAATAACGCCATCTTCTAACACATCGTCACTTAACATCACGTGACTTGAGGTGAGACGTAAAAAAAAGCATCGTGATTTTTTTTTGTGTTTGCACAAGGGCCGGTCGACACCGCCTCTACTCGTGACAAATCGATTTGCCAACGTCGCCTATATACATAAACCATAACAATGATACAATTAAACATTCAAAACGTACGGAACACTCGAATGGGATTGTTTTGCATATGAATACGTGTTTACAAGGATTAACAGTTGCCAAGGAGCGTGACATCGGATCGCGGTGGAAAGTGGTGAAGAGACAACAGTTTTGATTTATGTTGAATTTAGCTATGGCATGGCATGGTTATTTTTAATTAACAAAGTTCGGTTGGGGTCAGATTTCCAGTAGCATTCTCAAAACGCAATAGCGTGAAAGAAAATCGCACGCGTGACTTTCTTCCGCAAGCCGTTATACGTGTGTACCTACATGAACCAATCGCGCGTATGACTTTTTTCTTACAGGTAAGCCATTTCGCACGTACGTTTGAACATATAAACGTTTTGCAAACTATAAAAGTTTTCGTAAACGTCAACGTGTATTACCATCAACTTGCCAAAGTGGCAAATCGTACTATATCTAAATTAAAAAAGTAACTTAAAAATTGTTGGAATTCGAATGCAATGATTTGAAATATTACCAATTTTAGTCTCTCCAAGCCTCGGAAAGCGCGCTGAAAAAAAATGTATGGAAGAAAAAGTTTTGATACGTACTGGATTTGAATGGAATCTGATTACAGTTTTTAAGAGTTTTATTATTATAGATGTAAGCTGGTATTTGACCACTCTCATTTCGAATTAACATCCACATCAAATTGGTAGAACTAGCTGTGCCTCTCGGTTCCACCCGCGACCACGTTGACTGCAGTTTATTGCAATAAAAAGCATGCTCCATCTTTCACCAGGGTCCAAACTATCGTTATACCAAAGAGACAAGGTCAAAAAGTGTTTTAAGCAGAAAGAGTTATTTTCATATTTATACGGGTGGTATGGATTAGTACTGAAATCCTGACAAATAACTGTCATTCTGTTTGTAGGGTAGATCTGACTAAAGATACGAGTAATCATCCGAGATACATCTGTGAGATACTCACTAATGCACCGAGATAACATCTTTGGAGGGAGGTGTGTAGATTTGTATTTATTTTACTAGAAGCTGTGCCCCGCGGTTTCATCCGAATTTTTTGATGTCACTCTCCAGCCAGTAAATTCAAAATAAATTCATCAATTCATTCATAGTTCATTCATAGTGTTATTTCAGCATTCCCTTCCACCATCAGACAATACGACTAACGGTAACACGGCATCAGTACGTGGTCAATATTCTTCCATATCTAACAAAACGGGTTGTTTCTACATTTTGCTTTTTGATGACCGTAGTGGCGCAATAACTGCGTATCTTGAGGTGGTAGGTTCGAGTCCCGCTACAGTACAAACATTTGAGCATTGTGGAAAGGAGTATTCGTTCTGTTTCAATGTGTTGAGGATCCCCAATCTGCGTAGTAACTAATACCATAGATACAGGGAATCCTAGTTAGGAATAAGAGCTATGTATATACGTGATTATGTGGGCGTTATTGTTATCATAATTTTATTTATCAGGTGAGGTTGTTATCAACCTATAAGGGCCTCATGTAATCAAGTACTGTTCGTAAAGCTTTTTCATAAAAGTTCTTCTCATTAAAGATTATTTAATAACTAATAAAGATTATTAAATAACCCAACTGTCACTATATTACCATCTCCAACACATATTTTACCGCATAGAAAGAAATTGAAATCATCCAGACCAGTGACAGCCAACAATTGACAATAGCCCGAGGTGTGGCTCAAATAAAAAATCCATTTTGGGCACGAAGGCGGAATAATTACCGCTTTTTACCGGTATAATCCGGATCAGATAACTGCGGAACCCTAGAGGGGGCCTAATGCGATGCCCGTTTCGTATTCATGATGATTCCCTGCGGATCCCAGGGATTTGGAGGATCAAAGAGAAATGAACGTGATATTTGGTTACAATTTTGAACCTAGTAATGGATTTAAATGGGAGTTTTTATTGATGTTTTTGATTGCTTGGCGTTTTAAATTACTGTTGCATTTAGTGGTTAGTAAAATAAATAACTAATTACAAAATGTTCAAATGATGATGATGATGATGATGATAATTGTTCGCAAGTTTTTCACATTTTCATTTCAAGAAAAAAAGAAACGAAAATGTTAAAATTAAGTTAATTATGTAACAAAGAAAAAATACTCTGTAAAAGTAATGTTTAGTAAATAAATGGTCATAAAAGAAGCACTGCTAAAATCGTTACTTTGAAATTATCTCAATTTGACTTGTTACTCAAGAAAAGGGTGATTCTTCATTTATCCCCATTTATTGTAAGACACTCCATTTTAGTCCTAGTACTTATTCATTACCGTAATACAGACTTACTTTTAATCTTGATAGACATTCTAGTTACGGTTCATATCTAATGTAATTGTGTAGTTTACGTTATAAAATATGCTGTTGCCGACAACCGTTGGGGTAGACGTGTTCTTGAGTCTTGAGTGGAGACCGCGACTTGGCAGACGTAGTGTAGGACGCGCTGCGACAAGGTGGAGCGACGACTTGCGCCGAGTGGCTGCCAGTGGTTGGATGAGAAGAGCCGAAGACCGGGCTCAAAGGCGTATCTTGGGAGAGGCCTGTGTCCAGCAGTGGACTGATACAGGCTGATGATGATGATGATAATATGCTGTTGATATAAACGGTAATACTGAAAATGTAGAATTTAAAAGTTAGCATTGCTAATCCACTGGTTTTTTTTTTCAATTTTCCCAATAAATAATTCTATACAACCATTTCTACTGGTCCACGGAATAATAAAAGCAAACAGTAGTGGTAACCAGCGGTTGCCATAAAGGCCAGTAATTAAATCTTAAGAACGAGGGTGGTAAACGTCAACTAGTGTAGGGGATGAATGGACTATTGGTTCCGTAGAAAATTGGAATACTTTCATATGATATTTTTTGTAAGACACATTTGCCCTTTCGATGACTGTGGCCACCGGTGAAGATGGTGGTGGCAAGTGGAAATAGACGAAGGTAGCGTCACGCTACGCCTGGCCTAGTTACTGACTCTTAAGTAAGGTTGATAGAATACATAAGTGTACATTAGTACACAAGTGCTGTACATAAGTGCTTGGTGACAGATTCTATAACTACTTAGGTAACCAGGAGAGTACTAGATAAAGCTGGTGGTGTTTTGTTAATATTCAATTTCTAAGAGATACCTAGTAGTTACTAATTAGACATAACTCTACCATAAATAACTGAAAATGTATCATTGATGCATGTGACTCTACCGTGCCTTGATCGATATTAAATTGGTTTTAATTTAGCTTGTGCCACACGTGTACTAATATTTCTACGTCTCCATAAATGAGAATTTATTACCTAGATAAATAAGAAGTCATAAAATAAATAGATTTACCATCTAGTATTTCAGGGTTACAAGCGCATGTGCGCGCAGGATTTAGGGAGGATAAATTTAAATTCTGAATACCTTGCTTACCATCAGGCGAGTGGCTTGCTCGTCTCGTCACTCAGTGGCTCAAAAAAATCTCTAGCAAAACTTATCGCTTTGCGAATGGCAATGTGTATGTTGTGGAACCCTAAAAATAAGGGAGGGTGCACACAATGCTGGTGCGTTACAGCCAGGTGCTTGCAATGTATGTTCGTGTACAAAAGATTTAGTTGACTTTATTTTGTTTGTGATTTTCCCAATCCACGTCAAAATAATATACTTGCTTTTAAAATGTTTGGTAAACTGAGTCATAAACTTTGACGACGGAAAAACAAAGATTGGGCTGTTCTATATTTTTATTAGTGTTTTCTAACTCAAGTATGACGTATAATATAATGTTGACTGTGTTGACTTTAGTACTAACACAATATTATAAAATTGTTCCCCAAATATATTTTTTTTGAAAGATCAATCAATTTAGGATAAAATAAATGATTCAATGAAAGATTTTACAATCATTATTATGAATTAATTTTTAAATAGTAATGTATTTATTTATATTATTATGGTTAGGTATTATTATAGAGTTAACTTTCCTCTATGGCTTCGCCCGCGTGTTTTTTCCAAACAATCTTTAACATTGCATTAAATTTGATTCCATCTGGGGATGATTAAAAATAAACCCCTTTTCTGTATAACCTTTAGAAAACTCTTCTTAGTGCAACCTTACACCACGCAATCTGAATGTTTTAAGTTCTGTCTGTCAGTGTTAAGATATATTAATAAGTAGATAGAAGCATATAAAATCTTTTTAATAAAAATCATACCAAATCCGTACCAAACAACCCCACAGCAACGTTTAAGCCCGACACCGAAAATTCCCTCCAAACCATGTTTTTGGGTCGAAATCCATTTTTTTGATAAAAAATATCGGTCTATGAATAGAAGGCATTGTTGTAGTGCATCGGTGCATTTCGACAGATGGGATTTACAGCCCCGGCGTCGGGCGCAAACGATAAGGGTAAACGGTTTGACACCACGACAATCGGTCAACCTACAGATTGACGGTGATTTTGTTGCAACCAATAGCTTATTCTAATCAACGCTCTTTCAATTTTTGTATTCATTGCCGTCACTTAGAAGTATGACATTTTTTACTGAGTGCCACCGTGCGTTGTTGGAGAGTATCAGTCGTAAAGTCATGTTGGAGGCCTTCGAGCAGTCTGAAAACTCCAACAATAAAGTTGCCCACTAGCTCAAACGAAAGAAAAGAAAAGTTTAACTCATTCAATTACTTCCAATTTACACAAACTAAATGTTTTATTTTTATACTACACTCAGAATAATAATGCAGTTATCATCATCATATGAACTTTACATTCCCACTGCTTAGACATGGGTCTTTTTTCTGAGAATATGGGCCATAATCCATAATCGCGGGCCCAGTACGGGTTGATGGATAGGCTAGCTCTATTATTCAACTCGTTAATATTCATGTTCTCATATCCCAATGTGTACAACCAAACAAGAGAAATCTTATTAGTAAAGCTAATTAAAAAATATCGGACGATTAGATGACAAAAAAAAAAGCTTGGGATTTTAGTGAACTTGCTCCAATTCAATCAATTAGTAATAAGAATAAGATTGTCAATGTGATCGCGCCAAAAAAATTACCTGCCGGGCGTTTCTTGCCTGTTCTTTTGCCGGCGTAAGGAGGTTGGAACAGGCGTGGCTAGTTTTAAGTTGACGTTTTAATGTATCCTATTAAATAAAAATGTTTTGAATTTTATTGAATTTTTAGACCACCCGCGCGCCCTAAGGCCTTCGGCATAGCCTAACGACTGCTATTCTAAGACAACAGCCAGTCAGACGGCTCAACTTACCCTCTGAAGCATGGATAATGCAGTATCGACCCTGAATACCAAAGTATTTATATTTTCCATTCATCCTATTACTTATGAAAGCCGTTAAATCAGCATGTTATTGGTAAATTCGTCAAGCGTGGGTGTCCCATCTACTGTGGTAACAATTTGACGCTTATTTAAACCTCATTGTATTGAATTAGCTACATTTCAGACTTTGCTTGTAGTTTTGAATTTTCGTGATGAAAGTTTTTAATGTTACCGATGCCACTTTGCTGTTTGTTTGTATGTTCAATTATATAATAGAATTATATATAATATAATTAATAATATAATACAATTATACACTCCACACTAAGTAACACTAATTTGTCACCAATCTGCGTATCATAACACCATTTGCCAACGTTGGCAGTGCGCGTGTCGCACACGCTTTACAACTTGAGGGCACGCGTTGGAAGTGTGCCGACACTTATATAGTACTAATTTACTTACTTATCTGTGATAATATCTGGTAAATAATAAGTGAATTAGAGACAACTGGTGGTATGGTTATGAGGTTTTATTAATGTTAACATAATATTTATGAAACGCCTGCTGGTAGTTTCATAAATTGATGGCTTACGCTGGAAACTGATAACCTATCTATCCACACATAGATTTTTGACATTACTTCTATGGAGTTTGTGTCAAACTTCTATCTCTAGTAGTGCAAACCGTGGATAGACCGGTTCTTAATAAGGGCCATTAGTGGAGACACAATTTTTTGATCTTTATCGGTAATTGTCAATATGATCTTTTTTGACTATACTCACTTGATGATGCTAAGTGACGATATTGAAGAAGGCTACACCTGGATTGCGAACTTGCTTCAAGTGGGGCGGCCAGAACACACCGATAGGTGCGTGGCAGATTTTTAACTTGAAAGGTGGTAGCCAGGCGTACTCTAGATAATGCTCTACTACCAAGCTATCATGCTTTTATTATGATTTACGATGTTTTCTTTCACTAAGAGTTAAAACTCTTCGCAGAATTATAACCCAGATTCTACTTATCAAAAAAATGTCGTCAATATCGGCTATCGCTTTGTATACTTGAAATTCAGCAGTGTTTTGTTTTCTTCGTACATTTGTGAATGAATCAGGCTTCAGTTTATAAAGATGTTAGCTAAACAGAGATGAAAATAAAATTGAAATATCTATCGTGGGAAGATTTATTAGTTTGAATTCGTCACAAGAGGCTTAAACGGCAAATGACCATGTTGATATTAATCCGGTGCCTAAGTCCACACTTCACACTTGTATCAAAAAGTGGCCCAATTGTTGCCTCAACTTTTTGTCGCTAAAAGTGACACGCGCAAGTTCAAGTGGGATCATTATATTATGTCGCGATATTAAAGCAATGCTCAAAAAACTATTTGCGTTTTACCATTGAGAGGGTTAATTGTAGTCGCGGATAGATCGTGTGAAATTTCGCTAATTCTATTTTTTGAACACTACATTGAAGTGTATATTAGTTACAAGTGTTGTTTCTAATGACGCTGACGATGACGGTGTGAACATTTCGTCGTGTGAAAACCAAAACCAGAATTGTATAAGGGTGATAAAATAATTTTTATATTTTCCTTTCTTCGTGAGCGCGTGGCATGTCCAAAAACTACAAAAACTAAAATTTTAGTTTTGGATGTTTTTTTATCGTTTGAAAAAGTCACGAGTTGCAACCAACTTCGCTGTTTACTCGAATAATGGGCGTCACGAGCTGCGTCCGAATCTATGACAGCTACCAACCTGCATGAGGCTATCATTGTAAACTGTGGCCCAGATTCTGTCTGTCTGAAAATAATTATAACATTAAACGATAGAATTAGGAAATTTTTCGTTCCTTTGATAAGCTTTTATACCATCATCATCATCATCATAATCAGCCCATTTCAGTCCACTGCTGGACATAGGCCTCTCCCAAAGCACGCTATCGAGCCCGATCTTCGGCTTCTCTCATCCAACCGCTGCCAGCTATTTTGCGTATGTCGTCGCTCCACCTAGCCGGAGGGCGTCCTACACACTACGTTTGCCGAGCCGCGGTCACTCAAGAACACGAGTTTTTATATTATCGTCTTTATTTGTAGTTATACGAATAAATATCCCTTTAACGGTTCACTTTTATTGCTACATATTTCACTAACAAATCATTTACAAAAGACAACTTTATCTCCAAACGCCTATTTCCAAAATGTAATAATGAAACTGCACCACAGATGCATACTCGACTCCGATAGCGTAATCGTTATTATTTCTACAAACAAACAGACAAAGATATAGTTAGTTTTCAATCAACCTCAAGTAGTAGAGGGCAGCCTCACGTTGAGTGTACCAAATGTTACAATAACTTTGAAAAATCCGACCATTCTGACAGTAGCCGCTGTCAGAACGCAACTGTCAAGTCATTGTAATCTGAACTTTCATATCTCAGTTTTAAGTTACAATACTAAATTGTGTACACCCATAGATTTAGCGGTAAGACATAGGGGTCACAATAACTAAGCAGTTTTGTAAGTGGACTCTTATGTCTATGAGTGTAAGTATCAGTTTTGGTCCTCTCCTAATTTAACTTAGGTATAATAAACCAAGTTTGTTTTATGGTAAATTCAATTTGTAGAGTATACCAAAAATGTTTATGGTTGGTGTAATATAAACAAGTGATGTCTAGTGCTTTCTCTTAAACAGTTGCGCAGATAGAGGCGGGCAAAAAGCCATGAAAGTTTAATAAACGATTTTATATTGCAAACCATTTATCTATCATTCTATCTTTAACTTTTGTATAATTATATATAATTTACGTCATATTTATGTGTTAAAGAATGTAAAATATGTTCATTATTCATTTATTGCATAATCATTAATTTACAAGTTATATAAAAATAGCAATAAGTTATTATAATTCACCAAGAGGTTACAAATAATTATAAATATGTAAAGGGTGGGGATTGCTTTATTTTCTTATTATCATTGACAAATACACAACCAAACAAATAAATAAAGATGCTTGGTGTACGACACTGTCACCATTCACTCACACATTGACAAAATTAACTAATAATTTCAATCATATTTATGATAATAATCTACTGTTTTATTAAGAAAACTATGATTTACCGCAAATAAAGTTCAAAATAAATGCCACTAGCTATGATTTCAGTGTTAAATTATGCTCCATTTGTCCATAAATGGAAATATTCATTTGTATGAAAATCGAACCACCTTAATGTCTTTTGTAAGAAACATATTTCTTGTATTAAAATTTGAGTTGATTGTAATACTTTTGCAATAATGTGAAAAAGCAGACATACTGAGCAATATTTACTCACTGTGATATTCCATGACATAACATGAATTTCTGTAGCTCCCTAACAAATTCTCAATGCTTTAACATTCGCTTGCTATCTGAATTTTGTTCTAATTGAAGGGATCATGTGAGGTCTTCTAATGCTGGTCTATTGACTATTGATCATATTGATATTTTTCCCCTATGGTAAGGGAATAGGGTGTATTTTATCTCGTAAATGTAAATAAAGTCCGTTGTCAGATGTGAGGCCAATTTGTGGTGATGCCAATTCATCTTTCGGAATTAAACGTGAAATGACAGATTCGATTCTATTAGCTTAAGTATTTATGGGGTTTGGGTGTCGGCAGGGAAGAATGGAGGGAATTATTGTTTCGGGACATATTATAAGCTACGAGCTTATCTATTTAGCATTTTCTGCGTTCACAATAATATAAAATCTCAGCACTTCGATGTCACATCGAAATGAGACACACCTAATCTAATATTACTTTTAGCTTCAAAGTGTTATTTAATATTATAAATTGTAGCATTTCACCACAAGCCACCTGTTTTTAAGTGACGAAAGTCAAAGGCGCCACGCTACACCTGGATTAGGAACTGGCTCTCAAATCGGCCTGCTGAAACACACTAACAGGTGCTTGGAGACAAATTCTTCACTTAAGGGTTACAGCTAGCCAGGCAAGAAAATGCCTTGCCGCCAACTTAAAAGTTATATTGTGTCTATCTATGTTTTATCTTATTAACAATAATGAACTTTTTATTAAAAAAAATATAATTTTTCTTTAAAAAAAATTTCAGACACAACGGGGAATGCTCGGAAGAACTATTCAATCTCATCCCTCCATCACGGTTCTACCACCGATCATCTCGTCATCGGAACAATGCTCATCCACATTATATCCCACACCTTGCGATTTATGCGCTCCTTTCCCCCGCATACTTACTTGCAAAATGTGGAATGAGCTTCCCCCACAAGTGTTTCCGCTGTGCTATAGATTGCAATCCTTCAAGATGGGTGTGAAAAGAGTTCTTATAGGTCGGCAACGCATCGCTAATCTATTACATAAAAAAAAGAACATAAAAGGTGAATATGAAATTAATTTACAGCAGGCTTGTTTGTCAGTCTTTACAAAAACCTAATTTAAAAACGACCTAATAAAACCCATGAAGGGTCGAACAACTCAATCTCTTTAAAAAAGTAAAATACATAAACAATATTAGCTTAGTGGACTAAACAAACACACTGCCCCCGGCGTCGCTTGCCAGCGTAGATGAATATTAAACAGGGAGCACAAACAGACAGACAAACAATGGAGCAGTTAGCTTGCGGCTATATTTCTGGACATGTGGATTTTGTTTGATCAGGTTGGTAGTACTAATTGTTGATTAAGAGACTTTTTGTGAATGTCCACAGATATAAATAAATAAATATTGGGGCCAAAATTGCACACAAATTGACCTAGCACCAAATTAAGCTCAAACCTTGTGTTAAGGGTACTAGACAATGATATACATACCTATATAGAAAGATATAAATATCCAAGACCGGAGTCTCCGGTACAAATATTCGTGCTCATCACACATATATTTGCCCTTACCGGGATTCGAACCCAGGACCGCTAGCTTCGCAGGCAGGGACACTACCAACTCGGCTACCGCATCGTCCTTAATATCTGTGAACACTCACTGTGTATCTGTGTGTTTTTTCTACACAAGTGCCTCAACTTGTGTTTGGTAAAACGACCAGAAGGGGTGTCATCATCGCCACCTACCCGCAGCAATTCATTCGTCACGGCGACATTGTTGGTGGGCATGCTGCTTACTGCATTCTCTTCGGTGTTGTTTTTAATTTCATTGGGAAGTACAAAATTATGTTAAAATGTGTTAAATATTATGTGAAAGAGTGTTTTGTGGATTACTGTTGATATTTTTTAATTTAGTTTTTTTTGTGTTGAACATTGACGAAATGAAAAATGAAAATTATTTATTTGCTGCACATGGTCAAAATATTATATTTTGAGCCTAACTAGGAATACATAATAATTATTCCCGTGAAGTCATGCAGAGAGATTGAAATGATGATATTAAATTTTACCAATAAAAGTTGTGCTGACTATAATTATTTTCATCATCATCATTATCAGCCTTCCACGTTCCCACTGCTGGGACTCCGACCTTCTTTCCGAGAGAGAGTACATATTATATATATGTAATTATTTTGTTTTTATTTATTTATTGTTTCTGTGTCTTTAAATAGAATTGGGTTGTTAATATTTTTAACATCAAACTAGATACAAAAAATTGCAGATTTTTAATTAAAATGTTTCAACATTGTTTAAAGTTATGCCTTTTGCTAGAAATATATTCTTCCCGAATTTAAATAAATAACTTGAATTCACGCATTAAACCTAGTATTTTTTCCTCAAACCAATTTCCCGTTCGGAACGACTGATAACCAATAAGCGTGACAAAAGCCCAGATTTGGTCGGTAATTATAATAATTTCACCCACTGTGTGACAGTTGTTCGATGGCAGGTGCTACTGTTTCCTGCACAACGGATTTTTTTTTGTTTTGCCCTGATTACTTGAAATTGTGCAGCGTGATTGTTTTTGTTTAATTCGTAATTGTTTTAGAACCGTGCGCACTAAAATGTAAAGATAAAGCTTATACATATACGTTTGAGCTATCGGTGAAGGAAAACATCATGATGAATTTTGAAGCGATTATGGCTCAGTAACGTAGATTGTGGGTTCGAATCCTTCAATGAGCTTGAGCTTTCAGTGAACAAAAACCATAGCTCGTTGGTAGGGCATTTTCAAGTGCTCACCTGGTTAGCTACCACCCAATTTAAGAATCTTTCGCCAAGCATCTTTCGGTGTTTTCCGGCAGCTCCCTTGAAAGCTAGGTCCCAGTGGCGCCACCTTCAACCACACCGTCATTCAACATCAGGTGACTAGTGGTCATACACATAACATAGCTTGATGGTAGGGCATCTATTGCTACCACCACATCATTTATATGTCTATTCCAGCAGACTTTCTTGAGAGCTAGGTTGTGGCGCCACATTCGATGACAAGGTGACTTGTAGTCAAAAGCTACCCTGTACCCATCGTATTTACTATTTTAATGGTAGTTTTGTTTCTAGTAGGTATTGATTAGACTAATCATGGAGTTTATTAGGAAAATCTTTTGACGCGTTAGAAGAATACGTTTATTTACATGGAATTTTTGATGGGGTAGAGGTATATATAAGTAAAAGTTGATTATTTTAATGTGCTCTTGCCAAAAAAACGGTATGAATATGAAAGGCAGTTACCTAAACTACTGTATAGGTATTGATTGATGATACACAGGGTCAAGCTGAGTGCCAATCTGTACAGAATTTATGACACCCGAATAATTGGAGCAAACACAGTTATCTCTAACAATACAGGCCGTAACGAATTTCCAGAGCAAACATTTAGATTTCAACGTTTTCGTAACTCGATATAAACGGGTGCCCCTATAATTTTTTCCCGGTTTCTCTTTGCTAAGCAACTCTGTGATATATCACGTAGAAAATAGAATTGAGTATGGTATAGATGTATGAGTAATATTGGTAACGACTCCAAAGATCAGGACAATGGGTTTTCGTTTAGGGTGCGTATAAGCATTCACAACTTTTCACTGTTTAGCGTCTATTGTTCCAATTTGATTTATATTCATGGTTCTTGTTCGTTGTTATTATTATTCAGTGCTAAATCATGCGCGCATTCACATATTCTATTTTAATTGTGCCGTCAAAGACCTCTCACATTTTCAATGACTCTTCCTTCTTTAAAGTTTGGCTGGTTAATTTAAAATCTCAGATACAAAAGATATAAAAACATTTATTTTACAAAATGACTAGCGATAGACTATTACAATATTAACTTATAGGATTATTGTCTTTGGTTTTAAACAATTCAAATACTTATTGCTTAACATTCTCTCATAAATCTTTATATAATAATATTTTACTAAAGAGACTAGTTGTACAATTAAATTTGTGCGTTCACCGTAGATCTGTTATAGCAGTTTCTATAACATCTTTGGTCGCCATAATAGTAGTTACTTGGTAAATAACTATTACTATCATTGCTGTAATAATTCATTTCGTTGTAGCCATATGAAGGACTAGTATATTTTCCATAGCTAGCACAATCTTCAGTCTTCGGGAACTTTCGGTTCTTGGCGTTTTCAAAAGCGTTTTTGAATAGCTCATAGTTTTTCTGATTGAAATATTCTTCAGTGTTTGCGTTAGGTTCATAGTTTGTCTCGTTGAAAGGGTTACATGGTCCGTATGGTCTTTGGTAAAATTGATTTTGCTGGTTCATGTCATCACCAAAGCTTGAGGGATGCGTGAAGAATCCACTTCCTGTCGTTGAAGTAATGCAGTTTCCACCTTTGTTGTTAACAGATACGGTTACATTTCCAACGTTGATAAGCACTCCTTCAGAAGTTTGCATGAAGTTGGACCCGTTTGGAAACGGCTTGCTGAACCCTTGAAAATTTCGATAACTGCCATCTCCATTGAATTCTTCGGCTTTGTTTGGCAATACAAACATCTCCCTAAATGCATCTTTTGCAGTCTTCTCACCTGCAGTAGAATAACTTTGTAGCTTCTCATAGCTTAAGGAGAGCCCGTCTTGCGGATTGTGTCCTGAGTTAATATTATCCAAAGATTCTAATGTTTGACTCAAAGCAAAAATGTAGTTGTGTGCGAATCTAAGAGTTTCAATCT
Organism: Opisthograptis luteolata; assembly: GCA_931315375.2. Taxonomy (NCBI): domain Eukaryota; kingdom Metazoa; phylum Arthropoda; class Insecta; order Lepidoptera; family Geometridae; genus Opisthograptis; species Opisthograptis luteolata. The sequence goes on from OV928038.1 coordinate 13,025,486, forward strand.
TGGTAAGTTTTGTGTCTTCAGGAAATGTAGGTAAAACACATCTCAGTCTATCTAACGCTTCGTTGAGCATATGCATTCTATTTCTTTCTCTGTCGTTTGCTTTCATTCTTCTGTTTCTTTTGATTTTCATTATTTGCGAAGGGGACTTGCATCTTGTTACTCTGTTCTTCCCGTTTGCGTATTTTCTCTTAGGTTTATTTGGATCCTTTTGCTTTCTCTCCTTCTTGACTGGTGTTGAAGTATTCTCTGTTGCTTCAAGATTGCTTTCAAAAGATTTGATATCTTCGATTGGATCTTGGAAAGGATTTTTATAATCATCAGTAAAAAGTTTTCTCTTTGCATTCGTTTCTTTGGTCGGAGTGAGAGATATTCCCAAGTCTGAGGAGTCGTGTTTCATAGGGGTACTGTTAGCCGAGACCGGTGTAGCTAGGTCTGCGTAGGACCTGTCGAAACCCGAGTCATTGCTGCAGATGCTGTCATTGAAGTCGCAGTAATCTTCGAAGTTGGTGCTGAACATTGTAGTATCTGTAATTAAAAGGAAAAAAAATAAGTCAGAATTCTTGAAATAAAAACAAGAAGTGCTCTGAAGGAAATGATTTTTGAAACGACACATTAAAAAGCTTTGTACAAAATCCTTTGTTTATTTAACGGCAATTTATACGTCAATTTAAGACAGGTGCCCACCCCAACACTATATAGGGTCGCGTGACTAATTTGTTACGGAAAGCCAGTTGGACTTTATCACTTCTGATTTCCGACATTTACGCTTTTGAAAGTAGAGTAGAAATTTAGTGGTTCTCGTGACTTGCTGAGCTGAAATTGGGCAGTTGTATAGGTACTTTAGGTACTTTACCGTCAGACCCCAATGGGTCTGTTCTGTATTTTTTTTTATTTTTTTTTATACAGGGTAGCGTTTGACCACAAGTCACCTGATGTTAAGTGACGATGTGGTCTAAGATGGCGCCACGCTACACCTGGACTGGGACTGGACTGTATGTATAAAAAGTACAAGTAATTGAGTAAACATATAATTTGATTTTAAATGAGAACTAGGTTCAGTAGTGGATGTCTTCATCATCATCATTATCAGCCTTTCACGTTCCCACTGCTGGGAATCTGGCCTTCTCCCAGAGAGAGAGAGAGTATGGGCTGTAATCTACCACGCTTGCCCAGTGCGGGTTGGTAGTCTTCAAGCTTTTGCTTTTGTTTCCTCTAACGATGTTATAAAATCAGCAATGTAGCTAAATTCTATGTTCATCTTTTGGCTCAAATACTAGTCCCTACTAATAATATAAATTCGAAAGTAACTCTGTCTGTCTGTCTGTATAGCTTTCACGCCTTAACTATTCAACTGATTTAAATGAAATTTGGTACGGAGATAGTTTCAACCCTGAGGAAGGACATATAATACTTTTATCGCGATAAACTGTAGCCCACGTGGGCAAAGCCACGAAGAACAGCTAGTAGAAAAGTAATCCAAAAAGCGTAGCGTGGCGCCACTTTGGACGAAAAAATCACTTGTATAAAGGGGAAAATAAAGAAAACAGTTATATCAAGAGTCATCAAACAAAATGACAATTTAAATCAACATTCCTCACTACAAAACCCATGTCCTAATGAATTAAGATATCTTAATCAACCCCCCAAATCAACTTGTTACCAGTTACCAGCTACCACTGTCCACCTGTGCGAGGCACGCGACCTGCACATGCGAGGCACGCGACCGGGTGGCGAATGGTAACGGCGAACGAATAACGGTGGCGGTGGCGGGCGGTGGTGACCACCGACGCGTGACCAGCAGATTGTGGCGTCGGGAAGTTAATAGAGGAATGATTCGTTTTTGTCGGGTTGTTTTTAATTGGTTGGCTGAATGTAGAGTACAGTCTTTTTCACTTTTACCAAAGTTTTAATAACTTAGTTTTAATTGAATTTTTGTTTTAAATGTGATGTATTAAAGTGTGTGTGACCGAAGGGATTTATCGCATTACAAGACGCTGGTAACGGGTTTGATTCCCATCTTGACCCGGCTCTTATATAAGTTATGTGCAGATTTGCCGGTGAAGGAAAACAACGTGAACCAGTTTTGTCGGATAAGAAGTTTATTTCATAATCAAGTATATAATTCATCATCGTCATTAATATGACGTTCTTTCACTGCTGTAGAAGAGGCAAGATAAAGTATCCTATATCCTTCACCAGGTTAGAAATTTTCATTTTTAAAACTAAGTATGAATGTTCTGTAGTTGGTACTTACTTTAATATTATCAAGAAGTATTCACCTTTATCACAAATTTAAAGTCACAAAAAACACAGTTCTTCACAATAAAAACTCAAATAGGTAAACATGACTAGAAAAAAGAAAAGAAAGAAGAAAGTTCACTAACTTTAGTACTGGCCACTAATAATATAAACTAAACTAAATAGGCCACTAAATGAAATTACTTTTTTTGCCCATGACTGTGGTGCGTGCGCGGGCGCGTGCGTCACAACACTATGTGCAGCTCGCGGTGTCACCCTACTTTATGTGATGGCGTTATAGGCCGGCCGGTTGAGGACACGCCTACAACTCAGCTATCATGGGGATTTGAGGGCCCAAGAGTGCCATGTGTGCAAAAAAAAATTGGCTAAAAATTGTTAAAAAAATTACCATCGTATTTATTGTTTTGAAGTGTTTTCGTTTAACTTGCTATTCAGTAGAAAATAATATCGGTGATATCTTATAAAAACAAGAAAAACAAGCCTTTTCTGCATGACCATATTTTTTTTCACATACATGTTGGCGTAGCATATGCATACTATAGTATTTTATACCTTTTGACACTGGCTGTACAGTACATTATTATGACTTGTGATCAGTTCTTCTTGGAATAAATTACAGTTCTTAAATAACTGAAAAGTTTTTTAGTCCCACAAAATATAAGTAATATTAAAATAGGTTTTTTTAAAATTTGTACTCTAAAAATTAAAACCACACACTTGCTGCACAATCAATTAATAAATTTTTTTTAGAAGTGAGTTGCTAACACATGAGCAGTGTCTAAGGAGATAAGAACAGACGTAGCTAGCTTTAAATTTGATGTTTAAAAGTGATTTTGTATTCCATAAATTAAACATAATAAATAAAATAAAATAAAAATAAAAAAGCCTTTTATTTCTTACAAGTTTGAAAGTAGTGAGTATGTTCTTAAATGTAAAATATAACTAAGATATGTACATAATTTAATTTGTTTATTCGCAACGAGTAAAAGAGAATGCAATTTTGATGTTAAGTTATTGTTGCAAATAAACATACAGTTTTCACCATTCAGTATAGATTACTTGTAGGAACCCCTCCACAGGTAAAGGCCTCCTCCAACGCTAGCCAATTTTCTCTAGATTGGGCAACTTCAATCCAGCTTAAACCTCCTATTTTCTTTATGTCTTCCTCCCATCTAGTAGAAAGTCTTCCCTTCTTCCGTTTTCCTTGTGGGCCCTTCCATGCTGTCACTCTCCGAGTCCATCTCTGGTCCTGGAGGCGTGCTACATGTCCAGCCCATTTCCATTTAGATATGTCTAATTTTTGAGTGTCTAATTTTCTGTATTTTCTTTAAAATTAAACACACACAAAATTTAAATTTGAATTTGAACAACATGACGTGTTGGCTTGATTGATCTTTTCGAATATTTCATTGAACATTATTTCGAGCAGCATGGCTTCGTACCGCTAACAATTTTTATTGCTATCGATACGGCGTAATTTTATTTAACACTTTAATAGCGCGTGCAAACTGTGTCGCTTTTTACGTGACGAACCCTTTCACAGTATTGACTTGCCATAAATTACATACATATTTGATCAGACACGCTTGTGGGGTTAAAGCATGGTGTATCTAGTACCTACACACATTAGAACATTTTGGTTCATTTTTTTATACATTTGCTGTAATAGGTAATCAGCTGGTTAAACTTAGGTTAGGATAAGTTAGGACCTTTCCTCTAGCCAGCAAATCTTAAGTTTTTATTCACACCTACCTTTAGCAGTAACATAATTATATGCGCCCACCCTGGCATTTTAATTCCATTTCTTACAAATACGATTGAATAGTTAATAAAATCAATTTATAACTAAACTCACTGATGTATTGTAAGGTAAATACGTATTGTTTTAATTTTAATGTTTTTTTTTTAATTATAACTTACCTGCACACCATAATGTCATCTAGACACAGCTTCAACGGAAGACCAGCGCTGGTCAAACGACCAGCATAACACTGAGTTGCGGCCGGTTTGCAAATAAATAATTAATTTATGTAGTTACTACCTATGTAATACAATTGTAACTTTTTCCAAATAAAAATCAACCTACGTGCAGAATTTCATTGAACTTTGGCTTGTTTTCAATTATTAACCGGGCCGTAATAAATGACGATGACTTTGTTATGTCTCATTAATTTCGCAGTAAAACTATTTAAATTCCTGGACTAGAATTATTTCGGGAATTCATGATTTGAAAATTATTATCAGTTTGAATCACGAATGTTACACATAGTTTGTACAAAATGTTTATTGATATTTACAATGCAATCCAAAAGCAATCGCACAGTGGTTCGAATCACGGTTTTCATTAGCACAAAAACATGTTACATTGAAATCTGTTTTATTGCAAAAAATAATAAAACTGTTATCTGTCAGTGTGTCACATGCTCTTTAGATCTATTTTCTCACGGTCCTATTGACTTACATTCGTTTTATTATTTAATACAAAATATGTTCTGATTCAGCTAAGTTCGATACCAAACGTTATTACAAAACCGTTTTCATTATGAACATGTATTTTATTGCAATTACCAATGAAACTGTCAAAATTTGACGCTTCGTCAACATCGTGTCAAGATAATGTCAAATAAATGCAGTGTAGTACACAGTGGCGCAATCGATTCCATCTGCATACATGATGTGCATCCCTATTTTATGTCCTAACACCTTCGTTATCACCCTTGTTTCTTTTATTATTAAACTTAATGCTAATAACAAAATGACATCGTAAAACAGTGACGGTAAAAATATCATCGAATTGGAAAAAAGTATATGCAACTAATTAAGTTTAAACATTTTTCAACGAGAAACTCAGTCTCAAACCCACATGGAAAGATTTACAATTTGTATTATACCCATATAAAGATTCCCACAGTGTTTTTATCACATTCAAACAAAGCCTGTGACACCAAGAGAAAGTATTTCTACCAGTGAAAACGATTTTAATATCAAATTACCTGCTACTTCCAAAATCACATCAAACCGTACCTTTAAACTATTATGATAATTTTAATGCTTCTGTACAGCAGAAAAAAAGATTCCTAAAAATTATGTTAGAACCATTCCACAACAACCAGCTTTACAAGCAAAACACCAGCGGGTTCTTCGTTACATTTTCGCTCGCATTTTATAAACACTCGTTCGTAAAACGTCCCCTTCGCACCCTCGGACGACCGTTTAGTTTTCTATAAAGACTTGCGCCGTCATTATTTACAACCCTTTCGATAAGCCCTTAACAACAAAGCTTTTTAACATTTTAAAACTTCCGCGCACAATGGATGATGCATTTACTTTTTATAACCAGCCTGGATTACGGATGGAACTTGGCTCAATAAATGTTTTAATATTTAAAAGATTAACGTCATGTTACTTGGTATAAGTGTAGGTAAATATTTTTGGAATATAAAATGTTTTTGTTTGTGAAAGAGATTTTTGTGCAAGTTATTAGCTGTTAGAATAGGAATCAATGACTTTTTTTTAATATTAGCTGAGGAAAATATTTGAACCGTTTGCATCGTGCATGTAGGTTTTATTGATAACAACAATACCTATTGGGGTTTAAAACAAAACTATAAAATAAATACTAGGTAGTTACAAAAAAAATTATAGAGTTGTTATTGCCTAGGAAACAAAACATCTCGTCCAGATCTTAGAAAACATTTAAAACAATTAATATTTTGCATTAAAATAAATTGGACTTTTGTGTTTTATATAATTATTATAAAAAAAAATAACCGTAAACATAATAAGTGATATGTATTTAACAATTTTCTAAGTTAATTTCAAAGAATATTACATAAGAAGAAAAAAAGGTTTATGTTTTTTGTTATACATATATATATATGTACTCTAAGCATTATTTCATTGCTCTATTTAGTTCTTAGGTTTGTGTATGCCCATATCTTTGGCAGTAGCTAAGCTGCCCTTTTGGTTTGGGTTAGTTATAGGTAAAGCTAGTAAACCAGTGCCTGATATAAAATCTCAATCAGTCACCTCGAGATTTAGTTAAGCCGAAAACAAGCAAATAATTACTATGGACGGGTGGAGTCCGCAGAATTATGCTCGGTGGCGGCGCTGAGCTGCCCGGCGTGCTTGGGGCAGAGGGCGCGTGCGTAGGGTTAACTGTTTAGTGACGTGAAACTATCGATAGTATAGCTACGGGACAAATATTTGTTAATTGAAAAAAGGCACAAATATTTGTGCCATGTCTGGGTGTCCAGATATAGTTTTAGGTTTAAAACGACCTACCAGTTAGCTTAACCACCATTTTTTTTAATTGGGAGGATTTATTCATTATATTATTATTGTTAGAGAGGGAGAGAGAGAGAGAGAGAGAGAGAAAGAGAGAGAGAGAGAGAGAAAGAATTTATTCAGGAAAAACTGCACACAATAAAGAAACAAAAAATAAAGAAACGCACAAAAAACAGTAACATTGTACATAAGCCATTAATGTCACGTGATGGTGGTGTTATTACTATTTTTATATCAACTAAGATTTTATTTTTATAGTATTGACATTTTGCATTGGTGTAATTCGTATTTAGTTTGGTTTTACTGTGATGAAATTAATGTAATTGGCTTAGCCGTATTAATTGAATAAATAAATAAATATATATTATATTATTTCGTGTACCCGTGTGTGTACCTACTTATGAGCATAATATACAATACAATACATTAAAATTTCGACATTGTTACATATGTGACGAAAACGAGGGATGAAAAAGCTGTAATTACCTCCTTACACGAAAACTTTATCAGAACCATATTTATTTCGGATTTGCTCACTTTATTGAAATATCCTAAGTCTTAATAAGGATTAAGATTAAAGGAAAAGAAAGCTCTGACCCATAACAATAGGCTCTCCTGTATCTAGAGTAGTAGGAACTCCGCGGAACAGAGAAATACATTACCTAGACACGAAAAAAAATAACATGAAAAAAAAAACAACAAAATAACATACATTTTCTTCAAATCTCTTAATTATTTTTATTGTATTTTATCGATATTACGTCCCTACAACCATCTCTAAATTTAACCCTAGCGCGAGATAAAACATTACAATAATGCATTCATGGTCTCTCAGGCATGTCGACTGCAAAGTAACTCAGTTACCCCTGTACTGGTTGTATTTATTATTTTAAACTGCAGTTATAATTTCTAGATTTGCTGGTGAGGGTTGAAATAAGCACTTGTTTAATAATAATAATTTAAAAAGGTAGAGAAGGACACACTCAGTAGGTATTTTGACTTGGCTCACGATGTGACCGCTATGTGGGATGTTGATTCAACGATCATTGTTCCGAAATAGGTACAAATCTTTTCTCTTTATGATAATAATTATTATAGTGTAGATTGCAGCTCCCAAGCGGATAAATCGATTATGAATCAATTCTTTTTTTGATAGTTACACCCATCGCTGGGTTTTTGAAATCTTGTAATTTTAAATCAGAGAAAAGCTCAGGAATTTTCATGCATGAGGCATAGCTAGTCAAATAACAAGCAAAGTTTTCGTTTGAATAATTTAACACCAATATTATAATTATTTCCCTCTACGCCAATTTTTTAACCCTTCACATGTCGCGTGACGCAGTTAGTCAATATTTTACAAGGAATCGCCATTGAGCCGTAACGGGCAACATTTATTTTGCGGAACTGTTAAAATGTTGCCATTGTGTTTATATTCTTCAACCAATCAGCCGGAAAGTAAGTCCAATCGCAGGGTTCAAATGTAGAGCTAAATGTGACGAATTGGGAAAAAATTTGACGGTGTTTTTTTTAAATGTAATAGTGTGGCAAACATGCAGACAGTCGGCCTGATGGTAAGCGATCACCGACGCCTAAGGATATTTGCAATAGTAAAGAACTCTTTTCAAACCCATCGTGAAGGACTGCAAATTGCAATTTGTAGCTTTGCGGAAAGGCTTGTGGAGCTCGTTTTACATTTTGCAAGTAAGTATTTAATTTACTTTTCAACTCACAAGCTCGGAAAGAGTCTGTTTGTCATTCGAAATCTGAGTGCAAAAGCGCATTTTGCGCGCTAGCGTGGAAAGTATTTTTAAAATTCGAACCTTTCTATTCAATAATTTTCCATACCGCCAGTCCACTTAAAATGCAACAAGTCTTAGTTCATGTCAGAGTGCCAACCTCTTTTTGGAATAACCGCACTGGCCAGCACGTCTATTGCATGAAAAAAAAAACAAACTTATTTAATATGTTTTTAATGCATCTAGCGGACTTTTTTGGCGGCAATTGAGTTGTCAACGTGAAAATTTTGTATATATTTCCAAAACTTGTGTTTCTTCGAGTTATAATGTGTAATATTGGTGGATTATTAACCATTATGTGTTCGTTAATGTGTACGAGTGTGGGAAATTGAAATAAAGTTGTGAAAGTGACTTTTCAAGTTGCTCCAAAAAAGTCCGTGTAAAATTTAAGTAAAGCACCACTACTTTACTTAAACACTATCCTCATCCCATCATCTCATCATCATCATCATCATCATTTAAACTTGATTCAACTCTTTGAGTTTGAAATCTTTTATACTTGACACTGGCAAATACACTAATCGCGTGACGCCATAACAAAACAAAAAAAAAAAAAAATCTAGCGGACTTTTTTGGCGGCAATTGAATTGTCAACATGAAGATTTTGTTTTTATTTCCAAAACTTGTGTTTCTTCGAGTGATAATGTGTAATATTGGTGGATTATTAACCATTATGTGTTCGTTAATGTGTACGAGTGTAAGAAATTGAAATAAAGTTGTGAAAGTGACTTTTCGAGTTGCTCCAAAAAAGTCCGTGTAAAGTTTAAGTAAAGCGCCACTACTTTACTTAAACACTATCCTCATCCCTTCATCTCATCATCATCATCATCATCATTTAAACTTGATTCAACTCTCTGAGTTTGAAATATTTTATACTTGACACTGGCAAATACACTAATCGTGTGACACCATAACAAAACAGAAAAAAAAAAATTCCTTGCTGAGGTGAAAAGTTGTGTGTTTCGCTCGACTGCAAAGTTATTCTGCGTCTCATACCTTTGAAACCCTCGCTACGCTCAGGATTCTATATTTGAACCACTCGCTACGCTCATGGTTCAATCCTAGTCTACCTAGAATCCTTCGCTTGCTCAGGTTTCAATACAAGTACTCGCGCCGAAATACAACTTTGTATTGCATAACAAATAACTATTTATTTACTTATTTATTTAGTACGCTGGAGAAAGGAGTGCTAAATCAAGTGGGGTGGGATTTCCAGGGCCCGATTGTGATTTACGTTATACCTACAGAACCTATGTGTAAAATCTCTTTCTTCTAGACTACTGAGTTAGGCTGTGCGTTGTCTATTATTCAGCCAGAGTCAGTGTTTTATTAAGTGATTTTTTATTACCAATCAAACGTACCTATATATACAGCTTGTTAAATAAAGTCTCATTATTCAACAAGCACACGGGTGTCCAGTTGTCCACTGGAAACGTAAGTACGCAAACCATGTTCAAAAGTTACGAGTCGGTCGAGTCTCGGGGCGACAAACACGCTGCGCGAGCGCAACGCGCCCTTGCGCCCTATAAAACGCCCGCGGATGACGTCACACCGGCGTGCATTCGCGCACATGCGCACAAAACACGTGCATACCCTCCAGCATTAAAACTAAAAAAAAGCATATCAATAAATAAATAATAGCACCAAAAAACAGCACAGTATTTGCACAATTGTCGCCGCCAACCGCGTATCGCTTGTAATGGACGATCTAAAATAATTCCTGGCCATAATAAAATTGATAATAGAGCTAATCCGTATTTACACTGATGGTGGGTCAAGTGGGTGTCCGATAAGCAAGCAACAGGTAAAATAAAACAGGCATTTGTTGGTGAATTTTTGTATTCATATCGGGGCATAAATTCGCCCCGATTTTCATTACGACGTGCAAACCTTTGCCGATTTTGATATTGATTTAATATAAAATCATTAATGAATGTGTATTTTTATAAAAGCAAATAATTCTAGGTGATTTGAAATGTTTTTTGCTCATCTTGCTTCAAATTAACGCGTTCTAAAGCAAAACTTCGCAGGTCGTCTCCCATGGATTCATGATTATTTTACAGCAGAGTAAAAAGGCGCATCTTAAAAAGGAATAAATTCAATAATTTAATATTTATTTAGTCAGATATAACGTATTGTGACAATTTTGAAACACTAAACTTAAAACTTCTTCGGCTTCGCCTGTCAACCTTTTCACAATAACTAAAGGACAGACTAGAAACGCCTGGCAGATCATTTTTTTTTTGGGTGCTATCACAGTTACAATTACAATTTACTCTATTGCTGATTGAATATTTAAAAAATGAAATTATTTCAAAAACATTAAACTGAAATACTGACATTTTAGTATAAACACCAATAATTTTGTAAATTCTTTATCAGATAGGTAGGTCTTAAAAACCTGGGTAAGTAGTTTTATCTAAAATTTTGTTGCATCACGGCATAACTTCCTTCATGCCGAAGTTAAATTGATATTTGCCGTGGAGAAAACATATTCGTTTTGATTTATAAACCATACCAAGTTACGATAGATTTCCAGGCAGCCAGCCAGTAATATATAGCGGAAAAACTTGTATGTTTTATAAAACACTTAGGTATATTATTACGAGAATTTAATAGGCGCTGTATAATTATATTTTTGCTATGCATATTTTAGCAGGCACTTCGTAACATTTTGGCAAATAATATTGAGTTTTCCAACATAATCATGAAAAAACAAATTTCCTACAATAGCTTATTGTTGATTTACCAGGTATGATTTATATACTCGACACAAATGGATTAATAAAAATTAAACAATCCAATCAAACTTCTAACATCAATTAAGTTGCCAACCAGTTATGTAAGTATAGTTAAAAAGATTCTTTAAAAATGTAAAGTTGTATATTTATAGCAACAGGAAGTGCATGTCGTTCCCAAGATGGTAAGTGCAAATTATCCCGTAGGTGATGGTCACGTTCACTACTTAAAATTTTTAAAAGAACACTAGCGCCGAAGGAAGGCCTGTGTATGAAAATGGAACTACTTTTATTATTACAGTCTATTTATTCTTGGTTTTATGCTCAAAATTTCTCGGTATTTTTGTACACAATCTTTTAGAACAAAAAAAATTACGCATTTAAAAATATGTTTAATCACTGTCAAGAACATTTCGATTGTAAGTTCTACAAAATAATAAAAATAATTATTTTATCAATTTTACTATGTACTGATACATTTAGTACTTATTGTATTTAACGCCATCTAGCGGCGCGCTCTGTTCCAATCCAGACGTAGATACCGCTATCCTTGTTTCACATGTTCTAAATAGCTATAGCGCTATCCTTTTTCTAATAGATATGCTAAAACAAGAGAAAACTCTTTGAACCTTATAACCTGTCTGGTAAGAACTGTCAACTGTCAAGCAACGAAATAGCTCAAACAAATAGCAATCAAGCGCAGAGCAGAGCTAATTCTATCCTCTTTCCACGCAATCAAGAGTTATGTGAAGTTGTAAACACAAGTGATAGAGAGGCGGACTGGTGGAAAACTTAGTTGAAACTTTTTACCTGGAAAGGAAAATAGTGCGGTACATATTATTTTTTAATAACTAATTAGTGATTAAAATAGAGTGCATGGTCTATGAGACTAATAAATTAATTGTTTTGAACGAAGTTGACCGCTTGTTATCACAATGGTAAGTGTAGTTTTTTAGTACATATTATTGTGTTGTGACCACAGATTTGGGTTGTGACAAGTGTGCTTTGGCGGTAAATGTTTGAATTTGTGATTTTATATTAATTTGAATATTTGTTTCGTGGTAAGTATTGTATTTCTGCTAATTTGTAAATAACCTCCGCATTACTTGTCGATTAAATTTTATAATTTATTATTTGTTCGAGTTTAAATACAATGGTCGCGAATAATAAAATAAATAATAGCAATAGATGATAATAGTTGCTTTAAATATTGTGATTTTACGGTCTTCAAAAATATGTTATTTTTAAATTGTTATTATTTATTTCTAGATACAATTAATAAATCAACTAAACGCCGGTGCTTAACCCGTTTCAAGGATAAAACATAATTAAAAAAAAATATTTCTTATTTCAACAATGCAAAACAATCAAATTCATTCTACATATTTCAATATTAAAATATGAAATATAATATTGATATTGATAATAATTATAATAACATATTTATATTATCATAAAACATTACTTAGTTAAATTCTGCAACTGAGCAAATAGATTGATCAGTTGAAATGTTAATAATATCCATTGTGGTCATGTTTTCATACATTTTTGACATCCGTTTAGTTTGACTATGGAACAAAAATCTGGTCTAATTAATATATGAACGCAGACCCGTTGGTCCTAAAAACTTGTAAATTAAAGGGAATGGCCTTCATGCTACGCACTAAAAAAAACTTTCGAATTTTTTATCTTTTTTTTTATTTTTTACATTTTTAATGAAAAAATTGTAAATCATCAAGTCGCTAATTTAGTCAATCAATACCAATATAGTCTAGGTAAATCTAGGTAAACCATGTCGTAGATACATACTGAAAAACCAAACAGCATGTTTGAAAGAAATTGTCAAAGTATGATATAAAATCCGCTGAACCGGTCTTACAGGATTCAAACCTGGGGCACTAAACTCAGTCATGGCCTTCAATGTCTCTTGCAGACGATTGAAGAAGTGTATGCTAAACCAGTGGCGGTACAAGCCGATACTGGAGCGAAGAGCACGCCCGCACCTGGTGCAGGTACGTGTGGGAGCTGATGAGTCAGCAACGATGTGGCTGGAGGTCTCTTGCAGTCGCGAAAGTATTAAATCAAGAATATAATAGAACCCAGACATTATTCTGACTCGCTAATTTTCATACAGCCCCTTCGTGTCCCACTCAATCGTTTTACCCCTTCCCCTCGGTTACCTTCAATAAAATTTTATATTATTCAAACTATTTACTGTATTTCTACATCGGCTATTGCAAATTGTGGAGCTGCTTACTTTGACCAAAGAATCCAATATTTTAAAAAAGGCGGGAATGTTGCCGGGGTTTATGTGGCCGTGAACTTAAACCTTTTTGAGGGCCAGATCCGCGCCTGCACAGATGTATGCAAACTTGCTCGTGGTCTACCATTAGGCAGTCTGCTTATTTTACGCTACAACACATAAAAAAAATATTTTTCAGACTGACAATCCCATAGTGACGGTGAAAGAAGGTAAATTGCGAGGGTCGACAGGCACCCTTCTGAATGGAAGGCAGACGTTCTACAGTTTCAAAGGCATTCCTTATGCTACCCCGCCGGTGGGAAATTTGCGTTTCAGGGTAAGTTTTTATTTTACTTTGACAAGTGAATAACTCTGCGCCTCTATTGCGGATTTACCTATGAGGCATTTCAAGTATTCACCACCCGCCTTGAAGCTGTACGTGAAATCTCCTGTAATATGCTGTTTTGATTTGTGCCGTAGGAAATACTTTTCTTTGCTAGGATGCAAAACACCTTGAAAATTCTTCTTTTGTCAACTGTTCAGATTTGTAACAGTTACTTCATAAATTACCTAATGATTTCAGGCACCACTACCACCAAAAAACTGGGAAGGCGTCCGAGATGCCACCGCACACGCCGCCGTGTGTCCCCAATACGACATGAACACTATGGCACTGCTAGAAGGCAGCGAAGACTGCCTGTTCCTAAACGTATACTCCAAAGACTTGACCTCCAAGTTACCAGTTATGGTCTTTATCCACGGTGGAGCCTTCATGTCAGGATCCGGAGACGATGTCATGTATGGACCACAGTTCCTATTAGAACATGACGTCGTGTTAGTAACCATCAACTACAGACTAGAAGTCCTAGGTTTCTTAGCTCTGGACACCCCAGAAGTCCCAGGTAATGCCGGTTTGAAGGACCAAGTGTTAGCTTTGAAATGGGTAAAAGAAAATATTGAGAAATTTGGCGGCGATTCGCATAACGTCACGATATTTGGAGAAAGTGCTGGGGCTGCCTCGGTCACGTATCACATGCTGTCTCGTATGTCGGAAGGCTTATTTCACAAAGCGATAGTGCAAAGTGGAACTTGTATACAAGACTGGGCGATCGCCAGCGAACCAAAAGAAAGAGCGTTCCGTATTGCCAAAGTATTAGGAAAGGAAACTAATGACACTAATGAACTGGTACAGTTTTTGAGAAGCGTCCCTGCAACTGATCTGCTTAAAATGACGTTTAAAACACCAACAGCTGACGAAAAACACAGAGGGCTGCCGATGCATTTCGTCCCTAACGTCGAAAAAAGTTTTGACAACGTCGAGGCTTTTATAACTGAAGATCCTACCAATCTAATGCTAGCCAATAAAGTCAATAGAGTACCACTTATAATCGGCTACAACTCAAGTGAAGGGCTTCTAATGTTCAAAGCCTTGCTAAAGAAATCTGAGTATCTAAATGAACACCCATCTTCTTTGGTCCCTAGAGAAATCGCCAGGAAAGTTTCATCGGAGAGGAAATTGAAGGAATTGGGTGAGAGAATAATGAGATACTATACGGGAGATAAAGGATTTCACAGCGATACTGTGGCTGCTATTGTAGATCTGGCGACGGATCTACATTTTGGCTACCAAGCTCACAGATTCGTACACTTTTACAATGATTGTAAAGTTCCTCTGTACATGTACAAGTTTGAGTACGAAACTGATTTAAATGTTTTAAAGAACTTTATGGGTTTGAATGATATGAAAGGCGCGTGTCATGCGGACGATTTATTCTACCTGTTCTATAGCGAGTTGAATAAAGACGTGTATACTGAACAAGAGAGCTTGAGGCATATTGTTTATAGCTTGACGAAATTATGGACTGATTTTGCGAGAAGTGGGTAAGTGATATTAAAAGCCTATGTTGATTAAATATCGTGTTACTAGGCTAATCTAATTGATGATAAAAATGAAATACCGCTAAGTGCTTTGCCACGTAGAACAAGGAAAGTCATAGTTCTTTGTAGCACTGCAATAGTTGCCGGCAGGCACTAGACGTGGTGTGAATGTCTACAGCTTCCTCAATGCGAAAAAGTGAAATCTACATATGACAACTTTCAGTGTCGATTTGACTGCCTCACTGTTTCAACTCCTAATTTAGGTGCCAAAAAGCCTTCGATTTTATGATCCATAAACAGTGTGTCAGCCGACGACACGGGTCATCAGCTCGCACATCTGTATCTTCGGAACGAATGAGGCTACGGTGAAGTATTATAGCTCAAAATTTGAGGAAAAAATGATTGCCAAATAAAATAAAAAAATTAAGGTTCTAGCTAGAATACTTTTTGAGCTATGAGCTATAACAACTGTGTAAGCCGGCGACCCGTGTCACCAGCTCGCACATCTGTATCTCTAAAACGCGTGAAGATAGAGTTTCGCTGAATAGCTCAAACAAGGTTGTATAAATAAATACCTTGGCTGGGAAAGTTTCAAGTCTCTACATAGGATACTTATTGAGATATGAGCTAAAACAAGTGTGCGAGCCGGCGACACGGGTCCCCAGCTCGCACACCTGTATCTCTGAAACGCGTAAAGGTAGAGTTTCGTTTAATAGCTCAAAATGTAGGTCATAACTTTTCACTTTGACAACAAAATTTTGAACACCATAGACCCAGTAGTTTCAGTGCAAAAAGCAAAAAACTGATTCGCCGCCAAAAATTTCAAAATTATTTCCAAAACTTGTTCGAGCGTCGTGTTGCCGTTTCGTGCGCTACACCATTACAAGCGAATCTGGCCGTAAGGTATGAAGCAATAAAAAGCAATAAAGGTCATTTTAGCGTGGGCTCTGAAAGTCGCAGAGAGAGTAGGTAATAACCGGTTAGATCCTGTACTGAGAGCCAAGACCAAGGGCTTGCTAACAATTTGCAAAGAACTGTTTTCGTTCGTTCTCCAAATATAATTTTAGAAACAAAAACAACCGGTAGGTACGGTTATGGTAGGTAGCGATAACAAATTCATCTAATTTCAATTAGTAGTTTTACGGGAAGAAACAAAACTATCTTTCTGTTCCTATTTAACCCCATTCAGGGTTATTGTTCATAATTAGATTAGCCCATGTGTTAATCCAATACCTAAATTATCTAGATTTTGAATTTCATCAAAATCGGTGTAGAAGTTATGGTGATACGTGGTATTATAATAACAAACATTCACACACACACACACAAACTTTCGCATTTATAATACTAGTTGTGCCCCGCGGTTTCACCCGTAGGTATCTTCCCGTCATGCCACAGGAACCTTTTTCCGTCATAAAAAGTAGCCTATGTGTTAATCTAGGGTAGGTATATAATTAGGTATGCTATCTCCATCCCAAAAAATCTGCACTGCAATTTGCAAAAAAATTATTGGCATACCCACCTATTTAATTTGATATGGAATACTTTTCACCATTAACCAGCTCGGTGAAGGTCGCTCTTCAAGGAATCCTGTTCTATTTCGTCGTAGGTAAAAAAGCATTCGGTATCCTTTGTATATGCGTCGACTAGTGGATAATTAGAAGAAAAATAGACCTTATTATAACTGGGTTAGAGTAGATATGTTGTTAAATGCTATCGCCGTTGTATAATATGTTCGGCTTTTCCTTTGAAATAAGCCGCCTTCGCCGCGGTCGGTGTTTTTGGGAATGTAAACAAACAGAATTTTTCAGTAAAGCAGTCTTATTACTAAGGCAATAAAGGTCATTTTAGCGTGGGTTCCGAAAGTCGCAGAGAGTGGGTAGCTCTTTACGGACGCATAGGTAGTTAGGTACACGAGAACGAATTGCCGCGCATCTATTTTAGGTATTGAGTCCTACTACATTCGGATTCGCTAGGCGTCGAAATTATGAGTAAACTGACGCAGCTTAATTGTTACGGATAGATAAGTCGATTTTGTCAATTGTTATTAGGTCGATTTTTGTTAATTATTATAAGTAGCAGATTATACTACATAGCCTTTATGTATACCTGTATAAATGTATAGCATCATTAGTAAATTCTAAGTTAGAAAATGTCACGATGTGCTGACCTGTGATTAGAAAGAGACGCACCTCCCGCAAGAGCGGGACAGCGATATAGATCGCGCGCGCGCCATGCGACGCTCTGATTGGACGAGAGGCGCGTCATACCCACTGGTGCCTGGCACTAGTTGCCGACACAAAAATTGTACTTAAGCTAAGAGAAATCCTGTTTTAATGGTATTGCTTCAAAGTGTTGTATCTGAACCTAAATATACAGTCCACAAGTTTATGGAAAGGAGTCACTCAAGAGTTTCATTTCATCGAGCACCCTGACCCCAATATTAATACTTGAGCCTACTTTTATTTAATTTTTCTAGCCATGTATTTTTTTTATGCTTACGTTTGATTTGTTTTCAAAACGATTGAGAGAAAGTAGATACCATTTATTTAATTAACCGATTTCCAAAAAGGAGGAAGAGCGACCCACTCTCTGCGACTTTCGGAACCCACGCTAAAATGACCTTTATTGCTTTCTATTGCTTCATACTTTACGGCCAAATAAGCTTGCAATGGTGTAGTGAACGTGATGGCAACACGACGCTTGCACACATTCAACCGGCATCGGCAAAGCAGTCTTATTACTCAATGCATAAACTATATTGTTAAATGCAAGAAAAAAATACAAAATTCTTTAAACTATTGGCTAAAATATATCGTTTTTTATGTACCTAATTACCTATATAACAAAATACTGTCTCCTATGAACTTCTGTTTTCGTGGTACCCAAGTAAGGAAGTAGGTACTTTCCTTCTAATAATTATGTATAATAAATGCAAAAGTAACTCTGTCTGTCTGTTACGCTTTCGCGCTTATACCACTGAACCTATTTATATGAAGCCTCATTTACAAATTGAATGTGATTATTTAGTTAAGTACGAGTGACATCAATCAAAAGCAATAATATATGAAAGTAGGAAATATTTTTATGGCGATGATGGCTCAGTGGTAGTGACGTCGGCTTGCGATCCGTAGGACGTGGGTTCCAATCCTGCAATGAGCTTGAGCTTTCGGTGAAGGAAAACATCGTGATGAAACCATAGCTTGGTGGTAGGGTATTTTCTAGTACTCGCCTGGCTAGCTACCACCCTCTCGTTAAGAATTTGTCGCCAAACACCTATCGGTGTGTTCCGGCAGCCTCACTTGAGAGCCAGTTCCCAGTCCAGGTGTAGCTTGACGCCATCTTCGACCGCATCGTCCTTAAACATCAAGCGACTTGTGGTCAAACGCTACCCTGTAATTAGTAAAAAAATAATATAATATTATGATATGTTGTTAAATTTATCGTCGGGTAAGTTAGCATTTTCTGATTTGAGTTCTATAATTATTTGTATACTGTAGTGTACTTTTATTTATTTTTACATAATTACGATACGATATTTTGAGATCGAATATAATCGATTCACTAGGTTCTGATTTACGATCCAGAAGATCGATTCGACGCAAAAAGCGGGCATCCATAACAATGGTCTATGACTCTATGTCCCGCTCCTGTCAATGTCACTGACAGTGACAATCAATTTGCTAGTTTTTTTTTATATTTGGCAATTGTCTACTTTGGACATTTCTGCCAGTGTCACGTCATTATAATTTTCCAAAAATAGCGGCAACGGTACAAATTTAGAAAAAGGGCTGTCCAAGAAACCAGTAAAGCTGAAATAAAATTAGTATGTATTATTGAATTAGTAACGTAGGCAGAACACAACTACATATTAATCAATTTGCTAGTACATAGAATAAAAAGATTCGTTTTTGTTTATGTTTGGTAAATTAATAACTTATTTAAGTAGGACCGACCTCCAAAGCGTGAAAAGGAATGGCAACGGCATAATGGCAAAGAAAATGCGAAGTGCGTTCAAACCATCCAAGCATCATCTAAGTTAAAAAATTACATTAGACACTACGAACTTAAATAATCAATATCTTTTTTTTCTGCAGTTTTCATAAAAGTTTCTTAAATAACCAGGGCCGGATTTAAATTTGTGCCGCCCTGGGGCACTGAAGAAAATGCCGCCCTATGACTTAAATTTTATTTTAATAGTTTTGATATCGTTTTTAGTTAAATTTCCTATATTATAATATACAAAATTTGAATGTGATACATAATACTTGAATTATATTTCTTGAAAGATAAAATGTTTATTTAAAAGAATTAGTTAATTATATATTGTATAGAAAATTTTATCTCACTTTCCAAATTTTGCCGCCCTAGAAAATTTGCCGCCCTGGGCACTAGCCCCGACTGCCCTAGTATAAATCCATCACTGTAAATAGCTAACAAAGCGAGTCCAAACCAAACTCGCTTAGACTTAGTGCTTGCTACTCGTCGAGGAGTTCCAGTAGCAGTCTCTGAAGTTCACCTTCAGGTCACACCATCATTGAAGTCCGAGACGACCAGACGTGAAACCCTTCTTACTTTTAGCGAAATAAAATATGTTATAAAATATGTGAAGTATCAAATTTGGTTTATCGAATCCTGTACTATTCCGTCGTGGTTAAAAAAGCACTCTGTATCCTTTGTAAATGCGTCGGCTAATGGATAAAGAAGAAAAATAGACCTTATTACAACTTCTTTAAAGTATGTTGTTAAATGCTATCGCCGTTGTATAATTGGTTCGGCTTTTCCTTTGACAAAAGCCGCTTCCGCCGCGGTCGGTGTTTTTGGGAACGACTAGGGCCGGCCGGGAACTCAATAGGGCTGCGCCACGCGGTTGATCGCATCCATTCGACATTCGAGAAGGTACTACACTGCTCGCTCTCTCGGATCTGCTGCTCTCACTGACCCTTTATTTGTATAGTTTATAATAAAATATATTTATAATTAATAAAATATGTCTTTTATATTTCAAATGTATTTTATTTAAAACCTATTTATGAATTGGTAAAACATCACTATCACTACTTATTATAAAACAAAGTCCTCCGCGCCGCGTCCATCTGTCTGTCTGTTCGCGATAAACTCAAAAACTACTGCATTGATTTTAATGCTGTTTTCACCAATAGATAGAGTGGTTCTCGAGGAAGGTTTTAAGATATAATTTGTCAAGTTTTTGTATACATTGGCAAAAAGAACAAAGCCAAAAAAAAAACCAGACGGCTTATTTTTTTGGTAAAAAAAAGCCGTCTGGGAGCTTTCAATGAAAACGCTGCCTAAACCCTTTGAGATATAACAAAATGATGTATGGCGAAATTGTGTATCTTATACAGGTCTACAAAAAAGTCCACGATGGCATATGTCTATCTCTTAAGGATAACATACTAAAACTACTTTTTTACTTTTTAAAAGTTGATAAAAATGCCGACTAAAATCAGACCGTGTTATCCATACTTTTATATATATATATATATATCCTTATCAAAATAAATCATTTCGTATTCAAGATCGTTTCAATACCTGTAGATTACTTTTTGAATTGTTGAAATCGGGCATTTCATTCAAAAGATATTACGAAATTAAAATGTCAATCTAATGGAAAATAAAACCACCGCGCTGCCCGCGCCCCGCACCGCCATCCATGGCCATGCAGTGGCCGCAGCGCAGCGGGTAGGTTACGCGGCGGGCACTGAAGTGCGGGAATAATTTTGGAGTATACAGAATATTTATGCTCTCAAGCCTAAACTACTGAACTGATTGAAATTAAATTTGGTACATAGATAGTTTGAACCCTGGGGAAGGACATATGATACTTTTTATCGCGATAAACTGTAGCCCACGCGGGAGAAACCACGGGGAACAGCTAGTACTTTATATAATAAAATAAAATCGTGTTACAACACTTATAACACGTGAACGGCTGGACCGATTTTTATAATCGTTGATTTGTTGAATTTGTCTGTAGGCTACCTACTACATATCTATAAACTTACACTATTTAGATAAATACACACATAGTACATATACATACATAAATTCATAAACATTATTATAATATTGTTGGCGCGAGCCGAGCGCCCGAGCAAATATAAGGCGGTGCGGACGCGCTTTCGGCCCACTTCTCCACCGACCGTCGTCGAGGCAACACCTCCTACCTGACGTTTTTTTATTAATCGATGATGTCATCCTGTCAGTTTTTGCATTTTGTTAAATTAATTGTTTTGGTTGTTTTTGTTTGTCGAGATTTGTTTTTAAAAAATAAATTCGTGTCAAAAATACAAATTCAGAAGTGGGATAGGATCTACGCGATTCTATCTTACTGTCCACTGTTTTGTCATCTTTTTGTCGGTTAAAAATAGAAAAAAGTTAGACGGTGTATGCCACGGCGGTAGAAAAAAAAAAAAGTAATCGTGAAAAAACGACGAAGCAGATGCCTGTGTTTGTGCGTTTAATTGTGTGTGTCTTAGTGAAAAATGAAAGTGTGTGTGTCTTAGTGAAAAGTGAAAATGTGTGTGTCTTAGTGAAAAGTGAAAATCGAGTAGATCGCCTTGCTCTCGGTCTCGTGAGAGGCCCACACGAGGCCTGAGAGTCTGGGGCTGTTGTTCATGAAGCTGATCGCGTCACATTGCGATAGTCATCGCTGTTGTCGTGACCGCTGCAGCGGGCGCTTTCGTGCTTAGCCGGCGCTAGCGCCAGACTGGGAGGCGCCACCGCTTCCGCTCAGCGACACAGTCGTCGCGTCCGCGTCGTGTCGGCGAGGCAGCCGTGCGTTTGGTTTGGATAACGCTGATGGGTAAAGCGTTGCAAGTTTGAACCTGTCTGAACCTATTACTGAGCCTGTACGTCGAGATGGTTTTGGGTGAGACTGTACGAGTCAACACTGCTATTTTGGTAAGATCAAACCATGTCTATTTCTAATTTCGATGTCTTAGGATGATGTTAATGTGTGATACGTTGATGTTATCATGTTCCTACGTGCAAATAAGTGTGACGATTGCCTACTTGCTTAACGCGCATAGGTAATTGCTGAAAAAGTGACTCATAGCTGTAGTTAAGTGAGTTTCGAATAACGATCGCAGCTGGCCTAGTATCTAACTCAAGTTCAAAGCGTTGTGATGGCGTACGTAGTTTAGACATCGCAAATATTTTATTTGATGTTTAGAAAATCAATTCTGACAACTACCCTACATAGGTCGGTTGTGTCCGACGTTTTCTGTTTCGCTTACTCACGTATTGTTAACTAATGAAGTGTTCATTACGGTTTTGGTTAGTGCATTACTGGTTTAATAACGCTCACATGCGTGCAGATGGTCTTGTAGAATTTTTGTCCATTAATGCGGAGTCTGGACAAATCACCCCGTCCCGTGCCGAGCTACGTTTTTACGTAAGCCGTGTGCCTTTCCTAAGTATGGTGTTCAACTTAATTTAAACGTAAACATGAACCTGTTGATGTTATTAAGAATCCGATGCTTTTATTTTGTTGATGTTGGATGGTGGTTTAATGATGCTCGTTTCAAGTTCACGCGTCTGCCGTGAACGACAAGTTATTGCCGGATGATTTCGTATACTTTTGCGATTAACGAGAGGCCTGTACAAATTACGCTGGTTCGTGCCAGGCCACATGGACCGTGGTATGTTTCAGATCTAGCACATAGGATGGACGATCAGTAATGGTCAGGTGAAGCCGAGCGGTGCATTGCTGATGCAGTGCTACCGCATTGCTGTTGTGGTGCTCCTGCATTGCTAATGTGGTACTTATGCATTACTGTTCCAGTGCTACTGTATTGCCAGAGAAATTGCTGGCGTATCGCCTGTGTACTGCTGGCCCATGCCGGTGCAGTGCTGGCGCATCGTCGGAGTACTGCTGGCCCATGCCGGTGCAGTGCTGGTGTATCGCCGGAGTACTGCTGGCCCATGCTGGTGTAGTGCTGGTGTATCGACGCGTGCCGATGCGGCCGTGCTGATGCAGCATGTCGATGCGGCATGCATGCTGCGCTTGTGCGCTGTCGGCTGCGCTTGTGCGCTACTACTACTGCGTGTGTGCGCCACTGCTGCGTGTGTGCGCCACTGCTGCGCTTGTGCGCTGTCGTCTGCGCTTGTGCGCTGCTACTGATACGTGTGTGTGCTACTCCTGCGTGCGTGCACCACTACTGCGTGTGTGCGCTACTCCTAGGTGCGTGCACCACTGCTGCGCTTGTGCGCTGTCGGCTGCGCTTGTGCGCTACAACTACTGCGTGTGTGCGCTACTCCTGGGTGCGTGCACCACTACTGCGCTTGTGCGCTGTCGGCTGCGCTTGTGCGCTACTACTACT
This sequence comes from Opisthograptis luteolata, assembly GCA_931315375.2. Taxonomy (NCBI): domain Eukaryota; kingdom Metazoa; phylum Arthropoda; class Insecta; order Lepidoptera; family Geometridae; genus Opisthograptis; species Opisthograptis luteolata. The sequence goes on from OV928038.1 coordinate 13,049,031, forward strand.
GCGTGTGTGCGCTACTCCTGGGTGCGTGCACCACTGCTGCGCTTGTGCCACGACGGAGCACATCCCGTGATGACGGGAGTGGACTACTGGTATTGTTTGTGGTGTGTTGTGCAATTGTTGGAACACGCCTCACGTTGTGCCGTCCGCGCCACGTGCGTCGTCGTTCTTTACATTGCAAATTGTGATGAGGATGTTAAAATAAGCGTCACGTCGTGCCTCTATCTTAGCATCCTGGCAGGTTACGCATCACGTAGTGCCTCTGTCCTTGTTTGTAATTGAGAGCGCGGATGCGTCGTGTCACTGTCATGATCTAAAGGGTGTCGGGGATACGCGTCACGTCGTGCCTCTGTCTCGGCACCTGGTTAAGTTAGGCATCACGTCGTGCCTCTGACTTGCCGTCAGGATATGTGACACGTCGTAGCCCTGTTCTGGGGGTGTTGAGAATCAGATACGCTTTATGTCGTGCCTCTTTCTCGGCACCCTGCCAAGTCATGCTCGTCATGCCTCTGACTTGATTAGGTGTGTTTCTTTCTGTAATCTTATCACACATGTTTGTATGTTTGCATACGTATTTGTGTGGCGGTTTTTTTCGTGTGTTCTGTGCAGATGAGAATAACAACGAGGAGGAGTCTATCTTGGAGCGCAGAGCTGTCTACAAGGTGAAGAGTCGCCGACCAGAGCTGCTGAGCTGTCTACAAGCGAGGAGCATCAGCCTGGTTCATCTGGGACGCAGAGACCTGCTGACGCCTACTTGAAGTGCAAGAGAACGCAGTTTCCATGAAAATGGAGGCTGATCTTCACGAGTTTATGGAGTCCGAGGACGGTCTCCTGTCAGGAGAGGCCGTGTTGGCGCGAGCCGAGCGCCCGAGCAAATATAAGGCGGTGCGGACGCGCTTTCGGCCCACTTCTCCACCGACCGTCGTCGAGGCAACACCTCCTACCTGACGTTTTTTTATTAATCGATGATGTCATCCTGTCAGTTTTTGCATTTTGTTAAATTAATTGTTTTGGTTGTTTTTGTTTGTCGAGATTTGTTTTTAAAAAATAAATTCGTGTCAAAAATACAAAAATTATATATATATATATATTATATATATATATATATATATATTATATATATATTATATATTTAATACTTATTTCACATATACAGTTATTTTTTAACAGATACCCATACATAATATTATATATTTAAATATAGGAAATATCTAAACGCTTTGTTTACATTGAGTTGTGCATTGGAAACGAATCCCTAGCCGCGCGCTCTATTGTTCGTACCGCGAGCTGCGGCGCGTCACCGCTGCGCGTGTAGTAGTGAGTCCACGTGGACTAGGTACCTGCGCGCGCGCAGCCCGCGGCGCGGCGGCCGCCGGCCGGCCGCCTCGCCAGTCTGCTGTACTGCCCGCGACGCGAAGCCCGTGTCGCTCGCTCTTCCACCCGCGCACTCGATCGCTAATTATTATTTATTACTGTTACCTAAACTCACTTACCTTCATTTTAAGTAATTTGGAATAAACGGAATTGGATCCACACACTCGTTTTGCCAAATGTCGTCGTTCGGAATAGGATAATAAGTACATATTAAAATATGATAATATTTTTTGAATTAAAAAAAATTAGCCGTTCATTTGTATACATGGTAGGTTACCAGAACGCAACTGATATGGTGTTATATAACAAAACCAACAGGTAAACGTATTGTTGTCTCTGGATGAAATTTAAATTGACCGGTTGATGTGTTTGTTTCATGCGAGTTTATGCGATCCTACTAATATTATAAACGTGAAAGTTTGTGAGTATGGATGGATGGATGTTTGTTACTACTGAACGGATCTGAATGAAATTTAGAATGGAGATAGCTTATACTCTGGATTAACACATAGGCTACCCGGCTTTTTATCCCGGAAAAAGGTTCCTGCGGGATAACGGGAAGACGCGGGTGAAACCGCGGGGCGCAACTAATTATTGACATACATTAATTTTATAATCTGCTCATTTATTGCCTCTTACGCGGAACGAAGTTCGCCGGGTCATTCAGCTATTATTTAATTTAACTTTTTTTTACTTTTTACAGGGTAGCGTTTGACCACAAGTTACCTGATGTTAAGTGACGATGTGGTCGAAGATGGCGCCACGCTACACCTGGACTGGGAACTGGCTCTCAAGTGAGGCTGCCGGAACACACCGATAGGTGCTTGGCGACAGATTCTTAACAAGAGGGTGGTAGCTAGCCAGGCGAGTACTAGAAAATACCCTACCACCAACCAATTTTTCATCACGATTTTTTCCTTCACCGAAAGCTCAAGCTCATTGCAGGATTCGAACCCACGTCCTACGGATCGCAAGCCGACGTCTCTATCACTGAGCCATCATCGCTATAAACTAAAAACAAAAGTGACAACCCTATGCATCACCGCAAGAGTAGGCAATTAACTCGTCGAGCGGCCATAGCATTAGTTTAGTTTTTACCTCTGCGACTTTTGGAACCCACACTAAAATGACCTTTATTGCTTCCTATTGCTTCATACCTTACGGCCAGATTCGCTTGTAATGGTGTAGCGCACGAAACGGCAACACGACGCTCGAACAAGTTTTGGAAATAATTTTGAAATTTTTGGCGGCGAATCAGTTTTTTGCTTTTTGCACTGAAACTACTGGGTCTATGGTGTTCAAAATATTGTTGTCAAAGTGAAAAGTTATGACCTACATTTTGAGCTATTAAACGAAACTCTACCTTTACGCGTTTCAGAGATACAGGTGTGCGAGCTGGGGACCCGTGTCGCCGGCTCGCACACTTGTTTTAGCTCATATCTCAATAAGTATCCTATGTAGAGACTTGAAACTTTCCCAGCCAAGGTATTTATTTATACAACCTTGTTTGAGCTATTCAGCGAAACTCTATCTTCACGCGTTTTAGAGATACAGATGTGCGAGCTGGTGACACGGGTCGCCGGCTTACACAGTTGTTATAGCTCATAGCTCAAAAAGTATTCTAGCTAGAACCCTAATTTTTTTATTTTATTTGGCAATCATTTTTTCCTCAAATTTTGAGCTATAATACTTCACCGTAGCCTCATTCGTTCCGAAGATACAGATGTGCGAGCTGATGACCCGTGTCGTCGGCTGACACACTGTTTATGGATCATAAAATCGAAGGCTTTTTGGCACCTAAATTAGGAGTTGAAACAGTGAGGCAGTCAAATCGACACTGAAAGTTGTCATATGTAGATTTCACTTTTTCGCATTGAGGAAGCTGTAGACATTCACACAGTTTAGTGTGAATGTCTACAGCTTCCTCAATGCGAAAAAGTGAAATCTACATATGACAACTTTCAGTGTCGATTTGACTGCCTCACTGTTTCAACTCCTAATTTAGGTGCCAAAAAGCCTTCGATTTTATGATCCATAAACAGTGTGTCAGCCGACGACACGGGTCATCAGCTCGCACATCTGTATCTTCGGAACGAATGAGGCTACGGTGAAGTATTATAGCTCAAAATTTGAGGAAAAAATGATTGCCAAATAAAATAAAAAAATTAAGGTTCTAGCTAGAATACTTTTTGAGCTATGAGCTATAACAACTGTGTAAGCCGGCGACCCGTGTCACCAGCTCGCACATCTGTATCTCTAAAACGCGTGAAGATAGAGTTTCGCTGAATAGCTCAAACAAGGTTGTATAAATAAATACCTTGGCTGGGAAAGTTTCAAGTCTCTACATAGGATACTTATTGAGATATGAGCTAAAACAAGTGTGCGAGCCGGCGACACGGGTCCCCAGCTCGCACACCTGTATCTCTGAAACGCGTAAAGGTAGAGTTTCGTTTAATAGCTCAAAATGTAGGTCATAACTTTTCACTTTGACAACAAAATTTTGAACACCATAGACCCAGTAGTTTCAGTGCAAAAAGCAAAAAACTGATTCGCCACCAAAAATTTCAAAATTATTTCCAAAACTTGTTCGAGCGTCGTGTTGCCGTTTCGTGCGCTACACCATTACAAGCGAATCTGGCCGTAAGGTATGAAGCAATAAAAAGCAATAAAGGTCATTTTAGCGTGGGCTCTGAAAGTCGCAGAGAGAGTAGGTAATAACCGGTTAGATCCTGTACTGAGAGCCAAGACCAAGGGCTTGCTAACAATTTGCAAAGAACTGTTTTCGTTCGTTCTCCAAATATAATTTTAGAAACAAAAACAACCGGTAGGTACGGTTATGGTAGGTAGCGATAACAAATTCATCTAATTTCAATTAGTAGTTTTACGGGAAGAAACAAAACTATCTTTCTGTTCCTATTTAACCCCATTCAGGGTTATTGTTCATAATTAGATTAGCCCATGTGTTAATCCAATACCTAAATTATCTAGATTTTGAATTTCATCAAAATCGGTGTAGAAGTTATGGTGATACGTGGTATTATAATAACAAACATTCACACACACACACACAAACTTTCGCATTTATAATACTAGTTGTGCCCCGCGGTTTCACCCGTAGGTATCTTCCCGTCATGCCACAGGAACCTTTTTCCGTCATAAAAAGTAGCCTATGTGTTAATCTAGGGTAGGTATATAATTAGGTATGCTATCTCCATCCCAAAAAATCTGCACTGCAATTTGCAAAAAAATTATTGGCATACCCACCTATTTAATTTGATATGGAATACTTTTCACCATTAACCAGCTCGGTGAAGGTCGCTCTTCAAGGAATCCTGTTCTATTTCGTCGTAGGTAAAAAAGCATTCGGTATCCTTTGTATATGCGTCGACTAGTGGATAATTAGAAGAAAAATAGACCTTATTATAACTGGGTTAGAGTAGATATGTTGTTAAATGCTATCGCCGTTGTATAATATGTTCGGCTTTTCCTTTGAAATAAGCCGCCTTCGCCGCGGTCGGTGTTTTTGGGAATGTAAACAAACAGAATTTTTCAGTAAAGCAGTCTTATTACTAAGGCAATAAAGGTCATTTTAGCGTGGGTTCCGAAAGTCGCAGAGAGTGGGTAGCTCTTTACGGACGCATAGGTAGTTAGGTACACGAGAACGAATTGCCGCGCATCTATTTTAGGTATTGAGTCCTACTACATTCGGATTCGCTAGGCGTCGAAATTATGAGTAAACTGACGCAGCTTAATTGTTACGGATAGATAAGTCGATTTTGTCAATTGTTATTAGGTCGATTTTTGTTAATTATTATAAGTAGCAGATTATACTACATAGCCTTTATGTATACCTGTATAAATGTATAGCATCATTAGTAAATTCTAAGTTAGAAAATGTCACGATGTGCTGACCTGTGATTAGAAAGAGACGCACCTCCCGCAAGAGCGGGACAGCGATATAGATCGCGCGCGCGCCATGCGACGCTCTGATTGGACGAGAGGCGCGTCATACCCACTGGTGCCTGGCACTAGTTGCCGACACAAAAATTGTACTTAAGCTAAGAGAAATCCTGTTTTAATGGTATTGCTTCAAAGTGTTGTATCTGAACCTAAATATACAGTCCACAAGTTTATGGAAAGGAGTCACTCAAGAGTTTCATTTCATCGAGCACCCTGACCCCAATATTAATACTTGAGCCTACTTTTATTTAATTTTTCTAGCCATGTATTTTTTTTATGCTTACGTTTGATTTGTTTTCAAAACGATTGAGAGAAAGTAGATACCATTTATTTAATTAACCGATTTCCAAAAAGGAGGAAGAGCGACCCACTCTCTGCGACTTTCGGAACCCACGCTAAAATGACCTTTATTGCTTTCTATTGCTTCATACTTTACGGCCAAATAAGCTTGCAATGGTGTAGTGAACGTGATGGCAACACGACGCTTGCACACATTCAACCGGCATCGGCAAAGCAGTCTTATTACTCAATGCATAAACTATATTGTTAAATGCAAGAAAAAAATACAAAATTCTTTAAACTATTGGCTAAAATATATCGTTTTTTATGTACCTAATTACCTATATAACAAAATACTGTCTCCTATGAACTTCTGTTTTCGTGGTACCCAAGTAAGGAAGTAGGTACTTTCCTTCTAATAATTATGTATAATAAATGCAAAAGTAACTCTGTCTGTCTGTTACGCTTTCGCGCTTATACCACTGAACCTATTTATATGAAGCCTCATTTACAAATTGAATGTGATTATTTAGTTAAGTACGAGTGACATCAATCAAAAGCAATAATATATGAAAGTAGGAAATATTTTTATGGCGATGATGGCTCAGTGGTAGTGACGTCGGCTTGCGATCCGTAGGACGTGGGTTCCAATCCTGCAATGAGCTTGAGCTTTCGGTGAAGGAAAACATCGTGATGAAACCATAGCTTGGTGGTAGGGTATTTTCTAGTACTCGCCTGGCTAGCTACCACCCTCTCGTTAAGAATTTGTCGCCAAACACCTATCGGTGTGTTCCGGCAGCCTCACTTGAGAGCCAGTTCCCAGTCCAGGTGTAGCTTGACGCCATCTTCGACCGCATCGTCCTTAAACATCAAGCGACTTGTGGTCAAACGCTACCCTGTAATTAGTAAAAAAATAATATAATATTATGATATGTTGTTAAATTTATCGTCGGGTAAGTTAGCATTTTCTGATTTGAGTTCTATAATTATTTGTATACTGTAGTGTACTTTTATTTATTTTTACATAATTACGATACGATATTTTGAGATCGAATATAATCGATTCACTAGGTTCTGATTTACGATCCAGAAGATCGATTCGACGCAAAAAGCGGGCATCCATAACAATGGTCTATGACTCTATGTCCCGCTCCTGTCAATGTCACTGACAGTGACAATCAATTTGCTAGTTTTTTTTTATATTTGGCAATTGTCTACTTTGGACATTTCTGCCAGTGTCACGTCATTATAATTTTCCAAAAATAGCGGCAACGGTACAAATTTAGAAAAAGGGCTGTCCAAGAAACCAGTAAAGCTGAAATAAAATTAGTATGTATTATTGAATTAGTAACGTAGGCAGAACACAACTACATATTAATCAATTTGCTAGTACATAGAATAAAAAGATTCGTTTTTGTTTATGTTTGGTAAATTAATAACTTATTTAAGTAGGACCGACCTCCAAAGCGTGAAAAGGAATGGCAACGGCATAATGGCAAAGAAAATGCGAAGTGCGTTCAAACCATCCAAGCATCATCTAAGTTAAAAAATTACATTAGACACTACGAACTTAAATAATCAATATCTTTTTTTTCTGCAGTTTTCATAAAAGTTTCTTAAATAACCAGGGCCGGATTTAAATTTGTGCCGCCCTGGGGCACTGAAGAAAATGCCGCCCTATGACTTAAATTTTATTTTAATAGTTTTGATATCGTTTTTAGTTAAATTTCCTATATTATAATATACAAAATTTGAATGTGATACATAATACTTGAATTATATTTCTTGAAAGATAAAATGTTTATTTAAAAGAATTAGTTAATTATATATTGTATAGAAAATTTTATCTCACTTTCCAAATTTTGCCGCCCTAGAAAATTTGCCGCCCTGGGCACTAGCCCCGACTGCCCTAGTATAAATCCATCACTGTAAATAGCTAACAAAGCGAGTCCAAACCAAACTCGCTTAGACTTAGTGCTTGCTACTCGTCGAGGAGTTCCAGTAGCAGTCTCTGAAGTTCACCTTCAGGTCACACCATCATTGAAGTCCGAGACGACCAGACGTGAAACCCTTCTTACTTTTAGCGAAATAAAATATGTTATAAAATATGTGAAGTATCAAATTTGGTTTATCGAATCCTGTACTATTCCGTCGTGGTTAAAAAAGCACTCTGTATCCTTTGTAAATGCGTCGGCTAATGGATAAAGAAGAAAAATAGACCTTATTACAACTTCTTTAAAGTATGTTGTTAAATGCTATCGCCGTTGTATAATTGGTTCGGCTTTTCCTTTGACAAAAGCCGCTTCCGCCGCGGTCGGTGTTTTTGGGAACGACTAGGGCCGGCCGGGAACTCAATAGGGCTGCGCCACGCGGTTGATCGCATCCATTCGACATTCGAGAAGGTACTACACTGCTCGCTCTCTCGGATCTGCTGCTCTCACTGACCCTTTATTTGTATAGTTTATAATAAAATATATTTATAATTAATAAAATATGTCTTTTATATTTCAAATGTATTTTATTTAAAACCTATTTATGAATTGGTAAAACATCACTATCACTACTTATTATAAAACAAAGTCCTCCGCGCCGCGTCCATCTGTCTGTCTGTTCGCGATAAACTCAAAAACTACTGCATTGATTTTAATGCTGTTTTCACCAATAGATAGAGTGGTTCTCGAGGAAGGTTTTAAGATATAATTTGTCAAGTTTTTGTATACATTGGCAAAAAGAACAAAGCCAAAAAAAAAACCAGACGGCTTATTTTTTTGGTAAAAAAAAGCCGTCTGGGAGCTTTCAATGAAAACGCTGCCTAAACCCTTTGAGATATAACAAAATGATGTATGGCGAAATTGTGTATCTTATACAGGTCTACAAAAAAGTCCACGATGGCATATGTCTATCTCTTAAGGATAACATACTAAAACTACTTTTTTACTTTTTAAAAGTTGATAAAAATGCCGACTAAAATCAGACCGTGTTATCCATACTTTTATATATATATATATATATCCTTATCAAAATAAATCATTTCGTATTCAAGATCGTTTCAATACCTGTAGATTACTTTTTGAATTGTTGAAATCGGGCATTTCATTCAAAAGATATTACGAAATTAAAATGTCAATCTAATGGAAAATAAAACCACCGCGCTGCCCGCGCCCCGCACCGCCATCCATGGCCATGCAGTGGCCGCAGCGCAGCGGGTAGGTTACGCGGCGGGCACTGAAGTGCGGGAATAATTTTGGAGTATACAGAATATTTATGCTCTCAAGCCTAAACTACTGAACTGATTGAAATTAAATTTGGTACATAGATAGTTTGAACCCTGGGGAAGGACATATGATACTTTTTATCGCGATAAACTGTAGCCCACGCGGGAGAAACCACGGGGAACAGCTAGTACTTTATATAATAAAATAAAATCGTGTTACAACACTTATAACACGTGAACGGCTGGACCGATTTTTATAATCGTTGATTTGTTGAATTTGTCTGTAGGCTACCTACTACATATCTATAAACTTACACTATTTAGATAAATACACACATAGTACATATACATACATAAATTCATAAACATTATTATAATATATATTTAATACTTATTTCACATATACAGTTATTTTTTAACAGATACCCATACATAATATTATATATTTAAATATAGGAAATATCTAAACGCTTTGTTTACATTGAGTTGTGCATTGGAAACGAATCCCTAGCCGCGCGCTCTATTGTTCGTACCGCGAGCTGCGGCGCGTCACCGCTGCGCGTGTAGTAGTGAGTCCACGTGGACTAGGTACCTGCGCGCGCGCAGCCCGCGGCGCGGCGGCCGCCGGCCGGCCGCCTCGCCAGTCTGCTGTACTGCCCGCGACGCGAAGCCCGTGTCGCTCGCTCTTCCACCCGCGCACTCGATCGCTAATTATTATTTATTACTGTTACCTAAACTCACTTACCTTCATTTTAAGTAATTTGGAATAAACGGAATTGGATCCACACACTCGTTTTGCCAAATGTCGTCGTTCGGAATAGGATAATAAGTACATATTAAAATATGATAATATTTTTTGAATTAAAAAAAATTAGCCGTTCATTTGTATACATGGTAGGTTACCAGAACGCAACTGATATGGTGTTATATAACAAAACCAACAGGTAAACGTATTGTTGTCTCTGGATGAAATTTAAATTGACCGGTTGATGTGTTTGTTTCATGCGAGTTTATGCGATCCTACTAATATTATAAACGTGAAAGTTTGTGAGTATGGATGGATGGATGTTTGTTACTACTGAACGGATCTGAATGAAATTTAGAATGGAGATAGCTTATACTCTGGATTAACACATAGGCTACCCGGCTTTTTATCCCGGAAAAAGGTTCCTGCGGGATAACGGGAAGACGCGGGTGAAACCGCGGGGCGCAACTAATTATTGACATACATTAATTTTATAATCTGCTCATTTATTGCCTCTTACGCGGAACGAAGTTCGCCGGGTCATTCAGCTATTATTTAATTTAACTTTTTTTTACTTTTTACAGGGTAGCGTTTGACCACAAGTTACCTGATGTTAAGTGACGATGTGGTCGAAGATGGCGCCACGCTACACCTGGACTGGGAACTGGCTCTCAAGTGAGGCTGCCGGAACACACCGATAGGTGCTTGGCGACAGATTCTTAACAAGAGGGTGGTAGCTAGCCAGGCGAGTACTAGAAAATACCCTACCACCAACCAATTTTTCATCACGATTTTTTCCTTCACCGAAAGCTCAAGCTCATTGCAGGATTCGAACCCACGTCCTACGGATCGCAAGCCGACGTCTCTATCACTGAGCCATCATCGCTATAAACTAAAAACAAAAGTGACAACCCTATGCATCACCGCAAGAGTAGGCAATTAACTCGTCGAGCGGCCATAGCATTAGTTTAGTTTTTACCTCTGCGACTTTTGGAACCCACACTAAAATGACCTTTATTGCTTCCTATTGCTTCATACCTTACGGCCAGATTCGCTTGTAATGGTGTAGCGCACGAAACGGCAACACGACGCTCGAACAAGTTTTGGAAATAATTTTGAAATTTTTGGCGGCGAATCAGTTTTTTGCTTTTTGCACTGAAACTACTGGGTCTATGGTGTTCAAAATATTGTTGTCAAAGTGAAAAGTTATGACCTACATTTTGAGCTATTAAACGAAACTCTACCTTTACGCGTTTCAGAGATACAGGTGTGCGAGCTGGGGACCCGTGTCGCCGGCTCGCACACTTGTTTTAGCTCATATCTCAATAAGTATCCTATGTAGAGACTTGAAACTTTCCCAGCCAAGGTATTTATTTATACAACCTTGTTTGAGCTATTCAGCGAAACTCTATCTTCATGCGTTTTAGAGATACAGATGTGCGAGCTGGTGACACGGGTCGCCGGCTTACACAGTTGTTATAGCTCATAGCTCAAAAAGTATTCTAGCTAGAACCCTAATTTTTTTATTTTATTTGGCAATCATTTTTTCCTCAAATTTTGAGCTATAATACTTCACCGTAGCCTCATTCGTTCCGAAGATACAGATGTGCGAGCTGATGACCCGTGTCGTCGGCTGACACACTGTTTATGGATCATAAAATCGAAGGTTTTTTGGCACCTAAATTAGGAGTTGAAACAGTGAGGCAGTCAAATCGACACTGAAAGTTGTCATATGTAGATTTCACTTTTTCGCATTGAGGAAGCTGTAGACATTCACACCTAGACGTGGTGATTTATCTCCAGGCAAATAACACCCCTTCTTCAGTATGTTTTGCAGAGCTATTTATAAGACAACAGATAACATTCAAAAATCCATCATCATCATCAGCCCGTATCCGTCCACTGCTGAACACAGGCCTCTCCCAAAGTACGCCACTGAGGTCTTTGGCTCTTCTCATCCACTGGCAGCCACTCGGCGCAAGTCGTCGCTCCACCTAGTCGCAAGGCGTCCTACACTACGTTTGCTAAGTCGCGGTCTCCACTCAAGAACACGTCTACCCAACGGTTACGGGTTATCGGTTCTGCGGCTTATATGACCTGCCCACTGCCACTTCATCCAAAACCTATGTTTCTCATAAATTAATGTAAAGACTAAGAAGATTTAGATTCCAAGTGTAAGAAAAACCAGGTATTCCTTACGTGGTATAACAATTTCTTTATTCCATTTCCAGCAACCCGACACCAGAAGCCAGCAGTTCCCTTCAATGGCAGCCGCTTACATCGGCCAGCAAGGAGTACCTATCATTGAACGAAGCAGCGATCACTAACAGGAAGTACGCGGACCAGGAGCGGGTGGAGTTCTGGAACAGGCTGTACTGCGAGGCTGGGCTGCCGTGCATCACTCGGAGCAGCTTGTGAGAGCTGGCGGGAGAGCATCCTCGACCGGCAGGGGACGCTACACCAGGTGAAGGTGGAATATTGGCCTATCAGCACCAATATAAGGGATAAGTTCGGTTTGGGAGTTTGGTTAGAAGGAACTGCGGATCCGATTACGTATTTAAATAACATGGTAATTTGTCAAACCATATCTTTGTAGTAGGACAATTTCTAGTCCTCAAATAGTAAATATGTTTTCTAGGGCCTATCGACTACTTCGTCACTTAAAATCAGGTGACTGTTGGCTAAAAGTAAGTTTGCAAAAGATCTCATATTTGATGACTGTAGCTAATTTTGAATACGGATCAAACAACGAGCCCTGAGTTAGTTAAAATTGGGTATTATTTTGATATGGTAAACTATATCGATGTTTTATGTAATGACTTGTTATTTCATTATGGTGATGTTAATATTTTGTACAATGGAGGGGGAATAAAATTAAGTACTGTTTGCCATTTGCTTTTTTTTAAATATCAGTAAATTTTTTTAACCAATACTGTCCCATTGCTGGGCAAAGGTCTCCCCCATTTCTTTCCAGATAATTATCTAGATCCCCCGGAACCTCAGGCTACCGCTTTTCAAAGGAGTCAAGGTCAGCACGCCATCTTTTTCAAGGCCTGCCTCGGTGACGTCACCCGTCCTTAGGTACCCACTGCGTGATGATCCTTGCCCTTGCTTAATTAACCGCCACATTTTTATATCTCAATCTAAAATCATTTTTTTCGACAGTGAAACCTTATTTGGAAACCATTAGGCGTGTTTGGTCTTTATTATTTCAACATCATCACTTCATTCGTCTTTCCATCCGTATTTCAAAGTTATTAACATCTTTCATCATGATATCGAACTTGGTCCGAATTGGCGAGTGCTTGTCTACAACAGGTGTCGCGGGCAGCAGGTGATAGTGTCGTAGCATTGTTGCTACAGCTGTTTTCATCGACATCATTGCGTATCGGTAACCTGCGGGGAAATATATAGGGCGAATTATGTTTCAAAGAAAATGCTGAGAGGTAAACCACTTGTGCATAAAACTGCCGACGCTGGTGGTTCAACCCTAACTTCGTATCATTCTGTTCGTTGTTAGAGCAATGTTTTGAATCTGAGACAACTAAAGTGAACTTAAAGAGTTCGTAGTGAATTAGCGCACTATCCACCATCTTTATTTAGTTCATTCAAGATCTACAAAGACAAATATTTATTGCAGTAAATGTGGTACAAATATGATGTTAAGAATGGTTAGTGTGTTTCGGCACATTCAGTTTAAACAAGCATACAATATTTATCAAAAAGTTAGGTCCTAAATATTTTATAGACAGAATTATTTTTTTTAAATTCTGAGCCACTCAATTCTAGAGAAGCAACAACACTATACGCAATGTTAGTCATTTAGAAATAAGATTAAACCGCACCAAGCGTTTTCTGACTCTTTCATTTTGCTGACCGCTAGGGACTGGACCTTGCTCCCTGCTGCTTCGTTTCTCGAAGGTCCAATCTGGGTCTTAAGACTTGAGTAAGACTCACCTTCGACTGTATCATCAGGTGAGATGTGGTCAAAAGCACGCCTATGTAAAAACAAGAAACCGCTTGTCGCAATCACCTCTTTTGGCAATATCTGATATGTGCTTCGTCAACTCACCAAGACACCCCCTTGGGCCGTAACTGAAGGGCATGAACGCTGCTGGGTGTTTCGGCGCCGCGTCCATCCATCTTTCAGGGCGGTAGAGCATAGAGTCATCACCCCAGTACTTGGGGTTGCGGTGAATAGCCCAGATGTTCAGCAGAACACCGCAGTTCTCAACCAGGGTGAGGCCAGAAGCTGAATAGAACAAGAAAAAATACTATGATACTTGTGGTAAAGAGACGTAGGTAAAGAAATTAACCCACATCTGCTGTTTCTAATTTTATTACATTTGTTTAACTTCATCCAGGGTAGCGTTTGATATCACCCGATGCTAAGTGAAGATGTGGCCGAAGGTGGCGCCATGCCACAAAGCTGGAATAATGGGTAGGTAACCAGGCGAGCACTAGAGTATGCCTAGCCACCAAACTATGCTTCCTTCACGATGTTATTCTTCACCGAAAGCTTAAGTTCATTGTATTAAAACATGGATTAGGGGTCTTTCGTTTACAGGTGAAGAAAATAAAATATTCAGAATGTCACGTAGCAGCTCAAGAAGCTTTATTTCCTAACAGAAACGTAGAATAAGAACATGAAGTTTAATTGTTTCAGAAAGCTTTCTTACGCAAGGACAGATCTTTCAGCACTTTCCTCACGGTAACAGGCACCGGTGGGTATAGCCGCAAGGTTTCCTTAATGACGGCGTCAAGGTATCGCAGTCGAGGCAGGTCTGCAGCCACTATAGGCCGGTCAGAGTTGCCGAACACTTCTGTTATTCTGAAGAGAATTTCATGATTAATAACTATGAATCATCATTGTTATTATCAAGTTTCAGTTTCTTAATTATAATGTCATATTCTATGTCATATTCCTAATATGACCAATTAGGAGTATGATGAATCAGGAACAAATCGTAATTAATTAGATAGGTTTATGGTCTATCACTTACTCCCGAAAAACTTTCTCTTGAATATCAGGATGTTTGGACAGCATCAGGGCTGTGAAAGCAGTGCCCACCGCCGAGGTATCTGTTCCTGCTAGCACGAGGACTAAAATCTCTTCTTTGAGCTCCAGGTCAGTGTACCCTTGGTCGCTGCCAGAAGACTCTATTAGCAGTTCCAGGAAGGTCTTCATTTTGTTACTTGAATCTGTAAAGTTCATGTAATATCATTATCATGAGCCTATTATGTTGCCACTGCTGAAAATCTGGCCTTCTCTCAGAGAGAGAGAGTATGGGCTGTAATCTACCACGCTGGCCAGTGCGGGTTGGTAAATGTCGTTCTTAGACATTCGGGTTTCCTCCCGATGTTTTCCTGCACCGTTTTGAGCGATGACAACTTATGAAGTCACTAGCTGTTCCTCGCGGTTTCACCCGCGTGGGCTACAGTTTATCGCGATAAAAAGTATCCTATGTCCCTTCCCCGGGGCTCAAAATATCTCTGTACCAAATTTCATTTAAATCGGTTCAGTAGTTTAGGCGCGATAGCGTATATATTCCGTATACTCCAAAATTATTCCCGCACTTCGGTGCCCCCTCAACGCGTTACCTGCTGTAGGTACCCATTATTCTATTTTAATTCTAAGATAATTTTTCTTGGACCGCACGTTTGAACCGCGCAGTTAAAGGTCTTCCTGGTCCGCGACCGTACTTTACCTATTTCATAGATTCTCCCGGTGCCCCCCTCACCTCATCGCGTTTCCCGCTGCGCTGCGGTGCGGCGGTTTTATTTTTCTACTACTACTTACATTTTTAAACTCGTGATATCTTTCGAATGGAATGTCCGAATTGAATGATTCAAAAAGTTATATAAAGGCATTGAAGCAGTTTTGAATAAGAAGTAATTTATTTTGATAAGGATTAATACCAATATACAAATAAAGAGCCTTTTCTAGCGGCGGCATTAAAAATTATTTTTTTTAAATAAAAGATCACTTATTGTGGCATAACTATAATAGTTAGACATATGCTCTCGCGGACTTTTTTGTAGATCTAAATGAGACCTACAAACCCGTAATACATTACTTTGATCTAGTGTCAATAGTTTTTGCAGCGCACGCAAAAGTAGGTTTTCGATTTCACACCTTGGGTTGCAAAATAGCAATTTTCTTACGGATCCCTAATTTTTTTGGAAATAAAATATAGCCTATAGCCTTCCTCAATAAATGGACTATCCAACACTGAAAGAATTTTTCAAATCGGACCAGTAGTTCCTGAGATTAGCGCGTTCAAACAAACAAACAAACAAACAAACTCTGCAGCTTTATAATATTATAAGTATAGATATGCAGTGTGGGGCTGAGAAGATTCAAACTCGGTGTCAGCGCCTTGTAAGGAGCACACGTTACCATTCGGTCACCATTGCTCCATATTATATCATTCACTAGAAATATCAGGAAAGTTTAAATTTAAGATCAATATTATATCAGACGGATGATGACAATTCTCTATGTTCATGGGCATAGTTCAACCTGCGTTTATGTATTTGCTAATTCAATAAGTAAACTTACGTTGATCTGATTCTGGTTGCTTAGATTCTTCTTCTTTTATGGTTTGTCGTTTGTTTTTGATAATCTGAAAAAGTGTTAGTTAAATTTAAGACTGGAAAACAAATTCTTCGGTAAAGATCAAAAAAATCACATAACTACATAGCTCTGAGACCTAACTGGTATTCTATGTAACTAAGGTAACAGTGCGTGGATCGGGTATCCACAAACCCAGACACAGGACAGACACTTCTACTTATTATTTCAATGCACAGATATCTTTTGCGACATCATGCATCTCAGTCGGTCTTGCACCCATTGAAAAAGGTCGTCAAATAATTTTATTTGGTAGTCAGTCATACCCGGTCAATGAACCCCCATAATAACTCCTTGTGCACAACATGTTGCCTGTAGTACGACGTCATCTTGTACATGGTGTCGTTGTAAAGCCACGGCTGGCACAGCCTCGCAGCGTCCAGTTTGCAGATCTCTTCGAACGCCTTTAAGAATGGCTGGTCACGGTCACGCTGGGAGTTTACTTGGACGCCGAGAGTTGACTCTGGAAAAAATTGAGCATAAGCGTTGCTGTGCTTTTGAAAGGTTGGCTGACCAGCTCTGTCTCAAGGTCGTGGAAGGAATGAAGTGTCCTAAGAACCTACACACCTATTGCTGAAAAAATCCTTGTCTGTGGTCTAATATCAAATGGGTCATTAGATTGTTAAGTCGAGTCGTGGTCGTGGTCAAAATTAAAAAAAAACAATACGAAACCTTAAACCCTCCGATTTAATAGTTATTTCAATTTTACTTTAACATTTTACGGAAGGTATTTAAATCTGAAGCAAAAAAGCAGGTTCTCAATTCTCAAATCACACGAATATCAGCCATATTATTTTAATTTTCTAGTGCTAGTCTCCACAGTCTCCACGCCTCCTGTGATCCATTTAACTATGCCTAAGTGCATACGGACAAACAAACTTACTATAAGTAGGTACTATACTTTCGTAAATCAATCAGGTTTCAAAGAACACTTACCACACACAGAGTCCATAGAGTACGTAGTAATGTACTTCCAGATAGAGAAGGGTCCCTTGCCCACGGCATCTTTCAGCTGGTGCACCATGACGTCACTTTGTCGAGAGAATATCTGCACGAACTGCTGCAAGTTCTTCGGACTGAAGGTGGGAGCCAGGACCTTGCGGCGGGGACGCCAGATCGGCACTGGAAGAACAAACAGAACTATAGATGAAGAAGAAGACTAGTTGAAGATCACATGCAACATTAACGGTTACGAGGCACCGATACCGTGTTCACATCTTTTCGCCCCCGCACCTGTGAATTAAACTAAAACAACCTAAGAAATTGAGTCTTGGCCTGCGATAATAAAAGATGCTACTTCGGTATGTCCTGCGCCACCTCCTGCCAGGCCTCCACCTGGAGCTCGCGCAAATCCTTCGTGAATTCACCTATTATATTATGTAAATTTACCATCGCTCAAAACTGTGAAGGAAAACATTGTGAGGAAATCGGCGTGTCCAATCTTCATTCGAAGGCATGCGATCTACCAATCCGCACTGGGCCCGCGTGGTAGGATTACGGTCTGAAGTCCTGAAAGCTAGGTCGGTGAACAAACACGAATCAGAATTTTGCAGCGAATTTCCTCATTTCGGATTCTATCACGCAAATAAACTCCAAGCATGGCTCTCTCTATGGCTCGTTGTGTGACTTTGAGCTTGTTCAAAAGGCCGACCGTTAAGGACCACGTCTCAGTAGGTACCAAAGTTATCACTGGCAACACACACTGTTGAAAGACTTTTGTCTTAAGGCACTGGGGAATTTCGAAACAAAACGTACCTGGTGCAAATACACTTCCGTTCCCCGTGAGCATCCTGGAAGCGTTGATGACGTCGTCTTTCTCTAGGCAAACTTTGAGCACCAACTCTGCTATTTCAGGGTCGCTGACGTCTGCAATGTTTCACATGTTAGGTTTTTATATGCAGCTCTGTCATTTCAACAGTGAAAATTAGTACAATTCCTACTAATGTTATAAATGCGAATGAAACTCTTTCTTTGTCTTTACGTCTTTGTCTTCCACGCCTAAACTAATAATGAAATGAACTGATTCAAATGAAATTTGGTACAGAGATAGTCTAGAGTCTGAGAAAGGATAATCGCGATAAACTGTAGCACACGCGGGTGAAACCGCGGGAACAGCTAGTTGCCAGTAAAGCAATATTACAAAAAAATATGGAATAATAAAACATTACAAACACCCACACATACATTGTGTTGGATATTAGTAGAATTAAGTAGTGTATGAACGGAAGTACCTGTCTATTGATAGATTAACTTACTAATAAAAAGTCTGCTCCCTTGCCACAACGCGTACAGTCCTCCAGTTTTATAAGCTT
The DNA here is from genome assembly GCA_931315375.2 of Opisthograptis luteolata. Classification (NCBI taxonomy): domain Eukaryota; kingdom Metazoa; phylum Arthropoda; class Insecta; order Lepidoptera; family Geometridae; genus Opisthograptis; species Opisthograptis luteolata. The sequence goes on from OV928038.1 coordinate 13,067,546, forward strand.
CCATGCCGAACTTCTGGAATACTCTCATTCGGTCTGGAAAATAAAAGTTGAAGGAGTACAACAAACTCCGTGACACGGCCCGTATTGTCTGGAGGGTCCTCACTCTGCAGCTTTAACCACTGCGCCACAACACTCTCTGTTTCTATGTCTATTTTGATAGTTTTTTAAGTTATTGCATTAAATAAATATTGGGACAATAATTATAAGGCTGATTTGTGACTTCGTCCTTCTAGCGATGAAATATTATGTGCATTTGACGTTTAGCGGTAATCGACCCGCCTCCACATAGGTAGATGTTTGACTATCACGCCAAATCAGTCGTCAATCTTATTTTTCATACAAAAAACTTGTTTGAAAACTAAAACCATACCTTCATCACTTCCCAAAAACAAGTAAGCATGCCCAACTATGGGCAGACTTCTGATATCATTCTTCAGATGGTTCCACAATGTGATCATCTTCCTCTTCTGCCATCGCGTCACAGCCATCCATATAAGAATGACAACGAATAAAGTTTGTAGCAACATCACTTTGCCTAAAATTTTTAAATTCATCATTAAATCCGAAAACTTAAAAAAATTTTGAAGGCCAACCGTGAAACTTAGTGCCGAATTTTCTGTCCGAAATTATGATTTGTATCATGAAATAGATCCGCGTCGTTCCCGAGTCCCACCGATGATACCACTTTACGTTTTGTTCATTCTAAACCCTAGCATGAAGTGGTCCAAACAATAAGAGCCAATATCACTTTGCAAGGCTGCAGTTTTAACCATTTCGTTTCGGTCCGATGTTTCGGTATATTTTCATGGTGGACATAGGTAACTATTGGGGTCAGGGTGCTCGACGAAATGAAACTCTTGAGTGACTCCTTTCCATAAACTTGTGGACTGTATATTTTAGGTTCAGATACAACACTTTGAAGCAATACCTTGAGGCAATACAATTAAAACAGGATTTCTCTTAGCTTAAGTACAATTTTTGTGTCGGCAACTAGCGCCAGGCACCGGTGGGTATGACGCGCCTCTCGTCCAATCAGAGCGTCGCATGGCGCGCGCGCGATCTATATCGCTGTCCCGCTCTTGCGGGAGGTGAGTCTCTCTCTGATCACAGGTCAGCACATCGTGACATTTTCTAATTTAGAATTTACTAATAATGCTATACATTTATACAGGTATACATAAAGGCTATGTAGTATAATCTGCTACTTATAATAATTAACAAAAATCGACTTATCTAATAACAATTGACAAAATCGACTTATCTATCCGTAACAATCCTCCCCTCGGCGAAGAACTTCGTAGCCTATGATTTTCTAGGTAGGATGATGAGTCTTTTTACAGGTCTCCTAAAAATACCTCCTCTTGTCCGCACCTCAACGCTCCGCACCACGCCGTCCGGACCCGTGAAAACACGTTCGACTTGCCCGCGAGGCCATATGTTTCGCGGCAGAAGGCCATCCGCTATTACGACGATATCGCCTATTTTTACGTTGTCGTTTGGCTTGCGTGCCTCTCCGCGCGGCGTTAGTGTAGGCAAGTATTCGCGTACCCATCTAGTCCAGAACGAGTTAGCTAGAGCCTGTGCCACTCTCCAAGTTTTTCTGTCAGCCTGGTCGCATTCCCCTACGTATGGGAGACCAGTCGCCGAACCTATTAGAAAGTGGTTAGGTGTTAACGCTTCGGCGTCGTCTGGACTCACTGATACATGAGTGAGTGGGCGGGAATTTACTGTGTTTTCTACCTCTGCTATGACGGTAGCGAGTACCTCCTCCTTCGGTGCGCGCTGGTGGAGGGTGACGGAGAGGGCCGATTTAACGGTACGTATCATACGCTCCCACGCTCCACCCTGGTTCGGCGCGCCTGGGTCGATGTACCGCCATTCCGCGCGTTTATTTATAACGTACTCTCTTAAAGTGGGGTCCCACTCCGCGTACGCTTTCTTGAGTTCCTCATCAGAACCGTGGAAGTTAGTTCCGTTGTCAGTCCAGTATAAACTGGGCCAACCACGCCTAGCTGCCATTCTTCGTAAGGCCATAATGGCAGAGTCCGTGCTCAAGCTCGCTATTAGTTCGATGTGGATCGCCCTTGTCACCAAGCAAGTAAATAGCATTCCCCAACGCTTCTCCCGTCGTCTACCTATAGTTACCCATACCGGTCCGAAACAGTCAATTCCGCAATTCGTAAACGGCCTGACGTATGCACTAAGTCGCGCTTCGGGTAAGTTACCCTTTACGGGAATCGCAGGGGCGGCCCTGCGCATCTTGCATGTGGTACAGTCACGCAGTATCGTCCTAACCGCGGGTCGCAGGCGTAATATCCAGTATCGTTGTCTCAGGTTGTTTACTACTTGCTCACGTCCTATGTGGTGAGTCTTCTCGTGCTCGTTGCGTATTATGAGTCGAGTGAGTGGATGGTTTCCGTGGAGAATAGGCGGTTCTTTCATTGAAACTGGGACTGCGGCCGCGTTTATTCTCCCATTCAACCGTATTATCCTGTCCGCGCCGTATATCGGATCTAACTTTCCTAACTTGCTGGTTTTGTCGACGCTTTTACCGTTTTTCAATCGCGCCAGGTCGTCCTTGAAGCTGTCTTTCTGCGCTTCCCTTAGTAGGACTAACTCGGCTTCTTGCAAGTGTCGCGCTTCGATTCGCGTTGCCCGTCGGCGGCACTTATCTACGAATGCCAATACGTGTGCCGTGGTACGCACTAATCTGGTATAGTTCGAGAAACGCGATATGTCTATTAAACCGTATTCTACTGTCGTCAGCGCCACCACCTCTTCCTGATCTGGTTGTAGCACGTCTTCGACCGGCCAGTGTTCCTCTGAATCGTACAGGAACGCCGGGCCCTTGAACCAACGATCGTGGCTGGTTAATTGCGTGTTACCGGCGCGTGTCGCATCGTCCGCAACATTGTGCGCGGTAGGCACCCATCGCCATTGACTTGTCTCTGTAAGCTCGGCTATTTCGCTCAATCGGTGTGCTACATAAGGCGTATATTTAACGGCGTCATTCCTTATCCAGTGGAGGACCGTCTTGGAGTCGCTCCACAGTATAACTTCCGGTTTCGCTTTGTTATGCTCGGCGATAATTTCAGCCGCGAGCCGCGCGCCTATCAGTCCGGCCTGTAATTCCATTCGCGGTATGCTCTGTGACCTCATGGGCGCGACTTTGGCCTTTCCGGCGACCAGAGCTACTCCTACGCTACCGTCCGTGTGAGTGAAACGCCAGTAAGCGACCGTCGCGTACGCTTGCTCGCTAGCATCGCAAAAGATGTGTAATTGCGTATGCGTGATGTTCCTACTCGTGTCGTAGCAACGCGGTAAACGTAAGTCACGTACGTACTCTAAGTCGGCCTGCCATTCGTTGAATATGGTCGCTTCTTCGATAGGGAGCGGGTCGTCCCAGCCTATTTTCTGCTTCCACAGTCCTTGCAGCATGATTTTAGCTGTTATAGTGTACGGACTGAGTAAGCCTAGCGGATCGAACAGAGACATAACGGCGCTCAACGCTTCGCGCTTCGTAGGCGTTCGTAGACCTGTCTTTACCTCCTCGGGTACGCGATGCATTGCAGTGTTAAACGATAACTCGTCCGTAGTCGGTGTCCATAATACGCCTAACGTTTTACCACAGGCATTTACGTTCGCGCCTAGCTCTTTCGGTGCGCTCGCTTTGTTTTCGTCGGGAATGTGATTTAAAAGCTGCGGTTGATTAGAGCTCCATCCCGCTAGCTCGAATCCAGCTTTTGAATGCACTTCCTGTACCTCGGCTATCGTGCGTGCTGCCGTTTCTACTGAGTCGAAGCTGTCGACCCAGTCGTCCATATAGTGGTTTTCCGTTATGGCGCGGTACGCGAGCGGATGTGTGTCCTCGTAATCTGACGCGTTCCTATTCCGTACGCTGTGTGCCAAGAACGGAGAGCTCCGAGCTCCAAATATCATTGATGACATGACGTATTTCCGCGGCGGGCTAGAGCGATCATCGCCACGCCACAAGAAATGCTGAGCTACGCGATCTTCCGGTCTAATTTGTACTCTTAGAAACATTTCTCGGATATCTGCGGTCACAGCTACTGCTTGTTCTCTGAATCTGAACAAGACACCGTACAGCGCGCGCAACATATCAGGTCCGTCTAACAGTGCGTCGTTTAAGCACGTGTTGTTGACTCGCGCGGCGGCATCGAAAACTAGTCTCGTTTTCCCGGGTTTGTTCGGATTCGTGACCGCGAAATGTGGTAAGTACCAGACGCGCGGGTTCTCGTCATCTACAAATTTACTTTCGGACGCGTATCCTTTTTCTAGCAATTTCTCTACCTGTTCCGTGTACGCGAGCTTAAAGGACGGCGATCTATCCATCTTTTTCTCGATCCCTCGTAGACGATGTAGAGCCATATCGTAGCTAGGTGGCATAGTGACGTCATCCGAATTCCATGGTAAGCCTACTTCGAAACGATTGCCGACGCGTTTCGCGGTGGCGTCGAATATCGCTTTCGCTCTTTCATCTGCTGCTATCGGTTTGCGCTTTGATGAAATACCTAGAGCATCGATATCAAAGTGTGCTTTTACTAGCTCGCTTAGATCGTCGTTCTGATCGCAGCGGGTTTCCCTAGCTTTCACGTGTAGTACGGTCGCGTTATCCGAGGTGATCTGTCTTGTCACGGACCCGTGGAGTACCCATCCTAGTCGAGTGAGTGACGCGGCTGGCTGTTTATTCGTGCCAGTGAGTAATCTACGCGTGACGATAAGATGCCAATTATCAGCGCCTACAAGAATTCGCGGTTTCGCGTTCGCGTAACAAACGTCATCTGAATTCAGTTCGCGTAGATGCTCGTATTGTAACGTCTCAGGTCTCACAGACTGATGCCCTAGAACGAGATTTCTAACCGTGCGTGCTCTAATCGGTTGGTAACGTGACTGACCTCTGCCCCTTATCTCGATTTCGACCGCTTGACTGTCCGGTTCTTTTTGGCTCGACGTGACTCCGTGGATATGCAACGTTCGCGTCGGTCCGTTCGCTCCGACTATCCCGGCTATCTCTTCGTCGACCAATGTTACTGTCGATCCTTCATCTAGCAACGCGTAAGTATCGACTTCTTTACCGTTTGGTCCCGTAATCGTAATCGGACATACTTTTAAGAGTATCTGGTTGCTTTCCGCGTGGTGTGCGGACGCTGCGACCACGGACTCTTCCTTTTCGTTGGCGACTATCTCACGCTTTAAGTGAAGGAGCGCGTGATGCGATTGGCGACATTCCTCTACACCGCATCGCTTCGCCTTACACTTAAAACGTCTGTGCTTGCTATTCAAGCAGAGAAAACATATGCGAGTTTCCTTTGCCCATTCCCATCTTTTTGATATGGGCATAGCCGCGAGCTTTTTACATTGGGGAGTGGCATGCTCCGCCCCGCAACAATAACACGTATCCTTTTTCGACGGTGTATCATCGGTTGTTGCGTAAACATTTGCTCCGCGGTTTCGTTCGTTCGCTTTCGGTTCTCTTTTAAAGTTACTCGCGCCTCGTGCCGTTCCTGTCTGACCGGGGTTAGAACCGGGGTTAGAGAACGCGTGTCGCAGTGTGCGATCAGCTTCGCGCATTAGGAATTCAGATAAGGTTATTATCTCGGGCTCTGTCCTATTACCGTAATCTTCAGCGTAGTCGCACCATCTCGATTTAAGGTGTGGACTAAGCTTCTCTATTACTTGACGCGACAACATCTGGTTTCGTAGGTAGTCTCGGTCGTCTATACCCGCGATTACCGTCACGATACTTTGTAAATTTATGGCGAACGAATTTAGTTCTACGGCAGAATTCCCTACTCGCGGTAGTTTCTTTAAGTCTTCTAACGCTTGATCGATAATGATTTCCGGCCGGCCATAACATTGTTCTAGTGTCCGCATGATAATTTTAGGATCCCTAGCCGTACCTAACAACGCGGATACGGTCTTTTGTGCGTTTCCTCTCAGGCAAGTTCGAAGACGCGATAAGTTCTCCATGGATGAGAAACCATGTAACTGCGTTGTTACTTCAAAGGCGACCTTGAAAGGCAACCATTCTCCCGCGGCGCCGGAAAACAAAGGCAAGTCGTACGTTTGTCTAGACGGTGCGTTACTTCGCGTCATTCGTTCTAGCGTGTCTGCGAGCCGCTCGAGCCCGCGCTCTTTAGACCTATGAGGCGTGGGTGACCTGGGTCGATGCGGTGTTTCGAACGTAACTTGATTCGGGTTCCCTACAGGAGGACGTCTTTCAGTCCTTCTTTCGCGAACCAGTGGTGGTGGGGGTGACGGTCCCCTTTCTAAATTTGATTCGACACACTCCCCTCGTTTTTGAGTGTTTTGAATCCAATCGCTGACTCTACGATTGGTATCCGTTGTCTCCTCCGCGCAAACGCTTTCTCGATCCGTTTCTTCGCGAATGGTGGCGACGTCCGCGGCTAACCGTTTCCTAACCAAGGTGGCTTGCAACAGCAGTTCTTGCTGTCGAATAGCAGCGAGTTGCTCCTCAGCTTCGAGCTCGGCCTGTCTTATTCTCGCGATCGCGCTAGCAGTAGAACGTCGTGACTGAACCGACGGGGCTCGTGTTCTACGTTCGTTATCGCGTGAAGTTAATCGCGGCGGTTGGTCGGTCGCGGGCAAGTCGGCAACGGTTTCTGTGTTTCGCGGTTGTACGGACGTTGGTGCGGACGGTGACGCGGGATAATCATCATATATACGATGATTCTTTTCTTCGGCCGCTTGGCTTCTGGTGGTCGGCATCTTCTTGGCTCTTGTCGCCCCTACGCTGCCTACCTCCCTAGCGGTCCCTACCTCCCTAACTGTCCCTAGCAGTCCGTCGGAAGGGCCCGGGTTTAATCGGGATATGCTTCCTCAGGGATGGATGGTTTGGGAAAGGTAAGGTGGGTTCCACCCAGCAGAGGAGCGGAGTCAGATACGGGGTGCTCGGTAGTCGGCTGGAATGTCCGACCCCTTTGGCGAGTGCCTACAGTCTGGCCCCCGCACTGATTTCCACTCTTACCGGCGAGGAAGTGCTATTTCAGTCCGCGTTCCCGTTGAACGGTCTTGATGGACTGGTGGTGTTGCACAAAACACCACACCGCCTTGCGGCGTTAACTCTGAGACCCTGGCCGTTGGCACCGTTAGGTGGCCGGGGTAACCGAGCCGTGGATAAACCACGTAATTACGTTTTTCCACGGTGACTCGAAGTGCAGTGCAGACGGCACTCGTCGTAGTTGCACCGTTGGGTGATCTTCCCAGAACTCGTCGTGGTCGCACCGTTGGGTGATCTTCACAGACTCGACGTAGTTGCACCGTTGGGTGATCTTCCCAGAATCGACGTAGTTGCACCGTTGGTAGCTTCTTTGTACACGCCGTATACAACAACGTTCAAGTTGTATACGACTGTAACCGACGATTTTCACGTCGCATACAACGGCGTTCAGGTTGTATACGACTGCAGCGGTGATACCGCTTACAAAAGCGTTCAATTTGTAAGCGGCAGGTTTTCCTCGGCGATCTTCACGTCGCATACAACAACGTTCAGGTTGTATACGACTGCAGCCGATGATCTTCACGTCGCATACAACAGCGTTCAGGTTGTATACGACTGCAGCGGTGGCACCGCTTACAAAAACGTTCAATTTGTAAGCGGCGGGTTTCCTCGGCGACCTTCACTTCGCATACAACAACGTTCAAGTTGTATACGACTGCAGCCGATGATCTTCACGTCGCATACAACAGCGTTCAGGTTGTATACGACTGGAACTGCTTCTTGAAGTATCCGGCACTCGATGGACCAAACAACTATTGGGGTCAGGGTGCTCGACGAAATGAAACTCTTGAGTGACTCCTTTCCATAAACTTGTGGACTGTATATTTTAGGTTCAGATACAACACTTTGAAGCAATACCTTGAGGCAATACAATTAAAACAGGATTTCTCTTAGCTTAAGTACAATTTTTGTGTCGGCAACTAGCGCCAGGCACCGGTGGGTATGACGCGCCTCTCGTCCAATCAGAGCGTCGCATGGCGCGCGCGCGATCTATATCGCTGTCCCGCTCTTGCGGGAGGTGAGTCTCTCTCTGATCACAGGTCAGCACATCGTGACATTTTCTAATTTAGAATTTACTAATAATGCTATACATTTATACAGGTATACATAAAGGCTATGTAGTATAATCTGCTACTTATAATAATTAACAAAAATCGACTTATCTAATAACAATTGACAAAATCGACTTATCTATCCGTAACAGTAACAGTACTTTAAAAAAAAGCACTGATTTTTATTGTGTACAGCAATTTACTAAATGTCTAATTTGGAGTTCAAAACTAGCCAATAATTCAGACACAGGGTAAAAATAAGAAACGTAAAATCGGAAGCTCTATAAAAACTAGCAAGAAAAACAATTTAAATACACGTTGACTTGAGAATCTATCTCTATCTATCGGTTGAAATTAAGACAGAAATATAAGCAGAAACTAGTCTTATTAATGAAATTACATAAATATACTACTTTAAATTTGAAATCAATGCGTGAGCTTCGATATGACTGTGCGTGCGACTGACAGCGATCAACTAGTTCCCTGCAGCTGTAGGTAGGTACTCCAAATCGAATAGGTAGCTAGTAGATAACCCTGCAAAAACATTTCCAATACCTATAATTTGTAAAGTAAACATAAACTTTAGAAGTATTTGTGTCCTCTAAACATGTGACTTCATATTTTTGACGTAAGTAACTCAATACCTACATACCTACTAGTGTAGACAGTGCCGGATTTAGCATTCCCAGCGCCCTGGGCGAGATACTTTCAATACCCCGTACCTGCCATTCAAAACCAGACGAAAAATTGGAAGGGATAGGAAGAAACCATCTATTATTAAAAAAAACCTAACATAAGTTTACTTTTCTAGCCTTTCTATCGGCAAACTCTTTATTAAGACACCAATGTCTATGTTCTCGGCTATTTAATTTTCTATCGACAAAGTTGCACAGTTTGTCCAACTAGATTAAGACGTTTTCGATCGCAGATAGGTTTTTATCCTACCCTTTGAACGTCACCATGAACGGCTATTAGCCATTTGCATCCATCGGCTACCTGGGTCTCTTACAATATCATAATATATATCTGATACATATATCTTTCTTATCTCTTGGCCTATGTTTAGCAGTGGACTTCTTCCGACTGATGATGATGATCATGATTCTTACCTACAGGTAAAGCGGTAAATATTCGCAATGCTATCCATACATTTGCTCTGTGGCGCCCCTTTTATTTGGCGCCCGCCCCTTTTATGTGGCGCCCTGGGCGGTCGCCCTACCGCGCCCTACCTTAACGCCGCTACTGCGTGTAAGCATACAAAAATTTTGACTCAAGTTATCTTAAATTGGCTTATTTAATACACAAACCATGACAGCAAGTGATCACAGCGTTCAATAAAAATAAAATCAATAAAAACGGTTGTTAAGATTCAATGTGAAAAGCAAAACATATATCAATATGCGTATGTTTACACAATGTTCTTGTCAAATGGATAATCATCATTATTATCGTCGTCACTTACCATCAGATGAGACTGGATAATCATCATCATCTGGATAATAATGCTTACCTTTTACTAATAAATCCTATATATCTTAGTATTATTATACATACCTTTAGGTGCTGAGCGACAGCGGTAGCCACTCCAGGCGGCCACTAGAATATGCCCTAAAAAATACTAAGTAGGTACAGAACTAAATAATATAGACTTATTTATGTTCCTACTTTTCCTTTTATTAATAGTCAGTTTCTCATTAGGTACCTTACCTACTACATATACATAATAATACTTGAAAACGTAGACGCGTCTTAAATACGTAGTCGGATCAGTTGTTCCTCATAAGCAAACTCCCAAATCAACCTTATCCCTTAAATCGATGCTGATGGCCAATATTCCACCTTCACCTGGTGTAGAACCCCCTGTCGGTCGAGGATGCTCTCCCGCCAGCTCTCACAAGCTGCTCCGAGTGATGCACGGCAGCCCAGCCTCGCAGTACAGCCTGTTCCAGAACTCCACACGCTCCTGGTCCGCGTACTTCCTGTTAGTGGTCGCTGCTTCGTTCAATGACAGGTACTCCTTGTTGGCCGATGTGAACGGCTGCCATTGAAGTGAACTGCTCGCTTCAGGTGTCGGGTTGCTGGGAATAGAAGAAATTTAATGTTATACCAAGTATGGAATACCTGGTAACCAGGTATCCAATAAGTTTTTGCATTCATCGAGATTTTTCGCAGTGCTTCCTGGTATTTATGAAATAGTTTTCTATAACTAACTGAAGATAAAAGGTTAATTGCCTAGTGGTAAGTTAAATGCCTAGCGCCTGCCTGTAATAAATACAGTGCTATCAAGATCGTTGAGTTTAATAGTTTTGCGTGGCAGTGTGTTTTGCTCATCAGATAGTTTAGCTTCATCATCATCATTATCAGCCTTCCACGTTCCCACTGCTGGGACTCTGGCCTTCTCTCAGAGAGAGAGTATAGGCTATAATCTACCACGCTGGCCCAGTGCGGGTTGGTAGATGTCACATGCCCTTGAAAATGTTGCTTGTTGTTGTTCTTGGGCATGCCGGTTTCCTCACGATGTTTTCCTTCACTAGTTTAGCTTAGTACCACCTAAAATGCCACTTCTTAATACTTTAATACTTCTTACAGTTTAGTCAAGTTTTGCGTTTCACCACAAGTCACCTGATGTTAAGCGACGATGTCTGGCAGGATGCTGTCCAAACAGATTTTACAAGTTTTTGATAGTTTTCTGGAATGGGATCAAATTCACGCAATTTGAAATCTACTTGTTCTAAATAATCACTTACCCAGTTCTCGCAAAATCAGTCCATAACTTCGTCAAACCGTGAACAATATGCCTCAAGCTCTTTTGTTCAGTATACATTTCCTTATTCATTTCGTTATAAAAGAAGTAGAACAAATCATCCACATGAGACGCGCCTTTCATATCGTTAAGTCCCCTAAGGTTCTTCGTAACATTCAAATCAGTTTCATACTCAAACTTGTACATGTATAAAGGAATGTTAATGTTATTATAAAAGTGTATGAATCTGTGAGTTTGGTATCCAAAATATACATCCGTTGCCATATCTACAAGAGCAGCCGCGGTATCGCTATTAAAACCTTTATCTCCCGTATAGTATCTGATTATTCTCTCACCCAATTCCTTCAATTTGCTTTCTGATGATATTTTCTGCGCGATTTGCCTAGAGATTAAATAAGATGGATGCTCGTTTAGATACTCAGATTTCTTTAACATAGATTGGAGCATTAGAAGCCCTTCGCCTGAGTTGTAACCTATTATGAGTGGTACTCTGTTAACTTTATTGACTAACATTAGATTGGTAGGATCTTCAGTTATAAAAGCCTCGACGTTGTCAAAACTCTTTTCGACGTTAGGGACGAAATAAATTGGGAGCTCGCTGTATTTTTCGTTGGCAGCTGTTGTCTTGAACGTCATTTTGACCAGATCAATTGCGGGGATGCTTCTGAGGAACTGTAATAGTTTATTCGTGTCATTGGTTTCCATTCCTAATACTTTGCCAACGCGAAACGCTCTTTCTTTTGGTTCGCTAGCGATCGCCCAGTCTTGTATACAAGTTCCACTTTGCACTATCGCTTTGTGAAATAAGCCTTCCGACATACGAGACAGCATGTGATACGTGACCGAGGCAGCCCCAGCACTTTCTCCAAATATCGTGACGTTATGCGAATCGCCGCCAAATTTCTCGATGTTTTCTTTTACCCATTTCAAAGCTAACACTTGGTCCTTCAAACCGGCATTACCTGGGACTTCTGGGTTGTCTAGTGCTAAGAAGCCTAGAACTTCCAGTCTGTAGTTGATGGTTACTAACACGACGTCATGTTCTAGTAGGAACTGTGGTCCATACATGACATCGTCTCCGGATCCTGACATGAAGGCTCCACTGTGGATAAAGACCATAACTGGTAACTTAGAGGCCAGGTCCTTGGAGTATACGTTTAGGAACAGGCAGTCTTCGCAGCCTTCTAGCAGTTGCATGGCGTTCATGTCATACTGGGGACACACGGCGCCGTGTGCGGTTGCATCTCGTACGCCTTCCCAGTTACTTGGTGGTAGTGGTGCCTGGAATGATCGGGTTACACGTGAAGTACCTGTTACATAACTGAACAGTTGAAATTATTAGGCTGCATTTTCAAGGTATTTTACAAAGAAATGTCCTACAACACAACTCAAAACGGCCACTTAGGTACAGGAGACTTCGCGTGATGCTTCAAGGGGACCTCAAAGTTAGATCAGCAGTGCGGAATTATTCACGTGTCAAAACTAGTAGGTATTAAAAGTGAAGTAAAAACTTACCCTGAAACGCAAATTTCCCACCGGCGGGGTAGCATAGGGAATGCCTTTGAAACTGTAGAACGTCTGCCTTCCATTCAGAAGGGTGCCTGTCGACCCTCGCAATCTACCTTCTTTCACTGTCACTATGGGATTGTCAGCCTAAAACCGTTTTTTACGTGATAAAGTAGCAAACAAACAAACCTCTTTACATAAGATGTATTTTACTTAATTAGTTTTATTTGTTGTAATTTTTATAAATCAGCTAGATAGATTTAGTTTGATACGCAATATTAAGATTTGTGAACTGGCTTTCAAGTGAGATATTACTAATATAGAGATTTATTAATGAATAATTAGTAGAATTTAGATACAATATAATGTAAAACCTTCTCACCATTTTGGTTGGTAAACATTCATTTTGGTTTCACAATAGTAAATGTATTAAAATAAAACTTCTTTAAATGTTATTCAATAACTTTTTCTCCACTATTTTAACTCAGTTGGCGTATAGACGTGTACCTCTAGACTGAGGTAATAAGTTACAACAACAATAATACTTTATTCAAAAAAAAGCGATGTAACTGGTGACCTATAAGGCCACACCACCAATGCCACATCACCCCTCAGACGACAGAGGAGGTACCTCATGTCGATCTCGGACTAACAAAAACGTAAACAATAACACAAAAAAGAATCAAGGTTATAGTAGGTATATACAAACTGTTCGAAGTGAAAATGTATTTAGTGGTGTTGGAATTTTTTTCGGGAGGGGAAATAAATGTTTTAGAATTTTCGTTCAGGTCACGTGTCCTGACGTGAGTTTATCGCGTCAGGACATGTGACGCGTCAGGACACGTGACACCTGTAGTCCTGTACGTCAGGACACGTGAAACCTGTACCCCTAGTCCAGGTTTTGATAGTTTACAAAAACTATAAAAGTTTTCGTTTCCATCAATACATATTTTTTTCAGCGAATATTACCGAGACTTGGAGGAACTGAAATCGTTAATACGGGTTATTTTAAATCGTTATAATCATATTCCAACAATGTTATTGAGTTACTTTTTGAATTGCCACTTTGACAAGTCGGCGGTACTAAACGTCGACGTTTACGAAAACTTTTATAGTTTTCAAAACTTGTACTACTGATCGAAAATTCGTAAGACGGAGGGAGAGTAAACTGCCGGCACGGCGTAGGAGAGGAAGTAATAAAAAAGTTACAAAGTAGTAATATCCCCATCTCTTACTACCGCGCAGCGAAAATATATGCCTGCTCCCTTGCAGCAAGAAGTCAAGTCAAGGTTTAAAATTCCTTGTGAAATCGCAAAATATGCGACATAAACTAGTTAGTTTTAAGTTTAACGTTTTATTTATTTATTTATTTATTAGCTCACCAACACAGTGTACACTCATACATTCGCAGATTTATAACAATTCATATAATAAGCTTAAAACCAAATGTCACAGCATTGACAGGTGAGGACAGCATGCAAATAATAATGAAAATTAATTTTTCATTTGAGCGAGTAACAAAGAATGTGGGTTGTTAAAATAGTTAATACAGCGGATATAAACATTACAACAAAAAATAAATATATATAATTATTTTAAAGCTGACTTAGTAGAAATTAGATTGAATTTAGATTATGAATATATTATACATACTATGAATTACAAAAAAAAAAAAAAACAAAAGTTATATAAAATGTTATTTTAAAACAAAACATTTCTAGAAACATTAGGCAATCAGAGTCTTCTTAAAACGATGAATTTTGTCGACAAAAATGTCGACTTCTTTAGTTTTAGAGATGGCGTTGTATTGTCGTACCAACCTAGTCAAAGGAGCGTTATGGCCGAGAACCCGTAACAAAAAATACATTGAATCGTGAGGCTCTAGGTAATTTGTGTTTTTTAAAGTGATCACAATGTATCCTATTGAATAAAGTACTATTGACTATAAACGGCATTGAATTATAATAATAACTAGCTGTTACCCGCAGTTTCACCCGCGTGGGCTACAGTTTATCGCGATAAAAAGTATCCTATGTCCTTCCCTAGGGCTCAAACTATCCCTATACCAAATTTCATTTAAATCGGTTCAGTAGTTTAGGCGCGAAAGCGTTTATAGTCCGTATACTCCCAAAATTATTTCCGCACTTCGGTGTCGCGTTATCTGCTACATCCATTATCCTATTTTAATTCTAAGTTTATTTTTTTCGGACCGCGCGTTTGAACCGCGCAGCTAAAGGTCTTCCTGGTCCGCGACCGCACTTTACCTATTTCATAGAATTTCTCTCCCGCGACTCCCGCCTTCGGTGGGTTCCCGCCCCCCTCACCTCACCGCGTTTCCCGCTGCGCTGCGGTACGGCGCGCGGCGAGTTAATTTTTCGATTAGTTTGACATTTTTTAATTTCGTAATATCTTACGAACAGAATGTCCGATTTGAACAATTCAAAAAGTAATCTACAGCTATTGGAACAATCTTGAATACGAAATGATTTATTTTGATAAGGATTATTATAAAAGTATGGAAAACACGGTCCGATTTTAGTCGGCCTTTTTATCAACTTTTAAAATGTAAAAAAGTAGTTATAGTAAGTTATCCTTAAGAGATAAACATATGCCATCGCGGACTTTTTTGTAGACCTGTATAAGATACACAATTCCACCATACATCATTTTGTTATATCTCAAAGGGTTTAGGCAGCGCTTTCGTTGAAAGCTCCCAGACGGCTTATTTTTTTCCGACCTCTCCAACAAATATCGTTATATTTTAGCCAATGTAAACAAAAACTTAACGAATTATATCCTAAAACCTTCCTCAAGAACCACTCTATCTATTGGTGAAAACAGCATGAAGATCGGTGCAGTAGTTTTTGAGTTTATCGCGAACAGACAGACAGACAGACGCGGCGCGGGGACTTTGTTTTATAATAACTAGTGATGATGCCCACACAAGCTCTGACCCCTAACTAGGTTTCCCTGTGTCTAGGGTATCAGATACTACGAGGATCGGGGATCCACAACACCCAGGACCCAGACACAGAACAAATACTTGCGCTTTTTTTTTCAATGCACAAATATTTGTCCTGTAGCGGGAATCGAACCCGTGACCTCACGCTTCGCAGTCGGCTATCCGCCCATTGCGCCACATCGGTCGTCAAATAAAAAACAAATATATATATATTATTATTACATCGTGTTGACTTAAAAGTTTGAATTTTTGTTTGTTTGTTACTTTTTCACGCCTAAACCGCTGAACAGATCTTGTTGAAATTTGGTATGAAGATAGTTTGAGTCCTGGGAAAGGACACAAGATACTTTTTACTACAGTCCACGCGGGTGAAACCGCGGGGCACACCTAGTACCTAGTCTATAGCATATGCTTGTCCTTTTGATATAGTCATTAAGCGTTAAATGGTTAGTAATTTGACGAGATGAATAATACAGCTGCCATTCTGATAACATGCTAACAGCTAACCGTATACTTTTAGTAATAACTGGTTTTGAATATAAGCAAGCGTAAGGTCAAAAATACACAACAACAACCTACACACTGAGAAAAATAATCGGAATTTCCTTAGTATTTACCTTCCAAGACCGATTCCTTCTTTATTTTACCTTAGTTTTCCTTCTAAATCACAATTCCTTCCCTTTTGACTCAGAAGAAAAACGGTATTTCGGAACGTCTTTTTTCTCCGTGTACCTACAACGCTCACCCCCACACGCAATCCCTTAAACTTTTACACACACCTTAGCCTTACCTTTTTTAGATTTTAACTTTTTTTTTTTTTCATGTTTGTGTAAACCTATCACATAAATAAATGTAAATTTAATTGTTGTGAGTCTGACAGTCTAAGCACACACACACACACACACACACACACTAGAGTACCTACACTAGAGTAGCATTTGGTATTTGAACACTACTACAGATTACCAGTGCCGGATCAACCACGTAGCAAGAGTAGACTACAGGCCCTTCACGTAAGGAGACCCCACTAATATAAACCGTTTGTACTTGTCGCAGTCTAGCAGGGCCTTTACTAATTTACTAGACTATTCATCACCCACAAAATTGTAACCTATAAATGGCAAATAAACGTATTGAGTATTGAATTGTTTTCTATCACTTTATACTTAAGACAAGGGCTCTTTGAAAGAATATACTACGGGCCCCGCGCTTGTTTAATCCGGCACTGTAGATTACTGTTTATAAGAGGCGGGAACCAGAAGTTGAAGCGCTAGTCGTAGAAATCGTTAGATTAGACTATGTCAAATGCCATCGGGGCCGTCTAAAAACTGACCCGGGCTATCCGCTAATCCGCTTTGAACTGGCGTGGCGGATTATGGCCTGTGACCCAGCAGTGGGAACTTAGTAGGCTGATAATGATGATGATGAACCAGAAGTAACCTAATAACATCATCATCATCATCATTATCATCAGCCTTTCACGTTCCCACTGCTGGGACTCTGGCCTTCTCTCAGAGAGAGAGTATGGGCCGTAATCTACCACGCTGGCCCAGTGCGGGTTGGTAGATGTCGCATGCCCTTGAATGTAGCAGTTCTTAGGCATGTCGGTTTCCTCACGATGTTTTCCTTCACCGTTTGAGGGATGGAAAATCCGCACATAACTTATTAAGTCATAGGTGCAGGGCCGAGAAGATTCGAACTCGGTGTCGGCTTCTTGTAAGTCGCACGCTAATCGTTCGGCCACCATCGCTCTTATACCTTATATACTTACCACTTATTACTTAATTTAAGTACATCAGAATTTTGGGGACATACACAGACCCGTCATTTCTATCGCAGTTAAACTTTGTATTCAGTAGAAATTCATACATAAACAATAATGAGTTTTTAAGCACTATCGTGGGAAACATTGTCTTATTATAACACTCACACTTACAAGAGGGAGCGAATTATATCACTACATATGCAAGAAATGTATCACGTCACAATAGCTTTACAGAACCTTCATGATATCTACACAGTTCGATGGACCGCTCATGCGAGATGACCGTTCCATTACTTATTGCTGCTATTTTCGTAGCATACTCGTATTTTTTAATAGTTTTATTGATTGGTATTTATCAAAAGAACACCAACGCAATATGCATGTCCAAGAAGAGGCTCGATGGAAAAACGGCAATAGTAACTGGTGGAACAGCTGGTATGGGACTGGAGATAGCCACAGATTTCGCTCAGCGAGGAGCGAGAGTCATCGTCGCGTGTCCTTTTGAAGACGAGGGTCTGCAAGCTGCACAAACAATCATCGAGAACAGTGAAAACAAACAAGTCGTGTTCAAGATCCTTGACTTGGGCTCGTTCGAGTCGACGCGAAGATTTGCTGCTGATATCCTGAAGAGCGAGGAGCGGCTGGATATCTTGATCAACAACGCGGGCGTGGGAGGTCCATTCGGCGTTGTCACGAGTGATGGATTGAGCTACACAATGCAAGTGAACTACTATGGCACTTTCCTGCTAACTATTCTACTCCTACCACTTCTGAAGAAGACAGGACGCCCGGGAGAGCCCAGTCGGGTTGTGAACACTTCGTCAATACTTCACAGATTGGGAAGAGTTGACATTGACAATTTGGACGCTAGCCTTTTTTATGGGCAAGTCTACGGCAGCAGTAAGTTATGCGTAGTACTGTTTTCTCGAGAATTGTCAAAGAGACTTCAGGACTCCCACGTGGTGATAAACAATGTGGATCCAGGGTTGGTCGGGACGAGAATTTATCAATCGGTCAATAAGTACATCGGATATGTTTTTAAGATGACTTTTTTGATCTTGTCTAAGACACCTTGGCAAGGAGCTCAGACAGCACTTCATGTAGCATTGGATAAGAAGGCTGGTGAAGTGAGCGGGGAGTTTTTCAAGAACTGCAAACTAGCGAGAGCTGTCCGCGCGGCTTCTGACGATAAGCTGGCAAACAGACTGTGGAATAAATCTGTTACTATAGTAAAGTTGACCAAGGAGGAACTGGATCATTGCTCCAAGCCGTAATTTTATAATGTAAAAGCACGTTTAGGTAATGGCATAAATAAAATTGTTTTCAAAATACCCAATTGGAAGTGATATAAGTACAGCTCTGTTTCATTAAAGAACAGAAACTCTCGCGTTTTTAATTTTCCTTCAATATTTAAAACAATATTAGCATCTATTAGCTCTCTACGGCCACGCCCGCGGTATTGGATATTTCTATGTGTATAAGTATTTATTTCTCTAAATAAGTAGGTATGTATATCATTGTAGTACCCATAACACAAGTTTTGAGCTTAATTTGGGGTTAGGTCAATTATTGTGCAATGATGATATTTATTAATTATTTTAAATGTTTTTACATACACATTTTAAACAAATTATTACCATACTAAAAGATTATATAAAGAGCAAACTTGCCTCGCTGCTCGGTTCACTCTGAAATATAATTCGATGTATTCCGCTTAGACTACGGTATAAACACCGTGTATAATGCCTATCGCCCGAAATTGATAATCGATCCTGATCCGTTATCCGCGGTTTTGGATCGAAATGTCATGTCATAATATGACATTTTAAAAGTAATATGTCAAGTTCTAGTACTAAAATTACATATTAAGACACGACATATAGATCCAAAACCGCAGATAACGGATCAGGATCGATTAATAATATCGGGCGTAAGCGTTCCATAGTCCGAGTAAGTTTCGAGCTTAATTTGGGTCTAGATCAATTTGTGTGCCCTGATATTTATTAATTGCTAGTTGCATCCCGCGTCTTCCCATCACCTACAGGAACCTTTTCCCGGGATAAAAAGTAGCCTACATGTCAATCCAGGGTATAAGCTATCTCCATTTCAAATTTCATCAAAGTCGGTTTAGTAATTTTTGCGTAAGAGTTAACAAACATCCATACTCACAAACTTTCTGTTATTAGGATTTAGGGTGGTCCAGTGCAGCTAAAAAAAGAACTAGCAAGTCTTGAAATTGTCGTAAACATAACAATAAAAATGATTTTTTATTTGTTTTATTAGTAACATGGTACCTAGCGTTTGACCACACGTCACCTGATGTTAAGTGACGGTGTGGTTGAAGGTGGCGCCATATCTGGATTGGGAGCTGGCTCTCTAGCAGGGCTGCCGGAATACACCGATAGGTGCTTGGCGACAGTGTAAGCTAGTCAGGCGAGCACTAGAAAATACCCTAACACTAAGATAGCTTAGCCGATTCAAAACTACTTAAGTGTACTTCATGAGCTTAAAAACTTAGTTATTCAAGTTAAATTTAAAATGTTTATTATTGTTTGCCATTCAGTTTTATAGGCGGTATAATTTTTTCGTCAAAAAGTTTTGTTGCTATCCGATTTAATCGGAGGAAATTTACTACAATCCCAGACTTTTTTGGTCAGAGTTAGTGCCAGATTATGAAATTGGTACTTGCAGTTTGTAATAGCGTCGCTTTTATGCTTTAGTGTTTTTTTAGAATACGTGTGTGAAAGTTTGATATTATTGATAAATGCTACGCAAAATCATTTGAGAGCCAATGTTCTTAGTCCAGGTGTAGCGTGGCGCCACCTTCGACCACATCGTTACTTAACATCAGATGACTTGTAGTCAAATGCTAACCTGTAAATAGTAAAAAAAACAAAATCAAAATGAAAAAAAAAAATGTTCATATTTTTTTGGCGCGATCACATTGACAATTTTATTCTTAGTACTAATTGATTAGATTGGAGCAAGTTCACTAAAATCCCAAGCTTTTTTTTTGCCATCTAAATAGTCCGGTTTTTATAATAAGTTTTATTAACAAGATTTTTCTTGGTTGGTTGTGCACGTTGGGATATGAAAACATGAATATGCAGTATAATACGCAATAATTTATTAAAAAATCAGCTTCGGACACATTGGTACAATTTCCATATTAGTACAATTCCACATTTGTACAATTTCACATTCGTACAATTCCACATTCCATGTATTTGACCACAGATGAAAATAAACATGGTGGCTTGGCCACCCTCGCCGCACCCTAACCTACTATTGTTATATTATATTTGATGTACATTGAAGTAGCATGGTTTGAATTTATAATTTGAACGAATATGGAAAATGACTCATTAAAAGTTGTACAAACTTGCATTTGTACTTGCAATATATATTCTATTTCTATATTTGTAACCTGTTTGTGCTGTTAGTTTCTTAAATAAATAAATAAATAAATGTGTCCGAAGGTAAAAAATCCGATATTGTCGCCGCAAAATAAAAAATATACATGTCTCCGTGTGCAGTAGTGTGCACAGTGCACACGGAGACATGTTTTTTTTTTCACACGTCACGCAGCAATCTGTACCGGCCACAAGAAGTCGAAGGGCAGGAACTAGCTACCTACAGACACAAATATCTGCATTTCACGTACACTAGCGTCGCAGCATATGCAGATCTTTGCTTTTTCGTAGATATTACAAAATAGGCGCTGCCCCGCGCTGCGTTACTTGCGTCTCAGTATACGCTTAGCTTGAAGATTTTGACATATTGTGGGAAACAAAAAAATTTGCATAGATCGGCTTTATGGCTGGTAGGCAACATTCTGTTTTTTTTTTAACCTATACTGTCCCAATACTGGGCAAAGGTCTACCCCATTTCCAGTGGAACTGGGCGGGATACGTAAGCCGGATGCACCCGGATCGCTGGGCAAGGTTCATCACGCAGTGGGTACCTGAGGACGGGCGACGTCGCCGAGGCAGGCCCCGAAAAAGATGGCGTGATGACCTTGACTCATTTGAGGAGCGGTGGCCTGAGGTTGCGGGGACAGAGACCGACATTCTGTTTATGGGAGTTTTATCTTTTTAGAACTAGCTGCGGCGTTATACGTTTTTAAAACGCTTAATAGTTTTGTATATAGCGGAATATAGTGCAATAATTTTAATCTTATTTTTTTACTGAAAAAAGGGTGAACCCGGCATGGAGGAAAACGTAGGAACATTTTATCTCTAAGAGTGTAGTCCAAGTTAATAATACAACATGATTAATATTAAAATGGGCACGTGTGCCACCAAATATTAATTTACTTTTAAAATTGTATGTAAAATACACACACCGCACACTAGTAATTTACGAATCAGTTGGAATATAAAAGCGAGGCGCGGTGGTAGCTGAGTTCACTTGAATTGTTTAATTTCTTTGTGAAAAATTTCCATAGACGTAACAAGTGTTAATAAAAATTTATAATAGCCAGTGGGCGCTCCTACATTGTAGTGTTCAATATTATTGTTTAAATCAAAGTTCTGAGTCCGCGCATCGCATCGCCACGTGCCATGGCTATGGTGTTGTTTATCACTGCTGTTATTTCATTATTATTTATCATCATTTTATTGGTTGGTATTTATCAGAAAAATACGAACGCAATATGCATGTCCAAGAAGAGGCTCGATGGAAAAACGGCAATAGTAACTGGTGGAACAGCTGGTATGGGACTGGAGATAGCCACAGATTTCGCTCAGCGAGGAGCGAGAGTCATCGTCGCGTGTCCTTTTGAAGACGAGGGTCTGCAAGCTGCACAAACAATCATCGAGAACAGTGAAAACAAACAAGTCGTGTTCAAGATCCTTGACTTGGGCTCGTTCGAGTCGACGCGAAGATTTGCTGCTGATATCCTGAAGAGCGAGGAGCGGCTGGATATCTTGATCAACAACGCGGGCGTGGGAGGTCCATTCGGCGTTGTCACGAGTGATGGATTGAGCTACACAATGCAAGTGAACTATTACGGCACTTTCCTGCTAACTATTCTACTCCTACCACTTCTGAAGAAGACGGGACGCCCGGGAGAACCGAGTCGGATTGTGAACACTTCATCAATACTTCACAACCTGGGAGCATTTTTCAATAGCCGCTATTGGAATGCTTATAGCAGCAGCAAATTGAATTTGGTGCTGTTTTCTCGGGCGCTGACGAAGAGACTCCAGCATTCAGATGTGATTATAAATAACGTGGACCCAGGAGCGGTTGGGACAAGGATTTTCTTAACAGTCAATCAGAACTTGGGCTACGTCGTCAAGTTTCTGTGTTGGATCTTGTTTAAGACGTCATTTCAAGGAGCGCAGACTGCACTTCATGTAGCTTTGGATAAGAAAGCTGGTGAAGTGAGCGGGGAGTTTTTCAAGAACTGCAAACTAGCTAGAGCTGTCCACGCAGCTTACGACAATAAGCTGGCAAACAAGTTGTGGGAACAATCTGTTACATTAGTGAGGTTAACCAAGGAGGAAATGGATCATTGCTTGTCATAAGGATAATGATGTGATATTTCTTTGTGTAATAAATACATTTATGTAAGTGAATTCGTTAGGTTTGTTTTCTGGAATATGTAAAGTACTTACTTACTCGTAGTTGGTAAATCACTGTTGTCCCAAATGAAAGCACTAGATAAGCCATACATTCTTCCTTATTGATTTTATCTATCTTATATCGTATATATAAAAATGAATCTGAACGGAACGTGAACACGTTCCGTTCAGATTCATTGGAACAATTCACGATTCATGGATGGAACAATTTCGCTAATTCTTTTTTTGTTGTGTTTATTGAAGTCCAAGGAATGTTTTTATGAAGAGAAAAATTAAAAAGGTGTTAGGGAAGTATTCAAATTTGGATAAAACGGAAAGTGCTTTTTTCTATAGGAGCATGCTTGCATAGACGATACATTTTGATACATTCACGATACTTGAAGGTTCCCAAATTTAATTATCGGGAAACAAAGATGCTAGCAATTCTTACAAATGATTCAGTATACTCAACATTATACGCATTCTTGTATGTGTAAAAAAATATTGAGCCATTTTCAGCAAGCTTTTACCCTAACAAAATTATAGATAATTATTTAAATCCACCTGATAAACTAGGAGATTTTGAATAAATTTTATTAAAGTAATATATATACCTGTAGTTATTTTTAAATTTGAAACCAGTAAGCTCTAAAAGTTATTAATACTCGTAGTGTTGAAGTAGTTTTTATCGTGCTCACCTCGATTTATTTCCGTTTCCATTGTTTTTGCTTTAACCTTATCCAAGTTCAATGTAATTAATAAAACATTGACGTTAATTGTCAGATTGATTAAAAGTTGAAATTTGTAATTTATATAGACTGTAGTACGTACAACGATTTTTTTGAGTTCATCCTTTTTGACCTCCAAATGGGGTGGACAAGGTATTGAAAAAATTTAAAAGTGGTAGCAGGGCTGGTCGTTATCAGTCTATTATGTTCCCACTGCTGGGACACACAGGCCCTCTCAAAGAGAAAGTATAGGCCCTAACCTACCACGCGAGCCCAATGCGGGTTGCTAGAAGTCGCATGCCCTTGAATATGGTGGTTCTTGGACATACTGGTTTCCTCTAGATATTTTTCTTTACCGTTTTAAGTGATCCGCACATAACTTATTAAAGTCATAGGTCAGGTCGCTAGTATATATTAAGGAAATCATCGGGTTGAACCCATAGCTTGGTGGTAGGGCATTTTCTAGTGACCACCTGGCTAGCTACCACCACAAGCAGCTGTTGGTGTGTTCCGGCTGCCCCACTTGAGAGTCAGTCCCCAATCCAGGTGTAGTGTAGTACCTACCATCTTCGACCACATCGTCACTTAATATCAGGTGACTTGTGGTCAACCATTACTCTGTAAGAAGAAAAATTTTGCCACTGAACCGAACTTTGTGAAAATTGCCTTGGTAATCAGTTTAAACGCTGGGAAAGGGCATAAACGATACCTAAGTATTTTGTATGATATTTGTGTCTTAAGTATAATGATAAATTTTGAGCGACGTAATACACCTATCAGTTCGTTTAAACTGCTGTAGTGTTAAGAAATATATCACTATCACTACTTATTATAAAACAAAGTCCTCCGCGCCTCGTCTGTCTGTCTGTCTGTCTGTCTGTTCGCGATAAACTCAAAAACTACTGCACCGATTTTCATGCTGTTTTCACCAATAGATAGAGTGGTTCTCGAGGTAGGTTTTAGGATATAATTTGTCAAGATTTTGTATACATTGGCTAAAATATAACGATATTTGTTGGAGGTGTCGGAAAAATATAAGCCGTCTGGGAGCTTTCAACGAAAACGCTGCCTAAACCCTTTGAGATATAACAAAATGATGTATGGTGGAATTGTGTATCTTATATAGGTCTACAAAAAAGTCCGCGATGGCATATGTCTATGTCTTAAGGATAACATACTATAACTACTTTTTTACATTTTAAAAGTTGATAAAAATGCCGACTAAAATCAGACCCTGTTATCACTACTTTTATATTAATCCTTATCCAAATAAATCATTTCGTATTCAAGATTGTTCCAATACCTACAGGTATTATATAATACTTTTTGAATTGTTGAAATCGGACATTCCATTCAAAAGATATTACGAATTTAAAATGTCAATCTAATGTAAAATTAAATCACCGCGCCGCCCGCGCCCCGCCCCGCTATCCATGGCCATGCAGTGGCCGCAGCGCAGCGGGTACCTAACGCCCCCGGGCACCGAAGTGCGGGAATATTTTGGAGTATACAGAATATATACGCTTTCACGCCTAAACTACTGAACTGATTGAAATGAAATTTGGTACATAGATAGTTTGAACCCTGGAGAAGGACATTGGATACTTTTTATCGCGATAACTGTAGCCCACGCGGGTGAAACCGCGGGGAACAGTTAGTGTAAGTATATAAAAACATCAATTTATGAACCAAGCAAAACGTCCTCAAATAGATCTTAAAAAATCAACGACGCTTGTAAACATGCTAATGTCAATACCTTCTATCAGTTAAACAACAAAAAGGTCAAATGATCTCCTTATGATGACCTGGTAGTATTAATTAATCAATCAATCATTTATTTGACAGAATACAAGTAGGCATATATAAAGATGTTAGATAGCAATAATTGTAGGCACATTGTATTCGGTCCGCGCAAATATTTTAGAAGCTAGGCAGTCAATAATTATACTTAACTTAATATTAATATATTATGTCATTTGATAGTTAATAATATTGTTTTTTTTTTTTGTTTCTTCCATCACCTTCTGTTATTTTGGGTGGTGGCCTCGAGCTGGTGCTCCTTACCACGGATAGGCGCCGGAGGCGAGGCCCCGGGGAACGGTGGTGCGAGTGACCTTTTCGGCCTCTCAGCGGCTTTGAGGTCTTGCTCGTTTTGGTCCGGTCTTAGCTTGGTCCCTCCCCGGCTCTTCCCTCTTCGTCGTCACCCTGCGGAGGAGCGATGTCGCGTGGGGGGCGCGCGTGTTGCGGTGCAATGTTCCGGAGGTGGGGGTGCGGACTGCGGCCCGTTGTCGGCGCGGTCATACATGCAAACAATTTGTACAGCCAATCAGAAAATTTTTACCCAAACTTTTTATATGTAGTTGATCCGCTTATGGAAAAAAAACCATTCGCAATCTGCGTCTTTTATAGAATTCCTAATAACATGTTAAGTCGTAACTAACGCGATATGAAACAGGTTGTTGCAAATCCCAATTTCATTGCTTAAATATCCGTTTTTTACAACGATTAAAATATTAGGTAGTTATCTTCACCGTTCATTCCTAATTAATAAAATTCCAAACACGACTGTCATTACGTGCGTGACGTCACTTACCGGTACCAACGGAAGATCAACGCTGGTTAGAAAGAACCAGCATCATGCTGAGTTGGTGCCGGTTGGTGGCAAAAAAACCTGTCATTGTCTTAGTATTTATTATTAAGTTATTTAGCAGATTTAATTATGTGAAGTGTATGTTGCTTGTTGTTTTTTTGCCACAAATAAATATATTGTCTATTTTCTACACACAACGTACTACAGTCTCAAGGGGAATGTCTACAGTTTCCTAAATAAGATGAAGTGAAATTTAAACAATATTAGTTATGTCAATATTTAGTCTTTTCATCCCTATGTGGTAGATTTACCATCGTTCTGCACTAAGCTTTTCTCTGACTCTTTCATTAAGCAGACCGCTAGCGGTCCCTAGGGACTAGAAATTGCTCCCTGCTGCTTTTTAAATGATATATTAATGCGATCATTGTTTCAACTCCTAATTTAAGTGCCAAAGAAACTTTTTCATCCAAACGAACGAGTCTATATAAATAAAAGGATTGGAGAATATCGGCAATAATTGTTATGTAGGTATGTAGTTGGATCAATGTAAACAGCATGCGAATTCATCAATTAAAATATTTATTGCAATAAATATAAACCTTCAAAAACATTCTTAAAAACTAACTTTATTGTGAACATTTAATTTTAAGATTTAGCAAATTAATAAATAATAAAATATTATATGTACAGAAAACAATATTTTATTTTCATTGTTTCATAATGATGTATAAATTTGTGACTTAGTATAAACTTTAGGTTTAGTAAATAACACACTAAAATTTCATGAGTACCTACATAATAATATCTATATATATAAAAATCAATTGCTGTTCGTTAGTCTCGCTAAAACTCGAGAACGGCTGAACCGATTTGGCTAATTTTGATCTTGAAATGTTCGTGGAGGTCTAGGGAAGGTTTAAAAGGTGAGAAAAATTTGAATAATAGCCGGGAAAACCCTAAAAACAGCGGTTTCCTTTTTCCCATATAAACGTTTTCTAAATCAAATGTAGAGTCAATTTGAACTTTATTGCTATTCAATAAAGTTGATTGACTTTTGGATTTTTGGATTGACGCAGCACGAAGTCTGCCGGGTCAGCTAGTGTATATATAAAGTGTAAGTACCTACGAGTAGATGTTACGCACACATGAATATATTTGTCTATGTAAAAATAACAATTAAAATTTCTCCCACAAACAACTTTTGAGATAATTATGTTCAACGGCTTACACCCATGATTGTGAGTTGCAATCGGCACAGAGCCCTCGCCGCCGCGGCCTCATGAAGATGGGCATCTAGACTGCCCGAAAGCCGGTCGAGTTTTTCGACTTAAATCGTGAGGGCAAGCCATTGGACATTCCATAAAGAACTTATGGAAATGTCTATAATATTATAACTTTTGAGAAGTCTTTTTTAAATTAAATCTAAGATGAATATAGAGAGTTTTCTCTACCAATGTCGCAGGTTCAATCAATTTCAATCAAATTCAAACTCAAACTCAAACTCAAAAATATGTTTATTCAATAGGATACATTGATCCGTTAAGTTATTTCAGCGTGAAGAAGTAACAAACATAAACACTTGCTCACTCACAAACATTTATAACATACAGATAAATAGTTGTGAAACGATTTGTTAGTTTCCTACTCCTAACTCAAATTTAAGCCTACCTCTCTGACACTACATACATACATCTCAGTGTTCATGCAAAAACAATTGAAAATGTTACCATATACCTACACACTCGTCTGATGAGCGAGGAAAACCGGAGGCGATTAAAAAAGTACAAAAAGTCACTATAATGTCACATAATTGCATGGCTTACATCGTTTGCAATGTTAGTAACTGTTCTAGTAATAAATTTGTAGGTACATAAAAAATATCTATCAAGAAAGGAAATGAAACTTTATACCTCACAGGCGGCCCGTCCTGGCTTCGCACGGAGGGACGTCTATTTTTAATTCACTTCGTTTATAGTTTACAAGTGCGCGCAATGTAAAGAATATTTCGGTTAATTTTTTTACACCTGGGGTTACATTATTGTTATATTAAGGATCCCTAATTTTTTTGAAAATATATTATTATTATACCTATGTCCGCCGCAGATAGTGTAGCTTTCTAACGGCGAAACTGAACTGTACCTAATGGGCAAGTTTGACGAACGACTTGCTCGTCTCTTCAAAATAAGTAACCTAAAAAAGTTTCTTCGCAAAAATCCTACATATTAATTTACAAACAAACAAACAATCATATCTTTCCTCTTTATAATATTATAGGATGTTACTCATGGATAATGTAGCATTGTAATGGTGACAGAATTTTTTAAATCAATTCAGTTAGTCTAGAGTTTATTCGTTACAAATAAATATACATAAATACAAATCTTTACACTTTTATAATAATATATTAGTTTAGTTTCATATAATCACAAAATCATGCGTAACACATGTTTTTATATTTCATAAATACCTACTTAAAATTTGTGGTTTAATGTTGACTTTCTGGCAATATCATTAGAACAAATATACCTATACACATTTTAACTTAATAAATCACTTATTATCAATTGTAAATGTAATGTTTGTTCATTATTTTATATTTTATAACAAAAAGAATAGTCAATGCCAACTGTCGCGGTTCACAAATTTAATCATAATATGTCGGTAACATGTAGGGACATAAACTTCCGTCTGTCTGTATATCCCGTTGTTACTCTATAACTCTAGAATAATTGCATAGAATTTGATAGTGTTTTGTTAATTTGGAAAACTTTATTTGATATAAATATAACAAAAATATATCCCAGGTCCCCGGCGTCACGGAGGCCCCGAAATAAAAACAATCAGTTACACGGAATAGAGATATGAAACTTTACATAAAGATTAGCATTACCATACCAACCTAGCAGCTATCCAGTTTTACGCGTAGGTTGTGTTACGCGGGAATTCTTTTTCACAATTCCCGATACGTTTTTGACAGATACCTAGGTATACCTAGTTGTATTTTTATCATCGTATTTTCTTTTAATTTATAAAGGGGACCCATTGTTGAGTGCCCAAGGGCCCCTGCATGGCTTAAGACGGCCCTGTCAATACGATAATTGCGACTTTTAAGTTTTACCCGTCCTTAGTTACGTCACGTGGTGTACAGAGGTTCCGCATACAACCTGGTAGGCACGGATATGTTACTAGCAGCTACTTGTGGAGGCTCTCGGGCTAATAGCAGCGTCGATTTTGTTCTTCTTTTTGCTGAAACAAAACAAAAATTCAATTAAATATCTGTACTCAGCAAGTCTAAGAATCGCAACATTCAAAGGCATGCGGCATCTACCAACCCGCACTGGGCCCGTGTATTGGTCCACATTTTCTCTCTGAAAGAAGTTCTGTGTCCCAGCAGTGGGATCGTAATAGGCTGTGATGATGATGATGATGATTATTTATATTAGCGACTCATCCCGATAAAGCAGCCAGTCGTATAATTTATCTCCGACTTGTTTTACAAATATCGTGATTTCTTACTGGGAACTTGACTTTAACAGAATCAAACGTAGTAAGTCTCCTTTCTACCTAAATCAAAACAACAAAACATTCTCTACCTCTTTATAAGAAGAAAAGAAGAAGTTAGTATTGGTATTAAATATTTGAAATGAATGTTGGTTAAACGATATTGATAAATTCTGACAAAGCTGAATGTTGACATAAATTAATCGTGTAGTTTTTTTTTTTTTTTTACGGAGAAGGTAAATCGATAGAAATTTTTTTTTTTATGTTTTCTATGTTCCTTATTTTGAAGAGACGAGCAAGTCATTCGTCAAACTTGCCCATTAGGTACAGTTCAGTACTGTCCAGAATTTTAAACTTCCACAGTTCAAATTCCTGTCCGGCAATGAACTGCGTTCGTCACTCTGAGATATCAGATGATAAATCTTTATACCTTGCAATTATGCTATTCACTTTGTTGCAACTTCCCACTAGAGAACGCAGGCTAAGGGTCGCTAGTAACTCATAAATCTTATAACTATACCGCTGGTAAATTACAAACAGTATTGGCAACTTAGTAGAAAATGTAACTTTGCCCTTTAGAATCATAATTACTTATAATTATGGGAAAAATAATTGCGTGGAATATTTTTAAAGTGCTTCGAATAAAACTGGCCATTACAATGTTAAGAACTGCAAAATCAATTCCGTTTTATGTGCGTGCTATAACATTTAATGGAGCCTGATATTATAATACATAATATTGTTATTATCCATACATACATACATACAAGGCTGTTTTATTCTAGAATGACGCTCAAGTGTTGATCAAGACATCATGAGTCGCAATTTGTATGAAATGACAGACTCAAAGAACATTTGGCCAATTTTCATACTGCCCTGGACCTAAACGCAATATTTTTTTTTTTTTTTTTTGTTATGGCGTCACACGATTAGTGTATTTGCCAGTGTCAAGTATAAAATATTTCAAACTCAGAGAGTTGAATCAAGTTTAAATGATGATGATGATGATGACGATGAGATGAGGGGATGAGGATAGTGTTTAAGTAAAGTAGTGACGCTTTACTTAAACTTTACACGGACTTTTTTGGAGCAACTCGAAAAGTCACTTTCACAACTTTATTTCAATTTCCCACACTCGTACACATTAACGAACACATAATGGTTAATAATCCACCAATATTACACATTATCACTCGAAGAAACACAAGTTTTGGAAATAAAAACAAAATTTTCACGTTGACAACTCGATTGCCGCCAAAAAAGTCCCAATATATTTTGTATCAAAATTTTCGTTTCTGTCAATGTCACTTGACAGTCACAGTCAATTCGCTAGTACATAGATAAAAAAGATAAGTTTTTTTCATGTTTGGTAAATAATGTTGATTTTAATGGCTTAATTTAAGTAGGGCCGACTTCGAAAGCGTGAAACGGAATGGCAAATAAATTGCGGAGTGCGTTCAAAACATCCAAGTATCGTGTAAGTTAAAAAATATCCTAAGAAATTACGAATTTAAAAAAACAATATCTTTTTTTTCTACACTTTCTTTAAAATATAGTTTTTTTTTAATCTTAATAGACAAAAAATTACAATTTTTATCGTACATAGATCGTTTTAATACGAGCTCGGGTCCGTTTTGGCCATTGTTCTTTGTGCTTAAGTAGAGTTTATCGCTTTTTTTTATTTTATATTTTCAGCTGCATGTTGCATAAACGCATGTTTCAAGCTCAACAGTCCACAACTAGTAATATCTTCGATGTTGAATGTTTTCAACTTTATTTTTATCTAGTGGTCTGTTCTATCGATTTATGTTTGATAATTCATCATCTCCATCAGCCGGAAGAAGTCCACTGCTGAACATGGGCCTTCCCCCTTGAACGCCACCATAAACGGCTATTAGCCGCTATGCATCCATCGGCTCCCCGCGACTCTTACGATGTTGTCGGTCAACTTAGTGGGGGGCCTACCTACAGAGCGTCTTCCAGTTCGCGGTCGCCACTGGAGAACCTTTCCTCCTCATCGGTTATCGGTTCGTCGAGAAATGGGGCTGAGAGCTGTGATTTTGGTTCTTCGGAGAATTTCCTCGTTTCGGGTTTGATAACTAAATTTTATTTAATACACTTACCACTTGAATGCATACAGCACAATACAACTGTAGCAATGAAGGCTGCAACAGGCAGCACGCCAGCCAATATCAGTAGCGCTTGTTGCGCCATCGAATGTTTCGTTCTGGACGCTCCACAACTAGTGATGTTCTGTACGGTGAATGTTTCTAGAATGTTCTGGAACTCCGTGCCCAAGGACCGGATGGTGGCCTTCATGGCTTTTGGAGTGAGGGCCTCGCCGGTGTCAGTTTTACGAAATTGGAAACAGGGGCTGTGAAAGAATGATATTGGTCAGTAACTTAATGACAGTGTTTTTTTCTAGTTAGGTACTAGGACTCGCCGCGTCCGTGTACTTACAAAAATATTTTAATTTTTTTACCATGTTACTGGATGTGAAGTATTTTTTTGAGAAAAATAATAGTCATTCATATCGGTGTGTAGTGTGTTGAGGTAAATCCTACTACAAATAAACGCGAAAGTTTGTGAGAATGGATGTATGGATGTTTGTTACTCTTCCCCGCAAAAACTACTGAACGGATTTGAGTGAAATTTGTAACAGAGCTTATACATACCCTGGCTTAAAACATATGCCACTTTTAAAATAATTGAGTAAAAATAATAGTTTTTTATTTATTTCTCTATAGTATGTATGTTGTTTCGAACTTAATTTGGGGCTAGGTCAATTTGTGTGCATTGGTCCCCGACATTTAATTATTTATTTGTTCGTGATCGAACAATGATAAGAAGGTTTTGATAGGAAAAATGTAGTTTATTAGGCCTTTTGGTAATTACAATAGAAATTATGATGTGGCCGTACGGAGCGTATAGGTGTAAGTCTTGTGTGATAGGTCATGAGACATGTGTGTGTGTGCTGTGCGTGTGAGGGGTATTTGAGTGCGTGTACTAAGTGTGGAGTTGACAATATAGGTAAGCTATTTAAATACAGATACGTAGGTATGCAGATAGGTACGCGCGGAGGCGCGAACATTATTCGAAATAAATCTTTAAGAGGTTTAGAAATACCATACCTACGTAGGTATCTTTTTTTGCTTGTTAATAATGGAATGCTGTTTGTTTTATGTACCTACTATCATTTGTTTTAATGGAATCCAAGTAATACTGTGGGAAAATCGGTATATATTTAGCATAAATGAAATTTTCATCGAGGTTTTATCAATTGAATCAAAATAATAACGCATTAAAAAGGATTTTTCTATTTCGACGAGAAATAGACAGTTGCAGACACTAATTTTGTAAATTTGAATAAAAAATTGCAAAGTAGCCAATTAACGCTTTTTTCCCAGTCCATTAATAATGTTATTTTATTCAATGCTACTTAATTTTAGATATTTAGTTGATTCGGTTTTGTTCTTTAGAACAAAGAACTTATATAGTCAAAAGTATAATTACAACTGAAAAAAACTTATGTCTTACGTCAGAAAACTTGTTTTGACGGAGGTAAAGTCTAACGCACTTTGAATTGACGTCAATTTTAATTACATGAAATGATTCTATGCAATAATAGATTCAATAGATTATTTTTAGAAGATCCATGACGAAACCTTAATAAAAAAATTAAGATATCTAATCTTCCGAATAGACCAGGTGGTTCTCAATCGTCACTTTTGACTTCAACTTTGACTATCAATCAACTCGCACTAGGCAAGCTTGGTAGATTATGGTCCATACTTTATTTTTCAAACGCACGTGCATAATTTAGAAGACCAAATAAATATAAAATTATTCATATAGCCCTCAAGTCAAAGATGAAAGTAGCGACGTTGGTACCAGGCGAACAGAAGTTTATTTATTTATTTATTATGAAACACCAACAGTATATAATATATTACACATTAATAGCATTAAACATTTTTTTATAAGTAATACACTTCTGATATAATATATACCCTTAACAGGTGTTTACATCATTCACCAATTAAGGATAGTAGACAAAAATTATTATAATACAATACACAATATATATATATATATGTATAATTTTAAACGGCAAATCAAATACATAATTATCTAGGTATCAGATGTCAGAACATAACATTTCCCAGTTGTGTTATATGCATTTAAAAAGTGTGTATGTCTACAGCCTCCTCAATGCGAAAAAGTGATACCTACATATGACAACGTTCAGTGTCGATTTGACGAAGTTCAAGGAGACACAGTAGGTACTTTATTATAAAAAAACGAATAATTAACTACTATAATACAATTATTTCATATATCTCCTACGCCTTTCTGCAACAACGCCTCGTCTGCGGATAAAAAGTACGAGCTCGTACTGCTCTCGTATTACGAATACGATACGCTTATGCTATGGCGCCGTGTGGGAGGGGGTAAAGATATCAATACATATTTGAAGACACCGACTTACCCTGGATTAGCGTAGAAGGCAGTGTTGGCATCATGAAGTTGCATCCTCAGGTTCTTCTGTGCCAGCACAGCTGACATCTGGTCGCGGAGATCATTGTACCTCTGCCGTGTGCCGCCGGTCATCACCAAGCGAAGCAAGTCTCTCTCGCGCACTACTACCACCTGTTGATAGTAAATATTGATATAATGGTAATACTGGTATATGCATCGATTGATGGAATGAAATCGTGAGGAAGCCGATATGTCAAAGAACCGTAATATTCAAGGGCATGCGACACCTACCTACCCGCTCTGGTCTCACGTGGTAGATTACGGCCCATACTCACTCTGGGAGAAGGCCAGAGTCGCAGCAGTGGGAACGTAATAGGCTATGATGATGACAACATGAAGGCAAAAAAATGAAAAAACGAAATGAAGTTTTTTTCATGTTGGAAATGCATTAGGTCAAGAACATTATATCCGATATAAAGGATATTAGGCTATTATCATGTGCATCATATATTGTTTTGTGTAGATTACTAACCTCAACTTGAATATCACTGGCTCGTTCAGGGTCATGAGAGTTATTTGCCCGCACTATTAATCTGCGAAACAATTAAGTATAGTTGGACAAAACTTTTACAATTATTCAACTGCAGCAAAGTTGCTGTATTGCATACGAACATACAAATGGTCAAGTTTTGAAATGTGTGAGAAAATTAGTATTTCCTTTTATTTTATCCTTACCTAAATATACCATCAGCATAATGTATCAAATTCTTCATAATCTTCAAATCGGCAGTAACGTTGTTCAAAACAATAACATTACTTATATTGTTTAGTGATTTACCCTTGATGGGTGATTCGAAAGTCATGTTAACTATATTATAAATTATAGGCAGTGCATCAGGGTCCTTATCAGTAGCTTTTACATTTCCTATAACAGTATCTACAGGTACATTCAATCTGACCCCAATG
Source organism: Opisthograptis luteolata (assembly GCA_931315375.2). Taxonomy (NCBI): domain Eukaryota; kingdom Metazoa; phylum Arthropoda; class Insecta; order Lepidoptera; family Geometridae; genus Opisthograptis; species Opisthograptis luteolata. The sequence goes on from OV928038.1 coordinate 13,102,468, forward strand.
GTCATGTTGGCTCTTTCAAATTCTGGCTTGTGATCATCTATATCAAGAATCTTGATATGAATTTGTATTTCAGATGGATCCTGAAATAGTAATAAATGTTAGAAATTGAACTAAACCAAGTGTACAAAATCAATCGAACTGTTTGTTGGAACTTATATGTAAGAACTTACTAATCTATTGTAGGCTCTATTCAGTCTGGGTTTTGTACCATACTTGAAGCATTTCAGTGTCAGCAACTGTTTGGATATTACTTCTCTATCAAGTCTTGCTGCCGCCATAATAACCGCTTTACTGTCATTAGTTCTTTCCAGTTTGACTAATGCAAATTCATTGCCCGAAGTGATAACATAGTCTATGGCAGCATTTTCACCTATATCTTCATCGATGGCTTCAAGTTGGCCTATAACAGTTCCAACTGGGACTTCTTCTTTAACAGTCATGAGGACTGGTGGATCATCCTGTTAATTGAACGCACCCGATTAGCAAAACACTATAGAAAACGTTTAGTTCAGAGATTATGAGATTGTGTCTCTTACCTCCACAGTATTTTTTGTGTCAAATGTAACTAAAGTATGTTAAAACTTTTTATATCACAAACATGAACGTAACAAATCAAAAACTGATCTGGTTTTGATTGTTCTCAAACGATTTTATTACTGGTCGTATTCTTGTCACACATTATGCTGTGTGATATAAAACTTAACCCATTGTGAAGAACTAAAAGACTCACCAAGTTTCTTCCAAAATGTGGTTTATGATCATCAACGTCAGTGACCATAATAGTAACGATTCTTGTGCTTTGCTGAGGTGGTTCACCTCTATCCGTTACCAGGAGAACCAAAGTGTAAGAGTCTTTGCGTTCGCGATCGAGAGATTGTCGGGTTGAAATAATACCAGAGTGGGGATCTGAAAATACGGAAGTTATGAAAAGAAAAGAAAATTATCTTAGCGAAGTTGAAAATTTGTTTCTTTGTTCTCTTCTCATCCGTTTGTAATGGTAAAAAATATAATCATTAACGTAAGGGTTTACCTATAGCAAATATTTTGGCATCAGCATTGCTCTGTTGAATAGAATAAAAAAGTTGCCCAGAAGGCTGTGTTGGATCGTCCGGATCACTTGCTACCACTTGAAATACTGTTGAACCGATTGTAGCATTCTAAAATAACATAAAAATTAATTGATTTTATCAAACTTGATAGCTGCTTTTAGCATTAGGAATCAATAAAATAAATTATTAGTCACTGCCTGCGTTGTAACAGAAATTTTCATTTTTACAACTAAAATCATCAGTAACTTTTAAAATTCATAGAATTGCATGTGTTTTACCTCGCTAACAGACAAAACTTCTCCAGCTGCTGGTCTGATAAACCTTGGCACTCCATCATTAGCACTGACGTCTCCGATATACAGCGACAATGATGCATCACCACTATGTCCACCTCCGTCTGTAGCTCCAACAAGAAGTCTATATGGATCAGTGCGACCACGACCCGTCAAGTCTTTGTTGGTCTTCACTTCACCGGTTGAAGGGTCTATTGTGAAGAGACCTAGATAAAAGACAATCATTTGTAATTATTTCGATAGTTCAAGATAGTGCAGCCAATGTAACTGAAATAAAACCATCATTATAGTCTTACCATTAGCTTCACCTTCATCCAAAAAATCGTATTTTATCTCTCCGCCTAAGCCTTCATCAGGGTCCGTTGCAGTTATATTTATCACACTTATTCCAATTGGAACGTTTTCAGGTACCACAGCTGAAACATTTTTTATCAAACTATTATTATTTAAATACCTATTATATTTTGTATGGTTTTAGAAAAATAAAAACAAAATATTGAGGCGCACAAATACTGACTTGATACCACATTATTAAATTGATGTTTAAGAAATTGCATATCATATATATTTTTTTAAATTGTTCATAATTTACCAGTATAGACACTCTTTTCAAAAGTGGGCTCATTATCATCCACGTCTAATACGTCGATAAGTATAGTGGCTGTTGTTTTCAGTCTATCTGTTCCACCATTTGGAGTATCAGCAGCTTCTACTTCAAGGCGAAGCACAGATTGACGCTCTCTATCTAGAGTTTTATTCTCTGTGACCTTTGAATGTAAGAAAGTGAAACAATTTTTTTTATTCATACAAAACACCCTAACAATATAATTGACTAATGAAATGATTGAAAATGGAAAATAGTTAATAGTAACGGCAAGTTTATTTGTTTTAACTGTACCTGTATAGCTCCAGTTACATTATTGATCGTAAATAAATCAGAATTCCCTCCTCTTAATGTGTAACGTATATCGAAATATCCCTTCACTTTGTCTTCTTCTGTCAATAATGCATCAGCATCGTTAGCTTTAACTGTCACTATTATCTCCGGATATTTGACAGACTCTAACACACTAACTTTGTAGAGCTATAATATAAAAAATAAAAATCATTTAACGATTCGTGGTCCATCAGAAAAAAATAACAGCTGCTATTGAGTAGAACTTACTTCACTTTCGAAAATAGGCGGATTGTCATTTATATTGACAATTTCTACTACAAGTTTAGCAATACTGTGCTTACTACCATCGTTACTCGTTGCTTGCACACTCAGAGTTAAATTCGGACTAGCCAACTCTTCATAATCAAGATGACCAGTCAAAAGAACTTGGCCACTAAGTGGGTCTACTTGTAGTAAACCAGTTTCAGCATTGATCACTTTGAAATTTGATATGACATGTCCTGAAACTGGGTCTTCGGCTGTTAACATCACTACAGTACTTCCTATTGGCTGTTCTTCTTTTATCCTGTGGTAAATTACAGGATTGGAACTTGTCCATCCAGCATTTGTGAACTGAGGATTCTTATCGTTAAACGGTTGAATGTAAATCGTATGCTCTATCAAAGCAAATTGATTTTCTTTGTTAAGTTCAGCATTCAAATCTACTGCTTTTATAGTCAGTATCACTATAGATGCTTGACTATAATCCAATTTCCCATTGACTAATATTTCACCAATATTTTCATCAATACGGAATATTTTCTTGTAATCGTACGTAGCACCAGGTTTTAGCTGCACACCAGCTTTTGATAATGCTTTGATTGGTTCAACAATGCTATAATGTAATTTTGAGTCAGCATCAGTGTCATATGCGATCATTTTTGTGACTGAGTCTCCAATATTTGCTTTTTCAGAAATGTATGTCGTTGATTCAGTCATGTTGAACTTTGGCGGCTTGTCATTTACATCTTGAATAGTAACGAAGACGGTAGTCGTTGCGGTTTCAGGTATAGGGATTCCACTATCAACGGCGGCTACTAAGATTTCGTATTTCTCCGGGTTAATGTCTCGATCTAAGTTTGCGTCATTTGAAACTGTGATCAAACCAGTCCTAAAAAAGACATCATATAAAATTGTTGCTCAAATATGCATAGTACCTTATATCGTTATAATAATTAACAAAAATAATAAACGATCAGATTGTCTTACTTTTCATTGATGATAAAGTTGTCCTTAGATCCCGACATGATGTGATAGGTCAGCAAATCATCTAATCCATCAGGATCATTAGCAACAACCATTGTTACATTTTGCCCTGGTTTTGCGTCTTCTCTTATGCTTGTTTTGTAGTTCATAGGGTTAAGGTCAAATGTGAAATCTTCGTTGGTGTCTTGTGTTTGTTGAGAGACGGTGTACTTGTAGTGATGGTAGTTTCCTTTGAAAGTGGGACGTTGATTTCCAGGGACCCCAACTCTGATGAAGACACGTGTTTCGTTGTGTAACGGTGGAATCCCTTAAAAAGTAGTTTAAAGTTTAGTTCAAATGGTTAATTTGCATTACGCTGAATTTAAAATGGGTAACCATAATATCGAGATTATTATACCTAAATCTGTTGCTCTTATGACGAGTTCATATTGTCCACGTGGCGTATCCATTGAGTCAACTTTATCTAAAATAGTAATTTCTCCTGTATCTTCGTCTACAGTAAAAACATTGCCTTTACGACTTATACTGTTATCAGATTCCAGCATGTATTTTATTCGACCATCTCCTTGTGTAGGTCCATCAGCATCAGTAGCCTGCAAAAGTAATTTTACTAAATATTCTAACTTTATAACTATAATGATTAATGTGTGACATAAGGTAAATACTTACTCTAACAACAAACTGAGGCTCAAAACTAGTAGCACCATCTCTTATTGTCCGACTATATTCAGATGCTTCAAAAATAGGATAATTATCGTTGACATCTAACACTTCAACAAAAATACTAGTAGTAGAGGCTTTTTCACCGCCGTCTTTAGCGAAAAGTGTCAAACTATAACTTTTCTGCTTTTCATAGTCTAGTAGTTGCGCTACGTAAATACCACCCCTGTTTTTGTCCGTCTTGAAGTAATTCGATCCAAAACCAGTCAAGGTATACTCAATATCTCCAAATATACCATAATCTCTGTCTGTTGCTAGAACATCTCCAATTTTAGTTCCAATAGTAGAATTTTCAGGTACGTTGAATTTATAACTGGATTCTTTGAATACTGGAGCGTTATCATTCATGTCTAACAGTTTAACGTTCACTCTTGCTGATGACAATTCTCTGTCACCAGTTGAAGTCACGATATCAAAAATAAACATTCTTAAAGTATCGTCGTCAACATCATAATCTAGTTTTGAAGAGTCTTTCACTTTAATGCTAACAGGAGTTCTGCCCTCACCATGTTCTGTACTTAGGGCAAATACACCTTCAGAGTTAAAAATATTACGAAGTTTCAAGTCATATTTGCTATTTTGTCCAATATCTGTATCTTCAACGTAAATTGATAGACCAGGAATAGGACTTCCGTTTTCTATGTTTTCCGGTATTGATATGTCGAATGTTTCTTTATTGAACTTGGGTACGTGGTCATCTACATCTGTAACTATGATTGTAATTGGCGTGACAGTAAAGTCTGATGGCACTTCGTTGTTTATCAGTTCTGTAGCCTGTAAAAAGTTAATAGCAACATGAGTTGAAATTATATTATCACAATATTTTATTTTTAAATTGTTTATTGATTTTAGTTATACCTTTATATAGAAACTATAAACTCCTCCATTCTGCATAACCACATCACTTTCTCTATCTATTGGTATATTTGTAGTGACTAGTGTAGCTTTTCCCAAAGACCTATCTGGTAGTAATTTAAAGTACTGCTCGGTGTCACCTTCTATGGTCAACAAAACTGGTCGAGGATTTGCAGTATCACCATCTTTTGCTAAGATATCCATGATGCTTGTGTTCTGAAAGTCATTATCATGAATAAGTTATCACAAATCGCAACGAGCGTGGCTTTTGACAGAATGTCACCTAATTTTAAGTGACCATATGCTACACCAATTTATCTTCTAATTCGTCTCTCTGTCGCCATTATTAGAAAAATACTCACAGGTGGAGTGTTTTCCGGCACTGTAGCTGAGAAAGGAGCATTTAAAAACATCGGCGGCTGATCCTGAACATCCCAAATGGTTGCAGCAACACTTGCAATGGCACGTAGGGGCTTGTCTGATGCATCACTAGCTTCCAAACTAATGACGTAAGCAGATCGGCTTTCGAAGTCTAGGGGTTGATTGAGGAAGAGTCGGACTTGGTATTCGTTGGGAGTGATCTGAAATATAATTAACAATTATTTCTTCTCGAATGTTATTGTCCTTTTCATTAAATAAAAGTAGTTATTTGAATACATATTATAGATATTTCTACCACTAAGTATTTCTTTTTTTTGGTTTTAAACTATTACATTGTTATAATCTTAGTCATATTAAAAGCCAAGAAAATTCATGAGAAAACAAAAATCACTGACATAGCTCTCTGAATATGCAAGTTAAAGGGCAATGGGTACTTGGGCAGGCCACATCGCTCGAACCCGATAACCGATGGGGAAAGGTTCGCAAGTGGCGACCTCGACCGGAGGGTGTTCTGTAGGTAGGCCCCCCACTTAACTAGGTGGACCAACAACATTGTAAGAGTTGCAGGGAGCCAATGGCTGCAAATGCCCAATAGCTGTTCATCATGGCGTTCAAAACGGGATACTTATGTTCAGCAATGGACTTCTTCCGGCTGATGATGATGATGATTCTTGCTAAAATTATAGTAAAGGCATTGTTATTTACCATATCAGTAACTACTCTATATGTAGCGCAAGCTTCAGCATCGCTTCCTTTTCCCTTTGTCGTACAAATGACGTTTATTATTGCATTATCTCCTTCATCTTTGTCGGTCACCATTATCTTTGGATTCATCTGTAATAATATCAGCAAAAACAATTAATGGTAGATCGTCGACAGATGATGGTAATGTATATCTCTTAATATTATGTTCATTTAATTGATCCACTAAACAGATGATTATAATCATATTAAAAATATATTGGTTATACATATAATAAAATAATAATCATGATTTTGCATTATTTTATTTATTCCCTTGTATCCATCTGGTCCTGCTTTATTAGGCTCAATGCTTTTATTTCAGAGTATTTTTGAAGATTTCAGGATATAAAAAAACTGTTAAAGCTGGTAATATAATGCGTTATGGTACTTGCCTCAATCTCAGTTCCCACAGGAGTGGCCTCACTAATGTTTACAATGTAAGGCCTATTGTGGAAGACTGGTGGATTGTCGTTGACGTCCTTCACAGGTATCACCCTTCGCAATGATATGGTGTTTGGTTCCGTGTTCTCTATCCCTTCATCTGAAAGTGAAACCATTACGAAAACAGTCAGGCAATGTTCAAAACAATTTCGTCTGATATTTTCTTGATTTTCTAATAAGACCTCTACATTTCTGGGAATAACAATAGATATTTTCTCACTTTCATATCATTATCATCATTCATTTTTATTATTATTTAGCTTTGTTAAAGGCATTCTTAACAATGACTGAGAGACAACGCACTGCTTAAAGCGTTTGGTCTAGAAATATGATTACTTATAATTTAAAGTAGATGAGCACTAAAAAAAGATTTCTTTTTGAATTGTCCCTTTTAGGATGTAAGAGTATCAATGGAAACTTTGATATAGACCACGACGTGGTCCGCTAGTTTTTTTACTACAAAATCTTCTCCAGGCGAGTTTCAGCAAAAGATTCTGACTACGCATAGTGATTTGGAGAATCATACCTGTTAAACTAATAATAACCTCCAAGAAGGCCTGCTGCTCTCTATCCAAGGACTTGGCAAGAGTCACGACCCCTGTCTGGGGGTCCACTGTGAAGTACTGTCCAGATATTGAATACCGGAGCTGGCCGTTTTCAGGATCTATCCCTGGAAATGGAAAATTATGATTTGAGATTAACGTTCGCTTTAGTAAGGCTTTCAAGCTTCCTTCAGGATTATTAAATCCCTATTATCAGGTTCTTATGACTCTTTTCTTTGAGTTCGTCTATTTGATCTCTATTTCTACCACCAAGTAGTAGTAGGCAAGCAATAACCGTTTTTTTGACGAGCATTGCTGTTGGCAGATATAGAACTAATGATATCTTACTACTGAACTCATAAAAAGACAACTTTTCAACCGACTTGGTCCCAAAGCCTTTTAAGAAATGTAAGCAATTAATACAATTAATTAATTTGCCCCAATCAACGTCAAAAGTAGCTGAACATGCTCATTTTCCAACATTCAAAAACAATTTTGGAATTCTTTTATCTAAGCTAATTTTGTCGGTGACTTTATTTACTAGGTGGCTGGAGACGATATGAGTGTTGGACGTTTCAAAAGCAAATCTAAGCTGGGAAGCTTGAGCGATCCCATTCCTTTGTTTTTTCTTTAAACAAACCAAAGGAAAAAGACCCATCTATCCATCAAGCGCTGATCCAGCTCTCAAAAAAGGCCACTTAAAAATTCGCAAAGTGTAATATTGCTCACAATCGGTTCCTATAAAGGAGACCTTTACAAACTGACACCTCAGCCAAGACACAAGATCTTGTACTCCTTTGCTTTTTCGTTGAATAACAGTCAGTAAACTTCCCATTGTAGGGTTGTGGGCAAGTCTATCGTGCCCGTGCTTGCTATCCATGGTTTTAGAGCAAAATTTTTTCATGTGTCAAAAGTCGTCCCACATTACCTTTTAAATGATAAACTGGTGTCCCAACCGGCGTGTTCTCTGGCAGAGTGAACTGAGACATGTCCCCTACTTGTGGAACAAATTGGGGAGCTCTGTTGATGACCTGGCTGACGCATAACTGTAGAAGCGACAGTAACAGCAAGATTATAAGAGGGCTGGGCTCGGTGAAGATCGTGGCTGCTTTTCTTCGCTGTAAAATTATCTCTGCCATCTGAAATGAAAATAATAGTCATCATCATCAGCCTGAATAAGTCCACTGCTAAACATAGGATTCCCCCTTTTAACGCCATTGTGAACGGGTATTAGCCATTTGCATCCATCGGCTTCCTGAGACTCTTACAATGTCGTTGGTCCACCTAGTGGGGAGCCTACCTACGGAGCGTCTTCCGGTTCGTGGTCGCCACTCGAGAACCTTTCTTCCCCATCGGTTATCGGTTCGGTTCGAAAATATTAGTAGGTAATTGAGTTTAATTTACCTTTACTTATGTATAACGTATCGCCGTAAGCAACTAAGAGAGTAAGTGCCTAATGATGATTTGGAAGTAACGAAAAAATTGCTAAAAAATGTTCAATATACGAATAATATTTGCAAAAAATTGCTCAAAGGTTCTTTGAGGTAGTAGTACATTTATTTTTTGAATTATTAAGTCATTGGTTTAGAATTGGAGAAAAACGATTGAAATTATGAAAAAAGGAGACACTTTGCATAACTTTTTTAAAAAGAAATGGGGAAGACCTTTGCCCAGCAGTGAGACAGTATACATGTGTGGCGTCGAACGCGCTTCTGCTATACATGTGTATAGGTTTAAAAAATAAAAATATAAGCGACCTAAATCATGTTTTTTATTTCTAGATGTTTAGTTTTTTAAAGGTAGTTTAGTTCTTAGTATTTAGTTTAATTTTCTATCCAACTGTATATATATTTTGTTGTTTTGTCATTCAATATAGAATATATTAGTTTTTTAACCTAAGTTTTCTTCTAACATATTAAAGGTAATGCGTGTTTCAACAAAAACATAAAACTTGAGGCCTTTATGTACGCCTCAAGTGCAAGTGCCAAAAATAACAAACTGTAATTATAATAAATTCTTATATAACGAACTCAGTTACCCAATAAAATAATACTTTCCATAGTTACATTAAAAATAATTACTCTACTAAAGCAGAGTATGTAATTTCAACGAAAGAATTGCCACTACTTGCTACGCATACCTAGCGTGACTATGTAAAATCAAAACTCATTGCGATTCCGTACAGCCAAACCGGTTCAAGTAAACCATTATCATAGGCAACCTATAGTTGGTAACAGTACATCAACTCCGAATTGATAGTGATGATGGCTCAGTGGTAGTGACGTCGACTTGCGATCCGTAGGACGTCGGTTCGAATCCTACAATGAGCTTGAGTTTTCGGTGACGGAAAACATCGTGATGAAACCATAGCTTGGTGGTAGGGCATTTTCTAGTACTCGACTGGCTTGAACTCTGAGAAAGAATACTTTTACGCATGTGAAACCGCGTAGTATACCAAGTAAATATTATATAAACTTCACTTGATATTGTCTTGAAAAGTAATTATATTATTAAACTAAAATGCAGCTTATTTCAAGGACCAGGGCCAAATACAAAACAAACACAAATGACACTAATGAAAATTGACATATAAAAAAAAACCCGTTACCTATCCTTAATTGTAAAAAGACATCAGCCATTACGTCTTACAAAGTTACAAAATAGAGTTTGACCACAATTGACCTGATGATAAGTGACGATGTTTTCAAAGGTAGCGCCACAGTATGCATAGATTGAGAACTGACATCGAAATTTTGTGTTCGATTAAAATGTTGTATATATACAAATCTGAGTTACTGCTAACTGAAATACGTAACTATAAAGCTGGTTGCACAATGCAGAACTGGTGTCATGTTTGCGGTGGCAGTGGTCACTGGACCTATTTAGGGTGAGGATAGAAAAGCTAGTTTTAAGCGGACGTGAAATAGTAGACTAATAGACTTACTAATTAATAAAATCGACATTATACTTTGTGGTTCCGACATGCGAAGATTTTACGTCCGTTGATAATGGACTTCGCAATATTTTTAGAGTAATAGAGTACGCAAATGATGCTATTCTGATATCTGACACGTTTTTAAAACACTTTTATTAGCTTGACTTGTAACTAACTAATTTATAATCATAATCATAATTATTCACTGGGTAGGTATATGAATTACACGTTAAACAAAACATGCCTACTATACACCTGCTATATTATGTATCACATGTCTTCGCTCCGTCTCGCTTGAAAAGTCTCATGACATGTACAAATACACTGAGAAAAAAATTCTGCCTTTCCTTCTGAGTCTTACCTTCCAAGACCGATTCCTTCCTTATTTTACCTTAGTTTTCCTTTTAAATCACAAGTCCTTCCCTTTTGACTCAGAAGGAAAACGGCATTTCGGAAGGTCTTTTTTCTCCGTGTATGTGGGAAGCAGGGGTTAAAATATAAATATGTACTTTATCGCTTTATCTGTTTGGCAGCTACGATGCCACACACACACGTTAAACAGGCGTTAAACTTTAAACAACATCCTTCTGTTTGCGTCGGGGGTTATTAAATGTAACCAACTCATAACTTTCTGCGACTTGATTCAAACGGCTCTTGCTAAAAATTCATAATAATAATAATAAATATCAGGGACAATTGCACACAAATTGAACTAGCCCCAAATTAAGCTCGAAACTTGTGTTATGGGTATTAGACAACGATATACATACTTATATAGAGAAATAAATACTTATATAGATAGAAATATCCAAGACTCAGGTACAAAATATTGTGCTCATCACACATATATTTGCCCTTACCGGGATTCGAACCCGGGACCGCTAGCTTCGCAGGCAGGGACCAACTCGGCTACCGCGTCGTCAATTAATTTAGTAGGAAACAACATAACGTGATCACTTTAAAACGACAATTTTAAAACTTGCTACACCTGTTCCAATTGTCTTAACACAGCCAGAAACGCCCAGTAGATTTGGGTGCGATCACATATTGTATAATTTTTTCAAATTAGTTCATGATTGAATTTTATCAAGTTGACTACCATCTCAAACTTTTCTGTCTTCTAAAAAAGAAAATCAAAATCAATAGTATATACACTTTATTAGCTTGACTTGTAACTAACTAACTAACAATGTAATCAAATTTTAGATGTTAATTTTCACCTACTTCTAATTTATTCAATAGGATACATTGTGATCACTTTAAAATGTCAAACATAAAAATAGCTACGCCTGTTCCAACCTCCTTACGCCGGCAAAAGAACAGGCAAGAAACGCCCGGCAGGTAATTTTTTTGGCGCGATCCCATTGACATTTTTATTCTTATTACTAATTGTTTTTTTTTCTAAATAGACTTTTTTTTTTTTTTTTTTTTACTATTTACAGGGTAGCGTTTGACCACAAGTCACCTGATGTTAAGTGACGATGTGGTCGAAGATGGCGCCACGCTACACCTGGACTGGGAACTGGCTCTCAAGTGAGGCTGCCGGAACACACCGATAGGTGCTTGGCGACAGATTCTTAACAAGAGGGTGGTAGCTAGCCAAAGAGCCAAGCTAGCCAAGACTGTTTGTTTCATAATAAGTTTTTCTAATCACAATACATACCATCGTAGATGAACGTTTAGAATTCATTACGTCACAGTGGTCCAGTGAACGCAATGTGTTGCAACTTAATACTTTACCATTGTCTCAGTATTGGGTAGGTAAGCGTTGTACACACGCTTCTCTATATTTTAACTAAACATTCATTTCAACACCAAAAACGCAGTAGTAATTATTGCTTAACTATTTCGTTATAAGTATGTAGGTAGGTAACCTCATAATTTAGTAGATGAGTAACTTGATCACCAACTTAAAACAAACATTAACTTTAATAGATATCATGTAGCTACAAAGTTGTTATTTGTCCACAGTCGAAGGTGCCACGCTACACCTAGGTTTCTTCAACTGTTAGAAAGCTACATAATCCCTGAATGCTCCTGAATGTCATGAAATGAAATTGTTCATTTGTCCGTTTATTAGTCATAGGTTTCGTTTCATTGTGATAAAAGTCTTAAGGAAATCTCATCTCGGGTGAAAATGAAAATATAGGGCACAGAAAACAGTAATTTGTAATTTATCTTTTAATTCTTTTATGCGAATTGTAATTTTTAATTCTGATCTCTAAATTGACGTCTAAGTAATAAACGAATATGAATATCCCTTACTTATTATAAATGCGAAAGTAACTCTGTCTGTCTGTCTGTTACTCTTTCACGCCTAAACTACTGAACCGATTTAAATGAAACTTGTTACGGAGATAGTTTGAATCCTGAGGAAGGACATAGGATACTTTTTATCGCGATAAACTGTAGCCCACGCGGGTGAAACCACGGGGAACAGCTAGTGAATATATAAAAATGAGTATAATTAATAAGACATGTAAAAGATTAATATAAATGTTACTTCCCGGCTACGTTGGTTTCTTTTTATGTAATATTGTGGCAAACAAGCAGATGGTCCAACTGATGGGAAGCGGTCACCATCGCCTATTAACCTTTGCAACACCACGGGAGTTGCCGATGCGTTGAACCATAAGAACTCTTTTCACACTCACCCACCCATCCTAAAAAACTGTCATTTTTAGCACTGCGGAAAGACTTGTATTGGAATGTTGGAATTCTGATTCAGTAGGTTTGGTTTTATAATAAACCAGTCATGTAAAATACGCAGTCAATATTAAAGCTACTTACATATTTGGAGAAAATAAACATTGATTCCGTTACGTTTCGGAAATGCGAGTCACCTTTGTGAGACTGGTGTGTCTATAGGTAAAGGTAGGTGCTCGTTTACTTAGAAAAAGGAAAAGCGTAGATAAACAGTGTTTTGTTCACAGAAATGCGTGAACTTTTACAAGTTTTACTTTTGCATTTTTGGAAGAAATTTTCTAAATGATGTTTGTTTTCACGCGGACAACATGAACCGAGTAAAATGAACTCATTTCTTTTTCAATTGATGTTTGGATTTGGAGGAAACAGGTGTTGGGATTGTCCCTCTAAGAAATAGCTGCAATTCCCAAAATGTAGTCAAAATAATAAGTCAGCAATCAGTATCTTGACCTTAGATGAAGGATAGGTATAAACTAATCATGATGATTAAAGCCCGAAATTATTAATTGATCCTGATCCATTATCCGCGGTTTTGGATCGGTATGTCATATCATAATATATCATTTTAGTAGTAAGGCTTGACATAATTCATTATCATCATCATCAGCCCGTATCAGTCCACTGCTGGACATAGGCCTCTCCCAAGGTACGCCACTGAGCCCGGTCTTCAGCTCTTCTCATCCAACTACTGGCAGCCACTCGGCGCAAGTCGTCGCTCCACCTTGTCGCAGGGCGTCCTACACTACGTAACAACTACGACATAATTATTACTACTAAAATGGCATATTATGACATGACATATCGATCCAAAACTGCGGATAACGGATCAGGACCGATTATTAATTTCAGGCGCTAGAAAACAAAAACAAACACTGAAATCTGTCACCAAACACTAATTGGTTAATTCCAGCAGCCTCGCTTGAGCGCCTGTTCCCAGTCCAGGCGTAGAGTGACCATTTTTAACCACATTATCGTCATTTAAAATCAGATGAATAATGGTCAAACGCTGTACAGTGTACAGTCAACGACAAAAGTAGCTGATCACACTAGATTTTTCATTTTTGTGTTTGTTTTTTCCATACATTTTACTAAGTAGCGTTTTGACCACAACACAATACAACTGATTTTAAGTAGGTAATGATGTGGTTAATGGTTGGTGTTTAAGATGATAATGGTAATCGGAAAATGTGCTATTGTTCAGCAACTTTTGTCGTTGACTGTACCTAAGATGTGGGCAGTTTTTTTTTTTTACTTTTTACAGGGTAGTTTTTGACCACAAGTCACCTGATGTTAAGTGACGATGTGGTCGAAGATGGCGCCACGCTACACCTGGACTAGGAACTGGCTCTCAAGTGAGGCTGCCGGAACACACCGATAGGTGCTTGGCGACACATTCGCAAATACGTCAACCTTGAACAATTCAGTAAATTGCTGAGCTACTGGTTGTGGATATCATAAGGCTTACACTAATATTTTAGGTAATTAGCTGACAGTCTGTCGCCGTAGCGTAAGACATCATAATTGCAGCATTGCATATCTGTGCGTGACCAGAGAGTAATAGATTAAAATACTTACTCATAAGTCTTGTCACGTAATAGAATTTACAATGTTTAGGTGATTTTTATCTACTTACCTTCTTTACTGTGCTAAATGAATGATGAAAAACTTACAGCAAAAACAGCTTATTACAACAAAAAAGTGACGAAGAAATTGCCAGTAACTTCATTACTGTACAAAATACATATTTACATGATGTTTAAATTAATCATTATGATGCTAACACACAAAGGCAAAAAATACAATATATTTTTATTAACTCGTACTTAAATGTTGATAAAAATAAATTCAATGGGGGTAAATTACGTTTGACTCCTTTTTTGATTCTAGTCTGAATGATAGCCTGATGTCTGATGATATATTTGTACCTGAGTCTTGGATATTTCTATCTATATAAGTATGTATTTCTCTATACAAGTATGTATATCGTTGTCTAGTACCCATAACACAAGTTTCAAGCTTAATTTGGGGCTAGGTCAATTTGTGTGCAACTGTCCCCGATATTTATTTTATTTATTTATTTTTATAGCGCAGAATGGAATATTTTTGCACAAATATATAAAAAATCCTTCTTATCTCACAATCCCTACTCTCTACTAATATTATAAATGCGAAATTCACGCTGTCTGTCTGCTTTCATGCCTAAACAATTGAACCGATTTAAATGAAATTTTGGTACAGAGATAGTCTAGAACCTGAGAAAGGACATAGGTTCCTTTTTATAATGCCCACACAATCACATACATAGGCTCTGACCCCTAACTAGGTTTCCCTGTGTCTACGGTATCAGAAACTACGAGGATCGGGGATCCACAACACCCAGACACAGAACAAATATATGCGCTTTTTTTTCAATGCACAAATATTTGTCCAGTAGCGGGAATCGAACCCGCGACCTCACGCTTCACAGTCGGCTATCCGCCCATTGCGCCATATCGGTCATTGTCTCGATAAACTGTAGCCCACGCGGGCAAAACTGCAGGGAACAGCTAGTAGAGTATCATCATCATCATATATCAGCCTTCCACGTTCCCACTGCTGGGACTCTGGCCTTCTCTCAGAGAGAGAGTATGGGCTATAATCTACCACGCTGGCCTAGTGCGGGTTGGTAGATGTCACATGCCCTTGAAAATGTTGCAGTTCTTGGGCATGCCGGTTTCCTCACGATGTTTTCCTTCACCGTTTTGAGCGATGGCAAATCCGCACATAACTTATAAAGTCATAGGTACGAGGCCGAGAGGATTCGAACTCGGTGTCGGCATCTTGTAAGTCGTACGCCAAACCGTTCGGCCACCATCGCTCTTTAGTAGAGTATAATACTATTTAACTCTATACAAATGCCATTCCTCAGAGAAAACAGGTACAGGCGTCGAGCACCTCTAGATTTCAAATTAGTTCCAGACCCTACGAATCAGTTAACATTGTTAAACGTAACAACCTACTTAAAATTCAATGGCGATTGTCTTCGGAGGTACAAATCGGCTGGTGTAACACATTCTAGGCTAAATTGCATTTAGCATCAAACAAAGCCTTTATAGGAGCGCCTGGATGTCATTGAACCAAACACAATGGTCCGTGGGAAATGTGATAATTGTACACAGGCTGCTTGGTGAAGTTCACAAGTCTTGAAGCACAAGTGGTCTTTAATTTTGTATAGCTTTGTATAGCCATCATCATCATTATTTTGACGGAACCAGCTGTTCAGTTGAAAAACAGGTGGCCAAGCCAAACGTGGTGTAGGACGCCCTGCGACAAGGTGGAGCGACCACTTGGTTGGATGAGAACAGCCGAAGACCGAGCGCAGTACAAGTACTAGTATTCTAGTATTACAAGTGCCGCAAGACTTGTGAAACTTGAGAAAAAAGTCCCTAGTACCGTAAGATTTTCTGTGTTGAACCGAGAATCTCTCAGACTCGTAATGTGACGATAGCGTGTTTGGGAAAAAAATTCTATTGAATGTTATGGAAGATGGTATACCTATGTTATACGTTATGAAGAATACAATGGCTTGTTATAGCGTACTTTCAAATAAAATAAAAAGCATAATCGGTGAATTGTGAGCTCTCCCACTTAAAAGTCTACTTAAAAGAAGTAGATTTATGTAAATCAATAAGTAACTTTTATGAAGGGTTTGGTACATTTTAACCATTCTCAAAAGTTAATTTAATTATTAATGTGTTTGGCAATTTTTTTTTGCTAGTGCTTATAAGGTCTCCCGATGGTACCTAAGTGGAAACGAGGTCTGCGATGGAGCATGCTTGCATTGTTGTCGCGGTTATATGAGCGAAGCCGAAGATCGGGCTCGATGACGTACTTTGGAAGAGGCCTATGCCCAGCAGTGGACTGAAACGGGTTGATTATGATAATGATGATGAGAGCATAGTTTATTTACTTTATACATCTAGCTGTTCTTACTATTGGTTTTTTGTGTAATTCTATATAAATGTCACACAAGTGGCGAGTCATCATTTGTCATAAGTGATTAGGCATAACATAACCTATTTAGTTCCGTAATTATTATGTGGAATAAGGTACAATGTTAAACATAATTAGGTAAATTTGAAAGTAAGTAACATAGCTAGTATAGCTAATTAGTTTCCTTGTGTTCTTTATTTAGTTCTTACATGTTTATTTTAATATTGGTAAAAATTTTTTTTCAGTCAACCCTAAAATGAAAATGATAGGAGGAAGTGTTTAAAGAACCTCAACCATAAGTTAACATAATAAACAATAACTTTACAAGGTATATTTGTTATAAAATACACAATAGCATGCCACCTAAAATACCAGAAATGTTTGATTTCCTCATTGCCAAGTATAAATAACACGACAAGGTATTGTATATTTTCAGAATATATAATAGACCTACTAAAATCAGTACCTATGCTGAGATCCGCATTATTCGGCGGCGCGGCGATTGCTCACTAAAATATTTGGAAATATCAGCCTGACCTTGATGACTAACAGCTATATTATGCAAAGAAAGTCCGATGTAAACAGGCCTTTACCCTAACTGTAATTTACAGTTACACCTAGATCTAAACCCACCTTAAAATATCCTTTTAATTATACTAATCACAAATCACTGCACTAAAATATCACTGCACTTGTTTATAAACATTATTGCATTAAATATATCATTTACACACTTAAATATCTACGGTAAAAACACAACATACTTTGTTCTTAAGAAGTTACGAACTCAGTTTGAATCGAGCTGTCAAAAACTTGCACCACCGGTCCAAGGTATTAAAACTTGTATTTCTGTCCCTTTCAACACCTTCTACAATAAATACGTGAGAGAGGGACGAGATTCATTTACCAGCTCCGTGTCAAAGGCTTTGCAGATAGAGCCTTTTTGCACAGGTAAAAGTAACGGGGTATTTCTTGAGATGCGTGAGATGAGACAGCGCATCTGAGGTCATTATGGTTAGAGAGAGACGGGTGATGCACTAGGTCACGATTGTAAAGGGCGGAATTATTGTTACAATAAGGTTAATGTGAAAAGAAGGGACACAAAAATATGACACTCCCAAACTCTACTATGCGTGTGCGCTGGTAAAGTTTTACTTTGACTGAAATCAGACAAACTGGACGTAGAAAAGGGCACATGGCACTCCCTGCCTCTATTCATAGCTAGTACCTACGTAATATTTTATAATAAACTACATTCCGTGAGTTGGCCTTAGTTTTCCGCAAAGTTTTTTCGCTGAGATTTTTTATGAACCCCCGACGCAAAAAGCGGGTTGTTACAAGTTTGACGTGTCTGTCTGTCTATCTGTTTGTCTGTCTGCCTGTCTGTCTGTGGCACCGTAGCTCGCGAACGGATGAAGCGATTTCAATGTAGTTTTTTTTTTATATGAAAGGTGAGTTAGAGTGTTTTTAGCTATGTTTGATGAAAATCAGTCCAAAATGTCGGGGGTTTTTCCATTTCTAAATTTATAGTTATTTTTATTTTATTTTTACAGGTAGGTTTGACTTACAGGTCGCCTGATCTTATGTGACGATGTGGTCGAAAGTGGCGCTTTGCTACTCCTGGATGGGGAACTGGCTCCGAAACAAATACTCAGGACGCTGTACAACTGATAACAGATTTGGCACAGCGGGCGAACGCGAGCTGGCTGCTAAGCGCGAAGTCGCGGGTTTGGTTCCCGCTACAGGACAAATTTTATTGAGCATTGAATAAAGTGCTAGTATTTCCGAGTCTGGCTGTGTCTATCCACGTTTCTGATACGATACAGGGAATCTTAGTTAGGGGTCAGAGCTATGTAGGTATCTAATTTTGTGGGCGTTGTTGTTTGTTATTTTAAACTAGGCGCCAGCGCCGTGTAGGTACGTAAATAAAAGGTCAATACCAAATCGAGCCACCATAGCAATCGATTTAAAACACCTACTTACCTTGAACCTTGTATATTTCATTGCTAGTATCTTGCAAATTTATAAAAGCGCCATCTCTCGTCGCAGTATAACATTACTAGTGTTTATTAACTGGCTCTGGCTCATGATTAGGCTAGATAAAAAATAATTTGGTTGCGTTGCGTTGCGTGCGTTGTTAGTTCAGTACTATGATCACAGGTGGCGCTAGTAAAACTGCTGAAAGAGTATTAATTTATAATCAATAATAACAATAATAAATATCGGGGACAATTTCACACAAATTGACCTAGCCCCAAATTAAGCTAATTAATTTATTAATTGTGTAGGTAATGATAAAATAATGATTAGAGTAGAAAAAATATATAGTTTAAAAAACAACTTTTTGGTTGTGTGTACTTTTATTTACCCAGTAAAAGAAGCGCTCCACACTTTTTGAATTAACCATTATATCGTAACTAATACAAGTTAATTTATTTATTTTATATTTTTGAGTGCGTTTTTAAAGTGTTTTTTTTAGTTTTTTAAACTATATATTTTTATTTTTAACTTTTTAGTCTTTTGTTACCAAGTCCAATCTATCGGACTCATCAAAAGGAATCATATGAGCCCAAACTCGAGGGGTTTACTAGTAACCACTGCAGAGATCCCCTACCCACCTTCCGGTTGCATCATCAGACCCTCGTCACCAAGTCCAATCTATTGTACTCATCAAGACGATTCACATGAGCCCAAACACGAGGGGTTTACTAGTAGCCAGCGAAGAGATGCCCTACCCACCTTCCGGCTGCATCATCAGATCAGGTCGATGATACCAAATTATTGCATTGTCACCGAGATTACATACACATACAAAGTTTCAAGTCGATAGGACAATTAGAAGTAGGTGAAAATTGACTTCTAAGATTTGATTACATTGTTAGTTAGTTAGTTAGTTAGTTACAAGTCAAGCTAATAAAAGTGTTTTAATAAAAATTACTAGCAGTGGTCCAAAAAAAAAAAAATAATTGAATTTACCCTATCATAAAATTTTAATAAATATGTAGTTCAAATAATATTATTAAGTAATATGTATTTTTTTTTTACATTCTGAAACTAAATTATTTAAGCTTCCAAAAAGGATACAATGTGTAGGCTATTTACTACATTTTGCCTCTAACTTACAAACATGAAGATAGAATATTATTTTAGATCAAAATAAAAACACTTAACTAAACTTTAAAATGTAAAATAAAACTACCTATCAAACTAAACAAACTACTTAATCTAATAAACCACTACCAGTTGGCAACGTTCCCAAAATGCTGGCCGCATTGCCGCGTTGAACGGCAATGCTTATTCGTTGCGCAAAATAACGGCCAGCATTTTGGTCACGGGTAGCATCGACCAGTCGCTTTGATATATCATGAAGATAGATATTTATATAAAAATTACTAATTGTTACTAGGTAAATTTGTTTTAATAACTATCTAAAAACTGTCTTATAACAGCATTATGTCAGAAGTATCTTTAGGCCGAGTCGGAATTTCCACATAAATTTTAGGTAACGATTATGTGGCAAATGGCAATGCGCAATTTTAAAGGACATGCGTTTATACGGCTTGAAATAATTAAGCAAGTAACATTTTTTATTATAATTTTATTTACATAGTGCCCAGGATAAAGGTTTACATTGATTAAATGATTTAGTAATTGCATTCCAACATGACCGTGTACTTAGATCACTAAATGAGTGTTTCTTCAGTGACAACTGACAAGATGTTTTACCTAATTACTAAATCATTCAACACATGAAAATAAACCTTATAGTAATTAGAACACAAAAGTAATTAGACGGTGGGACACTGGAAGTTATCTTACAAAAACAGCACAGAATAAAAAATTTCAAGTCTCCTCTTTTTCTAATTTTGTTCTGTTTCTTCTTATTTCAACATACATTGGCACGTATGTCCGAAACCCAGTCACTGCCATTTCGATTCTTCTTTTCCTATTCCTTTCAGGATTGAAAGATGTTATTCTCGAACCAAAGCTCCTATAGTGACCGTTCGTCTGCGGCACATACGTCATTTTGGTGGTCGTTTCTTCTGTGGTTGTGTCTGTCACCTTTTCAGTCGTCGTTGTCGTAGTTACATCGTTTTTCAATCTAATAATAAGAGTTTCACGTTCACCTTCTATACTCTCTACAGAAGTCCTTCTGTTTACTTCTGTAGAAGAAGCTTGAGTAGTCGTTTCCATCAAATTGAGGTATTGCGTTGGCACCCTCGCATCTTCTGCTCCAAATTTAATTAACTCAAGAGGTTCAGTAGACCAAGTATTCATTTCTGTGCTGGCAGTGTCTGTATCAAAGAAAGGTATCATTGTTGTGACTTGAGGTAGCGTAGGAGGAGGTATGGTTACTTCATAAACAGGAATCACACCAGAACTTCCATCATGAAACTCTTCAACTTGTTCCGAAGATAATTCAAATGGAGTTTCAGCTATAGGAGTAAATGTGCTACCATGTGTGGTAGTAGTAGTCGATTCTGTTGTAATATCAGTTTTCATTCTACTAACAGTTTTGTCTTGTGGTGAATAAATATTGACATCAACTATCATTTTGGGAGTTGCATCAAAGTCTGGCCTTTCAGTAGACTTTTCATCATTCCTTATTTTAAGCTTTTCTTCAAACTGATTCTTTTTTTCTATCAAATATTTGGGTTTTTTATAACGATAGTAGTTGCGTCTTACAGGTAAAGTGGGTTTTCGTCGAAATTGAAATCGTACCGGTTTGGAGGTTGTGAAGTAAATTTTCTCTAAAGCTGGCTGAGTTTTATCATCTTGCCTTTTAAAACCGGTACTTGGGTTTGGTTTCAATGGAAATAGATTTAGCATGACACTGAATGATTTTGGTTTATTCGTTAAGGATTCGATACTTCTTTCTGTTGAACTATGCGATAAATCCACTTGGCTACCAGTGTCGCCGGCGTTTTCATTGCATTTACTACCAACGCAATATTGTTTGTAATTTGGTATTCTCTTGAATGTAGGAATACCAGGAACCTTTTCATTCGCAATATGAGAAGTCAGTGTTGGCGCAAACCGCCATAGACCATCCGCCAGCAAATTGACATCTCCTGGGCTATTTGGCTTAAAATTAAACAAGGGATCTGATTGATGGTTTGAACGAAATGATTCCACCTTTTCAGAGCTTTGCTGTTGCATATCTGAACTTTGAGATCGATTACCACCATTGTGTGGTTTGTCCACCATTGGTTCTACATAAACTCCTGAGAAAGCTATAGAAGTATGAGAACTCGCAGGTTTCGTATACATATCTCCCATTTTTGCATTGATTGTCTTCTCGAGATACTTTATGACTTGTCTAATATTTTGTAACCGCTGAGCATTTCGATAGGTGTCTACCCAACTTCTTGAGCCATAAGTCTTACTAAACGGAACTGGAGTTGGACTCCTATACTCAAATATAAAAGGTCGTGGACTAGTTTTTCTTATTTTGCTGTGTCTGTATGTGTCAACTGTTAACATTGGTTTGTTTGTTATCGATTTGTTATTACGCTTTCTGCTAATTGGTCTGTTCATTTCAAGTAAAGGATCGACGTAGTTACTTTCTTGCAACGCATTGACAAGTAAAGGCATTCGTTCGAAATAATCTTGATCGAATCCGAAATAACTTCGGTCGAGTCTGTCTGCAATTGGTATATCGTTGGTAATAAATTTCATATCATTGGTTCCGTTCCTCTTTCTTTGTATTAAATTCCATTCTACTGCAATCGCATACTCGTAGATTAGTAGAATTACCTGAAAAAAAGTAAGAATAATTATCATCATTGGTTAATTATGCACCTACACTTTGCTGACTCGAACAATCTACCAGAGAGAATGATAGAAAAAGCATGGGGCCGTAGTCTACATACAATGAGAAGACAAAACAAGACGTGAATTTAGTAACTTTATTAAATAACTAAATTAAACTCTTAGAACAAATACATAGTTGCTATTACAAATTTTATGTCATATATTACTTGGAATATTAATGAATTTTAAGATAATAATTACGAAGCAATAGGCAGCTAAAGTAGATAATAAAAATGAAATTTACTACATTTTATGATTGTCAATTAAAATATTAAATCATAAAAGTTGTTATTAATGTTATATTCTTCTTCATGTTGATCTTCATGTTTCAAATTATTTCTGATATGAAATTCCAGGTATGTTGGCTTAGGCATAGGTAACAATGACTTAATCTCCGGTGTATTATCTTCTGCTACATCTTCCCAAGTAATGTCATAGTCATATTTCTTCGTGAAATTATTAATTATATCTGGTGTTATAAATGTACTTTCAGGTTGCTTTGTTATTTCTAAAATATCTCCATTAAGAAAATCTACGTCATCCTCGGGTACTTCTGAGCTTCCTTTTTCCTTGTCAACTTCAGGCTTTAGTGACGTGGTCCTGAGAATTAAATTAGGTTTGTCTAAATGTTCGTGTGATTCTTGTAATATTGACACATTCTCATTAATAACTTCAGGTTGAATAGTAGTTATATTTTTCCTCATGAGTACATTGACATCATTCTCTACCAGACGATAAACATTCTTGTTACTGTCATTTAATCTACGATAATATGACTTTCTAGGCGTAAAAATTGTAGGAACAGTGATAGGCCTAATTGATATTGAATACTTAGTTTCTTTGGGTTTCTTAGTCACTAGAACTTTATCGCCCGAAAAAGACTTAACATCATTTTTGATTACACGATAAATGGTCTCATTTTCTTTTGAGTAACTGAAATAAGATGGTTTTGGTGTTGCTATATTATCTCTTATGTTTTCACTTGGAATGTCAGTAGTTTTTATTGAACTTATCATGTGTATATTTCCATTTATCATTTTACTTAAATTAGCTGGTTGGGAACTGGGAAGATCTTTTAATATTTTTTCATATTCAGGCATCATGTTCATATAAGTTGGTGGTATTGAGATATTTATAGTTTTATTTAAGTCATTATGAGTAATAATGGTATAATTTTGTTTTTTATCAACCACGTTCATATCTGCATAAGTTTTCTTTCTTGATGAATATGTTGATTTATTTAGTTTTTTATATACAACTGGAGCTTTGGTTTTGTTATTTGTTCCTTTTATTTTAAAATTGATGCCATTTAAATAATTTATTTTAGTTCTGATTAAATCTATTTCACTATTAATGACGGTGTTGGTTTTAACATTATATGAAAGACTTGGCTCAGTCACAAAGTAGTCATCATACGCAACTTCATCAAATACTGGTTTGTTATCTTTTTTTGTAGCCTTTAATGATGAATTTCTCAATAACTGATTCTGATCGATTATTTTTTTATATGTATTGATAAAATTTATCGGCTTTATTGTGATTTTGGTATTTTTATCAGAATTATTTCCAACGATTAAGTTGTTATCAATTATTGTAGACTCATCAAACTTTTCTTTAGACGGGCTGAGAATATTTTTTCGAAAATTAATTTTTGCCTCTGTAACTATGTCATTTTCGTATGTGAAAGTTCTAACATTCTTAGAACTAAAAACACCATCACTTGTTACGGCATCAGTTACTGTTGTCGTAGGTAACAAATGTTTCACTGGCATATTGCGTGAATACGTATCAAATACGTTGTTGTTTTCAGTTTTTAAATCTTTTAAAGTTTTTATTGGTTCTTTTTGTACACAGTCAAACAAATGTGGTCCTTTGCGACTTATTTCAGGCAACATTTTTTGAATGATTGAAAGGATTCTGTAAAGGAGCTCTCCCAGTTTTCTTGGACATTTGCAATCTGGGTCAACATTTTTAACAACATTTTTAGTAGGAGTTATTGCTACTGTTTTAAGACGTGTCTTGGGTTTTCCGGTGGTTCGCTTAACGTATTTATTAACAGGAGGTATGGTGGTATTCACTGCTTCTTTTATCATTGGTCTAGTTGATCGTATATACACTTTCTCACTTATCATCTTGTCAACATAATTGAACACCCTTTGGTGATCTCTTATTTTACGGATTTTGGTATAATATTCAATGTTTTGCGTCGGATGTTTGTAGTAGACAATTGGAGAAGTTTTATATTCAATTGCATATAGTTTTGTTGTTGGCACTTTGAACCAATGTCTAGGAAATGGACTCGATTCGATGCTGTCATCACTGGTTTCTTTTTTGTCATAAGAAGGGCTTGAGCTCGAGTGATCTTCGATGAGGTTTTCAAAGAAGACGTTCTTCTTAATTGCGTTAATGAGTAGAGGTAGTAGTTTCAGAGTAGTTCTGTCAATGTTGGCTTTGGTCAGTTTTGATTCAAACGAAGAGTCTTGTGTTGTGTCGTTCATTAAGCTGAGCCAGTTAGCCTTCACTGATTTATCCAGATTTGTTCCAGAGTTCAGGCTGAATTCGTAGATGAAGAACACTACCTGAAAAGAAAAAAAAAATGGTTACATAAGATCTTCTTTTTCATTAAAAATTAATGTAACTTTTTGGATTTGGATATAGTTGTGTATTACTTACCAAATAAGTACTGGTTGTACATAAAGTTAATTGATACAAAAAAATAAAACTACACACACACACACACTCAAAAGTTAAATACAAATAAAAACAGCAAAATATGTTTCACACTGTAACACAAGATGGGTTAGATGTTGTATTTTTTTTGATGTTATATTTGACCTCATTGTTAAGTGACAAAAGGAAGGTGGCGCTAGGATATTTCTAGATTACTATAAATATTAGTCAAAAGGTTCAGTATAAATTGGCATAATACCATGACACACTTGAAAATTAGGTTATTTATTCAATGTAGTTTTAATCGTGAATATTACGATTGTAAGCGTAAGTAAATAACAAAAACACCAACATGTTAACCTTTTTATGACACGAGGATGAATTTAATAAAATAAGAAACTACATAGTTTTTACAAGGTACATAAACTTAATTTACTCTGCTGTCATACATTAAGCATTGACGTTTATGACTAATAACAACATAATGGCAAGATTTATGACCGTATTAAGAAATCACAACCATCTTTATTGAGCTGATTACTTCTGTAATCTGAGCTCTATAAATTTTAGTATTGTTTGGTTGTTTTGGTGTGTCCAATACACACTGGCCGTCCCAGGTATCGCTAGAAAGACGAAATCACGAAGGATTTGCGTGAGTTCCAGAATATGTAGAACTGGCAGGAGGTGGCGCAGGACAGATCCAAGTGGCGTCTATTAATATCGGAGGCCAAGAGTCACTTTGGGGTTGCGCTATCTCAGTTATTTAGTTTTTTAGTGAATATCTTCACCCTGTAGCTATACTTGATTTTTCTTCGATTCCTGTGGCTATTGTAAAGCGTTATCTATCTATCTATCGTAAAAAAATCCGGGATAAAAATGTAGTTTTGAAATTATTGTATCTGTGTGTCTCCCAAACGGATGAACCGATTTTGATTTAGTTTTTTATTTGGACGGTGACTTGTTTGAGACTGTTTTTTGTTCATGTTTTATTCTGGCAATAATTTAAGTGAATGCAGGTCATGATGGGTGAAAAGCCTTATTTTTTTTAAAATATAGAAAACAAGCTGTGCGCCGTGTTTACACCTGCGTTTTCCAGCTGTCCCTCCCACAGGAACTTTTTTTATATGAAAATAAAATAAATAAATAAATATCGGGGGACCATTGCACACAAATTGACCTAGCCCCAAATTTAGCTCGAAACTTGTGTTATGGGTACTAGACAACGATAAACATACTTAGATTCGAACCCAGGACCGCTAGCTTCGAAGGCAGAGTCACTACCAACTCGGCTACCGCGTCGTCGAAAATATAGCCTATGTGTTAATTCTGGCTATAAGCTATCTTTACTCCAAATTTCACTCAAATCGGTTGAACCGTTTTAGCGTGAAGAACTTACAAACACACAGACTCGCTCACTCAGTGTAATAGTGTAATGGGATGTGATAGATTCTTAAAGAAATTAGGCAAGATTCCAAGTAGCAAAACTGATACACCATTAGAATTAGGTTTTATAACATGGATAATTACCATGTATTTGTTTAAAACCCAAGTCTAATGTTATTGACCATGGTAGTTAACAGAACATGATTCAACATTAGCTCTATTTTATATACAAACAGTTAGGTTTTGCTTTCTGCTTTCTTGTTTTATCTATGACGTGAGAGGTAGCAACCGTGACGTCGCATGCAGCACTCTTATATTTGTAAGGAGGTATGTGGGACATTTAGCAGATCTTTTTCTTACATTGTAGCATCATCATGAGCCGGAAGAAGTCTATTGTTGAACATAGTCCTCCCCTTTTGCACGCAACCATGAACAGCTATTAGCCATTTGCAACTATCAACTCCCGCGACTCGACTCGACTTGTGGTCAAATGCTACCAAGGAACTAAAAAAGTAACTGAAGGCCTGTATTCATTGCAATACCTACAAGTCCATTTTATTGTTGACTTGCACATAATAATGTCTTTGCTAAATCCAAACATCAATTTCATTGTTTCCAATGACATGTTTATGTTTACAAACTGCACGTTACTGCATTGTTAAAGTTTTTGTGACGATTATTTAGTAAACATAGATTGAGTTATCGCTTTATGTATAGATAAAAACGTATATGTCAGGCACTTCCTGCTTGTTGGAATTAGGTTTTTATAACAGAAAGTAGGCAATAAAATAGCCGTCTGTCGCATTTAATGAACATGAGGATAGCTTTTATATGTTTACTAGCAGTTTCCCGTGGTTTCACTCGCGTAGATTAACAGCTCAGTTTATCGTCCATACTCAGTGGTTTACACGTGAAACGATAACAAACCAAACCTAGTTACATTTGCATTTGTAATAATATTATAGTATGGTTACGCATTAAGCACCTGTCGCGTTTAGTATTCCAGAAATTGGTGCCATACTACAGGATTACTGTTTTACTGCAAAAGACATGGAGACACCTTAGACATGTGTTGAACTGATGGTCCAAAAAATGTCTACTGCAAATCAGCGTCATACACTCGACAAGGGTGCCACGCTAAATAAAACGATGTTTATTTTAGACCTGGGTAAAAAAACCTTTAAAAATAATAATAAGTGAAAAAAAATATGTAAGAATGGTAGTATATTGGGTTAACATTTAAGTTTTAGACACAGTCTAGCTAAATCGTTGTTGAAAAATATCGATTATGGCTTAATATTATTTGTCTAGATTTTTTTTCTGCCTTCATTTTTGACATTGTAAGAGTCGACGGAAACAGATGGATGCAAATGGTTGATAGCCGTTCATGGCTACATTCAATGGGGTAGGTCTATGTTCAGTGTATGGATGGATGGATGTATGTTTGTTACTCTTTCGCGCAAAAACTACTGAACGGATCGGTATGAAATTTGGAATGGAGATAGCTTATACCCTGAATTGACACATAAGCTACTTTTTATCCTGGAAAAAAGTTCCTGCGGGATAACGGGAAGACGCGGATGAAACCGCAGGGCGCAACTGGTTGTTAATAGATTTAATCTACGTTTTAGATCTATGCTAGCGACTAAACGTTTCACAAAAAAGTCAGCAACATAAAACGTACCAATTAACACACGAAAAACTAAAACTCAAAACATATCACAATAAAGTAAGACACATCAAAACGTATAAATACCGATTAACACACGAAACACTAAAGTTGTCAACGCATAATACTCACTATAACAATGGTAACAGTGATAGCTGTGGACGCAGCGGCGCATGCGCATCCTTGCCTGATCTGCCGTTTTCTCGACAACCTGAGGAACTCTTCCGTCCTCGCATCGATGGTTCTGTACAAGCCGAACTGGCGGATCCTCGAGCCGGACGATATGGAACTATCACTTGACATTTTGCGGTCACATCACTAGTACATCACTTTTGATTTATCCCCTCACTTTCGCTGAGATTTTTGGGCCTTCTTTAAAGTTTCTGCAGTATTTATGCAGAAATCTTCTCTTCTGCCATTTTGATCTTCGTGTATTTTTTGCGCCGAAGTTTCAGGGAATTTCGCTTTAGGTGCGTACTTCCAAGTGTTTACCCAATTTTCTTCAAAAACTTTGTTGAAATTTCTTTTATCAGAGTTTTTCTCTAAGTGTAATGCAGATGCGATATAATTCGGTTGTTTGTTTGTCCGTTGCGGGCGCCCGCGCAGGGAAATGTGGCAGATTCTTCGCGTGCGAGCGACAATGTGTTTTCCTTCGAGGTAGTTGTTGTTTGTTGTAGTGGTGTGATGTTCAAGCTCTTTTTCGATATCGATTATCGATAACGTTAAATATTAAATGCTCAAGTTTATGATGTTCATAACGTCAATTCAATTGAAACTTACAAACAACAAACTGTAGGTTCGGATGATTTGAAGTCGATGTTTCTGAGCATCGGAAAATGCCCTATCTCTAAGCTATGGCGCTAAAGTGTTGCAGTCAAACATATGTGTTCTTCCACTGTCTACTCGTTTGACCGCACGAGCCTTGCCCAATCTTTCAAGGTGGCCAAGCCAGCGAAGTGGTGTCTTTTATTATCGGAGGCCAAGACTCACTTTGGGTCGTTGCGCCATCTCAGGTAGTTATTAGTTAGTTAGTTTCGTTGTAGTGAATAAATGTTAGAATCGATATCAGTATCGACATCAGTACATCACTAGCCTCCATACAGCGCAAGCGCAGGGCACTGGAGCGTACTGAACGGACATCGCCCCTACCACTAAATATTCCAAGACGAGTGAAACTTCTCCTTAATGTGCTATCACGATGTTAAGCCAAATGTGATGTTATATTGCAAATTGTGATGTTATATGCTATAAACCGACGTAATAGATGTAATGTTCGGTCATTCAACGAGGGTACGTGAACAAATTTTGCTGTAATTATAGTGTCAGGCGCTTTAGTGGATATTTGGAGTTTGAACAAGATTTCCAAATTTAGCCATACTATGTGATGAAACCTGAAGGAGTTGAGAAGCAAATTCTTAAATCTTTTGGACCGTGCTTTATAAGAAACAAATCTATGGTAAGTTAAAGTAACAAAATAACAATAATTATGGTAACGTAAAGTATTTTTTTAATAATTTTAACATAATGACTATAAGTTTTGCCCCGTGATTTCACCCAAATGTATCCCATATCCTTCCTCAGAGTTAAAAATATCTCCCTACTAAGTTTCATGAAGATCAGTTCAGGGATTGAGGCGTGAATAGGTAACAAACAAACATGTTATTTTATGATACAAATTATGTGCCTATGGATTCTTATTAATTTAGATATAAACTTCTCAATCAAATGAACGTTACTTGTACAACAATATGAGTGAATCAATATCAAATCTTGATTGTATAAAGAAATCAGTCTTTGATCTATAATTATTAACTTTCTAACATAATTTCTAACAATTCGATACATAATTTTGATATCATAGATATTTGATGAGTAATCGATTTTAATTAGCTACTGTGTTTACCAAGAGACTTGTTTACATGTACATAGAAATAACTAGACCATTTTTTTTTTCGAATTGGACTCCTCTCGGCTTTGTCTTCATTAATAAAAATATATAGTTTAAAAAACTAAAAAAAACACTTTAAAAACGCACTCAAAAATATAAAATAATTAAATTGACTTGTATTAGTTACGATATAATGGTTAATTCAAAAAATGTGGAGCACTTTTTGGTTGTGTGTACTTTTATTTACCCAGTAAAAGAAGCGCTCCACACTTTTTGAATTAACCATTATATCGTAACTATTACAAGTCAATTTAATTATTTTATATTTTTGAGTGCGTTTTTAAAGTGTTTTTTTTAGTTTTTTAAACTATATATTTTTATTTTTTTACTTTTTAGTCTTTTGTTACCAAGTCCAATCTATTGGACTCATCAAAAGGAATCATATGAGCCCAAACTCGAGGGGTTTACTAGTAGCCACTGCAGAGATCCCCTACCCACCTTCTGGCTGCATCATCAGACCCTCGTCACCAAGTTCAATCTATTGGACTCATCAAGACGAATCATATGAGCCCAAACACGAGGGGTTTACTAGTAGCCACTGCAGAGATCCTCTACCCACCTTCCGGTTGCATCATCAGACCCTCGTCACCAAGTTCAATCTATTGGACTCATCAAGACGATTCATATGAGCCCAAACACGAGGGGTTTACTAGTAGCCACTGCAGAGATCCCCTACCCACCTTCTGGTTGCATCATCAGACCCTTGTCACCAACTCCAATCTATTGTACTTATCAAGACGATTCTTATGAGCCCAAACACGAGGGGTTTACTAGTAGCCAGCGCAGAGATGCCCTACCCACCTTCCGGCTGCATCATCAGATCAGGTCGATGATACCAAATTATTGCATTGTCACCAAGATTACATACACATACAAAGTTTCAAGTCGATACGACAATTAGAAGTAGGTGAAAATTGACTTCTAAGATTTGATTACATTGTTAGTCAGTTAGTTAGTTAGTTAGTTAGTTAGTTAGTTACAAGTCAAGCTAATAAAAGTGTTTTAAAAATACCCTTATTCCATGTTCAACACTTCTTGAGGATGGAATCTTTGTACAGTCAGCGAAAGAAAAAAAATAGTTGAACGCTTCCAATTTTCATAAGCATCTTGAGCACTAAATATCGCTTTGGGAAATTGGATTTGATCAGCAACTTCCGTTGCTGACTGATTCTGCGCTGCAAAAAAAATCAAGGCTCAAAAAGCACTTTATTTTCTGACTTTTTTAAATGTTATAGCAAATCAAAATCATATTTGATAAGCTAAATCTGTCCAGACTATGCTCTCTTTCAATAACATAGATAGAAAAAAAAAAAATCAAAAAATCAAAAATATGTTTATTCAATAGGATACATTGTGATCACTTTAAAACGTCAACTTAAAACTAGCTACGCCTGTTCCAACCTCCAACCTAGAAGATAAGATATCTATAGAAAGAAAGCCAGTCATCAAATCTATCAAACGTAATGCTTTTATAATTGCCAAAAACTCTTTCTTGTTGAATGAAAGGTCAACGGAAACCGCCAAACTTTCCTAGTTTATAACAATTTAGGTTAATTATTCTTAGACACGAGACTAAAATTAGCGTCCACTGTGGAAGATTTCTATAGAGACTAGTTGATCCCCGCGGTTTCACCGCGGTTTTTATGTTTGCAAAGTCTCAGCCCGATCGGTTTAAAATTGACAAACTTTCATCCCCTATTTTATCCCTTTGGGGGTAGAATTAAACAAAATCCTTTCTTAGCGGATGCCTACGTCATAACATCTACCTGCATGCCAAATTTCAGCCCGATCCGTCCAGTGGTTTGGGCTGTACGTTGATAGATCACTATGTCAGTCAGTCACTTAGACCCTATGTTTGAATCGAACTCTTCATAAGAGCATACCAAGAGCCTCGTGGGTCAGAGGGCTGGCGCTTACCTCGCACAATAAATCAGGCTAGCCATCCAAAAAAAACCGATAACCGTTGGGGAAGAAAGGTTCTCGAGTGGCGACCACGAACCGGAAGACGCATTGAGATAGGCCCCCCACTTGGTGGACTGACGACACTGTAAGAGTCGCGGAGAGCCGATGGATGCGAATGGCTAATAGCCGTTCATGGTGGCGTTCAAAGGGGGAGGCCTATGTTCAGCAGTGGACGATCCGGCTGATGATGATGATGATGATTCAAAAAAATGGTTATGTCATCAGCCACTTGGGCATGCTACATGCAGGGAGCAATTTTATAAATATATACAGTAAATTTTGATAATATTTTAATTATGCACCTCTTACAGGGTATCGTTTGACTACAAGCCACCCTGTAAATAGTAAAAAAAAAAAAAACAACTGAAGTTTGGCTGACCGAGGTCCACACCTAGAGAAACAAAAATTTACGCTTTTTAAAACACTTTTATTAGCTTGACTTGTAACTAACTAACTAATTTTACAATGGATAAATTATTTGCACGATAACGAGAGTTAAACCTTCGACATTACGTTTTGCAGTCATGTTTTGGCCCATTGCTCATCACAGCATGACAATGTTACTAAGCGCTAAATTATTGCTTTCTTCTACTCTTATTATTCAAGTAAATACCATTGAGGCGTGGCAAATGCATAATAATACGTCGATTTACTGTTGACAATGATGTATTGCATCAATGAAGAATAACTCTTGACGAAGAAACTCTTCCTTGAGCGAAAGTAGAGATTGAATATTTATTAAAAGCGTCAGCGCATGCTAGGCGACACTAAATTTTAATTTTATGACGGAACTAGCTGTTCCCCGCAGTTTCACCCGCGTGGGTTACAGTTTATCGCGAAATCCTTTCTTAGCGGATGCCTACGTCATAACATCTACCTGCATGCAAAATTTCAGCCCGATCCGTCTAGTGGTTTAGGCTGTGCGTTGATAGATCACTATGTCAGTCAGTTATCAGTCAGTCACCTTTGAGTTATATATATATATATATATATAAAAAAATGAAGAATATAAATATATATATTTTTATATACTTTTATATAGAAGAATTATTACAATTAATAAGAATTATTACAATTATCGTTTGACCACAAGTCACTTGATGTTAAGAAACGATGACGGCTTATCGAGTATCATAAGTAGGACTTGCAGGGCTGTGTTATACTTAACTTCTAAAATACCAAAGCAAGATCTCAATACAAGCGTAACGCTACCTTCGACCGCATCTTAACATCACGAGACTTATCGCCAAACACTTGCCGTATTAATGTAAATAAAACATAAACGAAAATAAGATTAATTAAAAATATCAGTATCAAAAGAAAAATCATACTAAAGCCAAATTTATTTTTAAATTATTTATTTATATAAAACTTTTACAATCTTACAACATAGAATTAGTTTAAGGCAGTGATGTCCACTTCTCGCATTTTTGAGTATTTGCGTTACAAATTAATTAAAAATAAATGATATCACTAGTTTGGGTAACCATACAACGGTAGAATACTCTTATTTATACAACATATACATGTAAAAGTCATCAAACTTATAAACAAACAAAATGCTTGCTATCATAACTCCCACACAGTTTGGTATCACAATTTTATGGCATCTTAGTGTGTACTGGATTCGATTGCACCATAAATAGTACTTTAGATATGTGTATACTATCATCATTAAAAACTCGCTAGAAAAATATACAGAAGATGTGCAGAATACAAACTCCTTGCTAAAAATAAAATCAAGTAAAGACTCCTTGGATCTTACCCCAAAACTTTTCAAATATCGATATCTGATACTATCTCTATTATGAGAAACATCTGTACAAGTAACTATAGAGATGTGAAAGCTTGGCGCAATCGGTCGTCAAACCAACTTAAAATACGAATGGAACTAGAGGTCGGTCGTAGAAGTACCCCTCTTCTTTCACGAACGGTGGTCGAGTCGCCGCGGACGTCAACGGGGGGAGGTACTCGGGAGTCTTGGTCGTGAAGACGGGCCGCCTGGTTGTTTGAGGGACGTAGGTGGGGGAGTATGGTCGCGGGGTTGTTTGGGGAGGAATGTAGACAGGGGGTGAGTATGGCCGAGGAGTTGTCTGGGGAGGAATATAGACGGGGGGTGAGTATGGCCGTGGAGTTGTCTGGGGAGGAATATAGACAGGAGGTGAGTATGGCCGTGGAGTTGTTTGGGGAGGAATGTAGATAGGGGGTGAGTATGGGCGTGGGGTTGTCTGGGGAGGAATGTAGACAGGAGGTGAGTATGGCCGTGGGGTTGTTTGAGGAGGAATGTAGATAGGAGGTGAGTATGGCCGTGGGGTTGTTTGAGGAGGAATGTAGACAGGAGGTGAGTATGGCCGTGGGGTTGTTTGGGGAGGAATGTAGATAGGGGGTGAGTGTGGCCGCGGGGTTGTTTGAGGAGGAATGTAGATAGGAGGAGAGTATGGCCGCGGGGTTGTTTGGGGAGGAATGTAAATAGGGGGTGAGTATGGCCGTGGGGTTGTTTGGGGAGGAATGTATATAGGTGGTGAGTAAGGTCGTGGAGTGGTTTGTGGAGGGTTGTATGGTGGTCGTGTTGGGAAAGGAACGGGAGATGACGGGGACGGTGTTGGTTGCGGGTAGTAGCTTGGTCTAGTAGGTGGTGCTGTAGGTAGCGTGAATGGAATTTTAGGTGTGGGATAAGTATACCCGGTAGTTCTAGTGACATCTAGGATGGTAGAATAAGTGGGTGGTCTAGTTGTTGGCGGAGGAGTGGGTGGCCTTGTTGGTGGAGGTGGTGGCCGGGTTGGTGGTGGCGTTGGTGGAGGAGGTGGTAGGTAGGTGGGAGGCTTGGTTGTAGGTGGTAGGTACGTTGGCGGTGGGGTCCGATAAGTTGGGGGCCTAGTCGGTGGTGGTGTAGGAGGAGGTCGTGGCCTGGGCGTTGTGGGAGGTGGCGGGGGAGGCCTAGTAGGGAAGGTGAATGGGATTTTAGGTGTGGGGTAAGTGTAGCCAGTAGTTCTCGTTACGTCTAGGATAGTGGAGTAGGTTGGTGGTGGGGGTGGAGGAGGAGGTGGTCTGGTTGGTGGTGGTGGAGGTGGTGGTGGTCGTCTCGTAGTTGGTGGTGGTGGTGGTGGTGGAGGAGGTGGTGGTGGTCGCCTCGTAGTTGGTGGTGGTGGCGGAGGTGGCCGTCTTGTAGTAGGAGGTAAATAAGTCGTTGGAGGGAAGGGTCGTCTTGTGGTGGGTGGGAAAGTAAAAGGTATCTTTGGCGTGGGGTAGGTGTAACCAGTAGTTCTGGTAACATCTAAGATGGTGGAATAGGTTGGAGGCCTAGTGGTTCGTGGAGGAGGAGGTGGAGGTGGTCTTCTAGTGGTCGGTGGGGGAGGAGGCCTTGTTGGTGGTGGGGGAGGAGGCCTAGTTGGTGGTGGTGGAGGTGGTGGTCTCCTTGTTGTAGGTGGAAGGTAAGTGGTTGGAGGCCTAGTAGGGAATGTAAAAGGAATTATCGGCGTAGGATAAGTATAGCCTGTTGTTCTGGCCACATCAAGAATTGTGGAGTACGTTGGTGGCGGCGGTGGTGGAGGAGGTGGTCTTGTAGGGGGTGGAGGAGGTGGTGGTGGTGGCCGCCTTGTTGTAGGCGGTGGGGGTGGCCTTGTAGGCGGTGGAGGTGGTGGTGGCGGTGGCCGTCTTGTGGTAGGTGGTAGATATGTAGTAGGAGGTCTAGGTCTAGGCGTCGTAGGAGGCGGTGGTGGAGGCCTAGTTGGGAAAGTGAACGGTATTAATGGTGTAGGGTAGGTGTAGCCAGTGGTTCTTGTTACATCTAGGATGGTAGAGTAGGTTGGTGGAGGTGGTGGTGGTCTAGTGGTTGGTGGTGGTGGAGGAGGTGGTGGCCTTGTGGTCGGCGGGGGTGGTGGTGGCGGTGGCCTCCTGAAAATTTAAACATATTATAGTTAATTCTAGTTGAAAATGTGGAACTCACAGAAGATATGGCAGTTTCTATAGCATAAGAAAAGATAGAGGTGGTGATTATCTAGCCTAAACGTTTCAGCGTAACTTCAAGGAATGTCTTACTAGGATTTTTAATGATACTGGCGATGGTTATACTTATAATTAAATACTTAAAAGACTTACATATTGTCAGTCTATCGAGCAGACTTAGCTCTGCAGCATATGCTGTAAAGAAGATCCGTCACCTTACTGACGTTGATACAGCCAGACTAGTCTATTTCAGCTATTTTCACAGCATTATGTCCTATGGAATATTGCTGTGGGGAAACGCTGCTGATATTAACACCATATTTGTATTGCAGAAGAGAGCTGTTCGTGCGATTTATAACATGGGCCCCAGAGAATCTTTAAGAATTAAGTTTAAAGAAACCAAAATAATGACAGTTATTTGTCAATATATTTATGAAAATGTAATGTACATACGGAAAAATTTAAATAGCTTCAAAAAGAGAAGTGATTATCACAATTTTAATACTAGAAACAAAGATAAAATTGCTGTACCCACCACTAGGCTCCATAAAGTTAGCAACTCGTTCAAAGGTCAATGTGTACGCTTTTTCAACAAAATCCCAAGTGAAATTCAAGACTTGTCTATAACAAAATTTCAAATTCGTATAAAGAGAAATCTCATTAGTAAAGCTTATTATAAAATATCGGACTATCTAGATGACAAACAAGCTTGGGATTGTAGTTAATCTATCTATCTTTCTTTCTATCTATCTATTCTCCCTATTTCCCCTATTCTAACCATTTTCGGTAAACAGCCAAAACAGTCATGCTCACGAAAGTGACTTTGCTTGCAGCGGCGTCATGTGTCGGGTCGCCCTCTTCCCTCTCATATGGTCGAGGAGAGCGATGGCTGGCACATGCGTCAACTCGTGAACGGGTGCTGCTTGTGGGGTCTGGTCTGCTTTGGTTGTGATCCCGCAACTCGTTAATATTCATGTTCCCATATCCCAATGTGTACAACCAAACAAGAGAAATCTTATTATTAGTAAAGCTAAATAAAAAATATCGGACTATTAGATGACAAAAAAAAAAAAGCTTGGGATTTTAGTGAACTTGCTCCAATTCAATCAATTAGTAATAAGAATAAAATTGTCAATGTGATCGCGCCAAAAAAATTACCTGCCGGGCGTTTCTTGCCTGTTCTTTTGCCGGCGTAAGGAGGTTGGAACAGGCGTAGCTAGTTTTAAGTTGACGTTTTAAAGTGATCACAATGTATCCTATTGAATAAACATATTTTTGATTTTGATTTGATTTGATTTTGAAAGTACCTAGTATAGTGCAAAACCTTGTCAACCTTTAAAATTCCAATTCAATGTTTTTAATTAACTCTAACGAAAAAGAGGACCCGAATATGTTTGTAGTTTATATTTGTGGATCTGTGGGTCTTTCTATGTATGAGGCATCGCAAATTCGTAACTCTCAAGGGGATTTACCGATTTTGATATAGTTTTTTTTGTTTGATCAAGTCACCTTGACTTGATCAAGAGTGTTTTTAGATATTGTCTAACATTTTTTTAAATTTATTTTCGATAGTCTCGTGCTTGGCTACTGTCTTACCTGATGGTAAATGATGCATATTAGGATTCACTTACCTAATGTTCAAAAATAAATGTGTATGTGCAAAAAGATGAATGTGGAAAGACATGTCCAATTGTTTTTGTGACGCTTACCATCAGGTAAATGACCTGCTTCACCAGTTTTATAAAATACAGTAAAACCCACCTGGTAGTGGTCACAGGGGGTAAATAAGTTGTCGGCGGCCGCGTCGGAGGCGGCGGGGGTGGTCTGGTCGGAATCTCGAACGGGATTAACGGCTTATCGTAGACGTAGCCCGTCGTTTGTGGTAGAGGTGGTGAGGTCACCGCGATCTGGGTAAAGGTAATAAAACATTTTAAAATGTAATACAAAGCGAAATATTTTTTTTCTTCTTACAGCATTTGACCACAAGTCACCTGATGCTAAGTAACGAAGGTTTACGCTACACTTAGAGTTGGAACTGGTTCTCAAGTGGGGCTGCTGGAACACACAGATAGGTGTTTGGCAACAGATTATATCCAAGCCCTATCCAGGTGTAGCGTGGCTTCACATTCGACATATATTCACTTAACATCACATAGCCTGTGGCCAAACGCTACACTGTAAGATGTAAAAAAAGAATGCCTGCTAGCATTTCAGTAGTATCATAGTCTTGGGAAGTCGATGGATGCAAATGAAATGTAGCGATGATGGCTCAGTGGTAGTGACGTCGGCTTGCGATCCGTAGGACGTGGGTTCGAATGAACGTGACGATGGGGTGGCGGATGGCACCACGCTACACCTGGACTGGGAACTGGCTCTCAAGCGAGACTGCCGGAAGGTGCTTGGCGATGGATGCAGTGGACTTCTTCCTCCTTACTAATGTTACATCTAAAGGCCTCACCTGTGTCGACGACGGCTGCGGCTGCGGCTGCGGCTGCGGCGGCGGGAAGGGCACCTTCGGTTTGGGGTAGAAGTAGCCATCTTCGTCGAGGGCTGCGTCGATGGGGTCTCCGATCACCGCGTAGTTCTGGTTCGAGTTGTACTGGATGGCCCGCGCGGGCCGGTCCGCCTTGCACGTGTGGTACACGGACAAGAGCACCACTGCTACCTGCAGTGACAGCCTCTGGAAAGAGCAAAGAAATGCTTTGTTCAGTTATACTTCTAATATTGTTTTTTTAATCTATATTTTTTTAGGGACTTTGCGTCATCCAGCGGCTATGTCAGCCCCATAGTGCTCACTCTTTGTTACATCAGCTAATTCTAAGATTTCAGATCACAAATTTGTAACCATTAAGGAAGGAAGGAAAATTAGCTTTTTAAGCTAGGTTGCGCATTTGCCCCAACGGTTATCGGTTCTTCGGTTAATATGTCCAGCCCATTGCCACTTCAGCTTGCTGATCCTATAGGCTATGTCGGTTACCTTGGTTATCTGTCCGATCACTTAATTTCTGATTATATGTAGGTAAGTGGGTATGGTATGTATTATGTAATGTGTAAGTTGGAATTTATGATTCTTGGATATGCCAATTTCAAGACGTTTTCCTACATCGTTTTGATCGATGGAAAATCCACTCATATCTTAAAGCTGCAAGGCTGTTAATGATGCAGATAGTAGCGGGAAACATTATGATACTAGTTGCGTCCCACGGTTTCACTTCGGGAGATTCCTACAGGAACTCTCTTAACAAACCCAATTTGCATTTCCATATATAGGCGTAAAGATATCAAATCAATGTTTGATCTATAACCATTCCTGTTTGAACAACTTACAATGACGACGACAGAATGATTAACAATTTACATGTAGAATCATGAACCACGCATGAGTTTTGTATAATAACAAGCGATGAAACCTTAACGCAGTCGCAATCTATTAAATAATTCATATGATTCGAACCTATAACGTTATGTCAGGGACGGAGTTCGCAACGCATTTATATCTGACCTTTGACTGGTCACAGGAAACAAGCCTCTTGTTACTGGTTTTGCTTAAACTTTTCTTTAGACATCTGCGTGAGTTTTTGGGAGAAGTGAACGCGTTCTACCGCGAGAGCGTAAACTCTTTTTTGGGGTTCTGTACCTCAAAAGGAAAAGCGAAACCCTTAAAGGATCACTTTGTTGTCCGTCTGTCTGTCTGTCAAAGCCTTTTTCTCAAGAACGCGTTGAAGTATCAAGTTGATTTTATATCAAATATACTCTGCACTACGGTCTCTTTCTGCGGTAAAAAAATCAAGCATGAACATCAAGTCAATTGAAGCTTTGAAGAGGGATTAATGCTTTACATACAAGTAACTGCTTTTCAAATTGGGTCAAGGTCAATAAACAAATATACTAAAAGATTTTAAAACTCTATTTTCTGCTTTCACGGTAAATGAGTGATTAAAAAAAATATTTTGCTGGGTAGCATTTTATTTGATTGCAAGTCACCTGGCGATGTGCACCACGCTACGCCTAGGTAGGCTAGCTCAAGTATGTAATTGTAATGGGGATTAATCCTACTATACATAACATAATATATGTATTATAAAGGTAAAGGTTTGTGAGTATACTACTGAACGGATTTAAATGAAATTTGGAATGGAGATAGCTTATACCCTGGATTAACACATAGTCTACTTCTCATCCCGGAAAAAGGTTCCTGCGGGATCACGGGACGCGTGTGAAACCGCGGACGCAGCAAGTATCAAAATATTGTTTTTAAAACTTTTATTCCGTAACTTAAAACATAAATATAAAAACTGTTACGAAACTGTATTTAAACGTCTCGCCAGTTCAAAGGTCATATAGTAGAACAGTAGTGACCCAAATACCTGTCTAAATAAGTTTGTCACGACACTCGGTATTTTTAAGATAATATTTATCTTGGTAAATATTAGTTCACTAAGCAAAACACGTGGAATCAGCATTGGAAACCTTCGAGTGATATATTATATAGCTGAGCCCGCGGTTTCACCTGCGTTGACTACGCTTTATGGCGATAAAAAGTATTCGATGTCCTTTTTCAGGGTTTAAAATATCTACCTTATAAAAACACTTAGCTAAACCTTGATATGTAAAATAAAATTACCTATCAAACTAAACAAACTACTTGGTCTAATAAACCACTACCAGTTGGCAACGTTCCCAAAATGCTGGCCGCATTGCCGCGTTGAACAGCAATGCTTATCCGTTGCGCTAAATAACGACCAGCATTTTGGTCACGGGTAGCATCGACCAGTCGCTTTGATATATCATTATATATCGATTTCGCCTAATACATTTCATTAAGATCGGATCAGCGGTTTAGTCGCGAAAAGGTATCAAACAAACAAGCAGATGCCTACTTACACATTTTTTTCCTCCGACTCGTGTTTCAAATATCGTGCTTGGCAACAGATTCTTAACTTTTCTAGGCAGTAGCTAGGCAAGACCTAAAGACTATTAACTGTATCAAAATAAAAAATAACCGGACATGACACTTAGAGATAATGTAGTTTTCTTTTACACAATGAAAGATTTCTTGGAATCGGTTCAGTAGTTTAGGTACCCCTACATCCAAACCAACAAATTTTACCACATTATAAATTATAAGTATAATATATTATATCTATAATACATAAGCTTCTTGATTCTTGTGCAACGAGTCAACGCAACCTTGTGCCATGGATTTGTCTTTCTTCGTGTAGCCGTGACCATAATTCTTTCACAAATAGACTTTTAAAGAGATTAGTAACCGCTGACCATTTCTCAATAGGGACTATGGAAAATAATCACGTAATATGGAGGGCAAACACGTGACCAAACACACGTAACCAAAAATTAATAGAGGTTTAAAAATTACATGAGCCATATCAATAAGGGGTAGGCTTTATCCATAAAAAGTCGCATTTATTTGCTCTCAGGTTTTCTTCGAAAAAAACGAAATCAAACAAAAATGGATTGTGAACAGCGCAGAAACTTAACAGCAAGAAATAAAAATAGTTATTTGTTATGCAAGGCTGCTGAGTTGTATTTTGGCGCGAGTACTTGTATTGAAACCTGAGCAAGCGAAGGATTCTAGGATTGAAATATAGAATCCTGAGCGTAGCGAGGGTTTCAAAGGTACGAGACGCAGAATAACTTTGCAGCCGAGCGAAACACACAACTTTTCACCTCACTACAGCGAGGAAAATGCTAGATGCAAGAAAAAACAGATAAAATAAGTTTGTTTTTTTTTCATGCAATAGTCGTGCTGGCCAGTGCCATTATTTCAAAAAGAGGTTGGCACACTGACATGAACTAAGTATAGGTCTACCAGAATCTGATGGCAAAAAGGGAAAAAAGAAATTGACGCTAGCAATACTGGGGGAAATTGGAGTAAAACGTTTTGATACTTTTTTTTCCTTATAGTGGCTGATTCTGTGTGCGATACATGCAAATATAAAATCTATCCAATGATCAAGGATAATTCTTGAAAATCTTACTGTGGCAAATGTGGGGTTCGAAATTTAGATGAAAACTTCAATTACTCTGTCCATGAGTTTATTAATTAATTAAAGGCTATCAGAACTTGAAAATGGTTCCAAATACTGCACATCCATAAAAAAGTCTTCATCTTCCTCTTCAACGGAAGAGGAAGACGAGGAAGACGCAGTATTAATGATAAACCTTTCCTCCTGCATCTCAATCGATCTTGTTCTATGAACTAATTTTCAATTTTTATTCCATGTTCACAAGATTTTCGCCATTCATCGATCCCTATTCGAGAGAAAGCTTCTCAGTTCACACGAAAGATGCAATAAACCAAAGTATCAAGACTTGTCATTCCTACTAATTTGAACCAAAACCATAAACAATTTCTCGAAATTTCAGTTGACAGATGACATTTTTTTCGTTGCCATATGAAAATCGCTATTTATTAAACTTTTTTTGCCATCAGATCCTGGTAGACCTATAATAGGTGACTGACTGTATGGACAATCATTGAATAGAAGGTTCGAATTTTAAAAATACTTTCCACTTACGCTAGCGCGCAAAATGCGCTTTTGCACTCAGATTTCGAATGATAAACAGACTCTTTCCGAGCTTGTGAGGTGAAAAAAAAAATTCTAGTGTTGGGATACAACAATTGTTATAACTTTAAAATGTTTACGTCTGTTACGGTGGCAAAAGAACAGGTAAGAAACGCACAGCAGGTAATTTTTTGGGTGCAATCACATTTACAGTTTTATTCCTAGTTTCTCATACTATAGTCAGGAGTCTCAGTTAGGGGGTAAAGAAAAAAATGTATGTAATGTTGTGGGCGTTGTTTTTCCTATTATTATTTAGTAATACATTTTCTATACATTGCTACTTTCATAATCATCATCAGCCTTTCACGTTCCCACTGCTGGGACTCTGGCCTTCTCTCAGAGAGAGAGTATGGGCCGTAATCTACAAAGCTGGCCCAGTGCGGGTTGGTAGATGTCGCATGCCTTTGAATGTTGCAGTTCTTGGACATGCCGGTTTTCTCACGATGTTTTCCTTCACCGTTTTGAGCGATGGCAAATCTGCACATAACTTATCAAAACATAGGTGCGGGGCCGAGAGGATTCGAACTCGGTGTCGGCGCCTTGTAAGTCGCACGCGTTACCGTTCGGCCACCATCGCTTTATATGCTACATTGCATTGCTACTTTGTTAGAGCATAAATCAGATATTCAATACAGAAAACCTGAACTAAACAAGCAAGAAGCGTCAGTAAAACACACTACATTGCAGCAACTTTTTAAGTAGGCGAAAAACATAAAAAAACATGCATTGGATCACACAAAGATCCAATTATAATTATCTTGATTAGTATCGCAACTATATA
Organism: Opisthograptis luteolata; assembly: GCA_931315375.2. Classification (NCBI taxonomy): domain Eukaryota; kingdom Metazoa; phylum Arthropoda; class Insecta; order Lepidoptera; family Geometridae; genus Opisthograptis; species Opisthograptis luteolata. The sequence continues at coordinate 13,146,008 of OV928038.1, forward strand.
AACGGCCTTGTTTTAACATTGAATCAATTAACACACGGGCAGAGTGGCTCAACCGCGTCACAGATGAAATATATTTTGAAGAAGAGGCACAAGGCATTCCGGTCGGCGGAATGTAGCATGTATTAACTATGTCGAGTGTCACAAGTCAAAGAAGAATCGGTTTGTGACTCGTTAATGTTGGAAACGTCAAATGAAATGTCACAAAATGTACTGTCAGTGTTATGTCAATATCACTTTTGGCTTCATAAACTCTGCAAGCACAACTACTCTGATTTTTTACAGTACTCATGTGCTAATTAAATACGGGGGGAGGGTTGAACTGGAGATGCTCTAAAACATTTGTTTTATAAATCACTATGATAAAGAATTAATGGGTCATGAAGAGGGCATAAAAGATGAGTTTTCGTTACTTGAAATAAATGATTATTATAAAAATAACCGGAACAGGGAGAAAAAAAGCTTTAAAAGCGCTGCTTAACCGTGCATAGGATAAATAACATATGCTATTAATGTTGGCCGTTAGAGTCGCATCTACTTATCATTGATTGGAGTCTAGAACTAGTTTGTCATCTTCCACGAACGCTCGAATCCGAGAAGGATAGGTGAAACAACTTAATTTAAAACTTGTTAAATTAACTAATTTGTAATTCAAATTCCAATGGGGATTTCCATCAAAAATATTGTGTCTATGACCTATGTATGCGAAACTAAGGGCAATCACACCATTTTATCTCACCTATAATTAATTAATTAATATTATTGCGAATGTTTATTTGTTAAATTATTATTTCTCAAACACGCAAACAGCTGGACAGATTCGAATGAAATTTGGTACAGTAATTGAATTAGGACTTACGATGCTTTTAAATAATTTAGCATAAAATTTATAACATATTCAATTATTTTTTTACAGGGTAGCGTTTGCCTAGAGGTAACCTGATGTTAAGCATTGCCGCTTAGGACTTTGAACTATTGAAGTTGAAAATTCAGGGTGTAACATTAGGTAAGCGTGACGCTAGCCATCAGGCGACCGACTTGCTCGTCTCATTACAATTGCACAAAGTGACAAAGAATGCAAAACTCCTCTTCGAATTTTCTTATCAAACCGGTTAGTCAATACGTTTCATGAACTTGACCTCATTACGACAGACGGTCAAACAGACGAGCCTGCGGTTAGGAAACTAGCGCGATTTTAACGTTCAACTTTAAACAAAGAAAATATGAGAATTTTCTGCGTCAAGGGAACAATATGCGTGAAGAAGCGACGCGAATCGATTCTGTAGACTTGCATAAGAGGTATGCCATTGTTGGAAACGTGTGTTTAAGGTCTTGTTCTAGTGGATTGTGGGAGAAAGTTTTGGTGCTTTTGTGAGATTACTATGTAGTTTAAACATATTTAGAAACTAGTTGCACCCCGCGCTTTCACTCGCGTCTACCCGTTATCCCGCAGGAACCTTTTTCAGGGATATAAAATAGCCTGAGTTAAAACAGGGTATGAGCTATCTCCATTCCAAATTTCATTAAAATCGGTTAAGTAGTTACGGTGATACGTTGTAACAAACATTCACACACACACAATACACACGAATTTTCACATTTATAATATTCATATTCATATTCATTTATTACATAAACGTCAATTTACAAGTCAGAACAAGTCTAATATTAGTAGGATAAGATTAAATCAAAGTCAAATGTTATTTAATCAATAGGATACATGTGATAACTTTAAAACGCCAAACTTTAAACCACGCCTGTTCCAACCTCCTTACACCGGCAATAGAAGTAAGAAATACCCGGCAGGTAAATTATTGGGCGCGATCACATTTATTACTACTTTATTCTCATTACTAATTACTAATTATACTAGACAAATAAAAACACTTATCTAAACCTTAAAATGTAAAATAAAACTGCTTATCAAACTAAACAAACTACTTAATCTAATAAACCACTACCAGTTGGCAACGTTCCCAAAATGCTGGCCGCATTGCCGCGTTGAACGGCAATGCTTATTCGTTGCGTAAAGTAGGTAACTAATTGATTGAATTGGAGCCAGTTTACTATAAACCCAATCTTTTTTGTCATCTAAATAGTCCGATATTTTGACATAAGCTTTACTGATAACCTGCAGGACAGGTTTTTCAAAACCTATTTCAGGCACCAGCTCCTCATACAGTTAGATATCAGCTTGTCAATCTTGGTTGTACCTACCTTGTGTAATTTACTAATTGTGAGGAGAAAAAAAAAAATATAAATATAATTTAATTTGATTTTTTTGATTTTGATAAAAATTTTCTTTGAATGGATTTGACATTTGGTTATCGAATTAGCGTGATGTTTTAACTTAATTGAAGTCGCATCTCTGTCTCCACAGCCTCCAATTTAATCATTAAGCCACAGCAACCAATCATTATTACAGATGTAATTTCTAATGAGTGACTGTATGAGATCAGATAATTCAATGCTACTGTCTCATTTGTATAAACAATGACACCTACAAAACATGCAATTTAATAATTCAATTGTTGTTTTTAGAGTTTACTAACAAGCCAAATTGTGGTGAGTTACGTAAGCTATAACAATGGACGATTTTTCATCTTAATCATAATGATTGGGAGGAGTTATCACTATTTGTTGCATGTGTGAAGGATGCTTGACATATATGCGTATAGGTGTGGGAGAAGGGATGATAATGAGCGAGTTTCGACGATTTTATTTGCTGGGAAAATCTTCCAACACGACGTGGCAAACTTGTGGTTTGTGCGGACGAAACCACTGGCAGCAGCTAGTTTGATAACTAAACGAGTATGATAGTAAAATAGGTAATCCTATTTTCACTCTTATAAAAATGCGAGGGTTGTTGGTTTTTCCTTTTTTTTTGTTAAACTAAGTGCCAATACGAGCAAGACGCCTTACAATTACTTTTTCCGGAAAATGCATGGCCATAGGGCACAGCTAGTATCAAAGTAAGTAGGAAGTACGTATGCGACACGGTTAAATGGAATGAGGAAAAGTGATAGAACGCATAAATAAGTAAAATTCTTGACTCCTAACTAGGTTTCATAGGAAGACAACTTGGCCGCGATCCCTTAGTTCATATACTAGTACTACTCGTATGAGTGAATATGTCATTTATCAAGCCTTCTGCTTTTTCGCAAAATTGCATGTAAAACACTTCAGTAGCTAACACAAAAAGGCAGTTATTAAAGTTGAAATATACAACTGCAAAATACTGTTATTATATAACAACAATAGAAACTAAAAAAAAATTGTAGCAACAATGTGTCAAGGGTATCACAAGCACAAAACTACAAGTAACTTGTGGTTTTAGGGCTATAATTGCTAAGAACTGTTTAAACAGTCCAATGAATCATTTTTCTCTAGCATGAAAAAACAAAGCCAACTTAAGAAATGCTATGAATGCATTTTCAGGTAAGAATTTTACAATACGATGCTGTAAAGAATAACGTAGTTTTTTGTTCTTTTGAGCACAAGTGACACAATAATGCTAAGTGACGATGTGATCAAAGTTGGCGCTACGCTATGCTTGAACTGGAAATTGGCTCTCAAGTGACTTTGCTAGATAATAATGATAGATAGATACAAGATGGGCCAAAAAAAGTCACCAAGTGTTGTTTGGCTCTCTTTATTTCTAAATGAAAAACTTCGAATTCTGGCCGATAATTATAATCTTCTCGCCTTGACCAATACAATTCTAAAAGTTCAAATAAACAATCAAAAAACAGAATCAAAGTTTTTCATTTAGAAAAAAAAAGAGAGCCAAACAACATCGGATGTCTTCTTTTGGCCCACGTGACTTCTTTTGGCTCACCTCGTATAAGACAGGATAGGTGGGTGGGGCAATGACATCCTATTCAATATCCTATCAAAATTTGACAAATAAAACCCTATTAAGCAAAAGGATAATAAATCCACGTCACTTTTATTCAGCTTCTAACCGCAGGCCATTCTTGATATTAAATAAAGCAAATATATCATTGTTTCAGAAGGTCACGGTTACCGACCGTCTTGTACTAATTTGGACCCCTGCGGGTATAGCATTATGGTTTTTTATTTGGAATCTTGCTGTCACTCTAGCGCTGGTATTCTAGAATGACGGTCAATCCGAAATCTCTACCGAAAAATAGATTTGACACATAAATCTCACAAAAACACAACCACCAAGCCACAGTAAAGTAAGAACAGTAGGTTAGCTAAGGCCGCTTGACGAGTTAATTGCCTACTCTTGCGGTGACGCATAGGCGGCGCGTTCCGTACTGAGTGCATGGCCGCGGCCCCGGCCGCCTCCTTTCGTTTATGTGATTGTGTGCGTGAAAAGTGCGTGCGTACACGGTGCCGCTACTCACGCACACATTCAAACCGGCAACGGCCGATTTATATGAAGCTGAACTACTACTCCTTTACTATGACCAAGCTACGGTTTTCACTTTAAATTTTTCAATTTTAACACGTTATTTATTTTATTTTTATTTTTTTCTTAAAGAGGCAAAATTTGTTTACTTGTATGTTTGGATGTAGGCGTCTCCAAAACTACTGATCATTTATTTAGAAAATCCTTTCAGTAATTATTAGCAAACTAATACTAATTACGAAAATTCCCAACTTTTTGCATTAATTGTAAGAAAGAAAAAGGAAGAAAACAGATAAAGTGTTAATATTGAAAAATGTCTAAAGAGAAAACCTAGGTTGTGTTTTTGTAAGATTTATGTAGGATGTAGATTTTTTATCGCAAACTAGTTTTCGGGAGACAGCTAATTGACAAAAATTAGACCTTAGAATGCCCTAGACCAAAATTAGTACGAGATGGCCGAAAGCTACATTATCCTTCAGTGTCTTATATATTTATATTTACCTGCCCGGGTGAAGCTTGGGTGGATCGCTATTAGGAGATAAATCAAAGGTCAAAAATATAAATAATAAGGTATTTTACCTTTTTACATAATTTCTGAGCTCACATCATCGAACAATGTCGTAATTGGTTCCATACTCGGACACAGGGCGTCGGAACATCGCACCGGTTACTGATTACACAATGTGACACAAATCTTTTGTGGAGCTGACCAGTTTGACATCTCAACGCTTAAGTACCTTGTCACAATGAGTATTTAGACAATGTAAATGACAATTCGTAATTTATGACCACTTTTACGAGTGAAATTTTTATCAATAACTTTTTGAATTCGACAATTACTTTTCTGTTTTCATCTTACTTAGTAGATTTTAACCTCGAGTCCCCTGATGTTAAATGATGATGTGGTCGAAGGTGGTGCCTTGCTTGGACTGGGATCTTGGCTCTCAAGAAAGGCTGCCGGAACACATGGTAGCGACAGGTTCTTGAAGGTGGTATTGAGTGAGTATTAGAAACTGCCCCACCAACAAGGTAAGGTTTCATCATGATAATTTCAATTTGATTCAATTTTTAGGTTTATTATAGAACACACACAATGTTTTACCGATATTTCTTTGTAAAGGCATGTCGTCAATTTATTTACTGTGACATGGTACTAAAGCTTTCAGGCGCACTTGACGGTTTCAATATTATTGACACATACAAACATTTTACGAGTAGACCGCTGTTGTTTAAATTATCAATAATCTTTGCAATCTGTCGGTTTTGTAATGAGTGAAGATTTTTGCAGCTCGTGACCTTATGGCGGGTCCGAAAGTATTCAAGATATTCAGTTGAGATAACTCTTTTAACCTCTGGTAGATGAACTAAGTTCGATATTATCTATTCGCAAAATGTATGGCTTCTTTATCATAACTAGCTAGCTGCGGCCTACAGTAACCTTTTTCCGGAGGCATCTTCTGTAAACAACTAAAGCAGTCATGCTCACGAAAGTGACTTTGCTTGCAGCGGCGTCGTGTGTCGGGTCGCCCTCTTCCCTCTAATATGGTCGAGGAGAGCGATGGCTGGCACATGCGTCAACTCGTGAACGGGTGCTGCTTGTGGGGTCTGGTCTGTTTTAGTTGTAATCCCGTAACTAATAACTGTTAATATATTTTTTCTGCATGTTTTAATTGTATAATGTTCATGTTTTCATATCCCAATGTGCACAACCTCTTAGTTTTAAATTAGCTCATAGTCTATTATAATAACATTTAAACGCGGAATAACCTAATTATCTTAAAAGAAAATGTGTTGACAACAGTACGGGCCTCAAGCTTGTAGTGGAAAACAAGATGAATAAAAAAAAAACCTTTTTCCGGGATAAAAAGTAAGTAGCCTTTGTGTTAATTTAGTGTAGAAGTTATCTTCATTCCAAGTTTCACTCAAATCCGTAATGTAGTTTTTGCGTGCAAGAGTAACAAGCATCCAGTTTTGAGCGATGGCAAATCCGCACATAACTTATTAAGTCACAGGTGCGGGGCCGAGAGGATTCGAACTCGGTGTCGGCGTCTTGTAAGTCGCACGCCTAACTGTTCGGCCAACATCGCTATACCTAAGCATTTTCACACTCCATACCGAAGCATTCTTGTGTCTTCGTATTTGGACTTGCACCATGTCAACGTTTACTGTTTTCTCTTAAATTAAATTAAATTAAATTAAATTAAATAAATACAAATGAGCCAAGAGCCAGTCATAACCTCAGCCTCACCCACCATTAAGCCCTTTGCAGCTCTCAATTTTAACACCACCACAATCTAACTAATTTATGGTCCGTGTATTAGAAATTTGCATAACAATGAATATTCAAAATTCATTATTGAATAGCAAATAATGGCGAATAATGACGAATTCCAAGCCGTTCGCGTGTGACGGTTGTACTGGTATTTCGGACAATGTCTATTCAATTCTGTTACAAGCTATTGGGTTGTCCGTCTTCTAAACAGCGAGCTAAATAGCGAGGATGGGTGCTGTTACTACTAGTACTAGATCATAATATATTTTAGTATCATAATTATTTTTAAAAAGGTAATATGTACATATGCATTTTATTTTTAATTGTGATTAATTTTTTTATCATTATTATTTTAATATGTGTTTGTAAAACAGTGACTTGTGGTTAAGCGCTACCCTGTGTAAAAATCATCATCATTGTCATAATTTTGCAGAATATCCTATTCTGGGAGGGTGAAATAGGTTGCCAAATGAATTTTATCTGATAGACGTCCATCAAAATAGTTGCCGATAACGCCATTAAATACACGCAACAAATACCTTAACATTATTTTAATTGCGTTGTGAATACAATAGGTCAAAAGTCCCTCAATCTTAATGACTATTTCAGACAGATATTACTCGACTCGAACCGGAAAATCGACCATTTGGTTGAAATCTAGTATTAATAACAAAAAAAAACTAAGAAATTACAACCACGCATTACATCAGATATTTATGACCCAAAAATACCGACCACATTAAATACCAAATGTTTACGGTCCATATTAGGATGCGACTGGTTACCCGACACTGGAGTGGTCACTAATTCATCTAAATCATATACGTGTTTTTCATTTTAGCCTTGACATTACGTATATAGATATTCGAAATGAGATGAGGTTCAAGACCTCGCTCCGGTATTCGTCCGGACACTCCAAGATCCGGGTTTCAAAACCTTTTACACGTTTAAAACAATGGCTTTTTCTGAGTCAGCGCTGAATCTTTGAAACAATCTTTGCTATTTCATGTGAAGTTTACATGATAATGTATAATCACCACTTGTCTACTATACAGTAAAGCAATTGTTTCTAATACCATGGTTCAGTACAGCCTTGTTTCGTGTTACCTAATATCTGGTAGCTGTTATTTTCTTTTTTAATCTTAACGCTTCGACTTTGTGGTCAAACGCTCCCCGCGTTTGACCACAAAGTCGAAGTCAAAGGTGGCGTCAAAAACTGGCTATTTGGAACACACCAATAGGTTTTTCCCGACAGATTCTTAACTTGAGGATGTGCGAGCATTAGAAGATGCCCATCATATTTTTCATTACGATGTTGTCCTAAAAGCTCCTCATGCCGAAAGCTCAAGCTCGTTTCAGGATTAGAACATACAACTTACGGGTCGGAAACCACTGAGCTAACATCTTTCATATTTTCTAGAATTTCGTTTTGCAGCAGGCGCATGATATTATTAATTTGACAGTTATGACATCAACGAGATGAGATTCATCATTATTTTGATATACCTACTTACCTACATGAAAATTTTTTTAATAAAACAATTTTTTTCACTAAATTGGCACAACGAATACAAAAACAATAAAATGAACCCACCTGAAATTTTATGCTGGAAAAAGTTTCTCGCGGGATAAAGAGAAAACCGTGGGGCGCAGCTAGTAAAATGTAAGTACCTATTTACATACATTATTTTGACAATGACCTTTCTCTTTACATTATCTGCCCTATATGCTACGCTTATGTGAAATATACATTTATCAATAGGTATTCACTCGTCCGAGCCGAAACCATGATATTTCAATTAATTAACGTGCCAAAATAAAACTCTTCATAAGACAGTCTAAACGATTTTAAACATTAGCAAATTTCATACAAGTCTATCGATTAGGTCTACACGTATCGGCATTTAGCCATGACTTCAGTACAAGCGCTCAATCATTAGCAAAAAAGGCAGATGGACTTATAGCCAAAGTTACGTACTTACATAGCCTATGGCCTTTTTGGTCTCTTGAGTAATTGTGTAGTACAAATAATAACAGTAGGGGCATTTTACGAAAACCTAAAGTTGATAGCAAAGATGCAAGTAAAAATTATTGCCATTGAAGAGAGAAAGAAAATATATTATAGGATCATCATCATCATCATCATTATTATCAGCCTTTCACGTTCCCACTGCTGGGACTCTGGCCTTCTCTCAGAGAGAGAGTATGGGCTGTAATCTACCACGCTGGCCCAGTGCGGGTTGGTAGATGTCACATGCCCTTGAATGTTGCAGTTCTTGGACATGCCGGTTTCCTCACGATGTTTTCCTTCACCGTTTTGAGCGATGGCAAGTCCGCACATAACTTATTATAGGATATCTTACCACATTACATTTTACATTCAGTATGGGATATACGAAACAACAACAACAAGAAATATGACTCTCTTAGGACGCACCCTATCAACGAGTTGTAAATATGGCAATTTTGTTTGACATAATTGTTATAGCTACATATAAAATGTTAATATATGAAAATAAAATAGATATTATGGCGTATATTTCGAAAAAGAGATCTTAGTTAGGGAGCAAAAAGTATATATTTTTATTTAGGTGAGTGGAAGAGACCACTGTATCGTTTTCTCTTCTGACAGTTTAGTCTTTGACCGCAAGTAACCTGGTGACGATGTAGTCACAGGCAACACATTATATCTTGATTGGGAACTGACTTTTATGTAAGACTAGCTGTTCCCCGCGGTTTCACCCGCGTGGGCTACAGCTTTATACATGCAAAGTCTCTGCCCGGTCGGTTTAAAATTGACAAAGTTTCATACACACCTTCATCCCCTATTTTATCCTCTTGGGGGTAGAATTAATCAAAATCCTTTCTTAGCGGATGCTTACGTCATAACATCTACCTGCATGCCAAATTTCAGTCCGATCCGTCCAGTGGTTTGGGCTGTGCGTTGATAGATCACTATGTCATTCAGTCACCTTTGAGCTATATATTGTATATAGACTACCGGCAAACCGGAATACAAACAGAAATTCTTAAAAACAGAACTGTTTTCTGCAGTTGATAAATCTGAATTGTCCCTACTGCTTTCACGCTGTACTGAGTTTTAACAGATTGATGTTCGCAAGTAGGCTTTTGATGTCAACAAATCAACCGAGATGAAAGATAGTGGTTTCTTCTTTTGTAACATACAAATAAATATTGTTTTGTACGGATTGGCTGTCCAGTGTCCGTTGCAGAATACATTTTGCAATGGTGTTTTAATTTATTATGTGATTTTTTTTTCAATAGAAGAATACATTTTGGTTTTGTTTGATTGCATAATTAAATGTCATTGTTGTTGTCACTGCCACACTAAAACAAAAAAAATATCAAATAGGTCAAGCAAGCCGTTTCTGAATTTTAATTCATAATTAATTATAATAATTCATAATTCAAAACTTTTTTATTTAATAGGATACATTGTGATCACTTTAAAACGTCAACTTAAAACTAGCTACGCCTATTCCAACCTCCTTACGCCGGCAAAAGAACAGGCAAGAAACGCCCGGCAGGTAATTTTTTTGGCGCGATCACATTGACAATTTTATTCTTATTACTAATTGATTGAATTGGAGCAAGTTCACTAAAATCCCAAATCGTCGCTCCACCTTGTCGCAGGGCGTCCTACGCTACGTTTGCCAAGTCGCGGTCTCCACTCAAGAACACGTCTACCCCATCGGTTGTCGGTTCTGCGGCTTATATGACCAGCCCACTGCCACTTCAGCTTGCTAATTCTGTGGGCTATGTCGGTGACTTTAGTAAATCTATATTGTTCACAATAAATCTGTTGAAGTTAATATGTCCGTAATGTAATCATCAAGACTTTTTTTTTTGATACACGTTCGTGGTTTTTATAAATACTTCAACATAACTGGATTTGTTAACAATAGGAACTATACTATTTTGGCTAAACGCTCTTCTTGTTTCCATCGTGATATATTTAATTCTGTGAAGGTTCCTGCATCAGTAATTACCGTTGATTATTCATTTGCATTCGGCATTGGAACTGTTTTGATTTATAAACAAAGAGATGTTGCCTCAATTTATCAAACATATGATTTTGATTATTTCATTTTATGGCGATTTTTTACTCCTACGTTCTTTGTTCATTATAAGTTGTATACTACGATATTCTGATTTACTAAATGCATATTAATTGTTCGATTATTGTTTATCAAAGTCATGTTAAATTTATTGAGTTATATTTACTCAAAAAACATATTTCTATAATCAGGGACAACATAACTCTAGGTATCATTGTAATTAAATTTACATTTCATCTGAATAAAACACTCAATAACTTATGTAATAATCTAAATATGTAAAACTCAAGACCGCCCCGCGGTTTCACCCGCGTGGACTAAAAAAAAAAATTAATATAAAAAATAGATGTTGGCCGATTCTCAGACCTTCCCGATATGCACACAAAATTTCATCAAAATCGGTCAAGCCGTTTCGGAGGAGTATGGCAACGAAAACTGTGACACGAGAATTTTATATATTAGAGATATAACTCAAAGGTGACTGACTGATGACTGACTGACATAGCGATCTATCAACGCACAGCCCAAACCACTGGACGGATCGGGCTGAAATTTGGCATGCAGGTAGATGTTATGACGTAGGCATCTGCTAAGAAAGGATTTTGATTATTTCTACCCCCAAGAGGATAAAATAGGGGATGAAACTTTGTATGAAACTTTGTCAATTTTAAACCGATCCTAAAGCTGTAGCCCACGCGGGTGAAACCGCGGGGAACAGCTAGTACTAAATATAAGAAGATGCTACTATATACAACTGATCTATATGAAACATTTATATAAACAATCTACATAAATATAGCTTTATACAAAATATTTCTTTATACAAATAACAATAAATTTATAATTTAAAAAACCCCCGACATCTTGGACCGATTTTCATCAAACATAGCTTGCCCGTAACTCACCTTTCAGACAAAAAAAAAACTAAATTGTAATCGCTTCATCCGTTCGCGAGCTACAGTGTCACAGACAGACAGACATACGCATCAAACTTATAACACCCCTATTTTTGCGTGGGGTTAAAAAATGAACTAACTGAGATGGCGCAACGACCCAAAGTGAGTCCTGCCCTCCGATAACAAAATACTTCACAACAAAATACTGTCTAAAAATGTTTTTTTTATATTACTATTTACAGGGTAGCGTTTGAACACAAGTCACCTGATGTAAAGTGAAGATGTGGTCGAAGATGGCGCCACACTACACCTGGACTGGGAACTGGCTCTCAAGTGAGGCTGCCGGAACACACCGATAGGTGCTTGGCGACAGATTCTTAACAAGAGGGTGGTAGCTAGCCAGACGAGTACTAGAAAATACCCTACCACCAAGCTATGGTTTCATCACGATGTTTTCCTTCACCGAAAGCTCAAGCTCATTGTAGGATTCGAACCCGCGTCCTACGGATCGCAAGCCGACGTCACTACCACTGAGCCATCATCGCTTTAAACGGTTCCAACGATCCTTGATGTTCAACAACATCCCCAAAATGCAGGCTGCATTGCCTCACTAAATATCAAGGCTTATTCTTTGTTTCTAATACAGGCCAACATTCTGGTCACGGGTAATTTTTTAACATATTGAAGAAGGACGTCTTGGCTATCCTTTCTATGTCAGAACCCACTTCTGTGTGACATCTTCTCAGAATTCAATATTAGTGAATGTTGTAAATTGTTTTCGTATGTTTAGCTGGTATATGACTGACCACTCACTGCAATAATCATATTATGTATTGCAACGATCATTTGCTTACTTGCTTGTAGGTTTCATTTTAGTTTATCTTCCGTACAGAAGTAATGTAGAGGTACTTTGGTCATGTTGTGAATTGATTTTTAGGGACATTTTCTAGCTCATAATTTTCTACTTTCTTTAACTCTTTCTTTCGATTTTCTACTTAAAGTATTAGAATTTGGTTTCGAAGCGGGATTTCAGATAATGTATTTTTGTTTTTGAGAGTTTTCGATATTCTGGCACTGTTGATAGTGCCATGATCACGAAGATACATTACATCTTTAATGTTGTTGACCAAGATAGTTCAAAAAAGTATGTAGTGAAAGTGTTTTGTTTTATTTTTTTATTTCACTTTATAGTAAACAAACAACTGCTAATTGGTAAACGAAAATCAAAGTAAAATAAACTGAGAGGCCTTAAACAGTTTTCGTTTGGCGTATCTAACTTAAATTAATAAAAAAACGACATCTCACATTTTAACTTTTATCACATCAATAATATCTAAGACTACAATTAAAATCCTTTACTAACAACATATGTCTTGTAAATATTATTGTGTTTAACTAAGAATAAGAATTTATGCATACGTACATAACATATTAAAACCACAATGGCCGCATTCCGATAGTTACGCGCATGCCCGTCGCAATCATTTGCCTACGCTTTACATTCAATACAGTTGTCATCTTGACGTCCATATCCAGTAAAAAAAATACACATACCATAATCACTTCATATGCTTTTTTACTTGGTATTTGAATTGTAATCTTATTGCAAAGGCTCAGGGTTCAATTTTGATATGTGTCGAAGTTGTGCGCCCACGCACGATTTGTGATAGACCTGTCAATGTCAAATCTGTTCCATACAATGTCATCGATGATTTAATTTGCTTCACTCGTAGCATCTTTGTTGGTGTCTTGATTATGTTTGGAGACGCTAATTCTTTGTCTATGTAATGTTGTCGAATGGGATAATAAGGTAAAGTTTGCATGTTTGGATGCAGGAAGTCATTTCCCTAATTGCTGATCAGATTTTGAAAATTATTTCAGTGTCAGAAATATTGTGTTACTCTATGTTTTATTGTGATACGAAAATCTTATGGATGAAAAAGATATCTATTTCGGACAAACATTATTTTATACTAGCTGTTCCCCGCGGTTTCACCCGCGTTGGCTACAGTTTTCCTTGGGGGTAAAATTAATCAAACCCTTTCTTTCTTTCTTTTTTTTTTTTTTTCTTTTATTACCCTTTCTTAGCGGATGCTTACGTCATAACATCTACCTGCATGCCTAATTTCAGCCCGATCCGTCCATGGTTTGGGCTGTGCGTTGATAGATCACTATGTCAGTCAGTCACCTATGAATATATATAATATATAGATAGGTATGGTACCTGAAACTTTCGTAACTCATATAACACAAACTAATCTTCGAAACGTAGTTTATTGAAAACCTTAACTATTAATAAAGTTATGTTATCGTAAACAATAAATTTTAACATCATTCAAGTTAATGGTACTTATCAGTGATTTGTTTAAAAGCTATAACTAATTGTGAAGTGGCTTTGAGTGTATTCGAGTGTACATTATTTTGCTTTGAGTTTCTGAAACAGGTTTCTCCTCTTGCATTATGTACTTATATATTTAATTTTAATGAGAATTTCGTAACTTCAATTGAATCATTTATGTGTGAAATCTAGGTAATGACACTTAAACGTCCCTTGCAAAATGTTATATGATCTTGTGTTGAAGATTTCTATCTAATTTTATAGATAAATATTTTCCGTGGTTTTACAATAGTAATAATAGTGACTACAGTTCATAGCGATACAAGGTATTCTATGTCCCTTCCAAGATTCAAACTATTTCCTTACAAATTGTATCAAAATCGATGCAGCCATTTAGCAGAAGAATTACGAACACTCACAGATCAACATCACCTTAGTGTTATAAATGCGAAATATTGTGAGTGTGTATATTTGTTACTCTTTCACGGTCAAACTGCAAGACGGATTTAGATGAAATTTTGAATCAGGATAGCTTATATTCTGGATTAACACACTGGCTACTTGTTATCCTGGAAAAGTTTCAGAAAATAATAAAACAGCGGGTGTAACCAGCGGTCTACCTTACTAAAGTACCTAAACTAAATAGAACATAAAATATAATTACAACAATTATCACATACCGCATCTAAGTTGCCTTTTTCAGGAAAAGTACCCAATAAGCTAGCAACATTACCTCATTGAACAGCTAAATTTAATCGTTGACCGAGGTCATCAAATGCGTGAAGATACGCTAGCTCTTTGATCTCTTGACACCTCAAAGCATTCGGTATTTTTTTATGAAGATGCCGCGCGTCTGATTGCCAAGCACCTATTGTTTCAAAACCAAACGGAAGAATCATGTATGTATCACCGTTCTTTGAAGTTCTCCGTCTATTCTGTCACCACGTTCGTCATACTTTTCTTTACTACACCAGAAACTGACACCAATAGGTGCTTGGTGACAGATTCATAACTTGAGGATGGTAGCTAGCCAGACCAGCGATAGAAAATGCCCTACCACCAAACTATGGTTTTATGACGATATTTTTCCTTAACCGAAAGCTCAAGCTTATTGTAGGATTTGGATTCATGATCTACGGGTCACAAGCCAACGTCACAACTAATGGGCCATCATCGCTTCAAACTTTTCAATTTTACAATTTTAGTGCGTTATTACAAACTGATAACCGATGGGGAAGAAAGGTTCTGGAGTGGCAACCACGAACTGGAAGACGTTCTGTAGGTAGGCCCCCACTAGGTGGACCGACGACATTGTAAGAGTCGCAGGGAGCCGATGGATGCAAATGCCTAATAGCCGTTCATGGTGACGTTCAAGGTCTATGGGAGGCCTATGTTCAGCAGTGGACTTCTTCCGGCTGATGATGGTGATGATGATGATGATGAATTTAAGTGCGATTTTGACATAAGAGCCTTTCCCGACTCACGGCCGTTCCCAATAACTGATCTATCCACGGTTCGCCCTACTAGAGATATAAATTTGACATTACGTCTATGGAGCTTATGTCAAATTTCTATCTTCAGTGGGAAAAACCGTGAAAATAGCTTACTGGGCCGCCAATAGCCAGACGGCCATTAGTCAGTTCCGGCAACCCCACTTGAAAGCCAGTTTCCAATTCGGGTGCAGCGGAGTACCACCTTCGACCACATCGTCACTTAACATCAGATGACTAGCTATCAATCGCTACCCTGTAAGATATAAAGAAAAACAGGAATGGAAAATCAACCAAACACACGTAAACATAATTATTACAAAAGCTTGAATTCTTTAACCCGCAAAACACAAATTAATCAAGGAGATGTATAAAGCAGCAATTACACTGACGCGATGTCAAGACAAACCTGTTCATTACACAACTGATTATGCGAGCTCGCGGCTGTATTTTTGTCGTAAGTCCATTGTGATCACCTCTTAAACTTGACCATTGCGACCCAACGGCAATATAATTATCAAGGTACTGAGTATAACACTTAATAACTTTCAATAAGAATCATATATGTATTTTTTTTATATATTTAGAGGGTAGCGTCTAACCACAAGTCATGACGAAGATCGGCGCCACGCTACACCTGGACTGGGAACTGGCTCTCAAGTGAGGCTAAGAAATCATAATTATTTCTACAAATAAATAGGTGCTATGAATATTAATTTGAAGTAAAATACATACATGAAAGCTAAGTTTTGTCACATTATAGATATTTTAACAGTTATAAAAACACTAAATTTTTGTATGGAGTTGAACGACCTATTAAAATTCAAATCTTTTCTTGTTTCTTTCTAATGATTGTCATATTTATATTATGGCGTATATTTCGAAAAAGAGATCTTAGTTAGGGAGCAAAAAGTATATATTTTTATTTAGGTGAGTGGAAGAGACCACTGTATCGTTTTCTCTTCTGACAGTTTAGTCTTTGACCGCAAGTAACCTGGTGACGATGTAGTCACAGGCAACACATTATATCTTGATTGGGAACTGACTTTTATGTAAGACTAGCTGTTCCCCGCGGTTTCACCCGCGTGGGCTACAGCTTTATACATGCAAAGTCTCTGCCCGGTCGGTTTAAAATTGACAAAGTTTCATACACACCTTCATCCCCTATTTTATCCTCTTGGGGGTAGAATTAATCAAAATCCTTTCTTAGCGGATGCTTACGTCATAACATCTACCTGCATGCCAAATTTCAGTCCGATCCGTCCAGTGGTTTGGGCTGTGCGTTGATAGATCACTATGTCATTCAGTCACCTTTGAGCTATATATTGTATATAGACTACCGGCAAACCGGAATACAAACAGAAATTCTTAAAAACAGAACTGTTTTCTGCAGTTGATAAATCTGAATTGTCCCTACTGCTTTCACGCTGTACTGAGTTTTAACAGATTGATGTTCGCAAGTAGGCTTTTGATGTCAACAAATCAACCGAGATGAAAGATAGTGGTTTCTTCTTTTGTAACATACAAATAAATATTGTTTTGTACGGATTGGCTGTCCAGTGTCCGTTGCAGAATACATTTTGCAATGGTGTTTTAATTTATTATGTGATTTTTTTTTCAATAGAAGAATACATTTTGGTTTTGTTTGATTGCATAATTAAATGTCATTGTTGTTGTCACTGCCACACTAAAACAAAAAAAATATCAAATAGGTCAAGCAAGCCGTTTCTGAATTTTAATTCATAATTAATTATAATAATTCATAATTCAAAACTTTTTTATTTAATAGGATACATTGTGATCACTTTAAAACGTCAACTTAAAACTAGCTACGCCTATTCCAACCTCCTTACGCCGGCAAAAGAACAGGCAAGAAACGCCCGGCAGGTAATTTTTTTGGCGCGATCACATTGACAATTTTATTCTTATTACTAATTGATTGAATTGGAGCAAGTTCACTAAAATCCCAAATCGTCGCTCCACCTTGTCGCAGGGCGTCCTACGCTACGTTTGCCAAGTCGCGGTCTCCACTCAAGAACACGTCTACCCCATCGGTTGTCGGTTCTGCGGCTTATATGACCAGCCCACTGCCACTTCAGCTTGCTAATTCTGTGGGCTATGTCGGTGACTTTAGTAAATCTATATTGTTCACAATAAATCTGTTGAAGTTAATATGTCCGTAATGTAATCATCAAGACTTTTTTTTTTGATACACGTTCGTGGTTTTTATAAATACTTCAACATAACTGGATTTGTTAACAATAGGAACTATACTATTTTGGCTAAACGCTCTTCTTGTTTCCATCGTGATATATTTAATTCTGTGAAGGTTCCTGCATCAGTAATTACCGTTGATTATTCATTTGCATTCGGCATTGGAACTGTTTTGATTTATAAACAAAGAGATGTTGCCTCAATTTATCAAACATATGATTTTGATTATTTCATTTTATGGCGATTTTTTACTCCTACGTTCTTTGTTCATTATAAGTTGTATACTACGATATTCTGATTTACTAAATGCATATTAATTGTTCGATTATTGTTTATCAAAGTCATGTTAAATTTATTGAGTTATATTTACTCAAAAAACATATTTCTATAATCAGGGACAACATAACTCTAGGTATCATTGTAATTAAATTTACATTTCATCTGAATAAAACACTCAATAACTTATGTAATAATCTAAATATGTAAAACTCAAGACCGCCCCGCGGTTTCACCCGCGTGGACTAAAAAAAAAAATTAATATAAAAAATAGATGTTGGCCGATTCTCAGACCTTCCCGATATGCACACAAAATTTCATCAAAATCGGTCAAGCCGTTTCGGAGGAGTATGGCAACGAAAACTGTGACACGAGAATTTTATATATTAGAGATATAACTCAAAGGTGACTGACTGATGACTGACTGACATAGCGATCTATCAACGCACAGCCCAAACCACTGGACGGATCGGGCTGAAATTTGGCATGCAGGTAGATGTTATGACGTAGGCATCTGCTAAGAAAGGATTTTGATTATTTCTACCCCCAAGAGGATAAAATAGGGGATGAAACTTTGTATGAAACTTTGTCAATTTTAAACCGATCCTAAAGCTGTAGCCCACGCGGGTGAAACCGCGGGGAACAGCTAGTACTAAATATAAGAAGATGCTACTATATACAACTGATCTATATGAAACATTTATATAAACAATCTACATAAATATAGCTTTATACAAAATATTTCTTTATACAAATAACAATAAATTTATAATTTAAAAAACCCCCGACATCTTGGACCGATTTTCATCAAACATAGCTTGCCCGTAACTCACCTTTCAGACAAAAAAAAAACTAAATTGTAATCGCTTCATCCGTTCGCGAGCTACAGTGTCACAGACAGACAGACATACGCATCAAACTTATAACACCCCTATTTTTGCGTGGGGTTAAAAAATGAACTAACTGAGATGGCGCAACGACCCAAAGTGAGTCCTGCCCTCCGATAACAAAATACTTCACAACAAAATACTGTCTAAAAATGTTTTTTTTATATTACTATTTACAGGGTAGCGTTTGAACACAAGTCACCTGATGTAAAGTGAAGATGTGGTCGAAGATGGCGCCACACTACACCTGGACTGGGAACTGGCTCTCAAGTGAGGCTGCCGGAACACACCGATAGGTGCTTGGCGACAGATTCTTAACAAGAGGGTGGTAGCTAGCCAGACGAGTACTAGAAAATACCCTACCACCAAGCTATGGTTTCATCACGATGTTTTCCTTCACCGAAAGCTCAAGCTCATTGTAGGATTCGAACCCGCGTCCTACGGATCGCAAGCCGACGTCACTACCACTGAGCCATCATCGCTTTAAACGGTTCCAACGATCCTTGATGTTCAACAACATCCCCAAAATGCAGGCTGCATTGCCTCACTAAATATCAAGGCTTATTCTTTGTTTCTAATACAGGCCAACATTCTGGTCACGGGTAATTTTTTAACATATTGAAGAAGGACGTCTTGGCTATCCTTTCTATGTCAGAACCCACTTCTGTGTGACATCTTCTCAGAATTCAATATTAGTGAATGTTGTAAATTGTTTTCGTATGTTTAGCTGGTATATGACTGACCACTCACTGCAATAATCATATTATGTATTGCAACGATCATTTGCTTACTTGCTTGTAGGTTTCATTTTAGTTTATCTTCCGTACAGAAGTAATGTAGAGGTACTTTGGTCATGTTGTGAATTGATTTTTAGGGACATTTTCTAGCTCATAATTTTCTACTTTCTTTAACTCTTTCTTTCGATTTTCTACTTAAAGTATTAGAATTTGGTTTCGAAGCGGGATTTCAGATAATGTATTTTTGTTTTTGAGAGTTTTCGATATTCTGGCACTGTTGATAGTGCCATGATCACGAAGATACATTACATCTTTAATGTTGTTGACCAAGATAGTTCAAAAAAGTATGTAGTGAAAGTGTTTTGTTTTATTTTTTTATTTCACTTTATAGTAAACAAACAACTGCTAATTGGTAAACGAAAATCAAAGTAAAATAAACTGAGAGGCCTTAAACAGTTTTCGTTTGGCGTATCTAACTTAAATTAATAAAAAAACGACATCTCACATTTTAACTTTTATCACATCAATAATATCTAAGACTACAATTAAAATCCTTTACTAACAACATATGTCTTGTAAATATTATTGTGTTTAACTAAGAATAAGAATTTATGCATACGTACATAACATATTAAAACCACAATGGCCGCATTCCGATAGTTACGCGCATGCCCGTCGCAATCATTTGCCTACGCTTTACATTCAATACAGTTGTCATCTTGACGTCCATATCCAGTAAAAAAAATACACATACCATAATCACTTCATATGCTTTTTTACTTGGTATTTGAATTGTAATCTTATTGCAAAGGCTCAGGGTTCAATTTTGATATGTGTCGAAGTTGTGCGCCCACGCACGATTTGTGATAGACCTGTCAATGTCAAATCTGTTCCATACAATGTCATCGATGATTTAATTTGCTTCACTCGTAGCATCTTTGTTGGTGTCTTGATTATGTTTGGAGACGCTAATTCTTTGTCTATGTAATGTTGTCGAATGGGATAATAAGGTAAAGTTTGCATGTTTGGATGCAGGAAGTCATTTCCCTAATTGCTGATCAGATTTTGAAAATTATTTCAGTGTCAGAAATATTGTGTTACTCTATGTTTTATTGTGATACGAAAATCTTATGGATGAAAAAGATATCTATTTCGGACAAACATTATTTTATACTAGCTGTTCCCCGCGGTTTCACCCGCGTTGGCTACAGTTTTCCTTGGGGGTAAAATTAATCAAACCCTTTCTTTCTTTCTTTTTTTTTTTTTTTCTTTTATTACCCTTTCTTAGCGGATGCTTACGTCATAACATCTACCTGCATGCCTAATTTCAGCCCGATCCGTCCATGGTTTGGGCTGTGCGTTGATAGATCACTATGTCAGTCAGTCACCTATGAATATATATAATATATAGATAGGTATGGTACCTGAAACTTTCGTAACTCATATAACACAAACTAATCTTCGAAACGTAGTTTATTGAAAACCTTAACTATTAATAAAGTTATGTTATCGTAAACAATAAATTTTAACATCATTCAAGTTAATGGTACTTATCAGTGATTTGTTTAAAAGCTATAACTAATTGTGAAGTGGCTTTGAGTGTATTCGAGTGTACATTATTTTGCTTTGAGTTTCTGAAACAGGTTTCTCCTCTTGCATTATGTACTTATATATTTAATTTTAATGAGAATTTCGTAACTTCAATTGAATCATTTATGTGTGAAATCTAGGTAATGACACTTAAACGTCCCTTGCAAAATGTTATATGATCTTGTGTTGAAGATTTCTATCTAATTTTATAGATAAATATTTTCCGTGGTTTTACAATAGTAATAATAGTGACTACAGTTCATAGCGATACAAGGTATTCTATGTCCCTTCCAAGATTCAAACTATTTCCTTACAAATTGTATCAAAATCGATGCAGCCATTTAGCAGAAGAATTACGAACACTCACAGATCAACATCACCTTAGTGTTATAAATGCGAAATATTGTGAGTGTGTATATTTGTTACTCTTTCACGGTCAAACTGCAAGACGGATTTAGATGAAATTTTGAATCAGGATAGCTTATATTCTGGATTAACACACTGGCTACTTGTTATCCTGGAAAAGTTTCAGAAAATAATAAAACAGCGGGTGTAACCAGCGGTCTACCTTACTAAAGTACCTAAACTAAATAGAACATAAAATATAATTACAACAATTATCACATACCGCATCTAAGTTGCCTTTTTCAGGAAAAGTACCCAATAAGCTAGCAACATTACCTCATTGAACAGCTAAATTTAATCGTTGACCGAGGTCATCAAATGCGTGAAGATACGCTAGCTCTTTGATCTCTTGACACCTCAAAGCATTCGGTATTTTTTTATGAAGATGCCGCGCGTCTGATTGCCAAGCACCTATTGTTTCAAAACCAAACGGAAGAATCATGTATGTATCACCGTTCTTTGAAGTTCTCCGTCTATTCTGTCACCACGTTCGTCATACTTTTCTTTACTACACCAGAAACTGACACCAATAGGTGCTTGGTGACAGATTCATAACTTGAGGATGGTAGCTAGCCAGACCAGCGATAGAAAATGCCCTACCACCAAACTATGGTTTTATGACGATATTTTTCCTTAACCGAAAGCTCAAGCTTATTGTAGGATTTGGATTCATGATCTACGGGTCACAAGCCAACGTCACAACTAATGGGCCATCATCGCTTCAAACTTTTCAATTTTACAATTTTAGTGCGTTATTACAAACTGATAACCGATGGGGAAGAAAGGTTCTGGAGTGGCAACCACGAACTGGAAGACGTTCTGTAGGTAGGCCCCCACTAGGTGGACCGACGACATTGTAAGAGTCGCAGGGAGCCGATGGATGCAAATGCCTAATAGCCGTTCATGGTGACGTTCAAGGTCTATGGGAGGCCTATGTTCAGCAGTGGACTTCTTCCGGCTGATGATGGTGATGATGATGATGATGAATTTAAGTGCGATTTTGACATAAGAGCCTTTCCCGACTCACGGCCGTTCCCAATAACTGATCTATCCACGGTTCGCCCTACTAGAGATATAAATTTGACATTACGTCTATGGAGCTTATGTCAAATTTCTATCTTCAGTGGGAAAAACCGTGAAAATAGCTTACTGGGCCGCCAATAGCCAGACGGCCATTAGTCAGTTCCGGCAACCCCACTTGAAAGCCAGTTTCCAATTCGGGTGCAGCGGAGTACCACCTTCGACCACATCGTCACTTAACATCAGATGACTAGCTATCAATCGCTACCCTGTAAGATATAAAGAAAAACAGGAATGGAAAATCAACCAAACACACGTAAACATAATTATTACAAAAGCTTGAATTCTTTAACCCGCAAAACACAAATTAATCAAGGAGATGTATAAAGCAGCAATTACACTGACGCGATGTCAAGACAAACCTGTTCATTACACAACTGATTATGCGAGCTCGCGGCTGTATTTTTGTCGTAAGTCCATTGTGATCACCTCTTAAACTTGACCATTGCGACCCAACGGCAATATAATTATCAAGGTACTGAGTATAACACTTAATAACTTTCAATAAGAATCATATATGTATTTTTTTTATATATTTAGAGGGTAGCGTCTAACCACAAGTCATGACGAAGATCGGCGCCACGCTACACCTGGACTGGGAACTGGCTCTCAAGTGAGGCTAAGAAATCATAATTATTTCTACAAATAAATAGGTGCTATGAATATTAATTTGAAGTAAAATACATACATGAAAGCTAAGTTTTGTCACATTATAGATATTTTAACAGTTATAAAAACACTAAATTTTTGTATGGAGTTGAACGACCTATTAAAATTCAAATCTTTTCTTGTTTCTTTCTAATGATTGTCATATTTATCACACAGATATATTTTTACATTTCATTTGGGTATCCTGTTTAGTCTTACGTCATTATGATTTAAGGAATCAATTTCTAAACCATCAAAACAAGTCTACAAAATATTGACTAAATTATCTTATATTAGCTGCTCCCCGCGGTTTCACCCGCGTAGGCTACATACAGTTTATCACGATAAAAAGTATCACGTGTCCTTCAATAGGGTTCAATCTATCTCTGTACGAAATTTCATTTAAATCGGTTCAGTAGTTTAGGTGTGAAAGCTTAACAGACAGACAGACGGACAGAGCTACATTCGCATTTACAAATACAGATCATATTGGAAGTAGTGATTAGGAAAATCAAAAATAACGTTTGGTTCCCATAAAAAAATAATTAGTCCGCCAATTAGAAATGCTTACTTTAAATGTCAAGGTAGCCGGTACAATGAATAATTAATTTCTCGCATATTTATTAATATTTTTATTCTATAAGTGACGTAAATCACTTAATTTAGCCATCACGCAAATTTGTACCTTATGTCAATGAGACTGAACTTAATATTGAAAGTGGGCTAAACTTCCGTGTCCGACACTTGAGCCACCTTTGACATATTTGTACAAGCACCGAAGATACTGAGATGACATTGAAATACTCGCATCTTCGGTGTAATCAAAACTATAATTACTAATCAAATATAACACTTATGTCTTGAGCTCTAAGAGCTATTTTAAGGCATTTGACGTAAGGCTTTAGGTACATAGGTTATTTAATTTAATGTAATTTAATTAATTTTAGTAGTTATAGAAGTGCTCTCGCACAAAAGTGATTTCTTTGCGGATGTCCTGGTTGGATCATCGTTTTTAAATATAAGCGGATGTGTATTGAAAAATTTAATAACATTTATATGGAATTGATCGGCGGGAAAGAGTGGCGGAGGTATTCCCCATAGATCCGTGTTTGAATGAGGATCTGAACCTTTTTGCTTTCTTTCTATCTAAAACTGACGTTAAGACTCGCAGTCTAAACAAGTATAATTTTCTACAACAAAAAAACCGACTTCAAGTTCCCCTCGATTTCTCTAAGATGCCATCATCAGAACCTGGTTTCCTTGCGGTTCCTTGGAGCTGTTAATATATATAAATTAATTAAGCTTCTAAGTCACATCGATCAAAACCTATAAGGAACTTCCCGTTGACCTAGGATCATAAAATTTGGCAAGAAGCAAGGTCTCAAAATCGTAACATCACACTTGTTTGTTGCTATATCATGCTGCAACACATAGACGTTCGTAGATTAAAAAAAATGCTGCAATCTGCATTTTTATGCAATGTGCAATTGTGAATATTTTATAACTGCAATTTTAATCCAAATCCAAATACAGTTTAGAAGTCATTTGCTTCCTGTTCTAATCAATGTACATCACAGTTTGTAAGGAACCGTCGCGTCGGTCGGCGCGCTAGTCAGACTTGAACTTGTCTATTTTATTCAACATTTTGGATAAGGTGGCGCACAGTGTAGGATTTAATCAGCAAGGTTATTATTAAAGTTCGTTGTGAGTCATCAGAAAAGGCTTTGTTGTACACTATCATTTTAATCTATAACTATTTTAGGCTTGGTACGGAAATGTAATATTTAACGTGAGTTAAGTCCTATACAAAAATGGCTTGGCTGATAAAAAGTAACCTATAATAGTGTTAATCCACGATATATTCACATTCATATTTTACTGCAACCATACTGTACAAAGAACTTAAAATAACTATTAATTTTCATGGTACATTTAGTCCGTATGGGCCCCGTCGGGTACAGCACAAATTAGAAGAGAGGAGGACGTTTATTAAATTACCTAATGTTAGAAATCATAATTATAGAGTCAATACTATTCTTAATTATATTAGTTATCTTTATTCCAAACCAGGTGCGGCTTCAGCCGCGTCTTCCCGTTATTCCGCAGGAACCTTTTTCCGGGATAAAAAGTAGCCTATGTGTTAATACAGGGTATAAGCTATCTCCATTCCAAATTTCATGCAGATCCGTTCAATAGTTTTTGCGTGAAAGAGTTACAAACATCTATCCATCCATACTCATAAGCTTTCACGTTTATAATATTAGTAGGATAGGATTTAACTCAAATTCATTTCAGCGTGAAGATGTAACAGTATTCGAGGTCCTTCTCTAGGGTTTGAACTATCTCCACACTAAATTTCATCAAGATCAGTTTAGCAGTTTAGTCATGAAAAGGCAAGAAACAAACTAACAAACATAGGTACAGTCAGCGACAAAAATAGCTGATCAAACTCGATTTTCTAAACGCGTATTGGATCAGTGATGTTTGTGTTTTCCTTACAACTGACAACGTTGCGTTTGACCATAACACAACCCACATGGTGTTAAGTGATGATGCGGTCGAACGTTAGTGTTTAAGATGATAAAGAGAATAAGAAAATTAGTTTTTGTTCAGCGACTTTTGTTGTTGACCGTACCTACTTTGGCATTTATGGTATGGATATACAATAAAATTATACATAGTATGTGATGATTAGTGAAATACTTGACCACCAATGGCAGATTATTTGTTACTGAATTAAAGTTAAGCGATCATAAATTACAAGTTGTTTTAACGGAGACACGATGGATTCCATTAAATACGTTCAAGGTCCAACCAATGAAATTTCGTCTTTCTTGAAAGAAAAATTCCATCGATTTTGCAACGTCTCCAATAATAAGTTACTCAAGTTGATGAATCACCTGATTACTTATATGTAAGCAATTTGTAATAATTTAAAACTTAATGCAAGGCTGTTAAAGTATAAAATCGGTTTTTAATTCAGATTTTGAAGGCATTAACTCGAAAAGGTTTTTTCGTAAACTTTAAATGACGTGTTGACTCTGTCAAATAGCTCTTGTGTGTCGGCTTTAGTTCTTGTCACGTTGTAATTTGACATTTTTAGCCGTATGTCATAAAAGGTCAGATGTATTCTTTTGTAGATTTCGGTTGCCCAATTAATAAAACGAGAGATAATTATGCAAATTTCGCTGTCCAATGGCAGAGGTCATTGAACATTATGTTTTATTTGTTAATCAGATATTTTCTTGTAAGGTAACAAACCAACCACCATTAATTTCATGTTTGGAGACGATGTTTTTTAAATCTTTATTTTATCATGCGCTTTATAACTTTACCAGCCAATCAACCCGGCTTAGCAAGAGTAGGCAAAGGTTTTGACAACCGAAAACTTTCTCAAAACCGTTAATTTAATAGAAGTTAGATATTTAAGAACCTTTTTGAGTCTTGGATATTTCCATCTATATAAGTACAGTGGAAACTCCATGTAACGTCACTCTATTTAACGACAAACTCCCTTAAGCGTCGAAATCAATTGGCTTTGGTTGGTTTAGCTTGTTTTTCATACAATGTTTCACTCTACATAGCATTACACCCACTCTCAATAACGACAACAATTGAGTAATAAAAAGTACCTTTTAAGTTGCTAAAATTAGTAAAAACTGCGCAGCTGTGTACGATCTATTGTCGCTTTATTATCCTAGCCCGCAATAAACTCGACTGTCGGCATCATGCATACCGAACTTTCTAAGAAATTCGTTCTTTTGTTTACAAATTGGGATTGCTTGTACGTGTAGACTGTTGTTGACCATGACTCATAAGTAGGAGTCATGTATTATCTATACCTTATCATATTCTTAGTTGCTCACAAACTTTCAAACTGTAAACATGGCTAATAAAAGAAATATTGCTAAATATGAATAAAATAAGTAAAAAAAATACAACAAAATTACTGGTGCAGCAAAAGACTTCAGACAAAAATAACAGACTATACGCAATAGCGTTCAAATAACATTCTTTTTTATGCACATAACTACTAACAATAGTCGGAAATAAACTTTTTCTTTTTCTAATTCTGATGTTTCTTCTCTCCATTTAACGACAACTCTCTATAACGCCATAAAATGCACAGTCCCTTCAGTGTCGCTATATAGAGTTTTTATTTCTCTATATATGTATGTATATCGTTGTCTAGTACCCATAACACAAGTTTCGAGCTTAATTTGGGGCTAGGTCAATTTGTGTGCAATTTCCCCCAATGTTTATTTATTTTTGTAGCTTTACAAACCTTATCCTAGAAGCCTTCATTAAAGAAACTCTAATCCAGCGTAAGCTGATTAAGCAGCTAGGTGTCTCATCTTTCTCCGTCTCGTTTTACATATACTTTGATTTCTTACCGAAAACTCTACTTTATCAGAATGAAACTTAACCTGTGACAATCAAAGGTAACGTACGCTTCCTTCTAGTGAAAGAATTTTCGCAATCGAATCTGTAGTTTAGAAGATTACCCTCTACATCCAAACGAACAAACAATAATAAATTAGATAAGATAAGATATTTTTTACTGTCAAAAACCAAAGCTGTAGGAAAAAAATAGAAAACCACTAACAATATGCTAAATTCTACTTAGTAGGTATATAAATTAACGGTGGACTCCAAACTGACGAGGTCTGTATTTTAATTATCTTAGTAAATGTAGGGTTTCTTTTACTATTTACAGGGTAGCGTCTGACCACAAGTCACCTGACGTTAAGTGACGATGTGATCGAAGATGGCGTCTCGCTACACCTGGACTAGGAACTGGCTCTCAAGTGAGGCTGCCGGAACACACCGATAGCCGATGATAGCCTTTAAATAAAAGTTCTTATTGTTATCTTAAAAGCTGGGCGTGTTTCTGAATCTATTAAGTAGATACGTATTGCTAAACAGCTAGAACTAACTGCCTTCATAATGTATTTGTAATTCAGAAAACACTGAAACGTAAAGCGCACAAGGTTGCTAACTCGTCGCATTGCTGTTTGAAGCCCGGATAGCTGTCAATCAGTATGTTGAAACTTGTCAGCTGGTGTCTTAAGCCGCTACCTGTCTTGCGCCATAGCGATGTGTGCTGAAGGTACAGGTGTGGATGGAACATTACTTAAATATATAAATGTATGTAATTTAAATTAGGCGCTATAAAATTGGAGATAATCGTGCATGTGAAACGAGCGCCGAGTGGCCGACGCCCAGTGCCCGTCCCAGGTATCGTTGGAAGGACAAAGTCACGAAGGACTTCCGCGAGCTCCAGGTGGAGGGTGCATCTTTTACTGTCGGAGGCCACGACTCGCTTTGGATATTTGGATCCTCTCAGTTAGTTTAGATTTTTTTTGCGTCATATAAAAGTTACTGTTACATCTTTCTTCACTCTTTACAGGGTAGCCTTTGAAGATAAACCGCGACGCTGACAACAATGTTGTTAAAGATGGTGCCACGTGCTATGTCGTGATTTAGAACTGTTGTTCAAATAATGCTGATAAATTAAAAAAGTACATAATGGAACCATTTAAAAATTCAGAAGAACCATATTATTTTGTTTCTATGATAAACGAAAGAGAAATATTTGTATTTATACAAACCCTCATTGCATATAAATATTTTTTCTGGTTGTAATTATAATCAACTACAAACAAGAATGGCATATAAAATCTGCATAGCACCAACTAAAAAGTGTGAAAACGAGTTATCTACGCGATTGTCCGCCGTCTCCTATCCACACAAAGCGAGAAACAAAACTATCGGCCTTTGCATCTTCTATCCGTACGTGCGTACTACTACGTACACTCAACATACTGGTTTACTTGTGCGTTACTTCAATTTACTGGCTCTATTGCCTTTAACTGAAGTCAGACTGTCTTAGCACAAAAATATTTTAAAACATCGTAGGTGAATAGAAATGTGAATATTTTTTAACTAATTGCTAAATGTGATTGCGTTTCTTGCTGGAAGTTGGAACATATGTAGCTACTTTTAAGTTGGTCGTTTTATAATGATTACAAACATCTTGTACCAAGTTATAATCTACTAAATAAATTATAATTATAATTTTTACTTTATCATGAGTAATAGATAATTGCATTTTATTATACAACGATAACACAACAAAATTTATACAGTTGGAAAGAAAATTAAACTAAATTGTAAAAACTAAACTACCCATATAAAACTAAATATCTACAAATGAGTAATTAATGTCATTATGTAGGAAAAAAAAGTGAACATTATATCAAACTTATGTTTGTCAAATATCAACTTGATTACTATACAAATCAGTTGCAGCGTTTTATTTACTTCTTTCAGGAAATTTTTTGCCACAAGACACCTAATGTTAAAAACAAATAATACAACACTTAAAAAAAAACTATTTTAAAAGGATCAAAATGTTAGTGTTTAAATTTAACAGCACTCGTAATGTCAAGGTGTCGACAGTGACTTTTTGATCTCTTGTTACACGCAAATTACTCTCGTGTGGTAAATAATTGAGCATTAACACCTCGCCAATCAGAACTATTTTGGTAAACATTGATTATATATGTTAAATGGAATGGTCTATTTTAAAAAGACAATAAGTTACTACGGGTGTTATTTATATAAAGTAATTATATGCCATTAAAAATATAAATTACTAGTTGCGCCTCGCGGTTTCATCCGCGTCTTTCCGTTATCCCTCAGGAACCATTTTCCGGGAGAAAAATGCCTGTGTGTTAATCTAGGGTATGTGCCGGCCACAAGACACCTTTTTAAGAGACTTTTAATGTATACTAAAAGGAATTCAAGTGCAAACTTGCATGTTACTACTATACTGAACGATTTAGTCTGTTAGTCATAGAATTTTAACAAACCGAAAGATGTCGAAGGTAATAAAAATAGAGTTGGACGAAGTCGATTTTAGTTTCAATTCGTCAATATTAAATTTTTTGTTTAACTCCTTGTTGTTCCAAAAAGTCTCAATGAATATTATGAATAAAATAATCGTATCAGGCGAGACATTCAATATTTTTATCGCAGATTTACATCACATTAACGCAGGAGATTTATGTCACCTCGATATAAAAAAACATAGTGCTCAAAGAACAACGCCTTCTTCTTAGTTTTTTGTATGGCTTCACACAATTAGTGTATTTAGCCAGTATCAAGTTTATGATTTACCAAATTAGTATTAATATTGATGATGATGATCATCATCTAGTAAAATATTGTAACATTGTGTATCTGTCATAATTATAAGCCGATTGCTACTGGAGCCATCTGTGCTAACGTTGTGTTTTAAATTTGATTTAAATATAAAAAGGTAGTAAATCAATTTTAACTGTTTACATTTTTATATCTTTCAAGTTATGTTAATTAACTTTTGGCATAATTTGATAACAAAATGGCAACAACAACATTGACTTAGCAATGTAAGAAATGTTGTGCCATTTATTCAAGAAATTATTGACTTCTAGCTGTATGATGTACATTGTACAATACAGCCTAGCCTTCGCAGTTTCATCCGCGAAGGCTACAGTTTAACTCGATAAAAATTGGTTGTCTGTAAAGTCGGTTTACTGACGATAGTTGAACGTGACAACGTCGATTGGCCGATTGTGCTTCTTTGTCGCTCGTTCCGCGCTCTCGC
This sequence comes from Opisthograptis luteolata, assembly GCA_931315375.2. Taxonomy (NCBI): domain Eukaryota; kingdom Metazoa; phylum Arthropoda; class Insecta; order Lepidoptera; family Geometridae; genus Opisthograptis; species Opisthograptis luteolata. The sequence continues at coordinate 13,176,946 of OV928038.1, forward strand.
TTGCACTTCAAGCCTTATATGGAACGCCTCAGAGCGAGGTAACGCCGCAGAGCGAGGTAACGCCGCATGAGTCATGTTTTTTCGTGCGTGCAGCCGGCTCTATCGAATTATAAGACGTTGTCACGTCAAAAAATCTTTTGTAAAGCTGAGATAGAAGAGAAAAGATGTTAGGCCATTTGGTACGTCATGACGATTATAATTATGAAAACCATCTTTTAAGTAAAGGTAGAAGGGAAAAGAGGCAGAGGTAGACCGAGAAGAACATAACATACTTAGGCCAAGTCAAGGAAAGGATTGTCGTACAGTCAACGACAAAAGTCGCTCAACAATAACACAATTTCCGATTACCCGCATCATCTTAAACACCAACCTTGGACCACATCATCACTTTAAATCAGATGTGATAAGTTGTGGTCAGAGCGCTACCTTGTAACATGTAAAAAAATCCACGCATTACTGATCTAAAACACATTAAGGAAATCTAGTATGATCAGCTACTTTTGTTGCTGATTGTACCAAGAGGTCAAAAAGATGGCTGGGGACAAAACAAAATGGAAAGTACTCCACTGACAAGAGCTCTAAATTAATTAGTAAGATCTACGGGTCGCAAGCTGACGTCATCATCATCATCATTATCAGCCTTTCACGTTCCCACTGCTGGGACTCTGGCCTTCTCTCAGAGAGAGAGTATGGGCCGTAATCTACCACGCTGGCCCAGTGCGGGTTGGTAGACGTCGCATGCCCTTGAATGTTGCGGTTCTTGGACATGCCGGTTTCCTCACGATGTTTTCCTTCACCGTTTTGAGCGATGGCAAATCCGCACATAACTTAGGTGCGGGGCCGAGAGGATTCGAACTCGGTGTCGGCGTCTTGTAAGTCGCACGCCTAACCGTTCGGCTACCAAGCTGACGTTACTAGCACAGAACTATCTTCGCTTCAACAATGTAAATACGAAACCGTGTAAATACACTAACGTAAGTCAATAGTATTACCAGTTATTTACACTTACACCGCGCTTGGCATAGCAAGCACTGAACCAAAGGGCAAAGCGGCAATCTCATTGTCTATAATTATATTCTAAACTAATTTTGAGGAGTGTTGTTTTTTATTTGCTTGATTGATTCCAAAAATCCTTTCACTAATAGGAAGAACCCCTAGTCATAGTGCCATAGTGCCCCAGCCCCAGACACTATGGGGAGGGGGGGGGTATAACACTAGCTGGGTATAACACTAGGGGGGGGGAGGGGGGTAGCTGCTTTATCAGCTTACGCTTTGACTTGAAATAATGTACGAAAAAGGTTCTAGTAGGTCAAAAAACCATGACAAACAAAAGTCTCTCTAGATTTTATATTAAAGAGAGTTTTTAATGAATTCTTTTCATATAACGATTAAAAACCTTACAATATTGAACTTTTAATTGGCTTTTTCTTGTTATCCTACTGTATAATTTCTGCTGTTATAAAAAGCTGTTGAATTTCTAATATAGTTATGAACAACTCTTTGTCACTCTACCTGCAGGCAGCGACCTAAATCAGGTTTTTTATTTGTAGATGTTTAGTTTTATATAGATAGTTTAGCTTTAGTATTTAGTTTAATTTTTAATCCAATTGTATATATTATGTGCTTTTTAAATTAAATAAAATATTAATCGTTATGAACAAATTAATTTACAATTTAAAAGGAGAGTTACGAAATTTTGCCATCTCATGTTTAATCGAAACGACATAGTTTCAAATTAATTAATTTTAAAATAATTATACAAAACACCACTAAGATTAAAAACTACTAAATCTCAAATCAATTAAGCTACAACCATCATTTAAATATCAATCACCGATGTCAGAAGTTGCGTAAAGCCATTGACTTATGGACGGACAGTTAAGATGTCTACATAATTAAGTTATTAACTTTATAATGCCTTCAAACTATTTCCTATGGGGATGTCATTGAAACAGTTTTAAAGAATGCGAAATAAAACTGGTAATTTCCACAAGTTGTCATATTTTACGATTGCTACGCCTTATGACGTCACTAGTGCGTAGAACTGTCATTAACTCTCCGTATAATTCCTTTACTAACATTGACCAATACCTTGCATGACCTATTGGTAAAGCTGACTCATTTAAAATATTACAATATAAAGACGATTGGTTTTACCTCAATGGAAAATAGTTTAATAGAGACCTACCAACTTCTTTTACTTAATTAATTCGATGAAGAGAAACTCCAGTCAAAAGTTTAAGGTATCGGTAAGAGGGATGTTAACACTATACAAAATAATGTTTAATCTTACTTTTATGTTAGTTTGTATTATTAGGATATCGAAAAACATATTTTTGTATTTAAATATAACTTAATAATTTAAATAAAAATGATTTTAAATGCTATATCTTTTGTCACGTGACTGCAAACACCAAGAAGAGCTTCTTACGTCACTAACCACTCAGGCGATTTGTGCTTCGATGGTTGCGCCCGCGCGTCGGTATCCGCGGGTCGGCGTCGGGGGTCGGCGCGGTGGTATGGTTACGAATCGCGACCATCGTGTCTCGGTCAGTGACGTCATGTCAGTCACGTGACAGTTGTTAGTGTTTTGGCGGAAAAATTCATAATTACTCTAATTTTGTATATTTTCTCATCGAAAATACTAATAATTTTAAATAAAATATTTTTTTATGGTAAACAAGAGTCAATCTTTAAAATAAAAGCAATTCCGAAAAATGGTTAACATCCTTATTGCGGTTTTTGGCGTTGTAAAGAGTTTGATCAACAATTGTTATATTTCAATTGTTTTTTTTTCATGGCCGCCTAAGAAGTTGGTCGTGCAAAATTTCTTCTATAATATTTAATTAGTCGTCCGTTTTATTTTTATTTTGGAGCTTGTCTAAAGCAGAACCAGTACTGGCAGCATCTAGCGTTGCTTGTAAAAAGTTTGAAGTTTCGTGCTATTTAAAAAGGTCGCTGGCTTTTGTTTTTATTTTTATATTCCAGTTTAATATGTTTACTTAAAATTAATTAATGATCTTATGCTCATAGTTATCTGTATAAATGAAATCCTTATGTCATCGACAACATTAAGGTCTCATGTAAGTATAATATGTAAATAACTAGCATACATATAATATTACTGCAATTAATAATTGAAGTATTGATTACAGCTGTTTTCGCGGTATCACTCGCGACATCTACATTTTATCACGATAAAAAGTATCCTATGTTCAGGATTCAAACTCCTGTTTCCATAACAAATTTTATCCAAACCGGTTCTGCTTTTTAAGCGTGAAAACGTAACAAACAAACTGTCAATTACCTACTTTCGCATTTATAATTTAATTATTACATATATATGATTATTATAATAATAAAAATGTAGAATCAATTATTAATGAAAACCACTTTTTTAAAGCAGAAAAATAAAATTATCAACTCGTTAATATATAGAAACGAAAACACAGTATGTATTAATGCAAAACAGCGCCAAGAAACGAATTCTTGTTATTCTTGTTACATGCCGGTCAAATCTGTCGCCGCGCGTAACCTTTACCCGGCGTCGGTGGCCTTCTTGCATAACGTCGTCCTTCAGTCTACATCAGCGTCGGCGCATCTTCGCTGAGCACTGATTTTACTTTAAATTAACATAATATTAATGAGCGTTGTACATGGAATTAATGTATGCAAAACAATTCTGAGATGATTTTCGGCAAGGTAACAATGTTTAAATAGAAATAAGGCGTTTATTTAACAAGTTTAACTGGTTTAGCATTGAATAATAGGTACATTGGAAAGGAAAGAAAACTGTGATAAAAAACACTTTGGTTAATAAATGCCTAATAATAATAAGGACTTTCTCTGAAGTAAACCCTTGCCAAATTTATAACGACAATCTGGAAAGCAGAAATATGGACGCTACCAAATTATTATGACGTAATTTGTTAAAAAGTGGTTTATTAAAAAATTACCACTGCAGAGATTTTGAAATAATGTTTTTGAGTCGGATCGTTTTGATTTCGGTTTAAAAAGATTTAAAACACTGTGCAGTGACATCAAATTACTGGGATATTGAAGGAAACGTTTAAGGAAGTAAGGTAAATAGTACTACAAATGTTATCTATTGAACAGTAACAAAAGTCAAAAGTCAATTTTTATTTATTCAATAGGATACATTGTGATCACTTTAAAACGTCAAACTTAAAACTAGCTACGCCTAAACTTCAACTTCCACTTTTTATTTGAATAACTACTGCGGCGTTACCACAATTTTGCCAATAACGCGTGGATAGAGCGAAAACAAGCGATGGAGATTGTTTGTTTGGTGGAGAAAAACGTTTAAAAGTCGGTGTAATCAACAATAACAATTTTGAATGCTGTTCTAACCTCCTAACATAATGATCTAACATAATAACATAATGATCTATTATTAATATTTAAACTAACATAATGATCAATAACTCAATCTAAATAAATTAATTTAATCGTGACAAAATACTAGCTTCTTATATACTCAAAACAAAAATAACACTCCGTTTTGGAACGAAAGATAAATATGAAAATACAAACCGTCAAAATTGTCGTTGCATTTTTAAACAGATGGCTCAATTCATTGACCGTCAGGTGACCTTCGGTGTTGCATAACTCCGTCCTTCAAAATATGTGGGACATCTCATTTGTAATGCCTTTTAAACCGATTACAGAAGTTCTCAACTCATTTATTTTTTTTGACTAGTGTAAATTAAAGGTTTTCAAAGCGAAGTCTATGTTTTACTTTATGTAGTTGTTCACGCACACTATACGTAACGACAAGGCAGCCGAATCGACGTAGGCTGCGCGGGACGCGGGGCGGGCCACACCTAAGGCGTCTGCGTCCTGCTCTCACCAGCGCGCTGCGTGCGCGCCGCACATTCTAGAAATCCACGGCCACGAAGGCACACCTATACACCTATTGTACCTATTTTTGCCTATTTAAATGTAAAGTACGATTAAAACTACAATATCAATATCAACCCAACCTCTTTCAATTAACTGTACGCCGCTGCGCGTACATATTGGCGACCGTGACAAATATTGGAAGGATATTGGAAATTGGAAACCATTGGAATTTACCTGGATAATTACGAACTGCGCAATAACCGAGGACGTAAGGCCGACGGCCGATTCAAGTAAGCCCGTTCCTATTTCCTATTCTAAATTCTTCCCAATCCACTTCTATTTGCTGTGTCTTGTGAGTGCTACCTATTTAATCGTTTTAGGAGGTATCTAGCTTTACGCGTACCTTCCCTATCTACGCACTTGCAGCCTATTGCACAGCCATTTACCATTTTAATTTACGTAAAAATTCATTACCATTTTAAAAGCGAATCCATTACAATTTGCTAAGAACCTATTCAATTGTATTTATAAACCTTCCATACTTGGCTTATACGTACAAACCTATTTTCTATAATATTGTATTTTATATTGCAATATTAACATTAATCGTAATTCATTCCTATTATTTCATTTCATTGCCCTACAACGCAAAATAAATCATTCTAATCTTTTCGAGACGCTTAGCTTAACTTACCTATGCCTATTTTTGACAATTCATTTTAATAATTATTAATGTTTTTTTTTTGTAATTTAAGCTAAGCTGGTCATTTTAGTTTTTAAAAAGGTTTAGGTGGGTGTTTTTAATATAAAGTGTACCTAAACTAATTTGCCCAATTTTGTACCGTAGTTGAACATTCGAGAACAATCTTTCTACGTTGTTCGCCCGTGAGCGTCCAGCGGCAGCGCTCACTCGCTGCGCTTCCCCGTCGCGGCTCGTGCAGCTAGCGCTCGGTGCTACCTGTCCTGTGCTTGCGCTGCGCGGTGCCCCGCGGGCGCGGCTCGTGCTGTTGGCGCGCTCGGCCGTAGCTGTATGGTTTGAACTTTTTGACTACTGGATATAATATAGAGTTATTTGTACATTTATTTTCCTACTTTACCCCACTCATTGTTTTACTAAGATGGCTGAAGGTGAACCGAAAGTTCGGTCTAAAAGCCCTATACCGTTACTAAATGTGGATACGTTTGGTAAGGGCGATCCCAAAGAATATTTAAAGAGTTTAGTTAGAAGGCGTGCCGGTTTCAGAAGCCGTCTTACCGTTTTTAAAAGTTACCTACAAAAGTATCACGCTACCGATGAAACAAATGTATCTAGTTTAGAAATTAGAGAGGTATCATTACGATTAACTCAACTACAAGAGTTAATGTCTAGTTTTGATCGTACGCAAACTGAAATCGAGGAACTTTCACAAAATTTAGATGATCAAATACTCGAAAGAGACAATACTGAAAGTGAATTCTATACACAAATCGCGTTAGCTCAAGAGTTCATCGACTTAGTTTCATCCAAAAATAAGGAAGCCAATTCTTCTAATGCTTCTGAGAAATCTAGTTGTTGTCATAACCACCACGCAAATAATTCTATTACCTTGCCGGTCATAAATTTACCCACTTTTGATGGTGTTCATACAAAGTGGCTGGAGTTTAGGGATACTTTTAAAACCTTGATACATGATAACAACTCGATTACACCTATTAGTAAATTTCACTATTTAAGAAATTCTTTGCAATCTAGCGCCAGCGTCGTAATAAGGTCGTTGGAGTTTTCTGCGAGTAATTACGAACTTGCGTGGAATACATTATGTGATAGATATAACAATAAGAATATATTAATAAATAACCACTTGAATGCTTTGGTGAGTATGAACGTTATACAGAAAGAATCTTTTAATGCCTTGAGGTATGTAAGTGACCAGGTGTCTAAAAATATAAACGCACTTAATACCCTCGAGATTTCTACTGACGGTTGGGACCCTTTGGTCATATTCTTGGTCTCAGCTAAGTTAGATTCTAAAACCAGCAGCAAGTGGGAAGAACACAAAGGTAGGTTATCGCACCTACCCACTTTAATTGAGTTTAAGAGCTTTCTAGAAAATCGAGCAAATGTTTTAGAAACAGCTAATTGTAATCGTAATAACTATGAAAATAAACCAATCCATAATAATAATAATAATAAATTTTATAACTATAAGGACAATAGATCTACGAAATCTTTTGTGTCTCACACGCCTACATCTTACAACAAGACTTGTCCAATATGTAACCAGGATCATTTTGTGTATCAATGTAATATGTTCAAAGGTATGAACATTGACAATAAGTTAAGTGAAGTTTCTAAGCATGAACTATGCACCAACTGTTTGCGAAGCGGCCACTCTAACACGCAGTGTAGCTTGAAGGGTTGCTGCCGTATCTGTAAGAAAAAGCATAACACTATATTACATAAAGATAACTTAGAAAATAAAATACTTACCGAAAATAGAGAAGCGCCAAATTTTCCAGTTAGCTTAGCTGCGGTGTCCACGGGTCAGGTCCTATTGTGTACTGCAATGGTAGAAGTGACAAATACACTTACCAATTCTACTTACCTCGCTCGTGCGTTACTCGACACTGGAAGTCAGTCTTCTTTCATAACGAAGAACCTGAAACAGAAACTTGGTCTACAATCAGTAAATATAAATCCACTCAATGTGTCAGGTATCAATGGTGTTGTTTCTCCTATTACAGAACGATGTCTAATCAATATTAAATCTCGTGTTAGCACATTTAACAGAAATATTAACTGTTTCGTTATACCTAAGGTTACTGGCTGCTTACCTCATACTAGGGTTGATGTTGAGAGGTTAGGACTGCCAGACAATGTGACGTTAGCTGACCCAACGTTTTACCAACCCTCAGAAATCGACATTCTGCTGGGTGCCGATCACTTCTTTGACATAGTCGGTTCTGAAAGAATAGTTTTAGGACCAAATAAGCCTATTTTACAGGACAGCGTGCTAGGATGGTTAGTCGCTGGTCCTACAGGAGAAAATACTCCAAGCAACAATCTACAATGTAATTTTATACACAACGAAGCGGTATGTGTCACTTCAAGACATCCACGACTCAATGAAACAAGTTTGAGAGGTCGAAGAATTGCCTTCAGACACTAACACTTCCTAACACTAACACTTCCTCAAACCTCATGTAACTATTTTATATTATTTTATTTTTTTCTTAGTCGTTTGCCAGATGGTCGCTTTCCGTCTTGATGCCACTGAAGGAGGAACCTAAGGAGGCACTTGGCAACTCATTCGTCATTCCTATAGTAATGAAACGTTTACTATGAAGGAACAATACTTATATATCAATTTATTTACAATTTCCAAGTGGTATAGCTGTTAGTTCTAATGTAACCAAACTATTATTATTTCCACTACTAATATTATTTCTACTATAATTTTATCCACTAGGGCTGATCTGTTGTATCATTAAACCTATATACCATTAATTCTATTATAAACAATCTGCCACATCTATCACAAATTTGCCTAGCATCGCTTTACCAAACTCAGTGTGAAACATGAACATTGAACACGCTTGTTTGTTTCACGCAGGCCCACAACTACTGCTGTCTTCTTTCCGTGAGCGTTTCTGGCCTCTAAGTGGTAGAAACTTGTCTCGTTCTATTACCAAACAGTATGTAGTTTGCACTCGTCTGAAAAGCAAGACTATGCAACCAATAATGGGTAACTTACCAAGTGTGAAAGTCAGCGTCACCAAAGCATACTTGTGTGTATTCGTTTGTCTAGCCATGAAAGCCTATATATTATGTCTACGCAGGTTTGTATTACATCGGGGCAGGCCCCATACGAATTACTGCGACAATGGACACACTTGTCGGTACAAACAATGAGTTGGGTGAAGTATTACGATCCAGTCGTCAAACGGTTTCAGACTATGCAGCCATAACATTTAGGTTTTTTCCAGCCTATTCACCTCACTTTGGAGGTATATGGAAATCTGGAGTCCGTTCAGCCAAAAATAGTTTGAAACGCGTAGCTAGTAATGCCTCCTTAACTTTTGAAGAGTTAGCGACACTCTTCACACAAATAGAAGCAATCCTAAATTCCCAACGCCTTTCTCCTCTCTCTACCGACCCATCCGCCCTTAACCCTTTGACTCCAGGGCACTTCTTGATCGGACGTCCGCTGACGTCAGTACCATCTCTGCCTACCACAACAACCAAGCCCAACCGGTACCAGCTCATCGAGAAAACACGACAGCAGTTCTGGGAACGGTGGCGCCGCGAGTTCATAGCGGAGCTGCAAAACAGAAACAAATGGAAACAAAACTGCAGTCGCCTTCAAGTCGGAGATCTGGTCATTTTGAAAGAAGACAATGCAATGCCGTTGCACTGGCGCATGGGAAGGATCACAAAACTATATCCTGGAGAAGACAACATATGTCGCGTGGCAGACGTCCACACTACAAAGGGCACAATCCGAAGAACGGTCCATAAGATGTGCCTCTTACCAACGACCGATGATGAAAACAGATGTTGAAAGCATCTTTCAACGTTGCGGAGTATGTTCACGCACACTATACGTAACGACAAGGCAGCCGAATCGACGTAGGCTGCGCGGGACGCGGGGCGGGCCACACCTAAGGCGTCTGCGTCCTGCTCTCACCAGCGCGCTGCGTGCGCGCCGCACATTCTAGAAATCCACGGCCACGAAGGCACACCTATACACCTATTGTACCTATTTTTGCCTATTTAATTTATATATATGAAAGTACGATTAAAACTAATAATATCAAGAACCCAACCATCTTTCAATTAACTGTACGCCGCTGCGCGTACAGTAGTACTTTTTAAATGTTTGAACATCATTATGTACCTAACTCTAGTTAGTAGATAACTTACTTAATAAAAAAAAACGATAAACCAGATTTCTACCCATTTCTCTGAAAAAAATACTGTCGATACGTTGCACTGTTGCTGCTTGAAAAAGGGACAAACCAATAAACACACATCTGTTTTGAGTGGACAGGATTTTGAACTAAAATAGTTCAAAATTTTCAAGTAGAATTTTCTAGTTTTCTAGTAGTGATAGTGGTTATAATAGGCAAACGTGAGGCATACAACCAGGTGAGCAATTTACACGTGTCGTTAAAAAAAAAGCTCACATTTATCTAAAGGTGAGGAAATTTCCATTATTATTCACTCAAATCCAAATAAATAAATATCGGGGGACCATAGCACACAAATTGACCTAGCCCCAAATTAAGCTCAAAACTTGTGTTATGGGTACTAGACAACGATATACATACTTATATAGATAAATAAATACTTATATAGATAGAAATATCCAAGACAAATAAATGCTATTATTACAATAATATTGTTTTTGATCAATATATAATTAAATATGATTAGTTTGTTTTAGAATCGTCGATAGTTCATCGAGGCCAGACCTCGAACTGCGACCCTAGATCGCAAAACTACTTTTTAAGGCGGATATTGCAAGATGTAACTGAGAATTAGGACCTTAATTACAACATTTTTGTATAACAATAAACTTTTTTTATTAAATGAAATGTAGCATTAATTACACACTACATATCAGTACAAGATTTTATCGAATAAAATTTAAAAAAAAACAATTTGCTCATCGAAAAAACATGCAAAAACCATTTTCTTAACAGTTTTCCTACTATTCTATAAATAATAAATACTTATTTAATACAATAAGTACATAAAAAATACAATATACAGAGGGCCTTCGAAGTATTTTTTGCAATTATTATCTGAAAGTTTGATTTATAGAATGACTAGCTGCGCCCCGCAGTATCACCCGCGTAGACTAAACTCTATCGGGATTAAAAGTATCCTATGTCCTCTTCTAATGTTTGAACTATCTCCACACCAAATCTCATCACGATCGGTTCAGCGGTTTAGTTGTGAAAAGGTAACAAACAAGTAGAATTACTCTCTCATTCATAATATTAGTAGACTATAGCTGTTCCCCGCGGTTTCATCCGCGTGGGCCACAATTTCCTATTTTTACCCCTTAGGCGTTGAATTTCAAAAAATCCTTCCTTAGTAGGTACACCCTATGCATCAAGACAAAAATACCATCCAAATTTCAAAATTCTACGACCAGCGGTTTAGGCTGTGCGTTGATATCAAAGACATCAGTCAGTCAGGACTTTCTTCCTTATTGTTTCTACCCATAAAAGATATGGATATCAAATCTCATAAACATCTCTTTGTTTAGCACAGAATAGATATAGTATTACGTCTTTTAGTGTAGTGGGTTCCGTGGTAAATTTTATAGGTAAAACATACTGAAAATACTACTGCGAGAAGATAAAGTTGGATCGAAGTGCAAAGGTTCATTGAGGCAATGATACTATTTAGTATTTTGTTTCGTAAGGCTCAGCTCTCAGTAGCCTTACCTTGCAGGCGACAAAGAAGGTATAAATTATACTTCATGCCGATCTGGGAGTAACGAAAACTTTAAAAACAATGGATATAAATAATAATGAAGGCATTAATTTCGAAAAAGGGCCTGAATGCCCTCTGGGTATTTTATTCTTTCACTAGTTGCGCCCCGCGGACTAGCTGCATCTTCCCGTTATCCCACAAGGACCTTTTTCATATAAAAAGTAGCCTATGTGTTAATCCAGAATATAAGCTATCTCCATTGCAAATTTCACTCAAATCCGTTCAGTAGTTTTTGCGTGAAAGAGCAACAAACATACTCACAAACTTTCGCGTTTGTAATATTAGTAGGATTTTGGTGATTTGCAATTAGAGAATTAGAGAGAAAAATGGTATTAACTAATCGCATTTTTGAACTTGTTTTGTAGTCAGCATCTTAAATGGACTATGAAGTAATACATTTCATAATCATAATCGAATGACATTTTATTCTAATGTTATTTTAAAATAGCGATTTTAATGTAGTGATGGAAGATTGTGGGTGTCGAATAAGTAGGTTTTTATAGGCTCCCAACCTGTCGTAAACTAATCATTATTTAGCATACAGTTTTGGATTTAATGGGTGCTGTCAACGGAGTTTTATTGTTTTGAATTTGAATATTTTTGCTAACATAATAGACCAGCAAATATCACACAAATGCTTTTCTTATTTGTGTTCTTTGTGCAAAAAGTTTTTCTAGCTATCTATATAAATCAGATTATTGTCTTATATGTGAAACTTTTATATAACACTAGTTGTGCCCCGCGGTTTTCTCTGAATAAAAGTAGACGGAGTGTAAGCTATCTCTATTTCAAATTCCACTTAAATCCGTTGAGCCGTTTCAGCGTAAAAAAGTAACAACAAACACACACTCACAAACTTTCGCATTACCGGAAGCGTGTTATTCACAGAATTATGGTAATTGTGAACTTGACCCATTTTTTAAAGCTTATTTGGTTTTTTACTTCGGACAACGTAGCGTTTGACCACAAGTGACCAAGTCAAGTCAAATAAAAATATTGTCTATTGTCTATAAGTCAAGTGGTGTAAAGTGACGATGCGGTCGAAGATGTAACCACGCTACACCTGGACCTGGATAAAGAGCTCCATTTCTCTTCTTTTCATTTTTTTATTCAGGGTTAGACGTTTTCCTTTTCCACGTTTTTTTGTTTACGTTTTTTCACATTTTTTTTCTACTTATAATTATCCGCACGTCACTCAAAAAGGTCTTCGCTGAAAATCAGCGCTGGGGACTCGTCCATAGCATATTCCAAATCAAGTCCTTTTTGGGTGGTACTGTTCACAGCAGCAATGTTCGGACCATCACATAATATTATATTAATGGCTAACATATAATGTTACTGTTTTTTTTTGTGCGATTTCTCTCTCTCTCTCTCTCTCACGGTTCCCAGCACAGCATTAGGGGTAAAAAACTAGAAAACACTGGCAGTAAATATTAAAAAAGCAAGCTCACCATTTTCCCGGTGTTTATTTAGCACATCACTGTACACAGCACAAACGCGCGATCGGGGCGCGCACGGAACACGTATAAGCTGCGATCGGCGCACGCGCATGCAATATATAGCTTCGGTGCTTCTCGGTATAAGAGCAGTAGTGCGCACGATATGGGTCCTGAAAAAATTTTTTGTTTAATTTTTATTGCATGGAGACCTTTGGAGGTTTGACTGCTACCTACCCGTTGCCAAGCGATGATGCGGTCGACGTTGTAGCGTGCAATGGCGTGCATGCCTGGAACTTGCTCCAATTTAATCAGTTAATAATAAGAATAAAATGTGATTGCGTCGAATAAAATGACCTCCTTTTTTTGCTGGCGGGTTGGAACAGGCAAGGTAAGTAGTTTTAAGTTTGACGTCATATCACATTTTGTATCATAAATAAAAATATTTTTATATTGATATTTGTTGTGATCCAGGAAAATGGTTCTTGCGGGCCAATAGAAAAGCCGCGGGCCACAGTTATAATATATGGACCTTGGAATACTGATAATTTACAAATATAAAAATACAAATATGTATGTATTTATAACGCAGCAAAAGTGTTACAAATTTAGTGTTTTTAACATGGTTGTGTTTCGGCACATTCAGCTTAAACAAGCAGACTAGGTATCCTACTAAATACAATGGTTAGTTCCTAAATAGCTCATTGACACAATAAAAAAAAAATCATAGCCACTCAAATAGTTCCTTTTTGAGTGGCTTTAGCCCTAGTTTATTTTTATCGGTAGAGCTAAGACAACTGTAATAAAAGTTTAACTAGTTTAACAAAAAATCAATACGGGTGGCAGTCTGTATACCTACGTCATTAAATTACCACGAAAACCTTGGACTTGGCCGAAATACATTATAATATTTTACAAGAAAATCTTTGTTTCAACATCTGACGACATTGTGTCCACAATGTCAAATTCCTGATTATTTAATTAAATTATTTTAATCAATTTAGTTATTAATATTTATACTAGGTAAGGTATTGTGTTACAAGTACTTTATTCATTTAATAATGTCTTCTGACAAATTTTTATAAGTTTTTATATTAATGGTTTGTAGTTATGATAGTAATCTAAATTGTTTTAAGGGCTTAATTAATTGAATTATATAATATAACAATTATGATAATAGTACATTATGATAAAAGTGTTGGTCACTACACTCGAGACGGTATTTGATAAGGGTAAAAGGTGTTTAATATGTATTGATGAAAACGCTTTTCAAACAAAGTTTTTAGTACACTTGCAAGGAAAAAACAGCCTTATCAGCCGACGTCACTACCACTGAGCCATCATCACTTCAACGTGTGTAAGTTTACGTGCGCAACAAAAATCAGCGCGGTTAAAATTAATTTCTTCCAAGTCCAAAGTCACTGGACCCTCTTCCGTCGTTAGAATGTCACCCGTGGTCGAGATGACACCTAACGTCAAGGATGATGGTAAAGTAATTCACTTTATTTGGCACCTACCATTAAATATTACAGTATTGTTTCATTCAAGAAATAATAAACAGGTAGTTATGAAGAATTGAAAACGTCACTGGGAATGCTTTATTTTGAAAGGTCAAGCGATGATGGTTTAGAGCTTATAATGTTGGCTAGCAGCTGTAGGTTGTAGGTTCGATTTTGCAGAGAGTTTTAGCTTTGGCTGATAGTAAGTTATTAGCCGCATCATATTAATTTATCCATACTTCATATTATAAATGCGAAAGTAAGTACAATGTCTGTCTGTCCGTCTGTCTGACGCTTTCACGCTTAAACTACTGAACTGATTTAAATGAAATTTGGTGGTACTTTTTATCGCGATAAACCGTAGCCTTCGCGGGTGAAACCACGAAGAAGAGCTAGTTTTAGAATAAATTATAATTGACACTATAATTAAGGCTTAACGTTATATAATATGCTATTCTTACAACCACCCCTTTTAGTTATTTCCCATTTAATCACAAAAAAAACGTAATTTTACGACTGATTAGTCCTTTATTTTAACTCCTTTTATTTGTTATCTTATCTGTGGAATTGCCTCCAGCAAACTTGACCGAGTGTAGCGATCGTTAGCTATATTTGAAAGCCTATCTTCATCTTGAGACTACGCGCGGTAGGTCACGTCAGACGATGCCACCCATAAAAGCGACGCTTGCGCACACAAATCACTGCTTTGATCTTAAATGCAACCTGTTTGTTTGCTTCTATGCATTTGACAATAAAACATCTGAAAATTTTGAATATCATACTATACCTGGTCCCACGGTAGGTCGTCCAGTCTGGAGCGGCTTGATTTATTTGAAAATGAACCTTAGGAACGATCAAACGCGCACGCACAACGTCAGAAAGACACGGGGTGTATTTGACGTTCGCCGTGCTGTCTGGTATGTAAAAAGGCACGCCGTAGGACCCGGCTATTAGATATACCTATGCCCCGCAGTGTCGAATCCTACAATGAGCTTGAGCTTTTAGTGAAGGAAAACATCCTGATAAAACCATAGCTTGATAGTAGGACATTTTTTAATGCTCGCGTGGCTAGGTAATCGTTAATCTGTCGCTATGCATCTACTAGTATGTCCCGGCAGCCTCGCTTGAAAGCCAGTTTCCAGTGTAGGTGTAGGGTGGCGCCACCTTTGACTACATTGTAGCTTACCATCATGTGACTTGTGGCGTTTGACCGCCACCACGTACCTATGTAAAAAAAACAATTGAAATTGAACTTGAAACTGAGCTGAAATCGCTCAGGTTAGAGAGGATAGGCGCTCTCTCGTTCCAGAGGCCAAGTCAAACTTTGGGTCGCTACACCATCGGAGTTAGTAAGTTTAGTTTGATCTTGTGATATCCGCCTTAAATGTATGTTTCTTCGACTTGTCAGAGACAATTCACAAGTAATCTGAGGTCCGCCAAACCTTTGCGCAATGACTGTAAAGTTCAGTAAATTTAACAGTAGGTACTATGGCTAGTGGTAGCATGTGCGGTGCCTTCCTTTCACCGTGTATACTTGATGTTTTACCTAGGTATCTAAAAATAATTGCTTGCCTTGACGCTACTGAAATATTAACATCTACTGATTAAATTAAAAATGTTTGGTAATATTTAACTAGTGAACCACCCCGGCTTTGCGGGTAGTCGAAGGCGGGTCTTGCGTTCAAAAAATGAAAAAATGAAGTGAAATGAGCTTCCTTCACAAGCCTTTCTGCAGTGCTACAAAATTATAAATTGCCATCTTACATAATGGGTGTGAAAAGAGTTCTTAAGCGTCGGCAACGCATCGACGACGGCCCTGGTGTTGCATAGGGGGACGACGACATAAAGTTCGTTAATATTAGGTTTTGAAACAGGACAATTACCATGTAATTGTTTTTCTTTGCGTTCTCCATATTTCAGCACTGTTGCAACCGCCATGACCACGAGAATACTAAAAATTTCTGCGGGTAGGATTGTTGATATTATAACGGGCAGACGTATCTATCTACCCGCTTCCTCTCTCGTTTTTGCGATCTAATTAACCCGTTTCAAAACCTAATTCTAATGTTATTAACCATGGTAGATTAAAAGAGTACTTATGTAAAGTTGGTTGTCGTCAACACAGTTTATCCAGACCAATCAGGGTCTTCCCCAAGGTTGTCTGCTGACTCCACGTATTGGAAAATCAATATCTGCCCAATCTAATCGCAAATGCGTCAAGTGACAGAACCGCTCGCGGATGCGTCAGGTGATAAGGTCAGTATAGCTGAATCATACGATAGAGATGTCTCTGATTGCACAGTAATTACGGTGATCAGCTGGTGCGGATTGAGTGTGGGTGGTTATATAGCGAGTTGAAACTACAGTCTGTGTTTACAAATGAACAATCGTTTGTTCAAAGGTTTTATTAAGTTTGTAGCTTTGAGGTAGATACTGACTTTCGAATTAATAACTAGATTTGTGCATTTATTTGATAGGTTTCACCTGCGTGGGCTACACCTTATCGCAACAAAAAGAATCCTAATGTTCTTTTCCAGGATTTTAATTTGAACTATCTACACACTTATTTTAGCCACAAAATTTCATCAAGATCAGTTTAGCGATTTAGTCGTAAATCTATTACAAACAAACAGTTACTTTTGGATTTATCATATTAATAAGTACTGATATCTTAAGCATTACCTATAAGATTTTATTTTATATGGACTTAAAATTTACCTATTGACGAATTAATTTATTTAAAAGAGATAGATCATGACACAAGTAAAAACACTTATCTAAACCTTAAAATGTAAAATAAAACTACTTATCAAACTAAACAAACTACTTAGTAGGTAGTTATTGGGCATTCTAATTCACTTTTTTCTTCACGTTCGCTTACTTACGTGCGCTCACTTGAAAAAAGTGAATTAGAATGCCCAATAACATTTTCGATTCAAGTTGAAAAAAAGTGAATTAGAATGCCCAATAACATTTTCGATTCAAGTTAAAAGAAAGTTAATTAGAATGCTCGAAAAAATTTTTGATCTTGGCCAGTTGCTTATGCTTAGTGACCAATCGTTCAAAGTTTATGCTAGTAGGTACGATTGGTTATACGAGTATAATTCCGTTAATCAAAACAACACCTAAAACATACCTTCACTAAACTGATCCGGTTTCATGTACGAGTGTCGAGTACCTACTCACAAAGCGGTGTCAATTAGACTCCACATGACTCTTTGTGCCGATAGCTCAAAGTTCTTTCTAGCACGATTCGTCGTATTATTAATTCAGTACTCTGTTCGGATAAACTCATCTTGTTCGTTCAAATTTTCCTGAATAAATGGCACCTAGAAATTAAACCTTCAGTTGGCAGTATAGAGTCGATGCGTTGTCGCCTCGATTTGACTTCACATGATTCTTTCTGTCGGTCGGCCGATTGCTCAAAGTTCTTTCTAGCGCGATTCGTCGTACCATTAATTCAGTACTCTGTTCGGATAAACTTATCTTGTTCGTCCAAATTTTCCCGAATAAATGACACCTAGAAATGGAACCTTCAGTTGACAGTTTAGAATCAACGTGTTGTCGCCTCGATTTGACTTCACATGGCTCTTTGTGCCGGTCGGCCGATTGCTCAAAGTTATTTCTAGCGCGATTCGTCGTACCATTAATTCAGTACTCTGTTCGAATAAACTCATCTCGTTCGTCCAAATTTTCCCGAATTAAAAACACCTAGAAATTGTACCTTCAGTTGGCAGGTCAGAGTCAACGTGTTGTCACCTCGAAGACCTATAATTTAATGGACGTGGAATGAAATTCCATTCACAAAGAATAAAGGGTGAACAGGAAAAGACAAGCTAGTCATATTAATAATATAAAATAATAATAGCATTGATGCTCATTGTGTTGTAATCTTGTCATTGAGTTACATATATTACAAATGTTCATAAAAATAGTTTATTTTTATATTTTTTCATAAACGTCTCACTGGGTAGCGTTTAACCACAAGTCGATGTGGTTGAAAATAGTGCCACGATACACCTGAACTGGGAACTGGCTCTCAAGTGAGGCTGCTGGAACACACCGATAGGTGCTTAGCGACAGATTTTTAACTCGAAGGTGGTAGCACTGGTAGCTAGCCAGGCGAGTAGTAATAATAAAATAAAATGAACAACATTACGAAAATTTTAAATAGATAACTGAGGTAGTAAAATAATAACACATATATACCTGTTTTGAAGTTAAAAATGATTAACCAAAATCCTTGAATTAGCTATTATACAACAAAATTTTACCGAGCAACAATATCTTCTATATACATTATGTATAATGTTTAACATATTGTTCATTACCAATCTGTTTTGGATTATGGCATCGATATAGGATAAGGATATTTTGTGTATTTACGATAGTGAGTTTAGCTATGGTTACACTACTCGTAAATCAATCTGTTGACATAAAATTGACCGTTACCTAAATATAGGGTTTGTGATCTTAGTTATATCTGGAACTTAAATCAAGTGAAGTTTACGTTTTACCCCGTTTTACCCAATTGTCCTATAATGCATACAATGATACATAAGAATACCTACACCAAAGCGAGCGTGTGCCTTATTTGCTGTGTATGCGATACTATATTACACTAGCTGATGCCCGCGGCTTCGCCCGCGTGGATGTACACACATTCTTTCTACTTTGTACTTTTACATTCTCTCAGTGTATATGAGCGATAACGATTCTTAATTTATAAAAAGGTTAAGAAAATATCTATGGTTAATATAATAATAATAACTAACAGAACTAACAATTGGTTATCTTTAATCAACGCATGTATTAAGTTCTTCTTTTCTCATGGCTAGGCTGCTGGTGAGAAAATAATAAGAATTCGTTAATCAATAGATAATACCAGCTGCGCTCCGCGGTTTCGCACACGTCTTACCGTTATCCTGCAGAAACTATTTTCCAAGATAAAAAGTAGTCTGTGTGAATCTAGGGTATGTGTTATCTCCATTCCAAATTTCACTCAAATACGTTCAGTAGTATTTGCGTGAAAGAGTAACTGCAAACATCCATACATCCATACTCACAAACATTTACGTTTATAATATTAGTAGAATTGTGCAACATTGTCCAACCATAGCTAAACAGCGCATGTAATTGACCTTACTTCTAAACTGCAAGATAGCAGTAAAAGTACTGTCAAGACCAGTTATCTTCATGTTAATTTGTTTACCCGATCACCAATTTCTAAATAGATGGGGTGTAATTAAAAGATATGTATGTAGGTAAATGTACCTACTGCGTTCCACCGTTGATTAGTAGATAGGTACTTATTTGGTACCTAACACTGATTATAAATAATATACAAGCAAAAAAACTATTATGATTTTGTGGAGCTTCCAGGTGTATCTTATAAATCCAAGATTCAATACATAAATAAAAACGTTACACCAGAAAATACAATTTAAAAAAATATACAGAATGTAATTAGACTAACATAGGATTTCCTTGTTTTATAAAATCAGAAATTAAAGTAAATCATTAATGTACTATTAATAAATTTCGTTTTGTCCTCGCTCGGTTTTCCGTTTTAGATATTTTCAGCGTCGACTGTACATCCGGTATGCTTTAGGTAATTTTATTGCTTAGATATCATTTCGACATATTTTTTGGTATTGTATTCGTTAATCATGAAGAATTGGCACTCATTCTTCAACGTGCTTCAACGAGCTCAAGATCTCCAAACAACAAGTATTTCGGCCACGAGGTGCTGCTGCAACGTGCTCTACAAGACTCCAGCAACGAGGTGCTGCGACGTGCCCTCCGCGAGTCCAGCTACAAGGTGCTGCTTCGAGCTCAACATCGTCGGCCATCAATTCACCGAGCGGCATCGTGCTGAACATATAATCGTGAATCACACTTCGCTTCAGTCTGAATAATGTTCGTAAGTTTAATAGAAAAATATGTTTTACTATGCTATATTTTTATATCTTTCGTAGTCGGCTGTCTGCCTGCTGCACCATTTATCGAGTCTAAGATCTTAATTTGTTTGTTAACAGGTCGGATTCTGAGTACGAGACCAAACGCTACCGCAAAGATTCCGAAAACGAGCTGCCGCAAAAGTCTAAACGGTATGTCTTATTTTTTATTAATATTGTTATAGTATATTACTTAATCTAAGACTACGTAGATTGAACTCAAATGTGTATAACTGATTTGAACAGTTATTTCAAAGGCCAACCCTTCGCTATTTACAACCCTACTTTATGTAGAAGTTATTTTTCGTTGAATTCATCATCTTTTTATTATTTCAGAGCCAACAAACCTGTCAAGAAACCAACGAAACGCAAGTCTAACGCAGACAAAAGGGAGGCGTCTTCCTCCGACAACGGCAGTTGTTGGCACCTTGACTTCGATAGCGACGAGGATCGTGAGGTAACTCATAAGAAGACGTCGAGTCCACTACAGTCGGTGCTCACCAGACGCGTTGCCAACGGGGTCCTGCGTCGCACAGCCAACCTATCGGGTGACTTATTTGTCGAGTTGAGGCTGTATAATTATAGGGATATTCTGACTGTTGATGCCAAGGACCGCTGGGAGAAGGCCATCCTTTCTTTAAAATGCCAATTAGACTCTGAAGCAGAGGAAATAGAATTTATAAAATCTTTTGTTCAAGCGTTCAAAGGGAAGTTTCGTGAAGAGGGAACCTATTTCGCGGACAAGAAAAAAATAGGAAACTAGTTTTATTTTTTATTAAGTACCTCTATAACTATGTTTTCACATTAAATATTTTACATTCCCAGTCTATTTATTAACCCTAATTTAACTAGGTATTTACATAGTGAACATACGAAGTAGTAGGAAGTAGTAGGTATAGGTTAATATTCTTAAAACATCAATTAGTTGGTAGGCCAGGCCTTTAATAATTATTTAGTTTTACGCTGACGACTAGATATAGGCATACATTATAATAATGTCAACACGAACAATATTTTGTTCTGTTTGCGATTTGTCAGTCAAAAGTTCAGCATTCTCAGCCCATCTGAGAAGCACTGTACATAAAAATAATAGTGCAGTTGAAGTAGATGACGGCATAGAAAAAATTAGTAGCGCATTTCGTAGTCGTATAGCATCATACAGAGTGCGAGATGCTGGGGTAGAGGAGGGTTTCAAATCACCGGCTTCGTTCCTACACGGGCTGCACGCACGAGTGAGGCAGCTGTTGCAAGCAAGGCTGGCCTCTTTTGATAGCATTAAAGTTAACTTCGAATTATTTGCTGACTTTGCTTTGACTACTAAAGACTCGTCGGAAATTAAATCTTTTGCTACTGAAAATTATGTTGTTCATAAAAACTATGATTTCAATGAATTGTTTACTAAAGTTATTGCGGTTATTTCAACTCACATCGATGAATTCCAAGAACGTGACAGCGGTTGGTCTTTTTTAGGTAGTTCGTACTTGGAAATAAATATAAATAAGTATAACCCATTAAGAGCATCAGGATTTATTCACTAGCATGGGGATATAAAGGCAGCCTGTTTTAATCTCGATTAAGATTTCGGTATGTTTCAACTTTAAGTTACATATATTTTGTTGTAATATTTTAGATTAAAAATAGTCTGGAATAGTGTTATTATTATTCTCAAAATATATTAGGTATCAATTAAAAGGTTTTTTATAAGTGTTTTATAAATAGAAACAAGTTTATTAATAAATTATATGAAATAAAAATTATGTTTTATTTTATCTTTAGTAGTAAGCAATCTTGAAAAAATATTACAAGTTTTTACAAGTAGGTACAATATATATCATGTTCGCTATACAGCTATGTGCTCATGTGCTGATGTCGCAAATTGCATGAACTCCATGAACTCGTGACGTATAGGTGTCATGTTAGGGTTGATTCATCCTTGCAACAGCGCTTAGCAACAAAAATTAACTACTAAATTATTAATTTGAATTATTGTATTACCATACAATATTATACTACTAGCTGCACCCCGCGGTTTCACTCGAGTCTTTCCGTTATGCAGCAAGAACCTTTTTTCCGGGATAAAAAGCTTATGTTTTAGTCCAGGGTATAAGTTATCTCAAATTTCACTCAAATCCATTCAATCGTTTTTACGTGAAAGAGTAACAACCATTTACATATCCACACTCTCGGTTATAACATTAAGTACCTAGATTTAGAGTTGACAACCCTAGGATATAGTGTATTCATGAATAATCTACATGCTCGTTTTTTCCAGTCGTAAATTATAACTCATTACGTGCAGACGAGTAAGGTCCATCTCGTCACTGCATTTACTTGTAAGTTAAATATTTTTCTCGTTACTAAATCATACCATTAATTTTCAGTTCTAATAAATACTAGAGCCAAGAGAGAGAGAGTGAATTAAATAAGTATGCATGTTTATTATCATATAACTATGTTGATAACTAATGCACTCTGAAAATCCATAACTATCTCAAATGAAAAAGTGATATTATTTTATTACTGTATTTAATTTAAGTTTTCTATTTCTGTTGATTAATGTTGTTTGTTTTCCTGAAGAGTAAAAAAATAAAAAAAATATATAGTAGCGGAATCAACACTAAAATATTTTCTCATTTTAGTTAACTACGTTAATATTGATATTAATGTCTAATATTTTGTTTCCTTGTTTTAGACTATGTCTGATACGGAGATCCAGTACGCACAGCCAGATCCGTGGCGAACACAATCACAACCCTTTGAAGAACTGTATCCAGAACTATTTAAAAGTGGACCAGGGACAAAATCAACGGCGGAGAAAAAGCCCAAACAACGGCGTGATGCTGTCGTCAGAAAAAAGAAATGCAAGCTGCGTGGAAAATCTTACGTGATTAACAATGAACCTCGACGGGGTACACGGCTTATAAAAATTAAAGTTATAGATCTGACCGCGTCACCAGCCGTTTCCGACTCGGAAAGCGACTGCGACAGCAGAGTCCTTCTAAGTGCACAGTACGTAGTAAAAGATTGCGTTGACGGAATCATGGACGAAACAGAACGAGTAATTAGAAACATTTCCAAAAAACTTTGCAGTGAAAGTGGTTTTGATTAATTATAATATTTAGGTAGGTAATGTGAAATGTAAATGTAAGTATAGTAATATTTCTAGATTGTAATAACGATTTAGTGTTTAAAGTGAATTAAAAGTGATGGATCTATTTTTTGTTTTATTTAAACTATTTAAATTATAGTAATTATGTAGTATATAATTTGCATCAGGTAATAAGGAGGTAATACTAGGTATTTTGTAATCAAATAAATAGGTATATTTTAAAGAAACTTTATTCGATACATACATTATTTTCAAAACACCATTTTTTCACACATAATACATTTCTTAACGCACAATATTTATTATGAACTAAACAATTAAAATTAAGCTTTTTTGAACAATACAACTGATGCAGAGTTTCTAAATTGGGCAACCCTTTGACACTTATATCTATGATATTACCGTGAGTACATAACTCTTGGGCCCATTTCACTTTTTCTTCACCTTTTACAATAATTTTTCTATTTTCCAAGTGAGGTTTAATCATCCTTTGAAATTCTCTGTAGTCTATGTAGCCCTCACTCCAATAATATCCTCTTTCTCTTTCTAACCATAGAACGCGTCGTTTTTCTTCGTTTGACAATTTGGAAAACGGAAATGGAGGTTTAACCAAAAATGTTTGAGTATGGTTTTTAGCTGCTATTGCTAATTCTTTAACAACAAACCGATTTTTTAAAATTTTGAATCCTTGCATGTCCAAGAAAATCCAATTTTCATTCATGATATTTTCTTTACAATGTTACTCAGTGGTTTGTATTCGTAAATGCAGTCGTTTAGTATTAAACAATATGCTGCTGTCTGGTCAGGTATGTCTTGATCGGTTTCAATTTCAACTCGAACGTCAACAGAGCCTTTTAATGATTCGTGCTGGCGGGAACAATCGATTACAAATAGAGGAGCAATGTCTTTAAATTCTTTCATGCTCATCAGGGGTTCAGCACGGTGGCCGTAATAAGACTGTTGAAATCTCGCGTACTGTTCGTATAATAAAGAAAACTTGTTATCAGAAAAGCTAATATTTAAACCTTCGTATGGAAAATAAGTAGAGTTCAAAAATACTCTGACGTCACGTACGTTGCAGTGATCAAACTCTGCCATAGACATTTGAGCTTCATGTTTCCTATTTGTTTGTAATGCAATGACAACGAACCGCGGTTTTTCAATTTGTGAAGAAGTTTTTACAGACCACGCATGCTTGCGCGTTCTAGGGAGTAATGGGTATTCGTACAAATCCCAATTTCTAAAGGGTAAACTTATTGCTCGGTCTTTTT
Organism: Opisthograptis luteolata; assembly: GCA_931315375.2. Lineage (NCBI taxonomy): Eukaryota > Metazoa > Arthropoda > Insecta > Lepidoptera > Geometridae > Opisthograptis > Opisthograptis luteolata. Next base: position 13,201,568 of record OV928038.1, read on the forward strand.
CTAAGCATTTCAATAAATTTATTCTTTCACGATCAGATACTTTCACTTGGGGAACGCGCCATACAATTTTATTTATTTGTATGTCATCTATAACTTGGTCCGTATTTAATTTTAATGCATTTAAATTAGTATTGTTCCTTAGTAGAACTAACTCGTGTTTACAATTTATTATAACTTTTTGATAATCTTCCGCGAAACCTAATATTTTGTTTAATGGAATGGAAACTGAAAACATGCCGTTTGTAACATTAGTCGTGCCAGACATAGACCAACCCCAAACCTGTGAAGATTTTGATTCATGTCCATTTAAAGATAAATACGACTTCATCGTAGTTGTAATGCCTGCATTTTTAATTTTGTCTATTTCGACTCCGTTTAATTCGTATCGGATATCTTGAAATAGAAACAATGCAGGGTTATTAACAAAATGCACACTGGACACTTTTTCTTTCGTGCTACTCTTGTAAACGTTTGCTATACCTTCAATATACAGCGTGCTGAGCGAAGGCAAAACATACAAGTCCTGTTGGTTGATAGGTATGCGTATTTCATCGTTCTTGTTGAAACTTGTTACGTATGGTTTATACGAGTGGTATTCAAAACTTTCAATGCTGTTGTCATGTTGCGTTTGTTGAGATACGTTTAGCATATTCATTTTAGCAAGCCAATTAATTTCAGGAACTTGATATTATTTTTTGTTAATTTTTTCTTTTTGCGAGGAGGTGTTCTTTTATGGGATGCTGTTTTCGAACTGATATCGTTACTCGTTAAAGCATGGGTTTTATTACTGAAGATTAACATTTTTTTCTAAAATGTAAATATAGCACTACTTCTTCTTCTCGTAAATTTATCACTTTATTTTCAGCGTCCAGTAATCTTATATTGATGGCAGTGATTGAGTGTTGGTTAACAGGAAAATAAATTAAGTTCTTAGGTATTTCAATGATTCGGTAACCAGGGGGAACATTAGGCACAAATTCGTAAATAATATGACTTGCTATGCCGTTTACATATGAACCGCTCACCACATCACATTCGATGCGCACAATGGTTGTTGATAAAATGCTCACAGGATATCGAGATTCAGTGCTTATATTTGCTTTCAAAGTTTCCTTTCCAAAACCTAAGATTTTTCCAATAGAATTGTTTTTTACAAAGTCTACATTTTGAGAACAAAAAATTTTAGTCTTTAACGTGTTATTATTGCAAGATATTTTTAATATCTCATTATTTTTAATGTTTTCTTTTAGATAATCACAAATATCTTGAAGTTCATAAGAACCTTCAGGAATTTTAATGACATTATTTTCACCATAATAAAATTTGTTATTCTTTTCGTCGATATTAGGAATAGAATTAAATGTAGAGAAATACAGAAGCCCGCATTCATATTCTTCACGTAGTTCTAATGTTGGTGTATAGTTTGTTGTCAAAGAAGCTCCTCGCCCGGTTATCGACACGGTGAAAGACATTTTTAGACTGGTCATAATGTTATACAAAATACTATATTTAAACATGTTTCCAATATTTTTTTAGAAATTTTAAACAAAGGTGACCACAGTTTACAGCGTCATACTTTTGATATTGAACGTAATTATAGTTCATTGATGTACCTTTTAAATATTTTATTAATTCCAATGGTGGTTTTAAATTTCCAAAACTATCAAAATACTCAGAGTACTTATTGTGTTTAACATAGGCTACCCAATGAGTTCCCGATTTATCTGAGGAATCGAGGTTTATGATTCCACACTCTATTTTTTTTGCCTTTGCAGGTAATACATCTCTCATAAAGATTCCCCGAAAGTATGGAATATCACGCGCATGCTGTAATAAATCGATATTTGTAAGCGGTCTCCTAGGCAGCCTTTTGTTCAGTTTTTTGAAGGATTTAGATATAAACCAGCTCCAGTTTTGTAAGGCTTAATATATAAACCTTTCCCAAGCGCTACCGCTTCCATCATTCTGTTATGTCGTACAGACTCCTGAAGGTTTTTTTGGTTAGTCTTGTAATCAGTCACAGCTTTCGCAATACCTGCTGCACCGCCGGCCAATGATCCTAAAGCAGATAGTCCAGCAAATATCGGTATCAAAGGCAGGAACCCACCAGTTTTAGGAAGAGGAATACAACGCGGCATACGTATTTTCTTTTTGTTTTTTATTATTTTCTTTGCAGCTGCATATGCTATTTTTATTGCAGTATTTTTGTCTTTGGATTTATTTTTCTTAAGTTGTGACCATATTTTTTTCACAACCGATTTAAATGAACTGATACCAGCACCAGTTTTTAGTTTAGCTTTCATTGCATTTTTTACTATCCATGATGCTATTTTTTCACCTTTGCCCGTATCTTTTGACTTAAGTCTTTTTTTCGCCATGTTGAGCAACTCTAAATCAGCTTTATGTCGGGTTTTTAGATCTTTATTTGTATACGCAATATCGTGATACATACAAGCTTCGTCTAATTTATTGATGCCTCGATCACCTCTTTGTAGGCGTTTGCCAAGTTTAGTTCCAGGTCCACAAAATTGATATCCTGGTAAATGTAGCTCAACAGGTATGTTATTTATTATACTATCAATTATACCACTTCCTTCCGCCATAGATCTTAATGAAATGCATGTGATTTAATTTTAACACTTTATTTATATGTTATTTATTACAATATTACAGATTTTTTATCAATCCAACTGTTCTCTGCATCTCCCAAACCTAACCATTTCACAAAAAGTCTATTTCCCTTTTTCTTAATTACCTTTTCTATGAGGTATATATCAGGATATTTGGTTTTTTGCAGCTCATATTCATAAAAAGAACCTAAAATTATACGATCGTTTGTATCTTTCAGTAGATAAGTTACAGGATTGGTTTTGTTAACTTTTGCTATCGTAAATATTTCAGTGGACCAATTGGGGGTATAGCCTTTGTAAAAATCACTCTTGTGTTTACTTATACGTACACTGTCACCAAGGTCAAACTTTCTTTTAGTAGTTGTAGGACGTTTCTGCGCTTTATCCATGTTACATTTTACAACCATTTCGTTGGATTTATCAATAGCTATTGGTTTGAATTTCGTAGTTCTATGAATAGTGTTATTATAAGATTTTACTACTGATTCTAAATTCTTACCAAGCCATTGATATTGTCCATGTAAGCTGAAGTACTTATAAAGTTTAGACTTAATTGTTCTGATTACTCGCTCCACAATCGATGCTTTTTTTATAGAAAATGTAGAATAATGGTTGATGTTATGTTTTAACATTAGATTTTTGAAAGGCATATTATAAAATTCTTTACCTAAATCCGTTTGTAAATTATTCGGCCGTAGCTTAGAGCTGGATAATATGTGTTGCATTGCATTGGTGACACAAGTTTTGGATTTGAACATTATTGGTATAGCCCAGACGTATTTCGAAAAACAATCGATTACTACTAATATGTATTTGAAGCCTTTATTGCAACGCGCATAGTTTTTTATATCAATGAGGTCAGCTTGCCATAAGTCGTTTAATCCTCTGATGATGGTAGCTCGACGAGGGAAATTTCTTCTAGCAGCTCTGTGAAGTTCATCGACGACATTTTGCTTACTCATTTTTGCTTGATTTAGTTACTTGATTAATCATGCGATCAATTTCCGTCTTTGAATAGAATCTCGTGTTTATATAGCTAATGGTAACTTTTTCTAAATTTTTTAGAGAAATTTGTGCATTACTTTGTACCTTCTTTAATTCAGCTTTCAACGATTGCACTTCAGAGTCAACATATGTTTTGTTTACAGCTTCATCAGCATCTGTCGGGGTCTTCAAACCTTTGAGTCTAGATAATTTTAAATCGTAATCTCCAGAATCAGATTTAGTTAACGTACCGTTATAATATTCAATTAAATCAGATACTCGTAAACGTTTATGGACGTGATGACCGAATTTATCTAAATTCATGTTGCAGTGTAAATCGGTATAGATAGACTGTTGTAATACATGGATGAATGTTTCTTATATCTTAATCTATGTACCCTGCTTCGCGTAATTCCTCTATGATAGAAATTATTTCGTTATCTAAGCCAGTGTTACCAGCATCGCGTGATGCAATAAGTAATTTCAATCTTTCCACCAATTCGTTTGGATCGTCCCAATAAATGAAATCTGTATTCTTTTTATATATTTTTAAACTATTAATTCCTTTTCCTTCTGTAACATTTTTTGTACTACCTATTTTAAACAATGGTTTTATTATGTGCATGTATTTAAGTCCTTTATTGCTGTTGATAGGTTTTGTCGGATCACAATTACGACGATGTGCATTAGTCATTGTAAGGAGAATTTTGTAATTTTGTAAATCTGTATTCTTAATAACTTTTAAATTTGGCGACCTTTTAAACAGTAGTTCTAGCAATCCGGGTGTTTTCTTCAAAACTTTATTTCCGATTTTTAATGTATCCTCGTACTCAATAACCGGAGTGTTCCCAAGCATTAGTTTTCCTCGATCCACTTTCACTCCGAAAGGTACATCATTCATCACTTCCGACGACATTGACCAAGACATTGTCATTTTTTTTTTATCTGGTGATGAATCCAAGGATGCGAATGAATCATCGCTTTCTTGTAGACCATGAGAAGGGGGAACTGTGAGAGTGATATCTGATTTTGCATTTTGTTCATCTACACTCTCTTCTTCGCTACTTTGTTCATCAAACTCCTCATTTGATGTAGAAGAATGTTCACTTACAGCATATTCCGATCCGTTTAAAATATTTTCTTTTGGATTTTCTGAATCATGTTTATTGGAGATTTTGTTGAGAGGGTCTACGATTGGTTTGAATAAAGTTTCCAAAGCCAGATTATTTATAGCTTTGGCATCTCTCATCATTTCAACCTTTTTCTTTACAGCTTCTGAAGATTGTACAATCTTTTCTTTTAGATCTCTTTCCATATTTAATGTGGTTAAGCCCGGTTGGAATCAGAAGTAGTAATGATTTAATATCGAGATATCACATAGTTATTAATGTTAATCTACAGTTATAAAAGTGTCAAATTCCATTCTGTAACAACCTTGGTTTTTCTGACAGTCCTTGTTGATCACAAGGTAGCGGTAAGGTTGGTTCCAAACAGTTGAACACATTTCCCGAAACTGATTCCATGACATGTCAGAACCCACATGCTCCTCGTAAACGTGTTTTAAGTTAACGTCGTCTTGTTTGAACAAAACAATCAGGTTAGAATTATCTCTAACTAGTTGTTTTGGGATTTTGGTGTAGGTTTGATTTAAGTAAAAACAATCTATATTCTTATGTCGACCCATTGCGAAATAATCCCGTATATTGTTCTGATTTTCGCAAGCAACATCATCAAAAATAATAATAGAATCTGATGAAGCTTCGTGAGGGCTTAAAATCTCACTATTATGGTTATATTTGTAAAATGAAATATCATCCACCATATTTAATACGTCTTCCAAGAATTTATATTTAGGTTGGTATAGAGATTTCGAATAAACATACAAATTTAAAAATCGTGGACCATCTTTATGTAACAAAAGACTTATTACTAAATTTGTCTTCCCACAATTTGACGGACCGCAAACAATACAACGAATCGTATTCGGTAACAAATTTCCATGACGTTTGAATTCTTGTGTATTATTCGGACATATTTCACCCAATCGCAGCGAATTTGCTTGTTTCACAAATTTCATTGTAAATTATTAATTTAGCTGTCGTGTTCAGTCTTACATGGTTTTATCAAAAATGGAATGCGAAAAGATTTGTGTCGGTTTTTAAATAACGAAATGAATGAACGAGCCAATTGGCAACATTGAAAGTATGATTAGGAATACTGAAACATTATTTACAACGTGAGCGACATTGTTAATAGGCATTCTAATTCACCTTTTTCAACTGGTCAAGATCAAAAATGTTATTGGGCATTCTAATTCACTTTTTTCAAGTGAGCGCACGTAAGTAAGCGAACGTGAAGAAAAAAGTGAATTAGAATGCCCAATAACTACCTACTCTACTTAATCTAATAAACCACTACCAGTTGGCAACGTTCCCAAAATGCTGGCCGCATTGCCGCGTTGACAAATCTAAGATTTCATTCTTGATTTTGTTGAAAAAAGGTACTCAATAGTACACATTGACCTTTGAAGGAGCTACTGACTTTATAGAGCCTAGTGGTAGGAACAGCAATTTCATCTTTGTCCCATCTATTTGTATGAAAACCAGCACAGCGCCCTTAGCGGCGACTACACTTCAATTTTCATACAAACATTTTGATCATATCGAGAACAATTTATGAAAATCGGGATTGAAGGAACAATATATCAAAAATCTCGCTAAACGCTGCAAATTCAGCGTGACCTACAGCTTAAACTGTGAACATTACGTTTGACATTCTACGATCACCGACTACTACGCATTATTGGCACCTACCAGTCCTACCACCAAGGATGTTCGGAGAGGTGGCGCAACCAATTGTAAATGTTTATCATAGCCATAACGCACTCGCTAGTTCCGTTAAATTGTTTCACTTCACAAGTAGGCTCTAAATGACCTGGAAGTAGGTGACGAGTTTTATAGAGCTGTGACCTCATTTTGTTGTTTTTTAATAAGCGTGGCATTTAGGTCATTTGAGTACAAAATAACATTACGTTTTCCGGATTTAAGAACTAACTGAGATGACGCAATGACCCTCAGTGGTAGTGACGTCGGCTTGCGATCCGTAGGATGTGGGATCGAATCCAATGAGCTTGAGCTTTCGGTGAAGGAAAACGGGATGAAACCATAGCATGGTGGTAGGGCATTTTCTAGTGCTCGCCTGTCTAGCTACCATCCTCGAGTTAAGAATCTGTCACCACGCACCTGTCGGTGTGTTCTTGCAGCCTAACTTGAGAGCCAGTTCCCCAGCCAGGGATCATCGCTACGCTACTCTGTAAGTAGTAAAAAAGTCTTCCCTGATAATAAAAGACACCACTACGGTCTGTCCTGCACCACCTCCTGCCAGTCCTCCACCTGGAGCTCGCGCAAGTGCTTCGTGACTTCGTCTTTCCAGCGATACCTGGGACGGCCGGCATGGCGACGGCTACACGGCCGTCCACTGTATGCTCGTTTGACCGCACGATCCTCTCCCATTCTTCCTAGGTGGCTGATCCAGCGAAGAATACTTTGTATCGCGTTCAAGGGTAGTCCATGCAGGTGAAACCAAGGGCGCAGCTAGTGTAGGACGAATAAAAAAAAATGCGATTCAACAGAATATCGCCAAGGTAAGGTGACCAAATGTTTTTACTGGAAAACTTTTAGCTCATTAAAATCAAAAGTTTATTTGGATGCTACATCGGTAGTCAGTATAGTATTTTTTTAGTCTTGTAATTTAAAACGCTCCTTTCGTGTACATAAAATACACATATGTTTGTAGTTCAGTCTGTATATCACACAAGGTCGCCCAGTGCCATAACATAGGGATGAGCGATATTGACTTAATATCGATATTGATATTGGTAGCAATATCTGTAGTTCGATATTATCGACTGAAAAACATCGATGTTTTCAAATATCGATAATTTAAAAAATTATATGCGTACTTATCAACCTGTGATTAATTGATGCGAGACTGCACAGAAGAATGAATTAAAATTAATTTTTTTTTTTTTTACTCTTTTACAGGGTAGCGTTTGACCACAAGTCACCTGATGTGAAGTGACGATGTGGTCGAAGATGGCGCCACGCTACACCTGGAGCCCAACCACCAACTTTTACAAAACCATCATGGTTCCGAGCAATATTGTTTTAACCTTATAATAATGTTACTCCTAATCATACTATGAGCTTTACGAAACAATCTTGATTTATTACTGCCAAAGAACGAATGAAAATCTATTACTGCTATATGATAGAACAAGACGCTTCATTTTCATATAGCGTTGTCACTTTCGCACGTTGTTGAGACGAGTTAGTTACCTATAATACCTTTGTTTATATAGAACATAGGTTTCAAGGTCCTTTGGTTCTACTTTGTTTCTGTTAATTTTATAGGTTCATATAGGAGAGGCCTAAGATCGTCACATAGGCAATTCTCTCCGACGCTGCTTTCTCAACGAGGAATTATCTGCTTCCAAAAACTCAATTAGCTCGTATTCATCAGCCATCTACAATTACATTTATAATAATTATTAGGTACTCTGCATACACTTATAAACCATACATTTTAATATAGAATTACACAAACAAAACGTTTAATTAATTTTCACTTACTTTTTAGAATAAAATTATAGGATTTCATAATAAAATATGGAAAACAATGTTATTTCAGCTGCGCGCGGGTAACTTTTTTATCATTGCTAAATGTGACACAAAAACAATATTGCTTGATGTCAAAAGTCACCTCAGAGTACCAAAGTAATGTTGTTTGAATGAACGATTTAACGTGACGTCATCAAAACGTCTCGGCGTCTTCAATATTAAAGTAATGTTACTTTAGTAACTTCATGGTATCGATTAGCAATGTAATATTAAAATAATGCTGATTTAAGAGATTGAAGTAGGCCCCCTGGACTGGGAACTGGCTCTCAAGTGAGGCTGCCGGAACACACCGATAGATGCTTGGCGACAGATTCTTAACAAGAGGGTGGTAGCTAGCCAGGCGAGTACTAGAAAATACCCTACCACCAAGCTATGGTTTCATCACGATGTTTTCCTTCACCGAAAGCTCAAGCTCATTGTAGGATTCGAACCCACGTCCTACGGATCGCAAGCCGACGTCACTACCACTGAGCCATCATCGCTATAAAATATATATTGTTGGCGCGAGCCGAGCGCCCGAGCAAATATAAGGCGGTGCGGACGCGCTTTCGGCCCACTTCTCCACCGACCGTCGTCGAGGCAACACCTCCTACCTGACGTTTTTTTTATTAATTGATGATGTCATCCTGTCAGTTTTTGCATTTTGTTAAATTAATTGTTTTGGTTGTTTTTGTTTGTCGAGATTTGTTTTTAAAAAAATAAATTCGTGTCAAAAATACAAATTTAGAAGTGGGATAGGATCTACGCGATTCTATCTTACTGTCCGCTGTTTTTGTATCACTTTTTGTCGGTTAATAATAGAAAAAGGTTCGACGGTGTATGCCACGGCGGTAGACATAAAAAAAAGTAATCATGAAAAAACGACGAAGCAGATGGCTGTGTTTGTGCGTTTAATTGTGTGTGTCTTAGTGACAAGTGAAAATGGTGTGTGTCTTAGTGAAAAGTGAAAATGTGTGTGTGTCTTAGTGAAAAGTGAAAATCGAATAGATCGCCTTGCTCTCGGTCTCGTGAGAGGCGCACACGAGGCCTGAGAGTCTGGGGCTGTTGTTCATGAAGCTGATCGCGTCACATTGCGATAGTCATCGCTGTCGTCGTGACCGCTGCAGCGGGCGCTTTCGTGCTTAGCCGGCGCCAGCGCCAGACCGGGAGGCGCCACCGCTTCCGCTCAGCGACACAGTCGTCGCGTCCGCGTCGTATCGGCGAGGCAGCCGTGCGTTTGGTTTGGATAACGCTGATGGGTAATGCGTTGCAAGTTTGAACCTGTCTGAACCTATTACTGAGCCTGTACGTCGAGATGGTTTCGGGTGAGACTGTACGAGTCAACACTGCTATTTTGGTAAGATCAAACCATGTCTATTTCTAATTTCGATGTCTTAGGATGATGTTAATGTGTGATACAGTGACGTCATCGTGTTCCTACGTGCAAATAAGTGTGACGATTGCCTACTTGCTTAACGCGTATAGGTAATTGCTGAAACAGTGACTCATAGCTGTAGTTAAGTGAGTTTCGAATAACGATCGCAGCTGGTCTAGTATCAAACTCAAGTTCAAAGCGCTGTGATGGCGTACATAGTTTAGACATTGCGAATATTTTATTAGATGTTTAGAAAATCAATTCTGACAACTACCCTACATAGGTCGGTTGTGTCCGACGTTTTCTGTTTCGCTTACTCACGTATTGTTAACTAATGAAGTGACGAGTTCATTACGGTTTTGGTTAGTGCATTACTGGTTTAATAACGCTCACATGTTTGCAGATGGTCTTGTAGAATTTTTGTTCATTAATGCGGAGTCTGGACAAATCACCCCGTCCCGTGCCGAGCTACGTTTTTACGTAAGGCGTGTGCCTTTCATAAGAATGGTGTTCAACTTAATTTAAACGTAAACATGAACTTGTTGATTTTATTAAGAATCCGATGCTTTTATTTTGGTAATGTTGGATGGTGATTTAATGATGCTCGTTTCAAGTTCACGCATCTGCCGTGAACGACAAGTTATTGCCGGATGATTTCGTATACTTTTGCGATTAACGGGAGGCCTGTACAAATTACGCTGGTTCGTGCCAGGCCACGTGGACCGTGGTATGTTTCAGATCTAGCACATAGGATGGACGATCAGTAATGGTCAGGTGAAGCCGAGCGGTGCATTGCTGATGCAGTGCTACCGCATTGCTGTTGTGGTGCTCCTGCATTGCTAATGTGGTACTTATGCATTACTTTTCCAGTGCTACTGTATTGCCAGAGAAGTTGCTGGCGTATCGCCTGTGTACTGCTGGCCCATGCCGGTGCAGTGCTGGCGCATAGCCGGAGTCCTGCTGGCCCATGCCAGTGTAGTGCTGGTGTATCGACGCGTGCCGATGTGGCCGTGCTGATGCAGTGTGTCGATGCGGCATGCATGCTGCGTGTGTGCGCTACTGTTGCGTGTGTGCGCTACTACTGCGCTTGTGCGCTGCTACTCCTGCGTGTGTGCGCTACCGCTGCGTGTGTGCGCTACTACTGCGCTTGTGCGCTGCTACTCCTGCGTGTGTGCGCTACCGCTGCGTGTGTGCGCTACTACTGCGCTTGTGCGCTGCTACTCCTGCGTGTGTGCGCTACCGCTGCGTGTGTGCGCTACTACTGCGCTTGTGCGCTGCTACTCCTGCGTGTGTGCGCTACCGCTGCGTGTGTGCGCTACTACTGCGCTCGTGCGCTGCTACTCCTGCGTGTGTGCGCTACTACTGCTGCGTGTGTGCGCTACTCCTGCGTGCGTGCACCACTGTTGCGCTTGTGCGCTGTCGGCTGCGCTTGTGCGCTACTACTACTGCGTGTGTGCGCTACTGCTGCGCTTGTGCGCTACTGCTGCGCTTGTGCGCTGCCACTACAGTGCTTGTGCGCTTCCACTGCTGCTGCTGCTGTGCTTGTGCGCTGCCATTGCTGCTGCTGCATGCCGGTGCGCAGCCGATGGTGTGCTATCGGTAGTGTGCTGCCGATGGCTCCAGCGGCGAGTCAACAAGCCACGAGGGAGCACATCCCGTGATGAAGGGAGTGGACTACTGGTATTGTTTGTGTTGTGCAATTGTTGGAACACGCCTCACGTTGTGCCTTCCGCGCCACGTGCGTCGTCGTTCTTTAAATTGCAAATTGTGATGAGGATGTTAAAATAAGCGTCACGTCGTGCCTCTATCTTAGCATCCTGGCAGGTTACGCATCACGTAGTGCCTCTGTCCTTGTTTGTAATTGAGAGCGCGGATGCGTCGTGTCACTGTCATGATCTAAAGGGTGTTGGGGATACGCGTCACGTCGTGCCTCTGTCTCGGCACCTGGTTAAGTTAGGCATCACGTCGTGCCTCTGACTTGCCGTCAGGATATGTGACACGTCGTAGCCCTGTTCTGGGGGTGTTGAGAATGAGTTACGCTTTATGTCGTGCCTCTTTCTCGGCACCCTGCCAAGTCATGCTCGTCATGCCTCTGACTTGATTAGGTGTGTTTCTTTCTGTAATCTTATCACACATGTTTGTATGTTTGCATACGTATTTGTGTGGCGGTTTTTTTCGTGTGTTCTGTGCAGATGAGAATAACAACGAGGAGGAGTCTATCTTGGAGCGCAGAGCTGTCTACAAGGTGAAGAGTCGCCGACCAGAGCTGCTGAGCTGTCTACAAGCGAGGAGCATCAGCCTGGTTCATCTGGGACGCAGAGACCTGCTGACGCCTACTTGAAGTGCAAGAGAACGCAGTTTCCATGAAAATGGAAGCTGATCTTCACGAGTTTATGGAGTCCGAGGACGGTCTCCTGTCAGGAGAGGCCGTGTTGGCGCGAGCCGAGCGCCCGAGCAAATATAAGGCGGTGCGGACGCGCTTTCGGCCCACTTCTCCACCGACCGTCGTCGAGGCAACACCTCCTACCTGACGTTTTTTTTATTAATTGATGATGTCATCCTGTCAGTTTTTGCATTTTGTTAAATTAATTGTTTTGGTTGTTTTTGTTTGTCGAGATTTGTTTTTAAAAAAATAAATTCGTGTCAAAAATACAAATATATATATAAAATAATATGTATAAATATAATATATATAAAATTCGGTTCCAAGTGACGATGTGGTCTAAGATTGCGCCACACTACACCTGGACTGGCTGTCAAGTGAAACTGCAGGAACACACTGATAGGTGTTTAATGACAGATTCTTAACTTAGTGTTAAAAAACGTTTAAAGATTGTCGTTAAAAACATTTGTAAACTACGACAACTGAAAAATCGATTGAAAATAAACGAATGTCTTAAAACATCGATATTCTTATATCTTAAACTAGCTGCGCCCCGCGGTTTCACCCGCATCCTTCGGTTATTCCGTAGGAACCATTCCGGGATAAAAAAAAAACTATGACCATCTCCTGGTTTTAAGCTACCTCTCTAACAATTTTCAGCCGAATCGGTTAATCCGTTCTCGAGTTATAAGTGTAGTACATAACTAACACGACTTTATTTTATATATATAGATTATAGATATGCACTTTCAATACTAGAATATCGATATTTTAGACAAAAACATCGATAGTTCAGATACTTTTATCGATAAATATCACTCGTCTCTACCATAAGTTGGTATGGTAATTTAAGACCGTATAGATCACAGATCGCACCGATACGAACTAGAGATGACATCGCCTCGAGCCACAATGCTAGGAAACGGATTCAGGAAATTTTAATCCACATTCTTGCATAATTAGACGAAACTACTATAATTTGGGTTTAGTTAAGCTATAAATACATGTAGCATCTGTTCGCACATTTGTTTATAATATGCTAAACAATTTTGCAGCGCAATACTCTTGTGTTTATATTTAAAAATACTAGTTGTAACCCGCGTTTGCACCTGTGCGAATATTCTCTCAGAATCTCGTGCTTTTTCCGGGATAGAAAATACTCCATATGGTAATTCTGTTGCTTCGTGTAAGAAGGCTAATTAACAATAAAAAAAACACTGTCACAGTTTTGTAATTATATTATTTTTATATGCGGCTTTATTCTCGGGTCTTTCCCGGACCTTTGTTAGGTATTAGTGGAGCCAACGCTAAGAGGCCATTATAAACTTTGCACATTTTTTTTCAATATATAAATATACTTTTTGCATTTTCGGCCTGAAGGTGTTATTCTACATATCAAGTAGATTAACATATATTTTTATTAGTTTTGTTTTAGACCAGAATTACACAGAAATATACATTTAATTAACCCCGTTTTTCAGCTTAGCTTGGGAACCAGCGCCTTAAAGAAGAAAATTTATAAAAGCTATGGTGCAGGGAAGGAAGGGCGATGCTAAGAGTTATGTATCTGAGTTATAACTAACTCCGATGGCTCAACGACCCAAAGTGTGTCTTGGCCTCCGAAACGAGAGAGCGCCACTCTTCTCTATCTTGAGCGATTTCAGCCCAGTTGAGAGTCTGGAGCTCGCGCAGGTCTGCATCCACCGCGTCCTTCCAGCGGTATCTAGGGCGTCCGACCGGCCTACGGCCATTCGGTCGTCCCAAATAAGAACTGAGTTATATATTATTATTATTATTTATATTACCATATTATGTTTACAAGTGTCAGAAGGTGTCGTTGATAAATAAATGAGACAGCCAACTTATTTTAAACATTTAACAGGGTGGAGTTTGACCAAAGGTCATAAGTGACTATGAGGTCAAAGGTGACCTTCATCTGAACTGGGAACTGGTGCTCAAGGAAGGCTGCGGGAACACACTGATGGGTTCTTAGTAAGAGGGACATAGTTAGACGTAGACACTAATCTTTATAAATGAAATGTGTGCTTAATTCTTCATCTAAACGTCTTGACCTTTTTCGATAAAAGTTGGCACATAATAAGTATTTTTTCATGTAGAAAGTATTTATGCTATCCGTTGGTTATAAAACTAGATGCTAAAGGGTGTAGGCAAAGCCACGAGGGTGATTTAATTAAATTTGCAAAGGACTCTCCGGTCATATAATCCTTAGAAAGGACATCGTTCTAACGATTGATAAATTAATACGGAAGCTTACATTTCAATAAATTCAATATCAAAATTAAATATCACAGCCATAAAAACAAGCAATAACCCAATTGCACAAACAGTAATGAGCATCTAAGAGCTAGTAATAAATTCTCAGCAAGCGTCAAATAGCATCCTTGGCATTGATGAATTTAATTCAGAGATATGTTACACCACACGATCTGTGATACGTGGTAATAAACGTCCACACACACACACACACACACACACAAACTTTCACATTTATAATATTAATAGGATATAAACAGTAGATTTTTATGGTAACGGCGAGATTTCAAAAATAGTTATAGAAATATAAGTACTAACAATGAGTCTCAAAAATCTAGTGCCACACTAAAAGGATTAGTTTACCTATCATCATCATCATCATCATCCGCTAGAAAACGTCTACATGCTGAATATAAGCCTCTTCCTTTGAAACCCACGATGAAAGGTTATTTAGCTATTTGCATCCCTGCAGCGCCTCCCGACTCTTACTATATCATCGTTTCACCTAGTTTACCTTTACGCATCTTTAATTTTTTAATCATTTAAGCACATAATTCGGTAGCTATCAATCAAGTCAATAATTACATTTTTATTACAATGTTTATAAATCAACAATCGTAAACTTTTATTACACACCTGTCGATGCACAATGCTATAATTGAATGGGATGCCAAATATAGAAAACCGAATGAAATACTCAATAAATATCTACCAAATCTAGGCATAGGCGTGGTTATTTTAGTTATTCGTGAAACTTATTTTGGCAGGTCAATATTTGACACATATTAAAGTCCCAAATCAGTAAACTGTAATAAAGTTATTGTAAAAGTACTGTCAGTGACACAATTTGTTAATCTCTGCCAATTTTTGAGATAATTTTTTATGTCTTGAGAGGTAAACAATACGGACAACACTTTATTATTTCACCACAACAGCAATCAAAAGATATCTTACAGCTAGTGTTTCAATTGACGGTCAGACCATAGTAAAGAAGTAGTAGTTCAGCTTCATATAAATCGGCCGACGCCGGTTTGAATGTGTGTAGCGGCACCGTGTACGCACGCACTTTTCACGCACACAATCACATAAACGAAAGGAGGCGGCCGGGGCCGCGGCCATGCACTCAGTACGGAACGCGCCGCCTATGCGTCACCGTAAGAGTAGGCAATTAACTCGTCGAGCGGCCTTAGCTAACCTACTGTTATTTATATACTGTGGTCGTACAAATGTTTTTTTTTTCTGTAATGTTATATATTTATTGGCCTTAATAAGTATTTCACTTCGTTAATAACTAATATGATAGCTGTAAATTGCATAAATTAAAAATCAAATAAACTATTATCGCTGTCCGTACCAATACATTCTACGTCGGTCATATTTGGTTAATTTCCGTGGCCACACCTTTGACCGCATTGTCTGTGAAAATCCGGTCAAACTTAAGCCTACGTGCAATAAAAAAACCTAACGTAGCTCAAATTAAGACTATGGCTTGTTAAATTTTTTTAAATAGTGACATCGACAAAAAAATTACCAAACATTTGCCTCTCAGGACAGTGAAATAACATTTTTGACAGATGTCCAATTTCAGAAGGTTTCTTACTCAATAGTAGGACAGGTGTTCACAAACTGTCTCAAAACTGGGTCGTAGAAATGCTAACATCTGAAACAAATGCCTTAACACAAGGTTGTAGTGCAATGGTCCAGTTATGTTCATCTTAAAGGTCAATTGGCTGTATTAGGTAGGTATTAAATACCTATTGCTTAGTGAAATTAATGTTCCAAATCTTTGACTTCGACAATACCTATAGAATGTACTCGTAAAGGAAGATTGCAAAAAAAAAATGATTAAAAGGTGGGTTTGAAATATTTGCCTCTATTACACCACAAACAGCTGATATAATGAGGTAATTAGCCAGCAAACATCGATTAGGTTAAGAAGAACTTTGTCAAAGTACAGAACCCGACATTTTCTTGCTGGAAATACGAAGAGATGCTTCAATAAATGTGTTTTAAAATAAGACAAAACCGTTGTTGGGTTATATTTGTGGACAATTAATTGTTTTTTTGGCGGTAATTGAACTGCCGACATAAAAATTTAGTTTTAGTTCCAAAACTTGTGTTATTCTGGTGATATATGGTGGATTGTGTTCGTTAAACTGTACGAGGGTAGGAATTGAAATAAATTTAAAGTGACTTTTCTAGTTGCCGAATAAATTTAAAGTGCCACTACAAAGGGGACTATCCTCTTTGACTCGGCTTCTTGCCGAGTCAAAGAGGATTTTTTTAATTTTTTTTTCAAAAGTTCTTCTTCATCTTAATTAAAATATTTTTCTCTGAAACTTAACTAATATTGACGAAGTGAAATACTAATTAAGGCTTTCATTAATGTACACGCAAACCAATTAGCAATGAAAATGTTGCAGCCCCCAAACAAATACGTCGATATTGGTAACTTGCATAACGCTTTTTTGGGCTTAAGCATATTGACAAAGTCATTTTCATAACGCTTATTTATATAGCAATATGTTGAAGTAGATAGTTCAGGGTCATAAATAAATATTTAAACCGTAGAAAAAATAGTTTGGCGCTTTGAAAAATTACGTGACTTTTAACCGGTACATTACATTTGAAGGATTTCTCTAAACATCCTACTAATCTATATAAATACTAGCTGACTCGGCCACGCGTTGCTGTGGCTAAAGTTTTTGTTGACAAATAATTAGCAATAAATTAAAATTGCGACTTTAATTTGAGATATAAACTATCCTATCTCTCAAGTTGGATCGAACTGCACATGGTGTGCGAATTTTATTATAATCGGTTAAGTGGTTTAGGAGTCCATTGAGGACAAACATTGTGACACGAGATTTATAATTATATATTAAGATATGTAAAGAAATACCTAGAAATAATGTCTAGGATTCCTTTATGTTTGAATTATGGCGCGCTTTTCAAATGTCATTGTGTGTTGACATAACTAACTCAATAGGTGGCGCCAGCTATAGGAGATTGGTAAAACAGCATTAGATATTTTCACGTAATGGCTGTCATTAAAAGGGTCAAAATAATAAGAGAAACAGTTTAGTTTGGTTAGTTAAAGAAAGATTGACAAATAAACTTTAAATATCTTTTCTTTGATTTACAGGTACAATGTTTATAACTTTATGATAATGTAGTTAGTGTTTTATTTCTGAGTACGAAAATAAAAATAAAAATCTTTGATTTACAGAGCAACACATAGTTTAATTTGGTGATCACGAAAGATACACTTATTATCTTATATATATATATAAATCAAAGGTGACTGACTGACATAGTGATCTATCAACGCACAGCCCAAACCACTGGACGGATCAGGCTGAAATTTGGCACGCAGGTAGATGTTATGCCGCTAAGAAAGGATTTTGATTAATTCTACCCCCAAGGGGATAAAATAGGGGATGAAAGTTTGTATGAAACTTTGTCAATTTTAAACCGATCGAGCTGAGACTTTGCAGGCATACAGCTGCAAAAAACAGCTTGTAATACTATCAACGTGAAAGTTTGTGAGTATGGATGGATGGATAGATGTTTGTTACTCTTTCACGCAAAAACTACAAAACGGATCTGAATGAAATTTGGAATGGAGATAGCTTATACCCTGGATTAACATATATGCTACTTTTTATCCCGGAATAGGTTCCTGCGGGATAATGGGAAGACGCGGGTGAAACCGCGGGGCGCAACTAGTAGAACATATACTAATTTAAAAAATAATAAGGACACCCATAGCCCTGACCCCTAACAAAGATTCCCTGTATCTAGGGGTATCAGATACTACCTGGATCAGGGATCTACAACACCCAGATACAGAACAAATACTAGCGTTTTTTTGTTAATGCACAAATATTTGTCCTGTAGCGGAAATCGAATCCGCGACTTCAAGTTTCGCAGTTGGCTATTCATCCATTGCTCGACATCGGACGTCGGTGGTTGGTGGTTTAATTTTTTTAGAGTAATAGAGAACATACTAGAGAAGTAAGTATCCTACAATTACATTGGTTTTATAAGGCAAACATTTTGACAAACGAAAGTTTTCTCGCAACCTTTAAATCTAATCTAAACTTTATATATATCTTTATCTTTCTATTTCTATTTGTTTCTTTATATTGGCTTTCGTAATTTACTTTGTAACCTATTTTGTACATATTAGTAACTGTAAGCCACCCTAATATAATAAAATAAATAAATAATAGTAATATTCCCATCGGTTAATATATCGGTTTGTCAAGCGATGTGACCTGCCCAATGCCCATTGCCACTGCATTAAGGTCTTTGAATGCTGCAGCATTTTTTTGATATTTATTTTAATGTCTTTATTTACCTACTATAATTATTAATTTAAAATTCTATAACATTATTAGCCGTTAGAGGTCACGCGTGGGTGCCTATTATCATTCTAATTGTCTTATAAACTTATCTGTATCTATACATAAAATACATTATTGATGATAAGATTGTTTGTTTGTAAGTAGGAGCTTATGTCCGAAATCATTAGTTTAATTGTTCACGGTTAGTACTGGTCAAAGAGTATAGTAATACAGGTACTGGTTTATAAATGCCTGAAAACGGTATTCGGTTTAACGATACCTAGTTATTGAAAAAAGTTAGTTATCACCGGAAACCGCGATTAAGCCCGGTGTGCGATATCGCAAGAACTAAAAATAGCCGAATACCTAACTAGTCCAATACGTGACAGAACTCTAGGTATCCAATGCCTGCCAAATGAACAAAGCGTATTTATATCGACACTATTAAATATTGGGAGACCATTGCACACAAATTGACCTAGCCCTACATTGTGCTTGAAACTTGTGTTATGGGTACTAGACAACGATATACTTACTTATATAGAGAAATAAATACTTATATAGATAGAAATATCCAAGACTCAGGTACAAATATTCGTGCTCATCACACATGTATTTGCCCTTACCGGGATTCGAACCCGGGACCGCTAGCTTCGCAGGCAGGGGCACTACCAACTCGGCTACCGCGTCGTCAAATTGTGCTTGAAACTTGTGTTATGGGTACTAGGACAACGATATTGTAATTCAAGCCATAAAGAGAATAAATATCACCACACACAGATCTCGATGAATCACTCTAAACAGCCACCCAAATATTTTCCTACCATAGCTCCCAATACAATCGACTGTCACTACTATTTCCCGCCAAAATCTACCCCATCCAAATTGATAGAAAGAATATAAAGTTTTTTTTTTTTGTTTTGTTATGGCGTCACACGATTAGTGTATTTGCCAGTGTTAAGTATAAAATATTTCAAACTCAGAGAGTTGAATCAAGTTTAAATGATGATGATGATGATGATGAGATGAAGGGATGAGGATAGTGTTTAAGTAAAGTAGTGGCGCTTTACTTAAACTTTACACGGACTTTTTTGGAGCAACTCGAAAAGTCACTTTCACAACTTTATTTCAATTTCCCACACTCGTACACATTAACGAACACATAATGGTTAATAATCCACCAATATTACACATTATCACTCGAAGAAACACAAGTTTTGGAAATAAAAACATAATTTTCACGTTCGATTCGATTGCCGCCAAAAAAGTCGAATATAAAGTTGCCATTCACATAAAATGTGTGCAATCGTAGACATTCTGCCACAGATATAAATATTATAATTAAATGGATTAATGAGTATAATGGCAATATTTAAGTAATAATAAAAAAAAAAACAATTTATTGCCACTACACAGAGACTTATCCTAGGTTCCAGTTATACTTATCTAATTAATTGTAGGGCAATAGGGCAGTTTCAGCATGTGCTGCATTCCCATAACGATTATTATGTGAGCGCAGCGCTGTTTTTCAAACAACCCTATGCTCGGACAGATCTTCGCCGATTAAATTAGTTACAAAAAAAAGCGGTATATTTCCGGGGTTTCTTATATAATAGCATTACCTATTGTAAATACTAAAACTAATACGAGAAAGAGAATGAAGTTACTATGAATTCTAATTGTTACATGTTTTTTATAGTAATATTCTGACATAAGAATTATTGCTCGTTAACAATATACATATAAATATCTATGTATCTATTTCATTCGGATAAAAATCCTATGAAGATATCAATTTAAGTGAAACCGCGAGGCTAATCTAGTTTAATCTAAACTGGTAGGTAGTTAATTTTATTTCTTGTATGTCATTGACATACAGGCAATATAGATTTTTATGTTTTCTTTAATATAATAATTTACCTTGAAATGTAATAAGGTACTTATTGTCGATAATGGTGTAAAAAATAAAAAATGGGTCTTATTACATGTAGAGCTAGGTCGGTATTAGCGTTGCCGATCGATAGTCGACTATCGATAGTTAATCGATAGTCTATTGATAGCCAACCAATCGAAACACTATCGATACTATTGATAGCTTAAAACGAGGGAATACTATCGATAGTACACTCAACGACAAAAGTCGCTGAACAAACGGAATTTGTGACCTTATCACCACCTAAAATCAGGCGTGTTATGTTGTGGTCAAAATGATACCATGTAAAATGTAAAAAAACAATAATAATTACTGATTTGAAACACATTTGGAAAATCGAGAACGATCAGCTACTTATGTCGCTGACTGTACAGATACTATCGATAGTATGGCCTTTTTTAGATGAAATACTAGTCGGTATTATAACAGGTAAGGTAGGAACTCTTTATTATTACTAAGAAAAAAATTACAATAAATATCTAACACTGACTGACAAACAAACGAATGAGTCTAAGAGAATCAAAATACGCACAGAAGTTCCATGGTAAACAAACACTAAAAACTGGTAGGTACATGTTTGACAAATCTTCCTTTAGTATACATCTCAAATAAACGCTAGCTGCTAGCAATATCTGTGTACATATAATATTTTAAGTGAAATTCCGGTATGCGTTTGTTCGTTATTCTTTTAAACAGCATGAAAGTTTGGACACTGTGGAAGCACATAGGACACTTTTTATCGCGATAAACCGTAGTCTACGCGGGTGAAGCCGCGGGGAAGAGCTATTTTTAAATAAATATTTGTGATAAATGCGACAACTACACGGACCTGAGTAATTTTTTATACTAATTATTATAATTTTACGCATCTGTCTGTAATGAAATATGTATATACCACCTTAGCATAAATACTAGAAAAAACTTGTCTTTTAAACTAGTTAGTTGCAATATATTTGTATTCTATTAATTTGGATTTATTTCCTCAATATTTTTAAATCAATATTTAAGCAGAATTTGCAAAAACATCAGTCAAAATAAAAATAAAATTATTGGTACAATCAGCAAGTCGAGCCGTTCTGAAACCATGGTTTTTCATATACGCAGCAATTGATTGTTATTTATATAGATTAATTTCCTATTACCATCATGTTTGTGATAGTCGTAAATATTAAAATGTAAATGATGAAGCATAAGTACACTAAAAAGCAATCATATATATACAGAGCCGGATTTAAATTTAGTGCCACCCTGGAGCACCGTGAAAAATGCCGCCCCAGTATTTATTTAAGTATGTATCTAATAATAATAGGCGAGCAGTTTCAGACTGTTGTGCCTATTATCATGATGTGCTGAACTTTGGCAATGTTAATTAATTAATAATTTTTACAATGTTGTAAGTAAATCTAAAAACAAACTCAATGATAAAAACGAAGTTAAGTATTTCCAATACAATTACTCTTTTGAAAATAATTTTCGATAGGAAATGTAAACTAGAATAACATTTCTCACGCCCTACGAATTTCTGGCTCATAAAAATTTGCCGCCCCGAGCATTAGCCCTAGTGCCCCTAGACTAAATCCAGCGCTGCATAAATATAGGTATAGGTATAAATTGCTAATGAATCGAGTCGCAATTCTCACAGGATGCGCTTGCGCAACAATAATGTCATAAGTGTCAACAAATACCAATGACGACGGCAGTGACAGGTACATGGCATGTCTACTATACATGGAATGCAAACTTTGATAAAGGTAGAAATTATATTAATAATCCTACACCTATTAAAAATTGTTTGTTTTTTGGTTTCAGGAAAGCGTTTGACCGCAAGTCACGTGAAGTTAAATAAATGACATTGTGGTCAAAGGTACAATCAATTTTTAATTTTGGTGTCAATAATACAATTAATAAAAAAACCATCCAAGTGGGAGTAAAACTCATGCACCAAGGGTTCTGTACAAACTAGTTTTTTATTTTACTAAACTACATAATAAACTACATTTTCAGACTTTTTCTTTTACATTTGTTGTAAGACTTTGCTTTATGCCAAATTTCATGATTATATTCTAGGCCAACGGGAAGTACAGTCAGCGACAAAAGTAGCTGATCGTTCTCGTTTTTCCAAATGTGTTTCAAATCAGTAATTATTATTGCTTTTTTTTACATTTTACATGGTATCATTTTGACCACAACATAACACACCTGATTTTAGGTGATGATGAAGTCAAAAGTTGGTGTTTAAGATGATGAGGATAATAGAAAAAAGTGTGATTGTTCAGCGACTTTTGTTCTTAACTGTACTCTCTAGGTTTTTATTCTCATGTGAAATCGCAAAATTCCCGACATAAACGGTCATACCTTTTGATTACTTTGACTAACAAGTTTAATAATATTCATAGCTGAAAAAAAAACTATAGATTAGATGCAGTATTTGACATAAATTTCATCGTGATAGCTAAAACGCGTTCGTGAGATAAAGGGTCTTGGCAGACAGACAGACAGACAGCAAAGTGATCCTATGAGGGTTCCGTTTTTCTTTTGAGGTGCGGAACTCTAAAAAATGATACAGTAAATTGAGAGACTCCTTTTTTGAACTCGGTCAATGAAGCACTGGTAGCATGGAGTGCCAATTTTATTTACGGTAATTTTATTTGTTTACGTTTTAGATACGCGGTATTTACGTTCCGTGACGTACTTGGACATTAATTATGTATGATTAAATTAACAAAGAGGCGCAACTTTGATGACACTTTTAGGCAGTTTATAAAAACAATTTGTGTGTTTTATGAAGATGCCAATTGAATGTATGTTTGATTTTTGTGTTTGAAGTGTTTTAAGAGTGGTCAATCGTGACGAGATGTTTTCAGGGCTATGTAGAACAACTAGCAGCTCCCTTCGGTTTCACCCACGTGGGCAACACCCTTCTCCAGGGTACAAATTATCTCCAAGCGAAATTTCATCAAAATTGAGCTATCCGTTTTGGAAGGGAAGAATTATGAACACATTTATACAGGAATCAAGTTTTGCAGCCCAATTTCTTTTTTAATAGATGGAAATCAAAAAGAACAGGCTCTCAAGTCAACGCATTTTACATGCGTAAAGAAAGGTAAAAAAATGGAAATAATAAATAAATATCGGGGACAATTGCACACAAATTGACCTAGCCCCAAATTAAGCTCGTAACTTGTGTTATGGATACTAGACAACGATATACATACTAATATAGAGAAATAAATACTTATATAGATAGAAATATCCAAGACTCAGGTACAAATATTCGTGCTCATCACACATATATTTGCCCTTACCGGGATTTGAACCCGGGACCGCTAGCTTCGCAGGCAGGGATACTACCAACTCGGCTACCGCGTCGTCATCGAAATGATCAGTAGTTCAAACTTTAAGAAATGGAAACTAGCAAAGTGCACCTTTTTTTGAAATTTCTATATTTCTCTTAGAGGCATTAATATGTATTAACATCGGTAGGTTTTTTACAACCAAAGTCACAGAGAAAAATAGTATTAATTAACCTCAATTTTTTGCATAACTTCTAGTCATCATCCTAATAAAAGGAGATGACATCTTTGATATCAAGAATAGCGCTTGACCGCAAGTCACGTGATGTCAAGTGACGATGTGGTCGAAGGTGGCGCCACACAACGCGTTATTAGTGAGGTTAAATCTTAACTGCATCTTTACTAAGGTAACAATATAAAAAAATCTTGAAGCAACAGTTGCCTTGAAATGGAATGTATGTCTTTAAAAAGAGACTAATTATTCAAATCACAATAAGTGGAAAAAGATTTCGAAATTGGACATATACTTTGGAGTTTATTCTGGTAACTAATCGAGATTCACTTTCTATCAAAAGTGCTTCGTGGATCTCAATTTTAAGATATTTATCGGTATTATTTATCGGTCTGTTCCGGCAGCCTTGCTCGAGAGCTAGTTCCCAGTTCAACCAAAAACGGCATAGCATAGCCATCGATCACATTGTCATTTAACATCAGGTATCTTGTTTCAATGAAAAATATTCACGAAAATTAAATACCACCACAACCTATATACTCGTACCTTTACTGTTACTTGTAATTACAATTAATACATATTACTTTTGCCTTTATATGAGCTTAGTCGAAAATGTCTAAAGATACTTGAGTATATTTTTTTCACTATAATTTTTGATCTGCATTTGAGTGCTTCCTCGCCCGATGCAATAAATTAATCAAATGAAACTGCTATTTGAGCAGCAAATATCATTTTTCAACGGCCATACATCAATAGTAATCTCTCAATTTATTAATACTAAACAAGAGCTCGTGGGTTTTCAATACAATGCGAACACAACCATAACAAGCTTCCTACCGAATACTGGTGACATATTATCGATCGGCTTATAGAATACGCCCACGTTCAAAATCAGATGTCATCACTGGGTTGTGATCTCCTACAGGCCAGAATAAATTTGTTACTACTAACAGCAGCACATGACAGTAGGTAATCTACGTACAACCTTCTCACGCACACTAACAAAAAAATTGCCACAAAAATCAGCCATATAGCGATCGTGGCATAGCTAGTCTGGTCGGTCGGAACAGACCAACCAGGTTATGAAATTATTAGCATCGGTAAGTCAGATGGGTGACCGTTTAGTATCACATTCAACAGACCACTACCGTGCTTCGGAGGGTGTGCACGTGTGCACGTTAAGCTGTCGGACACGGCTAAATCAGTTGTATGATGAACCATAGCTTGGTGGGTCGTGCTCGCCTGGCTAGCACTCTGAAGTTAAAAATCTGTCGCCAAGCACCTATCGATATTTACCGGCAGTCCCACTTGAAAGACAATTCGCAATGCTGGAAATCTAACGCTGTGCTACCTTCGACCACATTGTGGCTTAACATCGGGTGACTAAGTAGCCAAACGCTAACATATAAGAAAAAAAAGAAACTAACTCTGCCGAGATCCAAACATATATTCATACTAAAAAAACGCGTTTACACGATGGCGGCAAAACGCGTTAATATGTAGCAAAAACTTACTAAGCCAACTGGCTCTCATATTGTGACTGTGACTTCAAAACAAATTATCTGAAAATAAGCAAATTGGTTCTAGAAAAACAGCAATTTACCTGCAGTAGCCGCCCTTTCAGTAAAGATCATTTTTTTAAGCTCTTACAGAGTAGAGTTTCACCACAAGTCACCTGGTTGTATCTGAAGGCATGTATGACACCTCTCGGCAAGATGGAACGAGGACTATCTATAAAATCTGTGGCCTGCAGCAGTGGGAAGGCTTATGCGGCTGAATCAGCAATTACGGTCCACCTTATCTACTGACATCCAGTGTACTGCATCCTAATGATCATAAGGTCAAACGCTGTGACCTCTCAGGAAGCGAGGTCGCGGTATTAATACGGTATTTAAGAAAAAATGTTACTGTAAGCGCCAACCGCAGCTCTTTATTAAATTTAATAACTGGGGATTTTTGACCCTGCTCGACTTGCGTCTAGTGGTCGCCATGACCTGTATGGAAATGCTAAATCAAGAAGAGATTTATCATCTTCATCATTGTTAACTTAGAATGATAAATGTCTGATTAAATTTGCTTTGTTGCGAAATCGTTTGTGTTCTGTATTTTAGAACTAACTCTGATAGCGCAGCGACCCAAAGTGTGTCTTGGCCTCCGAAACGAGAGAGCGCTACTCCTCTATCCTGAGCGATTTTAGTCCAGTTTCAGAGCCTTAGTTCGCGTAGGTCCGCATCCACCGCGTCCCTCCAGCGATATCTAGGGCGTCCGATTGGCCTACAGTCACTCGGTATTTCAAACTCAGTGGGATTGTCCAGATTCTAGTTTATGCTCTCGACTCTATAGAGCTAGAGCTTAAAGATGCGAATGAGAAAATGCACTTGTCAGGCGTTAGTGGTTACTAGTCCTTTTTGGCGAGCGACAATGGTCGAACGGTAACGCATGCGCTTTATCATACTTATGTTAATACCGAGTTTGAATTCCATATCGGTCGGCCCCGACCTTTGACTTTGTCAGTAACTAGTAACTTGTCCCACCTTTACCAGGGTAGGAAACCGTAATTTTGACAACCGGTAAGTGTTCTCAATAAAAACTTGATATTTTAGATGTTGTGGAGTTTTACTAGGCTACCTGGAACTCTAGCAAAACCTATTAGCTTATAGCTAGACTAGAGTGTAGGCGTGAATATAAAATTTAAATATCATCGAGTCTTGAAATATCTACGAGATAGGTATGAAGTTACGATTAGAAATGCAACAATTTTAATTTCGAAAAAATGATCAATCAAACACTATGTCAAACATTTTATTAATGGCGCTAATTAAATTTATAACTCGGTATTAAAACAAAATAAATGTCAAACGAAGAAAATTAAGTCGTATATAATGTAAATGTTAGACGCTCCGAGCTCATTTTATTTTGTCTATTAAAAAAGTTCGTTTGACTAACTCATCAATGCAAGCAAATTATCTGTTTTTTTTTTTGTTTTCAAAGAGTAGTATAAAGTTGTAAAGTAACGCATACTTTTTTTTTTTTTTGTTTTGTAATGGCGTCTCACGATTAGTGTATTTGCCAGTGTCAAGTATAAAAGATTTCAAACTCAGAAAGTTGAATCAAGTTTAAATGATCATGGTGATGATGATGATGAGATGATGGGATGAGGATAGTGTTTAAGTAAAGTAGTGGCGCTTTACTTAAACTTTACACGGACTTTTTTGGAGCAACTTGAAAAGTCACTTTCACAACTTTATTTCAATTTCCCACACTCGTACACATTAACGAACACATAATGGTTAATAATCCACCAATATTACACATTATCACTCGAAGAAACACAAGTTTTGGAAATAAAAACAAAATTTTCACGTTGACAATTCGATTGCCGCCAAAAAAGTCTAACGCATACTTAATAATTGTAAATGCAAAAGTTTGTCAGTGTGTGTGTTTGTTACTTTTTTACGCTGAAACAGCTGAAAAGGTTTTTAGAATGTATGTAAAAAGCTGATACCCTGGATTTACACATAGATTAATTTTTACCCAAAAAAATGATCCTGCTTAATAACAAGAAAGCAGCGAGTGAAACCGCGAGGCGATTTAATAAATTTTACTGATAATTCGATGGTATCAAGGTAAAGGCTATAAATAATGATGGGTGCCAACTTCATCAGCACTATCTGATGGGAAAAATAAAAAGATAGATTTTTTTATGTTCGAAAACAAGAAAACTTGTTACCGACTTCATTTAGGATCGAGATGTAGAATTTGATATATCAACCGATTTATAAATGACAGCTGTCACATTGTCGAGTTTAGGTTTTGGCAGCTATTCAACTGTCATCACGAAGGTTTTTTTTCTTCTTCTAAAACATGTGTATTTTCAAGCGATAATGTATGGTAATGGTGGATTAACTATTATAGTGTAGAAAATCGATATTAACCTACTCAAAGTGACTTTTCTAGTGGTCCTAAAAGTCAATGTTTATTATAAGTGCCACTACTTTACCTAGACACTGGCTAAATGCACAAACCGTATAAAAAAATACCATTCAAAACAAAAAAAAAAGCTATATACCTATGTAATGAAAGACTTCGAGATAGTTTTTTTTTTTTGCTTTGTTTTGGCGTCACACGATTAGTGTATTTCCCAGTGTCAAGTATAAAATATTTCAAACTCAGAGAGATGAATCAAGTTTAAATGATGATGATGATGATGAGATGATGGGATGAGGATAGTGTTTAATAAAGTAGTGGCGCTTTACTTAAACTTTACACGGACTTTTTTGGGGCAATTAGAAAGGTAACTTTCACAACTTTATTTCAATTTCCCATACTCGTACACATTAACGAACACGAAATGGTTGATAATCCACCAATATTACACATTATCACTCGAAGAAGCACAAGTTTTGGAAATAAAAACAAAATTTTGACGTTGAGAGTTCGATTGCCGCAAAAAAAGTCCAACGAGATAGTTTGATAAATACACCGATTATAACTGACAGATGTCAATAGCTTCAGCCAAAAAAGTCGTTCCATTAATTAACATTAATTTGTTTAAATATTAATGCTATTTATAGCCTACTACTGATATTGAAAAAAAAAATAACATAAGAAAATCGTAAACATGGCATACATTTTTACGATTTTGTAAAAAAAAACTTGGTACAGCTGATGGTTCCACAAGCTTTATTCAACCAATTCGGTAGTTTCACTTCTAATAGGTACCATTGTAACCATATAAACAGTAAAATTGTTACCATAAATCAAAACGTCACAGCAAAAAATATAAGATGTTGAATTTAAAGCTGTTCACCTTTTCATAATTTACGATTGTTTGCAGGTTTTCATCGCAAATGCAAATTAGTTAATACAATCAAATAAAAACACAATTATGGATCCTTTTTGTAAACATTTTTTTAATGTATTTAGAAAAAATAAGTGTGTCTTCGAAATATTATTTTTAGTTCCTTTATTTCTCATTCTGCGATTTACGTTACATTGACTTTTTTCGAAATGATGGCTTTTTCTTTTAGGTTTGCTACCTTTAGATAGCCACACACAAATTAAAACAATAATAATTTCACATACTTAGGTTGTATTTTTAAAAATTTAAACTTCAGCCTTAAAATGGCCATCTGTGAAATCTTGTCTGTACTTTTGATTTTCATACAGCCTGCAAGAATGCTACATTTACACAAATAGCAGAAACCAACGTTCGTCTGCAAAAGCAGGGTTTAGGGGTATTAGTTACAAAGGTTCCGACTAGATGGCGCTTTAGAAAATAATGCACGTCCATACAAAAGGCTTCAACAGGCTGTCTTTTTAGGTATCTATTTTGGCATATTAGTTACAACAATTCTCACTAGATGGCGCTTTAGAAAATAATGCACATTCATACAAAAGACTTCAACGGGCTGTAGAGGTATCAATTTATTATAGTCTTTATTCCAAATTTGCAGGAAATAATAATACTACATGAATCGTATCCAAATAAAACAAATCTAAAATAGCTAAATCACACTAATATTATAAGATTAGATAGTTTGTTAGTGAGTATGTTTTACACTGAAATGGCTCAACAGATTTCAGTGTAATTTGGAATGTAGATAGCTTATATCTTGAATTAACCCGTAGGTTACTTTTTACCCTAGAAAAAGGTACCTGCGAGATATGTGCAGGTATTAATTACCGCGGGGCGGTTTTTGGTTTTTCATATTTATACGTATGTAACGTGATCCCAGTAATCCCACTGCTGGGACTCTGGCCTTCTCTCAGAGAGAGAGTATGGGCCGTAGTCTACCATGCTGACCCAGTGCGGGTTGGTAGATGTCACATGCCCTTGAATGTTGTTGTTCTTGGACATGCCAGTTTTCTCACGGTGTTTTCATAACCCGTTTTGGTTGGTTAATTGACACATAATTTAATAAGTCATAGGTGCGGGGCCGAGAGGATTCGAACTCGGTGCCTGCGCATTGTAAGTCACACGCGTTACCGTTCGGCCACCATCGCTCACGTTATAACCGATTATTGTAAAGTAAAATAACACTAGTTAAGTAGTCAGCGACAATTGTTTCCCGCGTCAGTAATGAGCTAATAATTACACACACATAGTTTGTACAATGGCATCTATGATTTTTTTACGATTATTCGATGGAGTAGCAAAAACTTCTTGGCAAATTTCAATGAGACATTGTGGCTTTTAGCATTTTACTATAATTAACAAGATAATTACTTTATCTCGTGATTGTTTATGTCTAGTATAGGGCTAAAGCTGTATAGCTTTATCTATACAGTTGGATATTATAAAAATCTAATAGGGATAAAATTTAATCAGCTGCTCTAATCCTACTAATACTATTATTAATGCGAAAGTTTGTGTTTGTGTGTGAATGTGTTTGTTACCACGTATCACCGTAACTACTAAACCGATTTTGATGGACGATGACGATTTGGAATGGAGATAGCTTATACCCTGGATTAACATGTAGGCTTCTAGTGTTAAATATCTTTACAAGACGATGTTAAGAAAAATCTATGATTCCCTTGAATTTCATGATCATTGAACGATGATGTAATGAAAAGAAGTAACTATAATTATATAACCATATATTATATACTTTCTTTAAGATAGGATTATTTAATTTACCCCTCAAATAGTTAAATGATTTTCATTTGATAATATATGAACTAATTTTTTTGTCCTTTTGAAACAATTTGATTCAGACGCAAGTATGGCCTAATCAACATAGAACTTTGGGCAATACCCTTTATAAAAAAAAACTAGCTTTGCGTTGAACCATTCACCTTTTAGTATTTTTAAGTATTCCAGAAAGATGTCTGAATTATTGCATCTGTAGTTTTTGCGACATCGCTCCTTTATAAAGAACTTGTTGCTATCCAGTGCCTTGTTTGGTCGCCGATTGAAGTAATATTTCCAAGCCAAGATGGGTAGTGAATGCAGTGTATGCATCGCCGGATGTTGATCTCGTAACGTAGAGAGTAAACACATGTCAAACATATCTACTACATATCTAAATCTTTCAACTTATAAAAATCTCGTGTCACAATATTTGCTATCGAACTCCTTCGAAACGACTTGACCGATTTTTATGTTTTTTTTTATGTATATATGTATTTGGTAGGTCTAAGAATAGAGTGTAGGCTATTTTTATTGCAATTAAGTGTTGTCCACGCATGTGAAACCACAGAAAACAGCTAGTATGTATACAAAACCGTCGTATCACAGATTTATTCCGGGTTTTTGATCCGTATAGTCTGAGATAACAGAACTCTATTCAAAACTGTATGAAAGAAATGACCAAGACCCGGTTTTTTTTATTTAATTGCAAAGTTCAATATAGTCAAAAAATTATAAAATAATTGACTACAGTTCAATATTTTCCTATGACAATAGTTAACATTGACTGGTCAAAGCGATATTTTTTTTTTCAAAATGCTATGAGGAATCATAATGTATATGTGGGTTAAGCATCTCAGAACAGTTTTGATTCCATTTCTTACCGATACGTTACAGTATTTTTATAAAATTTGCTGAAAATAAATGTTACTCACTATCATAAAATTTAGAGTTACTAAAAAAATACGATTACTAAGTGGAATTTAGAAATCAAACAAACACAGCTGTTCAATTACAATCATATAATTCATATCTTATATAAATAAATATCATTATAACGTTTGGGGTAGTGACGTAAAGATGGCCTTAAACTGTAAATTGATAAGGAATTTTTAAGTTAACATAAATATGTAATTTTCAGGTTATATTTTGAATATCTTAAAGAAGAAAAATCCGCATAAAATCTATTCACTGTCGTGTTTAAACATACATAATAATATAAAATTTTCAAGCAATTCATGGTTTAATAACATAATAAAACTATATACTTACAAGTATACAACGCTTCCTATAATATCAATATTTAAATATGTATAATGATTGTAATATGTTTGTCGGTTTGTTCTTCTTTCACGCAGTAATAGATTGTCAAAATTGCAAAGAAAGAGAGAGAGTGTGTTTATTAAATAGACTACTATTTATCAAAGGGACATAGCTTGTTACATGTATACATAAGTAGGTACATTTTGGGAATAAATAAACGTTGACAGAATAATAACATACCATCATAACGGTCATTACATTCATAAACAGGACGTTTCACTGCTTTGAATTAGAATTGAGCGTCAAATATTTTGGCCTATCATTTTATTGTGAGTACCTATATCATTATGACGTCATTAACTGACGCCTTGAATAATAATGCTTAATATTAAACCTTAATGTTATACTTACAAGTTTATTAGATATTTACATATTATAACAACATATATTTCATAACTATTTTATATTCATTGTTATTATTATAAATTGGCAAGCTATAGATACAGATCCAATTATTTATTATTAAAAACGAAAATATACAATAATAGTGCCTTTTATGAAAAAGAAATAATAATAAAGGTAGACAATAGACAGTCACATAAACATTTCTATTTAAAAAAAAACATAAGATTTCTAATAATAAATACTAAAATACAGCACGTTTACTGAAGAAATCACAAGATACGATAATTCCGTAGCCATTAGAGTAAACTATAGCTTAATTTAATACAGGCGTCAATTGTGACACCTTTATGTCACCTACCACCAATACCCGTGGTGGCCACCGTAGTACCCTCCGTACGGCCAGTAGCCGTAGCCACCGCCGTAGCTCGGCCAGCCCCAGCTGCTGCCGTAGTAGCCTAAGGAAAAAACATCATCATCATTGGCTTGCAATCCGTATATAGGTCGTAGGTTCAAATTCCATAATGAACTTGAGCTTTCGGTGAAGAAAAACATCGTGATGAAACCATTGATGGTAGAGTATTTCCAGGTGCTCGCCTGGCTAGCTACCAGCCTCAAGTTAAGAATCTTTTGCAAAGAACCGATGTGTTCCGGCAACCTCACTTTAGAGCCAATTCCCAGTCCAGGTGTAGCGTGATGCCTTCGACCACATCGTCACTTAATATCAGACTTCAAAGTGAAGGACCCGGAACACACCGATAGGTGCTTAATTCTGTCGCACGCCCTTGAAAGTCGTCGTTCTTAGACAAGACATGCTGGTTTCCTCAAGATATTTTCCTTTACCGTTTTGACAAAAAATTAACACGATTTTGATCCGATTCTTACCAGGATAACCGTAATGTCCTCCATACCCTCCATAGCCTCCATAGCCTCCATAGCCCCCATAGCCTCCGTGACCGCCCCAATGTCCTCCCCAGTGCGAGGCAGCTGTATTCAGGTCTTCCTTCTCAGATGCTGCCAGGTCTTCCTTCTGGTCTTCTATCTTTTCATTCTGCTGCTTCTCTGGTAAGTTTTCTGGTGCAGGCGCAGCCAGCGCTGCCGCCAGGAGAAGGAAGATGATTGTGGAGAAGATTGCCTGGTAAAGGAGAAGAACTATATTACGTAAGGTTATAAACACTAGCCTACGACATATTCTCAGACAAACCAAATATAGCTACAAAAATAATTATACCATTTTTTGTTTAAATAAACTAGCCTAATTTTATGTTTGCTTTTGAATACCAATCTAAAGAGATAAATCGACTGTAACGGGGGTCGAATTTGGTATATCTCTGCACGACAATTACTGCTGAGCTACGGAAGTACTACGAAATATTACGTATGTTTACCTACTCTTTAAAGGTTTGATAACAATGGTTTCTGTGATTTCAGGTGTCTTTATAAATATTATTTATGTTACATAACCAAATAGGTATTATTGATATCTTATATCAATAGAGTGAAACAAAAACTCCCGAAATTAATTGTTTTGATTTATTTCCAGAGCAAAATTAACAAAGCCAGTGATAACAAATGTGTATAATCAAACAATCAAATATGTTGCGAGAAAAAAGGATTTAAATTCTTTATACGTGAGTCATGACCATCGGACAACAAGACGTACCTACCTACGGCAATACGACGACCGTACTTAATTATTGTATTTTTTACACACAATATTATATGCAAGTAATTAACTACATTGTATTTTAATGTATTTATTTATTATAATAAGGAAAATATAAATTAACTACATTAAAAGTCTCGTGGGGTCCGTTTGACCCCAATCGCACTCTCCTGTTGCAACCGTTATATTTTATAAAGTGACGTACCCTTTACTGGTTTTAAGGTCACTAACATCTTACGAAGCTACCTGAAAACCCAAAGAGGGTAGATTCAAAATCTACTGAAATGTAATGTATGTGTGAAGGAAAACATCGTGATGAAACCATAGCTTGGTGGTAGGGTATTTTCTAGTACTCGCCTGGCTAGCTACCACCCTCTAGTTAAGAATCTGTCGCCAAGCACCTATCGGTGTGTTCCGGCAGCCTCACTTGAGAGCCAGTTCCCAGTCCAGGTGTAGCGTGGTGCCATCTTCGACCACATCGTCACTTAACACCAGGTGACTTGGTCAAACGCTACCCTGTAAATAGTAAAAAATAAAAAAAATAAAATGTGAATATTTAAATACCCCGTGTATAATTTTTCAAATATAATGCGAGTGATTAAGGTTCATGGAGGGAAAATGGTGACAGGTAGACTGACACGTTTAGTTTGTCAAAATAACACCAACATGTCTCTTAAAATTTGCATCAATTACGTCCATAGGTTTTGTCATAATAATGACCCGTATTCGATAAATGCAGGTTACTGCCGATCGCAATACCCATGTGAGTTGCAGCAAGCAGTTGCCAATTTGAAATAATAACTACGTAGTATCTACTTCAAGATGTTACAAAAATCTACTTTACAATGTTGTAGAATGGCGACACGCTACTCCTGGATTGAAAACTGGCTCTCAAGTGGGGCTGCCAGAACACACCGATAAGTACTAGGCGTCAGATTTTTAACTTGAGTTCTTAACTTCGGAGTGTTTAGGCAGCTAAATTGAGAGCCAGTTTCTACTCCAGGTGTAGCGTGGCGCCACCTTTGACCACATCGTCACTTAACATCAGGTGACTTGTCGCAAAACTAACTGATCTAACTGAGATGGCGCAACGACCCGAAGTGAGTCTTGGCCTCTGATAACTAAAGACACCACTTCGGTCTATCCTGCACCACCTCCTGCCAGAAAAAAAGCAATGAAGAAAAAAAATACCGATACGTGATTGGCAGTAGATTCTTAACCTCACCCAGCCAGGCGTGCGCTAGAAAATGCCCTACTACTTACCACGAAGCTATGATATCATGACGATATTTTGATTAGTTAAAAATTTACCATAGGGTGCAACTTTGGATCGGTTGCCTGTTTTTGCATACTAGGAATGTTTGAATTTTTAGTCTTCACTTTTTTCACTTCGGTAATTTTAGTTTAAAAAACTGCTAGAAAAGATTAATTAGTGGAACTGGATTTGGACACTGGATTTAAAAACGTAATATTAATACGTAACATATTCATTTTAGCGGAATAAAATTAACTTGTCTCTCATTTTTTTTTATATATTTTTAATTTTTGTGTTAAACCGCGTATTACAAAAAACTATCACATCATTTTAGGTATTACACACAAAATCCCAAACTATTTGACATTTTTGTACATTAATTTACGCTTCATTAAATATTTTAACCCCAAAATTAAATTTATCATCCCAAAAAAACCTCATCAAAGCCGCTGCCTACAGGTACCACAGAAAACAAACTTTAACTTGAACTTTTTTTTGTTTTTTTAATACCTTATTAAGATTTTAAAACTCACTCACATAAAACATTAATAATTAACCCTACCCATCTACCTTAGGACCAAAGGCACTTACTTTCCTAGCCATGGTTGAGGCACTGTTACCACTGGACTGATCCGACTGTACGTTTCGCGTCCCAACGTTCCGTTTTATACAACGCACCTGTCCTAGAGAAGCACGGGTCGCTGGCTCGCTTCCTTCGACCCATTACGAGGGCTGTCTGCTAAAATTAAAAAAAGAATTGAGGTTTTGATTGGTATAATTTGCGATTCAGATGTTCTATTTGGGACTTGTTGAGGGAAACTGTAAAAAAATCTAGTTTAATTTTTTTTTGTATCTAAGCAAGATAATTATTTATTTAAAAAAAATAACAACAAAATACGACTTTAAGGTTTTTTTCATGGATGCCATCGTCAGAAATGGGACCACACGAGAAGCCAGCTTTCGAATAAAAAAAAAATAAACATCAAAATCGGTTCACACAGTTTTATGCTGAATCTTTTAAAACCTCATTTAATTTTTTTTGTCTTTTTGGCGGCAATTGAACTGTCAACTGGTAAAAACAAATTTTTACTTCCAAACTTGTGTTTCTTGGTGTGATATTGGTGAATAATAAAATTAACCATTTGTGTTCGTTAATGCGTACACACGAGTGTAGAAAATCGAAATAAAGTGGTTACAGATGACTAGAGGTGGGCGTTTAAACGAAAAGCGGTTTAAAAACGCCGCTTTTAAAAATAAGCACATAAGCGGGCTTATTAAAATAAGCAGACTGCGTTTAAACGTTGACGGTTTTTTTCCAAAGTCCAAACAAATGCAAACCTTATTCCAATACGGATACAACTGAAAATCGTCGCTCTTCAAAATAAGCGAATAAGCGGGGCGCGGGCTGATGAAAATAAACCGACTCCGTTTAAACGTTGACGACTTTTTTCCAAAGTCCAAACAAATGCAAACCTTATTCCGATAGGTATACATTTCAAAATAAAATCTGATTGTTATAAGCGTAAGACTCAAAATAAAGATTTATAATTGGTTTGGATCCACATTATTTCAACCTTATTTCTATGCACTGAAGGCGCAATATTAATTGAATTAGATGTTATATTACGCGGCTAAATTACGTTCTGCTTATTTACGTAATATTTGTGGGGGACTGGCAACGCCTTGTGTTTGGTTGGTTAGTGTTTTACAACCAAACCGATTCCATTTAATTCCTCCGTCTTCCATTTAATTTTCTAGTTCGCTTTTTGTTGTTGACAAATTAAGTTCAGCGAGGGCTTATTTTGTTTATTTACATTACGCGCGCGAATGAGCTTCGAGACTTATGTGTTATGTAACAAAAAAACAACAAAAAAGGCATTATTCATGTATATATAAAACAAGAATGTAAATATACCGTAGTGAAAACAAGTGTAAATAATACATGATGTAAATAAAATCAATGAACTTCTAAGTAAGCCTGAAATGAAACCCAGTGATTAATGGATTGATAATTCATTTCAGACAGTCGCCTGATAAGTACGAAGGGAAGTTCATTAATTCATAAATATTGTTACTTTGTAGTCTAAAGTATTTATTTAGTAAGATAGAAAATAAAAAATATTAAAAAAAAAATAAAAAAAAACTATTCCAATTTACAACATAATAATAACAAATTTCTTTAAGCTAGTAACAACACTAGCAAAGCCACAAATCATTAAACGCTTTTGTTAACTCTCGGCGTTTGTCACTAGTCGCTATTAAACATGTCTCCATTGACTTTTTCAAGCGGCTTAATAATATAAGCGGAACGCTTTAAGCGCGTTGTCAATTTTAAGCCGTTTGTCACATCTTTACAGATGACTCTTCTATTTGCCCTAAAAGTCTCTGAAAAGTTTTTGTAAAGTGCCACTGATTTTATCAATATAAATGACACTAATACTTTAAATCCAATATTTGCGTGTAACTAAATTTGTACCTTCTTCACATCGCAACAGCTAAACGGGATTGAGTAAAATTTATAAAGGAAATAGATAGCTCAAACCCTGAATTAACACTTAAACTACATATTTCTCCTAAAATCGATTCCTGAGTGGACAGCGCGAGTGTAACGGCGGGGACGTAGCTAGTTGGTATATAAAATCATCTTCGAACATGCAAGTTCAATGGAGGTTTAATCTTATTCGGTTATTCCCAGGCACCCAAGACCAGGATATGCTTGTACGTATGTATGTATGTACTACAATGCGGACACTACTCGACATTATCCGAGCAAGTTTGACTAGTTGGAGTCTTCGGTGTTCCTTATTTTTATGACCTTTTGCTAAAATGAAATACCTCTACATTTCTGATGATACTGATCCAGATGAATGGGACAGCGGATTTCTTGTTTCACTCTGCTGAGAGGCTTTCTCTAGTCGTAGAATAGAAATTAATATAAAAATAAATTAACTAATTATAAAAAGCATTGCACTAAAAGTAAACCTATAGATATCATACATACAGATAAAGCTTACTCTTGTCTTGGAAAATCAACAATAAAAAAATGTAGATATATTTCAACCCCTCATTGGTCATCATCATCATCATCAGCCGGAAGAAGTCCACTGCTGAACATAGGCCTCCCCCCTTGAACGCCATACATGAACGGCTATTAGCCATTTGCATCCATCGGCTCCCTGCGACTCTTACAATGTCGTCGGTCCACCTAGTGGGGGGCCTACCTACAGAACGTCCTCCGGTTCGTGGTCGCCACTCGAGAACCTTTCTTCCTCATAGGTACCATAGGTGTATTTATCTATCTACCATACTTTTAATATATTTTTAATGCAACTGAAATAAAATACATGCTATAAAGTAAAACTGAATTTTAATTGAATTTATTCGCTTCTTATTCAAAGTGACGAAGAGTAATACGAAATGGGGACAAATCTACTACGAACTTGTACGCAATCATAATGCTGATAAGTTAATATTATGTAAGAATTATGTAATGGCCATTAATATAATATAATTTTGTATAAAAAATATTTGCACGCCGCCTTGTGCGGCAAAATGTATCTGGCACTATTCTGTACTAATTCCATCTTTACTAACCGACATTTTACGCAAATGAATATATTCTAAATAATTCTATTCTATTCTATTCATGTTTGGTGTAGAGCCTTACTCACTCATCCATAAAATGAGTTGTACTCACAGGCAAGCATGACTGTCATCTTGAATCGATGATTGACTGACCAGCTGAGCGAAAAATTGATTTAATTAATGTTACTTAATTGCTAACATTAGTATTGTCTTCGTAACGTAAAACGCGTAATTTAATCAATTGGAGAACACGGGGCTAAATAAATAAATAAATAAATATCGGGGGCACATATTGCATATAAATTGACCTAGCCCCAAATTAAGCTCGAAACTTGTGTTATGGGTACTAGACAACGATATACATACTTAATACTTATATAGTGAAATAAATAATGAAAAACTATTGTTACTTATTTATGCTGATTTGAGTGAAATATGGAATGAAGCAAGCTGCGACAAGGTGGAGCGACGACTTGCGCCGAGTGGCTGGCAGTAGTTGGATGAGAAGAGCCGAAGACCGGGCTCAGTGGCGTACCTTGGGAGAGGCCTATGTCCAGCAGTGGGCTAAAACAGGTTGATGATGATGATGATGGAATGAAGATAGCTTATTTATCCTGGATTAGCCCATAAGATACTTTTTGTTCTGAAAAAAAATTTTGCTTGATAGTGGAAAAATCGCGGATTTAACTGTAAGGCTGGTTTTATTTTCTAATATAACGAAGTCTTTTATAATAAACTAACAACTCGTAATTAATTGCATATTTATTTAATTTTATTATTCTTGGTTCTTCGGCGAATTTCCTCATTTCGGATTTTATCACGCAAAGAAACTCCAAGCATAGCTCTCTCCATGGCTCGTTGTGTGACTCTGAGGTCACCGACATAGCTCTCAGAATCTGCAAGTTGAAGTGGCAATGGGCAGGCCACATCGCTCGACGAACCGATAACCGATGGGGAAGAAAGGTTCTCGAGTGGCGACCACGAACCGGAAGACGTTCTGTAAGTAGGCCCCCCACTAGGTGGACCGACGACATTGTAAGAGTCGCAGGGAGCCGATGGATGCAAATGGCTAATGGCCGTTCATGGTGGCGTTCAAGGGGGGAGGCCTATGTTCAGCAGTGGACTTCTTCCGGCTGTTGTTGATGATGATGATGATGATGATGATGATGATGATGATTATTCTTGCTGCTATTTCCTTTCTAAATTAATTTTCTAAATATGTATGTACTTGAGGGTTGAATGTAGATATAAAAGCGGCTTAATCCATTATCCATACGCGCTTCAAGGCTGCGAGAATAGTGTTGCCAAAACAGTATGTCGTGCATATAACAATAGGAACTTATAATTAGCTCGCAAGGGTCTACAATCTCAGGCTTAATTGACATTTTGACGGGAACAGGTGCGGTTTGGTTGATAAGCTTTAGCGAGAGCGGGTAACTTTAGTAATTAACTTAACTTAGTTTTGTTATTGAGCAAAGAAATTCCAAAAAAGCATTCTGACGTACTTATGCCGTGCCAGTTTCTATAGAATTAACTGTAAAAATTCAAGAATTTTGAACTTCAACACTTTGATCCGTCACTGCACTCGTCACCCTGCCCTATATAAGATGTCGAAAAACGACTGTTTAAAATAGGTAGATAAGCTTTCAATGGAAAGGAAAAGATTGTCAATTGTCAACTTGGTACTCCAAGAGGTTAAAAAGATGGCTGAGGACAGAAGAAGATGGAAAATGCTTCACCGATAAGAGCTCTGCTATTAAATAAAAAAAGATAGATGGAAGGCAGTTATGTGGTCTGTGTCCGTGTCTCTCTGAATTTAGATATTTGTAACTCGCTCTCGCTCCCTCTCATCACTAAGCAGTGCGCCTCTATCGGACGTCGCCACGTCCTTCCTTCCGTAGACCATTGTGATTACATCTGTCATTGACATGGCTCCGTTACCAGTTGTTAACATATTTTGTCGTTTGTCACCGACCATTGTTTATGATGAGAAACAATATGAAAGGTTGTAAGAAAACGCAAGAAGCGAGCACAGCGGTTTAGGCCCACTTGCAACACCAATTCAAATCTTAACTAGTTGCTCCCGCAGTTTTACCCGTGTATTCCCTTTATCCCGCAGGAACCTTTTTCCGGGATAAAAAGTAACCTATGTGTTAATAATGCCTGTGTATGTAGCCTATGTTGTATTTGTGACTGTGAAGCGTGAGGTCGCGGGTTCGATTCCCGCTACAGGACAAATATTTGTGCATTGAAAAAAAAAGCGCAAGTATTTGTTCTGTGTCTGGGTGTTGTGGATCCCCGATCCTCGTAGTTTCTGATACCCTAGATACAGGGAAACCTAGTTAGGGGTCAGAGCCTATGTAAGTATGTGATTGTGCGGGCATTATTATTATTATAATCCAGGGTATAAGCTATCTCCATTCCGAATTTCATCGAAATCGGTTAGTCGTTACGGTGATACGTGGTAACAAACATTCACACACACACACACACACACACACAAACTTTCGCATATAATATAATATTAGAAGGATTACGAATTGATTGAACTTCTTTGAATGCCATACTAAACGGCTTTTAGCCATTTGCTTCCATTGTCTCTCGACTTCTTTTGTCATAAACATCTTCAATATATAGTAAGAGATATTAGTTACAATTTTACAACGCATGGCTTAGTAACAACACATGGCTTAGTAACAACACATATTTGCAATAGCATAGACATAGTAACATCCTGGTAAAATCACTTAAAACCCCGCACCGCTCTTGCGCTATAGCAATAACAGTAAACACAAAGTTGGCATCAATACCGCACGGTACATACACTCCTGAGAGTGTTTCCCAGAACTCCTATTGTATAATCCGCCATTTGGATCGCGCATGCGTCACAAGGAGCCGAAATATACGGAGATGGCATACGAAATAGGCAGGCTACGATTATGACGTTTGAAATACCTGCCGATAGGGATGAGCGATATCCATCGATATTGATGGGCAAAATATCGATACTAGTTTGTTTACAAATAAAAAAGTCATAGTAAGATTGTTGGTAAAATTTGGGGATCGTTTGTCCCTCCAATTAAAACACGAACGTTTTGGAATTCACATCTATGTATTCGCCTGAATATTTGGTATACATTTTTGCATGTTGACTCTCCAAAAAATAACTAAGATGCTGCACGCTCTCGTACACAAGGAGAAGATTGCTATAATACAAATAATGAAGTTAACCAACTATTAAATACAATGATAGAAAACTAATTAAAGCAAATGTACGTCAGATATAAATTTAACTAATCGATGTTTTCAGTCGATCATATAGAACTATCGACCAATATCAAAATATCGATAATTGTCTGCATCCCTAGCTGCAGGCGGATTCATTCATGATCTTTTGTTTTGATAGGTTTATTGACTTATCACCCACTATACTTCAACGTTTGATGCCTATAGCACCGGTTTCGAATCCAATCTGAAAATTGGGGCTAATTAAAACCATTTTTCTCTATTACTATGATTGTAAAAAATCCCAAAAATATGTATGCTAACCTAAATCACATAACATAAAGGAAAAGAGCAATTTTTTTAAATTTCCTAGGTGTGGCTTATACGGTAAACTAACTATCTATCCCACGGACGAAGCTGCAGATGGTTAATTATTCATTTTTGTATGGCAGTTACTTTACTGGACCATCTTGAGCACTTCTACCTCCTAGACACTAGGCACCAGGCACAACCCAAAACCTCCAAGCCAAACAAACAAAAAACCATAGTATGTATATCAACCTTCTAAAACGGAGTCACATCTGTAGAATCCCAATTTCTTTTTGATACGTCCTAAAGCATACAAGATTGAGTACTAGAGCACACATTATCACGGCGTACTTAGTATAAGTGCTAATTTCGTGGACATTCTGCCGTCTACTTAATGTCTCGGGATAGTTTATGAGTCTATTAGCGAGTATTTGCATGTATGGCCGTTGTTTCTTCATGTATTTTCCCACGGGGATTGTTTGGCCTACTTATATATAATACATGTATAAGCATAATTCTTTTATACATACATATAGACAACCGATGTGGTGCAATGGGCGAACAACATCGATTCCCGCTACTTGAAACATTACAGGGGTTTACAGGGTTGTGTTTGATCACAAGTCAGCTGATGCTAAGTGAAGATGTGGTCGATGGTGGCATCATAACCTGGATTTGTTCAGTGTCTGCTTGTTTTGGTTCCCCGATTCACGTAAGTAGTTTCTGGTTTCCTAGATACAGGGAATCCTAATTAGGGTTTACAGATGTGTGTGATTGTGTGGGCGTTATCCCGGAAGTTTCTACGGGATAGCAAAGAAATTGCGGGTGTAACACGGGGTGCAATTGTCATATTATATAGTTTGACCGATAACCGAAGGGGAAGAAAGGTTCTCGAGTGGCGACCACGAACTGGAAGACGTTCTGCAGGTAAGCTCCCCACTATATAGGTGGACCGACGACATTGTAACAGTCGGAGGGACATTGTAACATCGATGCAAATGGCTAATAACCGTTCATGGTGGCGTTCAAAGGGGGAGGCCTGTGTTCAGCAGTGGACGTCTTCCGTCTGATGATGATAGTTTGACTAGCTTTATAAATATCTGGCCAGCCCCCAGGGCTTAGAGTATGTTCATTCCTTGGCCAATTGCATGAATGTGGTATCGATTAGTCCATATATAATGGTAGCTGTATTCTGTCTACCATACAAGGGCGACGTTCGGTACAGGAATTTTAATAAGCGCTAATGAAACATCTGCGATGGAAACAATAACCTGACCGACACCAAGGATCGGGTATAGTTTTTGTAACTTTTTGGGTACAAGTAATCTTTGATTGAGGCCTTGGTTTTAACAGTTTTACGCTCCAGGCAACAGAGGGGGTACCTCATGCCGATCTTTTTGTTTACTTCTTAAAGGGTAGCGTTTGACCACAAGTCATCTGATCTTAAGTGACGATGCGGTCGAAGATGGCGCCACGCTACATCTGGACACTACTGGATAGGGAACTGGCTCTCAAGTGATACTGCTGGATCACACCTATAGGTGCTTGGCGACAATCTGAGAGTAATGAAAACGTATTACATTTTAAAAAAAATAAATTATTAATCGAGGCAGTATTATCAAAGATGTATCCTATTTTTTGCTCTGGGTTATTGTATTTTTTAAATATTGCTGGTAATAAAAAAATGTCTTAAAGCTCTCTGGGTATTGTATTTTTAAATATGCTATTGGTATTAATAAGTCCTTGTTACAACTAGATGACGAGAAAAATAGTGGTTACTATATTATAAAAGGTGACACTTTGATCAATTTGGTTCACTGCATTGCTATGTATCAAATGAGAAGAAGACATACCTACTCGTAAATTTTTTTACACTTTTTATGTACTAAATGATTGTAGTTAGCCCCAATTTTCAGCTTAATCTCGTTTTAGAATATGTATGAATAAAACATGTTGCTATAGGTGTATTTAGTAGATGTGACATAGCAAGCACTAGTATTTTTTGTTCTCTATTTGCTGTAGATAAAGCTGAACAAATTGTCAATAGGATCCCTTTGTTTCTGGTATTTTTTTCAGATGTCCTTGGACCATGTCACGTAATTAAAGTAATAAAAAGAGTCTGATTCTTTATACAAACATACCTATCCTGAAATACATATGCTACTTTTTATCCAGGAAAAAAAACTAAAACTTCAGGCGTAGAAAGGAAAGAGGTCTATCACAAATTCATGAAGTACAATTTTATCATCATCATCATCATTAGCCGGAAAAAGTTCAATACTGTAGGTACCTACATAGATAGCCCTCGCCCTTTTAACGCGATCATGAACGCCTATTTCTTAGACATTTGCATCTACCGGCTCCCCACAACTCTTACGATGTCGTCGGTCCATATAATGGGGCCTATCTAC
This sequence comes from Opisthograptis luteolata, assembly GCA_931315375.2. NCBI lineage: Eukaryota > Metazoa > Arthropoda > Insecta > Lepidoptera > Geometridae > Opisthograptis > Opisthograptis luteolata. The sequence continues at coordinate 13,246,429 of OV928038.1, forward strand.
AGAACGTCTTACGGTCATCAGCCTGTTTCAGTCCACTGCTGGACACAGGCATCTCCCAAGATACGCCATTGAGCCCGGTCTTCGGCTCTTCTCATCCAAGTACTGGCAGTCACTCGGGCAACTCGTCCACCTTGTCGCACTCGATTATTTATTTTGTAACAAAACTCCAAAAGATATCACGTTCAAGTACATATTATTTGCAATCTCGTCAGTAAATGCTATGACCCACTTGCAGACAGCCACAATATCTACTAATCATGTATTTCTGTAGGTACATGCCTAATTTCACGGTGTGGACCCATGGATGCATGACAAAAGACCCACTGACAGACTTAGTGCGTTTTGTTATGTCATTTCTTTGTATTTGTATTTGACGTTTTACCACAAGTCACCTGATGTTAAGTGAGGAAGTGGTTGAAGGTGGCGCCACGCTGCTTCTGGATTAGAAACTAGCTCTCAAATGGGGCTACCAGAACATATCACTAGGTGTTTGGCGACAGATCCTAAACTTGAAGATTTTAAGACGTTCGCAAGCCGAAGTCACTACCGCTGAGCTGTCATCGCTTAAAAGTGCACATAATGTCTCTTCCATAACCTATTCTTCATCATCATTGTCATCATCATCATCAGCCACTGATGGAGGAGGGCTTTTCTCAGAGAGCATAGTTTGATAATCTACCACGCAGCCCCAGGGCGGGTTGGTAGATATCACATTTCTTGAATGTTGTGGTTCTTGGACATGCCGATTTTCTCCCGATGTTTTCTTTTGCCGTTTTGAGCGATGGATATATTGTAGTTGAACCTAGCCCAAGACCTACAGCCTGTAAAGTTAGTGTTTAGGGACAATGAACGGTACTCCGTGGGAAATCGCTTTGACTGACAATAGGCCGCGTAAATCGCGTAATATATTTGCGTGTAGGTAAGCCATCAGTTTTCATTTTTTGCAAGTAATAAAAGAAGAAAATAAAATGAAATAATCTAAATTTAGGTACTATTCACATATGCCTGAAATTATTTATCGATACGATCCGTTATTCACGGTTTTGGATTGATATGTCATGTCATAATATTATGTCATTTTAGTAGACATATAACATTATATGACATATCGATCCAAAACCGCGGATAACGGATTAAGATCGATTATTCATTTCGGGAGTAAGTATGTATCTAACAATATCACTCAATGTTTGTTAGATACTTGGCGATAATTCCTATTTACAGCTTTTCATATAAATTTTGTGTCTATCAAAACTGAATCTGACACAGATAAAAACAAAAAATGGGGTCTCCACCAAAGTTCGGTATAATATGCGCTACAGAAGACAGCAACCTTAAATTTTTTATTCGTCTGATTTTTTAGCTTTAGCATTAAGCCAGAAAATTTTGCTGTCTTGTCCTAGATGTCTTCTCAAGCTATGGTTACCCTATTAGTGTGTAACAAAGTAAAGCTAGTTTTTGTCTAGTCTCCTGTCTCAGTACATTATCAATTAATTAAACTACCTACTATTCGGTTGATTGTATGATTGTTTTGAACTTCCACAATCCTTTTTTGTTTATATACTATGTTTTAGTAAACCCCAAATCCTTTGACGGAGTTTCCAGGCCGTCCAAAGGACACCTAAACGTACCCTCCAAAGCACGGTAGAGCTCAATTGATAACAAAAATAAAACGACTTCAGGTTCTCCTCGATTTCTCTGGGATGCCATTACCAGATCCTGGTTTCCTTATTATTGTACCACCCTTGGGATATTTCCTTTGCAACAATAAAACAATCATCAAAATCGGTTCATAAACGACGAAGTTATCCGCGAACACACATAAAAAAAATATATACGATTGAATTAAGAACCATCCTCTTTTTTAAGTCGGTTAAAAATGCCACTAAACGGTCACCACTCTAGTGATGGTTGTTTTGTTCTGAGTGTTTTCAAGAGGGTTACCTGTCAGCAAAACACTTTGATACTCAATTACTCAAACCACTTCAAAGCATTAAAAATAACAATAAAATGGCATATTTATATTTTAATTCACGGCTTACTGTCCTCTAAACTATATTTACAACAATAAATAATTTGGCAATAAGACTTTTAGGCTAAACTCCTACGCAACTATTACAAAATTTATTTCAGCGCCATCTATGTTAAAGCCACCGCTCTATCGGAGAGTAGTCGACTGCGGCCGGCGCGTAGCCTCCATAGTTCGAGCGTTGGCCGGTAGATGTCACTTGGCGTTTGAAAAATTCAGCGACATTGCCGCTCATGCTGCCGTAGGGAATTCCACCTGAAATATCAGAATAAAATTAATATAATATGAAGTTTCTTAATCTGAGATAACAGTAAATTATTTTGGAATTCTGTGGAGTAAATACGAACCAACTAATTTATCACGTGTTAAAAATATAACCTTAAGTTTCTATACATAAAATTCAAAGTCCAAAGTATTACACAACCTCAACCAATGATCACACTCAATCTAGAGACATGAAATTTTCAGGCTAGAAGGAAACTAAAGAAGAACTAAGGAAGTTGTTGTTCTAAACTCTAATTATGTAAGTCTAAAAATTGGATATTAGAGTTTTTATGGAAATATATAAACTTACACGCTAACGAGGCATCTCGCTAGTAGAACATTAAAATTATGGAAAAACCAGAAAATAATTGAAAGAGACCTGTTTTTAGAGCTTGACATAATATATTAAGGAAAAGGTAGCTAGATGGATACTGCGAGAGTCCATTGCTCCTGTTAACGACAGATGCTTACCACCAGACAAGCAACCTTCTAATCTTATCATCAGAACTTACCATAAGCAAGTCCTGGCCCAGGCAGCGGCGGGACGTCACTGTCAGGAGCTGCTGTCACAACAAATGCTACTGCGCACAGCGCAAACAGGAGTAGAATGTACTGAAAACAAAGAAAATAGCAAATCAAAGATTGTGATAGGTAGAAATTTGAGGGAAGAAAGCTTTCAGTAATTGCTAATAGGTATATAAGAGTCAATAAGTAGTCTAATAGGTAAGAGTCGCAGGGAGCCGATGGATGCAAATGGCTAATAGCCGTTCATGGTGGCGTTCAAGGGGGGAGGCCTATGTTCTGCAGTGGACTTCTTCCAGCTGATGATGATGATGATGATATACGTTGCTAATAGGTTTGCTAGCTGCAAGTATTCAAAACCCAAACATTGCTATGTTTTTTTCGCTTTTTGACTCTGAACTTGGCTGAAATCTCTCAAGATATAGAAGATTGGGGCTCTCTTGTTTCAGAAGCCAAGACACGATTTGGGTCGCTGAGCCTTCGGAGTTAGTTGAGCCACGGCATATTTTAAACCAGGAAAAATTTACTATGTCAATACTTTCTTCAGTAGTTTTTTTTTTAATGTTTTACTTCTCTGTATAAATAGCGTTTCACCACAAGCCACTTATGTAGTTGCTTAAAAATGTAGTTAGGCAGCCCTAACTACCAGCCAAGCCCAATGTGTGTAACCTTGATTTTTAGACCTGTACGACTGTACGTAGCATAGGTACGATTTTTATACCTTGGCTGTATTTGTACAGGTATTTTTTATTCCTATAGTTGCTTGCGGAAATTAAATTTATTGATAGTAATTTGTTTTATTGATCTTCCGTGATTTAGCAGGGCGTGGGCTGTATGATTACCTATGTCAAATTGTTGATAATATAAATTTTGGTTGAACTTAGATGCCTGTCTGAACATAAAATAGATTTTTAAAAAAGTATTGTGCTAAGAATCAATTAGAAAATAATTAATATAAATTCCATTCCTTTGGAAATGTAAAATGATAAGTAATTTTGTTTACTTGTTACTTAAAACTTTACGTAAAACACTAGACAGATTTTTATACAATTTTTTTAGTTTCAAAGCTCAGGTTTTAACTGGAGCGTGTCTCATGTGCCGTGCCCTGGCTAGCTCTCATAAATTTTAAATCTATATGAATAATAATAATAACAATCAATATATTAGTACAAGGTTGTAAGCTTACTAGTTGCCACTATTAAAATGTCACTTGTTAACAAGTAATCAAGGCATACATTTCATTGTTTGTGGCTTTGACCTTAGATATAACCATATGGCATCTAGTGACAATATTTGTACCTACTAGAAACAGGTTGGGAGATTTTTTGGTTGTTGGAAGATAGATAGATAAACTCTTTAATAGTCCGCCATGAAAAAGTGGCCCAGTGAGCCGGAAAAGTGGCCCAATCTACAAATAAGTGAAATCAAGTTATTTACACCATATTGTTCATCTTTCTAAATCTTCAAAACTAGAGTGGCCTATTTTAGTTTCAAGGATAGAGTTTAATGTTAATGTTCAACTCCCGAAAGCCTAAGCTATCGATAAGTCCTGGATTTCTCTCGGCAATTAGTTGAAAAAGAACAACCCCTAACTGGGATTCCCTTAAGACGACTAATGAGAAAAATCGAAGGCAGGGCTCTGCATTTTTCACAGGAATTAAATTATTATTTACTTCAATAAAATCCAATTTTCCAGGTTTTGGAGATAGGTATAGGGTACCTGAAACTATGTTGGATTTGGGATCTACATCATCCAGACAGGGAATAAATACATTTTCTACTTTTTAGTGAACAAATATTTCTCCCGGAACCATGCGTCCTCACGCTTTGAAGGTGATTGTTCCTTCATTATGCGACATCAATCGATAATGCTTCCGTGTTTCGGCGTTTTAGTTCGGACCATACAAACATGAAGTCAGCTTGGAATGAAGCTTGAGAAATATTAACAAGTAGGTTACTTTGAGGTTTGCAATTAGCTTTGATTATGGACCAGAGCAGAGCAGAGTGAAGAAATTATGACAGGTAATATCATTAAAACTGAGGGTGCATTAACTTCTCACTTTACATTTATTTACCTACTAGCGATCATTTTGCTCGCGGAAAAGTTGATATATTTCCAAAACTCAGGGAATACTTTCAAAAAATCTTTTTAGTGTTCACTTACATTATTGGTATAAGGAACTTATGCACAAAATTTCATGCCTATAGACGGACTGGTTTAGGCTTTTATGGTTTAGATTATGTATACTTATTATAAATAAGAAAATTTTAGTACGCAGTCAACTCTGTAATGTATGAACAGATTTTCGGTTTATAGGTAGCTTTGGGATCTTTTTACCGAACACGAGTAAAGTTGCGACTAGTTTTACATAAAATATCATATCTTATTAACATCACATTACTGTGAAAGTTTATGAGGATGCATGGATTTTATATCGCACCATACAAAGAATGAAAAAAATAAAATCAGATAAACAGTAAGTTTGCTACTCTTTCACGCAAAAATTACTCAACTGATTTTGATCAAATTTAGTGTGGAGATAGTTTAAACCCTGAAGTGGGTGTAGCCGTGGAGCGCATCTAGTATGTCATATTTGTCTAAAGGATATCAAAACCGGTTGCAATTTGAGCGGCACAAGCAATATTTAAATGTAAAGCTACACTTCCTTCAAGGATTCCACTATCATGACGTCATGAGTCACGAGTTGTAAGGCGGCCAGACTAACCCTAACCTGACATGGGTCATGCAACATGTATGGCAGATTGAATTTTATTACCATAGCACGAGATATCAAATTACGATGTGTGAAGGTTTCAGAGGTCATGACGAATGTGCAAAAACAATTATAAAAGGAAGAGTAGAAGAGAAGAGTGGGAGAGGGCTGATTGACGTCATGTCACACCGAGAGGTAAAAGAGATGGCGGAGGACCGAACAATATGAAAAATGCTCCACCGACAATAGCTCTGTTCTTTAATTTAACAAAGAAAACTTCGGTTACAACTTATAAAACCAGCTATATTCCAGTTCGAGTCCCGTGAAAGTCGGTCCAGCCGTTTTCCAAAACTATTTGGTTGATTAGCCGGAAAAAACAGAAAATTTACAATTAATAATATATTTTGTCTATAAGTGCCGTCATCCCTACTTCCCTACTTACTTATTATAAATGCGAAAGTAACTCTGTACTTACTATGTCTGTCTATCTGTATGTCCGGCTTTCACGCCTAAACTACTGAACCGATTTAAATTAAACTTGGTACAGGGATAGGTCTAGAGTAGAGTCTAGTCCTAGTCTAGAGCCTGAGAAAGGACATAGGCTACTTTTTATCGCGATAAACTGTACCCCACGCGGGTGAAACCGCGGGGAACAACTAGTACTTCATATTTTGCATATTATTTATTTGTATAGATTTAGTTTGATCTTTGGTTGTGATCCCGCAACTCATTAATATTCATGTTCCCATATCCCAATGTGTACAACCAAACAAGAGAAATCTTATTAGTAAAGCTAATTAAAAAATATCGGATCATTAGATGACAAAAAAAAGCTTGGGATTTTAGTGAACTTGCTCCAATTCAATCAATTAGTAATAAGAATAAAATTGTCAATGTGATCGCGCCAAAAAAATTACCAGCCGGGCGTTTCTTGCCTGTTCTTTTGCCGGCGTAAGGAGGTTGGAACAGGCGTAGCTAGTTATAAGTTTGACGTTTTAAAGTGATCACAATGTATCCTATTGAATAAATAAAAAAAATGACTTTGAATTGACTTTGACTTTAGTCCCAGTTATCAACAAAACACGCTTTTTAAATCTCAAAAAAAAACTGCTAAAAACACAATTCTTCATTTCCGCTTTGCCGTAGCGGCGTAAAATCGAGTAACAATTAATTAAATTATTAAATAAAATATCACTAACCTGTGTCATGTCGATTAGTCGGCGGCGCTAGTGCGCGGCCCGCGGAGACCTTGCGTATTTATACCGCGCCGTGGCCGCGAAATAATGCGAAATGATATCTGGGATTGTTTACGCGGAACCCAATTAATGGCAACACAATATTTATTTGAGTCCCTTTGAGATCTCCTTTGATAGTAAAAGAATAAAATTGTCAATATGATCGCGCCAAAAATATTACCCGCCGGGCGATTCTTGCCTGTTCTTTTGTATAAGGAGGTTGGAACTTAAGTTTGACGTTATAAAGTGATCAGAATGTGTCCTTTTGAATAAAAAACAATTGACTTTTGATTGACTTTTGACTTTAGATCATGCCGTTTTGAGAGTCTAACAGAAATGTTAAAGTTGTAACAGTATATTTTCAAAGAATTGTCCAAACGTTTGCTTGCTTTTGTATAACTGGTAGTAACTTTAAAGCAGGAAATTATTCCTTGTTTTCCTAATTTTTTTTACACTTTTTCCGCTGAAGAAATTTTTGCTCTAAAACATGCATGTTCCAGCTTAATTTTGACGTATATTCTACAGTATAGTTTCTCCCAGCAGGCGACTGAGGGCCTCATGCCATTCTGGAAGTAGATAAAGAAAACGTGACAAAAAAACAAAGGCAATGTTTACAAAAAATAGCTGGCAGACCCTCTAAGTGTTGTACCTACCTGCTTATTGTTTAATTCATTGATCGCTTTAACACGTATTTGTAATCTAAAGATAAAGAATGTGAAACAAAACGGTTTATATTATATATGGAACTTTGTGTTTGCAATATGTTCTTTGAATCATTGAACCTATTTGTTAACAACTTTAAGTTATATGGCTGATATAATATTACATAGATGGAGTGTACTCCACATAAAAAAAATGTTAAATATCATCTATAAATAAAAGGTATATATATAAAAAAAAACTCTGCGTGGAACCTCTTGAGAGTCACAAACGAGCTCGTCAAACATTTTCGTTAGAATGCTAACGACAAAAGTTCCTAGACCTACTTAACAGTGAGTCAATAGTTCCATCTAGATCGTATTCAAATTAGTTCCGATTTTTTTGCTGTCTTTTAATCGGAATAGTAAATAGGTATCTACATAAAAAGGTTCCTTGACTCGGCGGTTTCTAAACAGCTTACAAAACATTCTGGAAGCAAGGGCAGTTTCTAATAAATTATAACGAGAATAGTGAAATTATTAACCACTGCAGCACCTACCTATTGATTCCGTGAGATATTTATTTTTGTATTCCTGCAAAAAATGTGTTTATGACGTAAAACAAGCTTTTGCGCGGCGTTGGCCAAACAGGAATTCGAAAGCACTTGCTAAGTTCTAATTCCATCTTGGCCTACGAGTTACCTATGAGTTGTGTGAGGATTTGCAATCTCTCAAAGCATTGCGGTGGAGGAAAACCATCGTGAGGAAATTGGCATGTCCAGCAACCACTACATTTATATGACATCTCCTAACCCGCAGTGGACCAGCGTGGTCGATTACGGCCCATACTCTCTCTATAATGTTCTTTCATTTTTCAAATGGTGAAATGAAATGTTGATTATTTCATATGAATACGGTAAGTTATGAATCTGTCACCAAGCACTTATCGGTGTGTTCCGGCAGTCTCACTTGAAAGCCAGTTCCTAGTCCAGATGCAGCATAGAGCCATCTTCGACCAAATCGTCACTCAAAATCAGGTGACTTGTGGTCAAACGCTACCCTGTCAAAAATAATAAAATAAAAACATTATTGCAAAGTTAGAATAAAATTACAACTTCTATGAAAGCTTCGCTGCAGGGCTTGGTAATAATAATATTGTTGGGAAACTGTTTGTGCACGAGTATATACAATTAAAACACGATGACGAAACAAGACTTTTCAACGTCCCCCAAGAATTCCGCGCCAAGTGTCTTTAAAGTTACACCAGATAACACAAAACTTTCACCGTTATAATTGATTCTTGCTTCTTGATCAAACACTGAAAACCTTAACTTCAGTGGCGGAAGGTACTTTTTTGATTGGAGTAAGTGACGACAGAATTATCCTATTTATTGATTCTATATATTTTATTCAACTGGACTCTATTCAAATCAATTTAATCTAACATGTTTATTCAGTAGGATACAACAATTTATCACTTTACAGTGTCAAACTTAAAGCTACGCCTGTTCCAATCTCCTTACACCGGACCGGCAAGAAACGTCCGGCAGGTTGTATTTGGACGCGATCACTTTTTTCTTTTTACTAACTAATTGGTAACAGAATTATTTAGGGTCACTAATGTTTTGAAAAAAGCTTTACATATTATTATGTAGTTATTATCCTTACATATTGGTATCGATTCGGTTTTGCATTCTCCAACACTAAACTAAGTTTGACAGGTCTAATAGTATTGCTGTCTTTTTCTAACCACTAAAGTAAAAAAAGGACAGCATTACTCTTAGACCTGTCAAACTTAGTTTAGTTTTAGAGAATGCAAAACCGAATCGACTCCAATGTGAAACATATGTGAAGTAATAAAATCAGACATATACGAGTAACTAATAAAATCTTTGCTTGGTGCTAGGGCATTTTTAGTGCTCGCTTGTCTAGCTACCACCCTCAAGAATCTGTCGCCAAGCCCCCTATCGGTGTGTTCCGGCAGCCACACTTGAGAGCCAGTTCCCAGTCCAGGTGTAGCGTGGTGCCGTCTTAGACTGCATCGTCACTTAACATCAGGTGACTTGTGGTCAAACGTTAGACAGACAAAAATTTTGAAAGCCAAAGTTTGTGAGTGATTTGTTGTTGTATGTTTTGAGTTGTGTGTGATGTTTGTAACTTCTTCACGCTGATATGGCTCAAAAAGCCAGGGGGTCAAATGAGATAACAAAGTTAGTATGGAAAAACATCAACGTCCACGCGGGCGAAGCCCAAATGTCAGCCGTAGGGTGGACTCAACCTCTTTTATGACTTCTATCGACAACACTTTGCAATGGCCTTCTGTTACAGGCTGTGAAGTCATGATCATGACTGCTGGTACCTCGAGGGCATTGGATAATGGCGGTCAATGGGTTCCGTTACGTAAATTGCAGTGAATTTCTTAGCTAGAGGGCAGCGTTGATTATTTTGTGACTACAGTTCAATTGAATTACCATTTATAGATTGAATTGTTATGTGTTGTTTGTGTTGTGTATTGTATGTATGTTGTTGTAATGTATTTAGATCATTTATAAAAAAATACGAATCTGAGTTTTAATTTTTTTTTTTCCAATTATGATCAACATTAAACATTTAATTTCTAACTAATAAAATACTGCAGCTATTTATTTCAGTTTATAGTTTTTACATTTAAGTCTAAAGAGTCATTGACACTGCAACGTTTCAAGATCAATGACCTGTGATGAAAACGGAATGGCCTGAGAGAAAACATTTAATCGAATACCATTATTACAAGTATTGCTAATAAACCATCACATTGTACCTAACCTATCATCCTTTCATCAATAAGTATTGTTTCTTATATCGGCTATACTACGCTTATACCGTATAGAGGTAACAATTTACTTGCACATAATAATATAATTTTGTTTGTATGTAGGGGTTATCTCTTAAATTACTGAACAGATTCCAAAATTTTCTTTCACTAATAGAAAGCTACATTATCCCTGAACGTCATACGCTATGTTTTATTCTGATAAAGTAGACTTTTCAGCAAGGAATGTCAACATTTGTAAAACAAGTCGGCGAAAAATGAGACCATTGTCCACAGCTGACACATCTGTATCTTCCAAACAAATGAGTGCAGTATGATTTAATACCTAAGTGTCGCTTTTAAACGGTTTTCAAAATTTTCCGGTGTTCAAATTGTTTGCCCATGCGGAGCCGGGGCGAGTCGTCCTAAATAGAGTTGAGCACAATAAATTCAATCAAACCCTGTCAACACTACAGAAGTGTCACCGGCGCCTCTAGGGTTGTCGCAAGCGCAACAATATGTTTGAGCAACGGCCGAGGTACAGTAGTTTATGTAATTGCGCCGCAATCGGCGAAATGGAGCGGTGTTGATGTAACGAATCGTGTGCTGGAGCACGGGTTATTGTCATTTGACAAGTTCATAGGTAGTTTAGGAGAAAGGCAGCGTTTCCAGTGAAATGAAAGAGCCTATAAGTTTCTTCCGGCAACCTCTCTTGAGAACCAGTTCCCAGTCCAGGCGTAGCGTAACCTTTGACCAGGTGACTGTGATCAAACGCCTAATATAAAATTCATAGCGATGATGACCCAGTGGTAGTGACGTCGTTTAAAATGAGTTGGTTGTGGGTTCGCATCTACAATGAGCTTAAACTTTCGGTGAAAAAAAACATCCTGATGAAAACATAGATTTGGTAGTAGGGCATTTTCAAGTGCTCGTCTGGCTAGCAACCACTCTTAGGTTAAGAATCTGTTACCAAGCACCTATCGGTGTGTTCCGGTAGCCTCACTTGAGAGCCAATTCACATTCCAGGTGTAGAGTGGCGCCACCTTCGACCACAATGACATTGTCACTTAAGATCAGGTGACTTGTGGTGAAACGCTACCCTGTAGAGAGTAAAAAAGGAAAAGTTTAAATGTACGCACCATAAATAACCATATTCCAATGGAAGACGAACATTTTGTTTTTGGCTCTTCCCCTGAAAAGTTGTTGGTCTCGGCTATACCAGCAAAGCCATGTCGAAGACCTTCGGGCTTCCTGAAAACTATGACACCAAAGTGGTCCACTAACTCATACAATCCGACGAACAGGCTCATTACAAAAAGTTTGGAGACAGAATTACTCAACAGATCTTTGTTCTACATTCAATGACAAGTCAACAGTTCGCGTTGAGTCATCTTCATTCAAAATCTTAACAAAACATTCCTGATTAGGCTAACAGCGACCGCGCAAGTTTATGCTAATATGGTTACGGTAATATTTGTAACTCCATTTTCTTACGTATTTCTCAACAGACGGAAAATAGTTACTCTACCAGTATCGGCATTATTAAAAATAAATGTTATATGGTATGGTGTTGGTGTACTTACGGTGCAGACTAACTGGACTGAAATCGCTCGGGACTTTAACCTCTGTGTAGGCGCGTGGAAGCCAAATATCGCAGCTCTGCTACCAGGTGAACTTTTGGTGCTCACCAAACCATTAAAGGAATAGGGTACGTACCGCAGGTCGTCAATCCTGGTCCAGGGGGGCGCACTAGTTTTGGGACACAACACACAGGGGACCGCACAAATTCACAGTTTATTGGGTCAAGGGTCCACTTGCATGCGTGGGCGCGCGATTCAGAATGGCGACCCAACGGCGGGGGAAGGGGAAGGGGAGAGGGCACGGGGCGCGGGAAGGGGTGGTAGCCGCTGCACCTCTATCTAGCCGATACATTTCCTCCGCCCTAAACATAAAATGTTTATGAAAAAAGGGGACACTAATCTAAGGGGAGGCGAACTATTTTTGAAAGGGAGCGGGTTAAAACACCAGTGGGGGTTTTCACGACTACCACACGAATAATATTGTCATCTCCAGGGCACAATTTTATGATGCGACCGCGTCGCCACTCATGCGGGGGTAAGTTCTCTTCTCTTATCAGGACGAGTTCATCTAAGGTAGGAGGCTTACAAGGGTCAGTCCACTTTTGTCGGGACTGTAGGGTTGATAGGTACTGGGTATGCCAACGCTTCCAGAAATGCTGAGTGATTTGCTGGATAAGGTGGAACCTGTTCAACTTAGAAGTTTTCACATCAGTCAAGGGATATTCGGGTAGGGCATTAAGGGGTTGGCCAATAAGGAAATGGCCAGGGGTAAGAATCTCAACGTCACTAGGATCATCAAACGACATGGGGCACAAGGGTCGGGAATTCAAGACCGCTTCGATCTTGATAAATACTGTGGCAAGTTCCTCAAAGGTAAGGGGAGTTTCGGCGATTACACGTTTAAGTAAGGATTTGGCAGACTTCACAGCACTCTCAAATAAACCGCCCCAGTGAGGGCTAGCCGGGGGATTGAAGATCCAGGTAATACCGCGTTTAGACATTTCATGTCCAAGGGAGGTCTGATTATCACACATAAATTTATATAAGTCACGCAAATAATTATTTGAACCGACGTAGTTACGGCCATTATCTGACCTTATAAGGCCAGGAATGCCACGACGGGACACAAAACGGGACAAGGCTGCGATGAAGGCGTCAGTAGTTAAGTCGGACACTACCTCAAGGTGTACGGCCTTCGTCGCTAGGCACACAAAAACACAAAGGTATGATTTTACTATTTTCTTGTTTCTATAGGCCTGAATTCGGGTATAGAAGGGACCAGCGAAATCCGTTCCTACACCTTGAAAGGGACGCGCCTGGGTCACACGGTCTCGCGGAAGGTCACCCATTGGAGGTGAGGATGTTTTGGGATTTAAACGATAACAAGGTAAGCACTTGAAAATAACATTTCTTATTATACGACGGGCAGATAAAATCCAAAACTCTCGGGACAGGATAGCTTGTAAAGCATTAGGACCGGCATGTGCGTTCTCCACATGAAAGTGACGGATAATCAAGCGCACAAAGGGACCGTCTTTAGGCAATAGGTAGGGGTGACATGAGTCATAAGGTAAGTCGGAATGTCGAAGACGACCTCCAACTCTAATCAGACCGCTCTTATCAAGGAAGGGGGATAGACGTCTAACCGCTGTACGAATAGGCTGATTGCACCGCAGGGATTCAAGGACTTCAGGGAAGGCAATTCGTTGGACAATTTTAATTAGGAACGACAGGGCATTTCTACGCTCACTAGCAGAAAGGGTTGGGTCCGTACAACGGGAATTGGGATTTTTAGCGTTGTAACAGAATCTTAACATAAAACCTACAACACCGATAAGTTTATGATAACTACTAAAACGCTCTAACAGGAAGGAAGGGTCAGGAAGAGGGGGTTCAGGGACAACTAACATACAACGAATTCCAGGTAACTCACGGGGTAGGGGTTCAACACTAACAGGCCACAAGTTAGGGGGTTGGGCTAGCCAAGGGGGAGCCCACCATAAGGGATGTTCAGCTAGGGTAGTAGCTGACAGACCTCGAGAGGCGCAGTCAGCGGGGTTTTGGTCTCCAGGCACGTGATGCCAGGTGGATTGGACTTCTGCACTAATTATTTGGGAAACTCTGTTGGCCTCAAAGGTTTGAAGCATATGAGGAGGGGTATTTATCCAAGCTAGGGCAATTTGACTGTCCGTCCAACTATGAATAGATTCGAGCACAATCGACTTCTGAAGGCAGAGGGCTATGTGCAATATTAATTTTGAGAGGAGCACAGCTCCCATCAATTCCAGTTTTGGAATTGTAAGACAGGTCCGAACCGGGGAAACTTTTGTTTTCGACATCAGGAGGTGGACGGAGCCGTTGCCATGGGTATCTTCTGTCCGTAGGTATAAAACGGCAGCATATCCGGACACGGATGCATCGGAAAACCCATGCAAAGAATACGATAAACAATCAGGAGGGAAAATACGGCGGGGTATGGAGACCAAATTAATATTATGTAAATCACTAACAAAGGCTTCCCACTCTTGTAATAAATCAGGTGTGAGGGGGTCATCCCAACTCAGACCGGACAACCAAAGTTTCTGAACAAAGACTTTGGCTTTAAACACAACAGGGGAGATCCAACCACAGGGGTCATAGGTACGGGCTATAAGGGACAGGACACTACGTTTAGTTACACATTTATCAGGCACAAAAGAGGATTTATAGGCAAATGTATCGGTCACGGGATTGTACTGCACACCCAGTACTAGGACAACTTGGGGATTTTCCGAATCTGAAAATTGATGGGGATTCTGTAGGTGATCGCTAGGTAAATCGTCTAGGAGCTCGGGGCAGTTAGATGTCCATTTACGAAGTTCATAGCCACCAGCTGCCATCAAACCTTCGAGTTGGGACTTTAGTGCGCGAGCAGACGACAAATCTGAGGCACCAGATAGGCAATCGTCAACATACAAATCATTGATTATGACCTCAGCCGCTAGGGGGAACCGGTGGCGCTCTTGTTCAGCCAGCTCGTGCAGAACTCTAATGGCTATGTATGGACTCGATCGCAAACCGTAGGTAGTGGTGTTCAGTTCGTAGGTAAGTAGGGGTTCTGAGGGGGACTCGCGCCATAGAATCAACTGGTATCTACGATCATCAGGGTGGACCCAGGACATTCGAAACATCATGCGAATGTCCGTCACAAAAACAACAGAGTGCCGACGAAAGTTTAAAAGGATGAGGGTGATGTCGTTTTGTAGTTTGGGCCCAGTATGGAGACACTGGTTAAGGGAAACTCGATTTGTGGAGGGGGAAGATCCATTAAATACTACTCTTATTTTAGAAGTATCACCAGAGGCCTTAAAGACCCCATGATGGGGAATATAATAATGTTCTAATGATAGGACTTGTGTATCACATGGTAAGGGGGACATATGATTCAATTCTATGTATTCTCTCATGAAGGCTATATATTTATCACGGAAATCAGGATTACGTAACATGCGTTTCTCAAGGCTAAAGAATGTCCGTTCAGCAGTAGTACGGGAATCGCCAAGGGTAGGTCGATCTGACAAAAAGGGGAGTCGGGTAACAAAACGACCGAAACTATCGCGGGATGAAGTTGATTTGAAGATATTTTCACACTCAACATCACGGGGGTCACGTTGGGGTACTTCAGGGGGTTCTTCTATTTTCCAAAACTTTTCAACAACTTGTGATAAGGAAACATTCGCAAGAGGGCCGGGCTGGACTGCTGGGACACCGGGTACAGGTCCAAATATTAAGTAACCGAAAATTGAGGAAAATGCTGTAAGGCCGCAGGGGTGTAGCTCAATTTTGTCAGTACCAAATATAGTACCGCAAACATCAGCGCCTAATAATATATCTATAGGTCCGGGTTTATAAAAGGTAGGGTCCGCTAGACGTAGGGAAGGGGGTATTACATTTTTAGGTAACTCAATCTCGGGGTGTGTACCGGCAATAACATCAATAACTAGGGCATCAGCTGACAAACGAGGGGAAGAACAATCAATAGGTTTAAAAGTAAGAGATACAGAACCGCAGGCTCGGGACGATTCGACATTACCCACACCGCGAACTGGGGTAGCGTTAGGGGACACACACAAACGAAGTCGGGAAATCAGTTCAGTAGTGATGAGGCATCCCTGGGCACCGGTATCACATAAGGCACGTGCTTCTATATCATATCCGCTTGAAGAACGAATGTGAATTGTCGCGGTAGGTAGTAAAACAAGGTTGGGAAAACTGTAGGTAAAAAAGGTAGGGAACGAAAGGCTGTCTAGCTATGCGTTACGTTGCCGCGGGCCAGCACCGTCGCGGCGAGGAGAGAGGGGCGCGTTGTGAACCGCTTCACTATACGTGCGGGGGGGTGAACGGCTGGGGGGAGATCGATTTTCAAACCGAGGGGTGTTTCTTGGGGGCGAACGTGAAGAAACATTCTGGGAGGTGATTCTAGGGGGTGTTCGATCGCCACGATATTGGGTCTCTTTATTGTAATAAAAATTATTATTATTGGGGGTAACATTGTGGGGGTCCGAATAATTTCGTTGAGAGGTAGAACCTCCGCCCATGGCGGAAACCGATGAACGAATGTAAACACGTTCGTTCTCACGAGGGTACTGAGGGTCACGGGCATTATTAAAGCATAACAATGTATGATGGGACGAGCGACCACACGACGAACATTTATAACTTTTAGGGCACGCATCAATATGATGTTTATCGAGGCAACGATAACATAAAGAACTAGTCTTTACAAACTGGGAACGCTCACGGGGGGATTTATTCAAAAAACTACGACACTCTCTTAAATAATGTGAAGGGCTTGAACAATAAAAACATTTAGAATACAACACGTTAGAATCCGCGGCATCGACTATGTATGCTCTGCGGGGTAAGGGGACGCGGGTAGGTACATTCCTAACAGGTAGGTTCCTAACATTAGTTTCGGTGTTTACAATCACGTTACCGACCGTTTCGTGGTGGCGGCACTCATCTTCTAGGTAAGTAATCAACTGATCAAAAGTAGGTAATTTAGTGACGTCACCACCGTAACGTCGTTCAAAACGCGTCTTAATTTCCGCAGGTAACTTATTCAAACATATATGTACTAATAGGTAGGACCACTGTTCAACCGGTAGGCTAAGTCTTTCCAATGCTCTGTAGGAAGACAGTAGGGGATTTAGGAACGAAGCGCGTAAGCCAATGAGGCGCGGGGAGATCTCAGGTAGGTTAAGCAACTGTGCAATCAGCGTATCCGTTTGTAATCGAAGGTTTTGATAACGATTCTTAAGTAGGCTACAGGCTATATCATAATTCGAATCTTCAATTCGCAGGTGCTGAATGAGACGACGAGGCTCATCAGATAAGGAACCAACTAAGTATTGCAATTTTTGGGTAGGGGTTAAATCAGACCTCAGGTGGACAATACTCTCAAACTGGTCGTGATAACTAATCCATGACTCAGGACGACCATCAAATCTAGGAATAGGCAATTCCGGCAAGGTTTGCCTAGGGCGCATGACGTCACAACCTTCACTGGGTTGGGAGTATTTATTTGGGGTACTGGTAACCCTCGGGGTAAGTTCGGCACGTTTCAAACGCAACTCATCTACTTGATCGCGAACGATATCTATTTTATTTTGTAAGTCGCCGATCTCGTTGGTATCTATGCTCGTGTCTAAATGACCCATAAGCTTAGAACAAGCAACATTAAATTTCTCAAAGGTAGAATCTAGATCAGTCAGTCGAATTAACAATCTAGGGATTGGGATAGAATCCATATTCTCATAAGCCCCCTGAATCCAGTTAGAAGAGAACTTCACGATTCCGTTCAAGGTTTTATAGTCTTCCGAATCGACATATAAACTCGCAACTGAAGCGTTATTTCTATCTCTGCGAGACATTTTAAGGGAATAATTAATAATCTATGAATAGAAGGTAAACAAATAACCAAGACTTGACGAGAAGAAATACAAATAAAATTGGGGGTAGGTACAAAAAATAATGCGTTCGGAATAACTATTTCGCTATCTCGACTCGGGAATTTACCGCTAAGTTCCACAATAATGTTAAACATATGATATAGGTTTAGGAGATGACAATATTATCACGTTTTTAGGTATATGCCGCGTTATAACTAACATAAAAACAAATATTCACGTACTGGGAAATAAAAACACAAAAAATATGTAGGTTGGCACAGAAAAAAGTATGTAGGTAGGTAAAATTGTAAGTAGGGAAATGAAACTACAATTAATTACGTTTTGCGTAATCAAATATGCTAAATGCAAACGTAATTAGGGGACAAAAACACAGGGACGAATTCGAGAACGGGCCAGAGGTAATGTAAACCACGCTCTGCTACCAAAAATGTAGGCGCGTGGAAGCCAAATATCGCAGCTCTGCTACCAGGTGAACTTTTGGTGCTCACCAAACCATTAAAGGAATAGGGTACGTACCGCAGGTCGTCAATCCTGGTCCAGGGGGGCGCACTAGTTTTGGGACACAACACACAGGGGACCGCACAAATTCACAGTTTATTGGGTCAAGGGTCCACTTGCATGCGTGGGCGCGCGATTCAGAATGGCGACCCAACGGCGGGGGAAGGGGAAGGGGAGAGGGCACGGGGCGCGGGAAGGGGTGGTAGCCGCTGCACCTCTATCTAGCCGATACACTCTGCGTCTAGGCCTCATTCAAAAACTAAATCCGTTTAACCTCTGCATCTAGGCCTCACTCATAAACTTTGAATCCGTTAACCTCTGCATCTAGGCCTCATTCAAAAGCTTAAAATCCGTTTAACGTTTGCGTCTTGATCTTATTCCAAAACTTAAAATCTGTTTTACCTCTGCATCTAGAACAATCTTATACGAGGGAGCACAACTATATAATAAACTACCACAAGCAATCAAAGACGCCAAAATCATTAAACTCATTTAAAAAACTTTTAAAACTCCACATTTTAAGTGACCAATCATTACTTCTGTAGTCTTCATAATCTTTGGCCAGACTTGCGATGATTGTTTATTTAGTTTTTACTTACCTACCCTACTTAATAATTGTTTTTAGTTGTAACGCCTGCATGCTCTAAGGCAAAAATGTACCCTACTTTGTAATTATTTTTTATGTTTCTCTAATAAGTGAACTATGTTCTTTTGAGAAATAAATGTCTTAAATCAGATCTAGGTCTCATTCAAAAACTTAAAATCTGTTTAACCTCTGCATCGAGAAGAGGAACAAACACACAGCAACATTTACAGTATCTGCTACATACTCGTATATCATATTAATATAGGATATAATTATATTCAAATAATAATATTGACTGACATTAAATCGAAAACTTTCTTCGCCAAATTATGTTTGATGACTTTGTATTCACAACAGTTTCAATTAAAATTGAAATGTAGTCAGTACAGACGTTTTGTTGTACACTAAAGTATACAAGCTCTTCCCCGCGGTTTGACTCGTGTAGAGATTCTCACAGGATTATAAACTGACATTAACACCCACAAAACCTATTAATATATAGACTACTAGCTATTCTCCGCAATCACACCCGCTGTCCTGTTATGTCTAAGAAACGTTTTCCGGGGTAAAAAACCTATAAAAATTGCAATCTTCATATTTCACTAAGATTAGTTCAGCGGTATGCCTTTGACATTTAGAGGCGCGTAACAGAAAATAGATCGTTCCGCTGCTTTGTTTTGGTAAATATTGACTTATTTAAATTACAAAGAGCGTGAAATTCCTTAATGATCTATTGATTCATCATTACATTTGTTTCTAAAATTAGAAACAAATGTAATATAATCGTTGCCCAATTTGCGCATGATTTCATTTGAGGTCAGATTGTAGAGATATTACTCTTCAGAACTAACGAAGCGTCAATTCTGTCATTTTTTTGGTTGCAAGATAATATTGTCTAGGTCTTAGACAAGTTTTAAGAATTTCAGTACGAAATATCAAGTTCTTTGCGATTTCTTTTTTCGAAATATTTGTTTGTGAGTTTGCCGAAAAACAATTTCTGAACGTTCATGATGCAACCATATTAATTGCTACCTCACAGAAATTGGCATCAAGATCTTATTCGGTTAGTAAGTTACCAATCTTTCTTCAGTTAACTGCAAGACAATTCCCGTTTGTTTGAAAACCGGAGGCTTCATAATAATTACTATGCTACAATTTTTTATGTCAATAAAATGTTTCATTGATTGATTTCCTTTTATAAGATCGATGAATGATTGAAGTCGATGTCTTCGGTTTCGGTTTGATACAATGGGGTCTTCAGATCAGACATGATGAGTTTTAAATGGAGTTGTTTACACGCTTTCAGAAAAGACAGGTGATCAAAATCTAGTATTTTTGGGCACTACCTCTCTCCTCTCTATTGACCTAATTACCTATGTTTATTACGCTTTTGTAATAATTGAGTGCTTTTTGTTTAGTATTAATTGTAATTATCAATACAATTTTATAAGTCAATAAACCATGATTAACAAACAAATTTCATTAAAAATGTAATTAAACACAAAAGTTTCATTTTACGCACGAGCTTTCGACCCACGTCCGAAATTGCTCGAATAAAATAATGCAACAACTCATTCACGATTCGATTGTTGCAAGTATCTGTCACCTATTTATGAAACTTCATTAGAAACGCGCAGGTCACTTGTCCAGCTCATTGTGTGCAGACAACATCCGCCTGCTTGTCACATTGTCTCTCAGGCCATTCATCCATTTTGCTAATGGGTACAGTTCTGTTGCACACACCTATTTTTTTTTTCTTAATTTCTCCGTCTGCAGTGAATGGTGTAAGTCAAGAGATTAAGAGTATTTAAGTATCTACTTAGTTTGTTAATAGTATACATACGACTTCGACCTGTGACCCGTGTCGTGCTACCCAAGTCTTACATCTGAAACTATAACTGGCAGCACAGGATAAGTCATAGTTGTAGCGCTCTCACTATCAGAAGCCATGACTCATTTTGGGTCACTGCGCCATCTAAGTTAGTCAAATAAAGTTATCCTTTATATGTTCTTCTTTACATCTTGCAACATCATCAATATTTATAGTTGCAAAGCTGTGATCTCCTTATTTGTATTTCATGGTTAAATAAAAATTAAGCAATAGAAATAATTACGTTCATCAGATAGTCAAGATATAAATAACATACCAATGAATCGCTGAACCAAATACCTATCAGCTGTTTTTTGGGTGATTTAATGTGTGTGATTTTTGTGTTTGATTTAATACACAACATAGAAACGTCACTTGCTCAACAGAGTCTAATGTTTATATTATACTAAATTCCATTTATCTCTTTTAAGTTGCACCACAAGCTTTGACAAAGCGAACGGCCGTAAGCAATCGGGCCGCGACGAACGACCGAGGAGATAAAAACGATCGACGGTCCATCGGGCCGGTTCAGTCAACCGACGCCGCCCGCGCGCTCCGTAATGTGACCCACGATGCAAGTGGCAACCACCCTCGTGCTCCTAGTGACTTGTGAACTGTGCCTTACCATCCGAGTCCCCATCAACTGGGACGAAAGTGCTAGTGAAGTGAAACAGGAAATTAAAAACAATAACGATGAACAGTTCTCCGTAGAATCGTTAAAATCGCAAAACGTCGATACTCGGGACGAAAAACCTATCCCAGTGGAATACTTTCAGTACACAGCAAAAAAGCCACAATTCGCTATCGACGTTGCAAAGTTCCATGGAGTGCAGTCACCGGAAAACTATTACCATGCTTATCCAATCAAACCCAACACTGGAAGAGCTAAGCCGGAACTTGGGAAACATCATCTTTTTGACAAAGTGAAAACATTACACAGACCACTCCAAGAATTCGCGAACATAAATGAAGATGCTGTGGGCCATGCAGTGCCAGTGTCCTCAAACTATGAAGTATTCCATCCATATGAAGCGGAAACACCGGCTTTGGAGAATATGTACAAAGATCCTATTTTAACCAAAATAAGGAATGATTTGGAAAACAGCAAAAACAGACTCCAAATATATGAACAGAAAACTGGTGAACCAGACATTCACAAAGATGAGTATTTGGAGAATCCAGAAAAAACTGATAACAGATTCATTCCACACAGGAATGTTCCAGCTCCATATGAAATACACAGGCCACAAAGAAGACCCATATACTACAGGCCTGTACCTAAACATCGCCAGCGAGAAGAATACTTGAATCAAAGGTTAAGGCATCCTTGGAACCAATATTCAGCTAAAATTAGACCTGCGCATTATCGGCCAGTAAAAAATCACATACATCATTTAAGACAAAATCATGCCCTCAAGTACGATGACGAAAGAAATGAGTACCCACAAGTACAAATATTAGAAAATTATTCGTCTGATCCAAAAGATGGTTATGATATATACGAAAGAGGTAAAGAAAAATTTGTTAATATAAGAAACAATGTTGATGAGTCCATTAACCAAGCTGTTAAAGAAAACCGACCAGCACCATACCAAAAACTGGAAATGGAGAATAATGAATATGAAAACAATGATGATAGTGAAGACGAGTTTGTTCCGATTAAAAATTATGCACAAGTGAGAAAAACAGAGACGTTCAAACATTTGCCTAGATCAGCTGCACTTGCAGACGCTGAAAGTTTTGATGAAATACGCAATGCACCTCGATTAAGAGAAGCTGTTAAAAGTACAAAAGCTCAAACTGTCTATTCAGAAGAAGGATATGAAGATTCTGCATATGATCATGCTGGTGAACAAAAACACGCTTCAGAAAATGAAGGCCACGGTGGATATCTAAAAGAGCACGAGTTAAGTGGTGGAAAATATAAAACTCCAACAGAAAGCGCCAAATATTCAGATGGAGGTGGATCTGCTTACAGGGATCAGTTAATACATGCTGAGAAATGGAAAGATGACAATAAAGACGAAAAAGAAGAAACTGACGAAGAAGACTATTCAGAAGATGAACATGAAAAATCAATCAAAAAAGATGATTATCAAGGTTCGTCCATTGAAGATGGGATTCATAGAAACAAACGAGAAAATGATGTGAAAAATGACACAGACACCGATTTCACTTTTCAAATAAATAAAACCAACAACAGCGGTTTACAATATGATGCTTACAAACGAAATTCAAATTTTAAGGTACCTGAGCTAGATTTTGATTCAACATTCTTAACTGAGCAAGATATTCTCAATATTGCCAAAATAAAAATAGAGCCCAAGAAAGACGACATCAAACACAAGTATCCATACTACTTTAAAAATTTAGAGACCATCAGTAAACATTCACCTCTTCGATATGCTGAAAATCTCAAATTCATCCCTAAAAAGTCTAAGGGTGGCACGGAATTTTATGATTCTAGGTCTAAATTTGAATGTCCTGAAGTAGATGATATACCAGATCCTATACCTGAAAAATTAAACCGCGATGGACATCCAGATGCTGATGATGATGAACACGAAGATAATTCTTCTACAAAAGGGGACGAAAATTATGATACTGTGAAAAAAACTCCTAGATTGCAGGGTCTTGGTGATAAAATTGACTGTTTCAAAGCCAAGTACTTTGGAGAGAATCCATTAGATAGCCCTTTCTTTAAAGAAGACATTATATCGAATCCGGAACCTGTAACTCTTCCAAATTTAGTCGCATATAAGTTGAAAAATCCAATTGTTAAAGAACAAATCACAGAAAAGTCTAATGTGGCATCGAAAAAAATTAATAATAACCCTGAAATATTTGATCTAATAGAAAAACTGAGAAATGAACCATCTAAATTACAAACCTCATTCATTAAGTCAAATACAGAATCACTGCCTTTATTGATTAAAACAAGGAATATAAGCGATACAGATACAACAAAACAACAATCGAATGTTTACAATGACGTTTTGGACAACATTAAAAATAATTTGAAACGTAAAATAGTTACAGCTGAAAATAACGTAAATACATCAAAACTTTTGACAGGTCCTATAGACATTCCATCTAGTAACAATGTTACTTATCGTTTCTTTCAAAACAAAGAAGACATAACACAACTACCTACAGTTCTTAGAAAGAAAAGATCTAATACTTTTGTGTATGAACCTTATAAGATAATAAGAGATGGCCAAGTACAGGACTCAAAGAAAACTACGACCAGTAGTAATATTAGTCCACTTATAAGACAACTTCAATCAAGTAGAGTCGTAGATAGAGTTCCAAAAGTAAACCAAGATATAGACCGATCTGAAAAGCCCGTTAAGCGCAACATTAATTCTCGAGCTTACAAAGATATCGGAAAAAAAGATAGGACACCAAATGGGAGTAAAAACGACAAAGGGTGGGTAGATCCAGCTTTTGTTGACATAAGCACCAGCAGAAGAGGAGAACCTATGTATGAAATAAGGCTACCTAATCACAAAACAAAATACACTCCAGTCGAAAATAAGAAATCCATGACAGTAGAAGACTATAAAACTCAAACCAGTACAAATAAAGACACTGATATAAAGTCCAAAGGAGAAACTAGCGTTCAAAGATCCTCAAGGCAAAGAAATCCTACAACAATACCGAACTTACATAAAAACGTTCAAAATGTAGCAGCGTCCAGCAATACCATTCGAAAAACAATTTCTACTACCACTACAAGACCCACACAAATACCTTCAGAAAAAGAGGTACATAATCAAAGCAATGATAGCGAAAGTGAAGAAGACTACGAAGAATACGATGAAGAAGAGGATGAAGAAATAACCTTAACTACAACCACAACAACTAAAAAGCCTAGCTTTCGCCGTAAAATGAGACCAACGACTACAACTGAAAAAGTTCCTCAAAGTACAGAAAAAGCAAAACTAAAGTTAGTTACCCGATTCCGAGACTACAAACCCGAAGAAAGTTCTGAAACAGAAGAAGACTTAACAGAAAAACCATTAGTTAGAAATCAACAGGAAAAAAATGACCGAACTCAAGAACAAGATGAATCAATTCCAAAATATAGAGAAAAGAAAAAGAAAAGCACTAAAAGCACATTAGTAACAGATACAAAAACATATGGCGATGATAATGACGATATGCTTAAAGAAGAAGTTGACGCCTTAATTGGTGTGAAACAAAACATGGATGACTACACGCCTTTGTATGAAAAGCAAGAAAAAAGCAAATCACGCAAAAATATTCCTAGTAAAGGTAATGTAGATCATGATGACGATGAAGATAAAAAACAAAATGATGAAACTGAAAACGATGATATCAAAGATGATCATAATACGGATGATTACGATGAAAATGATGATGAGGATGATTCAGATAGTGATGAATATGACGATGAAGATGAAGATGATGATGATGATGTTCATAGAAAGAAAAATGAAGATGACATTGACCATGACGATAAAGACGATGAAGATAACGAAAAAGAAAAAAGCAGTTTATTAGAACCACAAATTACTACACCAGAGCCTACTAAGCGCACTCTAGCTATTACAACTAATGCACCCATACCAACTATTGCTTCTCGTAATGCCAATTTAGAATCAAAACCAATCATTACAAGAAAGAAAATAGAAATACACAAGGAACTACCTGTGAATAAGTTAGCTCCTCATGTCACGCAATTCAAACAAGACATAAAAGAAGTTGAAGTTGTTAAAGAAATACCGCGCAAAAGAAAACCTCAAAAGAATGTAGAAGTACTTGAGTTATACAAAGACGATAACTTGGCGAAAGATGTTAACAAATTGGGTGGTGTCGAAGTATTTAAAGAAGATATTGATTTGAAAAATGGACCGAGACATGGTGGTAATTATAGAAGTGCCATTGAACCTAATGTTTCTGCACCACTAAAAGAAGCAAGAAATAAAGCAATAAAAGAAGATACTGAAGCATCACAAAGTGAATTCACAAAACATATAGAACTAGATGAAGACGTGCAAATTAATAAGATGCATGGTGGTAACTTAAAATCTTTGAACGATGCTCACAAAACTAGAAGTCGAGGCCGCAATTCCAAACTTATTGAGCTCACAGATACTCCCACTGTATCAATGCATGGTGGCAACCTAAAACATAGCGGTAGAGGTAGAAATCGTGGCCGGAGTCAGAAACTTAGAGAACTTGATGATGATGACGATCACGGTGACGATGACCCATCAAATGATCATGAATCCATAAACAATTCTAGACATACTGGGCCCATGCATGGAGGCAACTATCGAAGCGCAAAGTTAGTAACAGAAATAAAGCCTGAAGTTACCGAGCAAACACCAAGAAGGCAAGGTGTAAGAAGGAATTCCGCAGCAATATTAAATAGTTTCGTTCAAGCCGCGCCCATACTTACCACAACACCTGCCTACATCTTGGATCCAAGTAAACGAATGTATTATTATGTCGATGCATAAGTCTATCTAAATAATACCCTTTGGGTATTTCAAATTTAACTTAATTAGGGTGTAAGGTAGAAAGTGCCACAATAATTACGTATCGACGAAAATGTGAAAGTAAACGAACTGAATTTGATAAATATCGAAATTATAATGTTTATTCGTTTAGCAACTTTCATTTTGTAGACAATGAAACTTCTGTGATAGATTTGGTTATGTTTTCCATTAGAAGGTGTTTATACTTAACATATTATTTTTATGAATAATGTGTGTAATAAAGTGTTTATTTAAACTTTAAATTCGTTTTCATTACATCAAAATGGTTATTTATAGTCAATTAGACGAATAATTGACGATGTGGTGTGTTTCCGTCAATATTGGGGCTATAAACACAGTCTCAACTACTGCTCACTTTTACAACTCAACAGTGTTGCAAAGTTATCAATCAGTTCTTTAGCAATTGTCCAAGATATCCCGACGTTCAAAGTACGTTCAACTTCGTACAAAAAGTTATGCACTTTCACTTTCAAACGAACCATTGTCCGTTCGTTATAGATTAAAATACATTTGAACTTAATTGTTTACTATGACGCAAGTTCCCAAAACTAATCAGGGCACAATCTTACGACTAGAAATAAAAAGGTGCTGTAGTAAACACAATTTAATGTGGTAAGTCTTAGCAAAAATCTTAAAGTAATTAATTAGATAAATCTAGATCAGTACAAGTTACTCGTACACATAGAATAAATTAAAAATAATTTACCAATAAATACTAATAATTTTATATTGCAACATCGATTTGGTTTCATTCAATTTCACGGAATTACACTATATAACTCAGGTAAATAACTAATAATGATTAGTTGATTTTTTATATTATTGAAAGTTCTAGGCGCATACAATTAATAAATAATTTTAGAATAAAACAAACTCTTGGTATATAAATTGCACAATTTTTAAATAATTAAGTTTTGATACTGATATTTTTAAATATATTTGCTTACTGTTGAGTTTCATCCAATTAAAGCCTTTGAACCCAGAGTTCTTTATCTATTTTATAGAATGCGTCTTAGGATTGAAGTAATATCTTAAATTATAGTAAAATACTTGAATTGTATTGTCTACCATAAACAAATTATATCCTATCTATTTATGTTTCTTACGTCCTACTAAATTACTACTATGTATATTCCTTGACGGTGGATGGTTGATGGGCTTCCATTCTGATTCTACAGGGGCCACAAAACTGTCACTGTCTTCTCTATCTATAGACTCATCTTCGGTTTCTTTTTCGTTTGCCCCAAAGAAGTCAATTATTGGGTGGTAGTTGTAGTTTATTCTCTTCCTATTTGTTGTAAAATTTTCATTAACACTTTGCTCCTGTGGCTTTGATGTCGTCGACACCTTTTCAGTCGTGGCAGCTGCATGCAACTTTGGACCAATAGTTGCTCTTACTTTAGTAGGTGCTGGATGATTGATTTGGAAATTATTAGTTATTACACCAGCCTGCCCTATTTGAGGCTCTTCTTCATATTCGTCGAAATTTTCTAAAGATTCCATGTTACTGCTGGTGAATGCTTCAACTGCTGATGATCCCGACGACATTAGGTCATCAGGTCCACCTGATATTTTTTTCCGTAAAGGTCTGCGGCTCGGCCGGAATGCTCCTCTCTTGAATTGACTCCCCGTGTTTTTGTATTTACTTGGAGGTTCTTTTACAAATGAGAAGGTATTTGAAGCTGATGGTGTGGGAGGTTCTAAGTAGCTTGGTAATGTGACCGAGTCGGAGTTTGCTGACGAAGGGTTTCTAGCTGAAAGTGGTCTCCTAACATTTCTGATTGAGCTTGCTTGATTAAACGAATCTGGGAAGTATGAGTTACCGTAAGAATCCGTGGGATTGGTATTTGCTGAACCACTTTCATCGTTATCAATCTTTCCTTTATTGAACGGAGATCCAGATATTAAGTTCTGATTATTGTCTACAAATGGAGGGAATGATTTGGGCTTGCTATGTGTAAAGGGTGGACTTTTACTGATAGTTGGTCTTTGAATACTGGATTGTACAGCTTCGAAAGCATGGTTGCCGTGTTCTGAAGACAAGTCCTCTCCAGGAAAATGCTCTGATGATGTTTCATGAATTCTGTGGCCTAGTGGAGGGAATGAAACACTGTAACCTTCGATGTGGCAGGAACAACAAGTTGGGACCTGGAATGCGAAAAATCACGATAAAATAAAAAATAAAATAAAATAATATGGTACAAAGTTTGAAATTCAATTTTAGAGTCTTTACGCTAAATGTATAGTCATTTTACCTTGAATATGTCCATGTGTAGGCCATTCTGCTGATCCCAAGTCAACAGTCTGTGATAGTTATACACTTGTACGCATTTTGATTTGAAGTTGTCAGTTAGATACGTACAGGAATCTTTGGGTTTCCTGTAAAATATATATTAATTAGTTAGCAAAATGTAATTACTAATTTAAAGAAGAGCCAATAACGAGAAATTCGTGGTAAAACAGACGAAGCGATAACGTCACAGTCAGTGATCATGCGCTTGCAACAGTGCCGAAATATCGAGAGCTCAACCAAAAACAAATATAGTAGATTCTAATCTTACTGCCGTGATAGTTAAAGTAAAATTTAACAGGACCTAAAATTTGGAAAGTTTGGCTACTTTTTACATCTCATCTTGTTACTTCTTTTCAAATGCTGGGGCAATCTTTTCAAGGCAGCAAATGATATCCACGCCATCAGGCGAGGCGTCACAAACTACCCTCCTAGCTCTAGCTTTACGTCAGTTAACTTCATGAGTAGTGTCAAAGGCAGCATAAAAACAACTTACAAGCATTTCTCGAGCCGTAGTGTCTGCGTATGCTCTCCTGTGTTAACGATATACTTCCACTGTCCTGATGTGGCCCTCGCTCGCTGAGGTCTGGCGTATTTAACTGTACTTGGACACATGAACCCTGCTTCACCGGCGCTGGCGAAGTCACGGTTAGCTGTATCACCACGTCTGAAAACAAGAAGTATAGGGATATATCATTACTGTGGGACACAAAACTTGTTTATTTTCCTTTCATATTTCCTTGAAAAGGATCTTATGTGAAAGTTTGTTAGGATGGATGCATGTTTCTTACTCTGTCACGCATAAACTAACAAGCGGATTTGAGTGAAATTTGGAACAGAGATAGCTCATCTTGGATAAACACATAGGCTAATTTTTATCTCGAAAGAGGTTCCTGTGGGATAACGGGAAGATGCAGCTGGTATATTATATCATACTTCTGACTCCTCAGTGTCGTAGTTAAGGTTAAAAGGGTTTAGCATAAACCCGTTTCAATTATAAGTAGCTCACAGGCTGCGGGTCTACAAATTTACCTTTTTGAGGTTTTTACCCATGACAGCTGCCATCGGAGTCAGCCCTCAGATATAACTCTTCTTTTAAAAGATATAAGCCAGTTTTAGATAACACCGGAAGATGTGTTCGAAGATGGAACATTAGATATTGAATAAAGAAAAATTGACTTTTGACTTTTGAGATATTAAATCTAGAATAGAACTGCTAGCTTCCTCTAAAGTTACCTGTTAGAAACCAGATAATGATCAGCAGTGTACTTGGACTCCTGGTCCGCCGTGACGCCATCCAGTGCACCTTCCCCAGGGTCCTTGAAATCAGCGAGCAGCGCTCCTGCTGCAGCTTTGTTGCGCCGTATTGACTGTACTATCGCCTCACTGGAACGATGAAAAAGATACTTAGTTGTGTTAGTATTTAGTATGGGTGATTGTACTCGTAATAATGCAGTTAAAAACAATTTCTAAGTAAAAAAATCGTATAGACTTAGATGCTCAATCTCTGTATGTCCTGATATTTTACTGGAAACATTGCCACAGACACAAACATATCACTAATGTAAAATGAAATAGTATCTAAAATATATTTTGATCTACTATTATTTATTTCATTTGTATTATTTAATAGCAAGCAATAACGTCATGTACACATTCATTTATGTATTACAGCAGAGCATGCCCCACACCAAGCCGGCACATGAACACTTTCGCCGGCTAACGTGTTTGTAATAACGTCACTTTTGCTTTCAGCGCGTCAGTGCTAATGTCCTGCACTTATGTAATACCTGAGCTAAAATGGCAAATTTTGTATAGGTTTGCGTAAACAGCCAGGTCTGTATGGTCAAACGAGCATACAGTGGACGGCCGAGTGGCCACCGTCCGGTCGGCCGTCCCAGCTGTCGCTAGAAAGACGGAGTCAAGAATAATTTGCGCGAGCTTCAGATTGAGAAGGTGGTGCTGGACGGACCGTAGTAGCAATTTTTTATTATCGGAGCCCAAGACTCACTTTGGGTCGTTGCAATATCACACCTAAATAAAATTAAAAAGATGTGTAAGTTAGTGAGTGAGTGAGTGATTGTGCATGTTTGTTACTCCTTCATGCTCAAACGGTGGAACGGATTAGGATGAAATATGGAATACATATAGATTATATCCTGGATTAACGCACAGGCTACTTTTTATCCCAAAGAATGTAATTGATAAAAAACAGCACTTACGTGGGATAGTCATCAGCTTGCAAACACAGGGTGTTAGTGAACAGCTCGCATGCAGTCTCCGTAGTAGACGAGGGTAGCTTCCTGGCTGGAGCTGGTCTTCTCCTGCTGATGGCTCCGAGCGGCTCGACGGTGGTGCGGCGCGTGACGCTGGCGGTGTACGGCTTGGGAGGGTAAGTGCCTCGGCGGATGAGGCTACCTGGAATTATCCACAAGGAAGGTTAATATACATAGACTATAATATATCAGGAAGGTTACAAAATTAAATGGTTTTATTACATTGAAGCGATAAGAGCTGGTAGTTGGAGCTGGTAGTGACGTTGATTGGCTACCCGTGGGTTGTGGGCAAAGAGATTGAGCCTTCGGCGAAGGTAAAGGAGGTGATGAAACCGTAGCTTGGTACTATGGCATTTTTTTAGTGGTCGCCTGTCTAGACCACCCATAAGATAAGAATCTTTCGCCAAGAACTGGTATCGATATATTCCTCTCTTGAGAGCCCATTCCAAGTCCCAGCGTATGACAAAATAAGTCGTCCCATAATATCAGGTGACTCGTGGTCAAAAAATCCATTCGGACATTTATTATTATTATTACCTTTTCTATCAACATATCGGTTCAATGCCCTCAGCTTCTCAGCGACGGGAAGGTCTTGCGCCAGGGTCTGGTTAGTGGAATCCGCCATCAGGTCCAGGGTACCGTTGTCTGACGATGCTACCGTCATGGATCTGGAGATGTTCCCTGGCTTGGGCTTTATGGCTGACGTGGAGGCTTCTGTCGTGGTAGAGGTTGAAGGTTTGGTGATGTTCTTCTGGAATGTGATAATTAGGGCATTTTAAAGTTTTTTGTGCATAAGACTTTTTTTACTTTGTGTATATTGTATTGTTTTGTTATGTGAATCACCACTGCAAAGGCTATTTTTGTATTTTGGGATATGCCCCTAGAAGGAATATGAAATCCATGTGATTCTAGAGTTTTTGCGAGAAGAATTGTAGGGATAGGTTGGAATTTTTGGAATCTATCTCTGTACCAAATTTCACCCATATCTGTTGAGCCATTTCAGCGTAAGTAAATAAAAACACTTTCGCATCTGTGTAATTAGTACAACTGTAATATTAGTGTCAAAAACTTTGCTTACTTGGCTATCATACTGGGGAAAACCAGTTAAGCCTCCAAGATCCTCTCGTAAGATTTAATTAGAAGGCAGAACTTTTAAAATTGCCGTTTTTTTCTAACATTATCTTCATAAAAAATCTAGACAACCTCAAAGAGAACAATTTAAGACAATAATATCATAGCATCGTATCCACGGCCATTCTTAACAATATGCTGCACTCTGTGTGATTTTACTTAGGTTATTTTAATACATTTGATATCATCATGAGCCTGTTACATTCCCACTGCTGGGACGCAGGCCTTCTATCAGAAATAGAGAGAGAGAGAGAGAGAAAGAGCATGGGCCATAGTCCACCACGTGAACCCAGTGCTGGCCGGCGAATGGGCTAGTGCCTTACTGTAGATATAACAACTGTTGTAGGTTTAATCGAAAATTTCTACTGTAATTTATGATTAAAAACTTTCTAATCCACTTTAGACTCTGCTGCATCAATGATAGAGTTCACTCAAACAAGGTCACTACTTACATTGTCTACCTCGTTTGTGGCATTAGAATTTTCTCTAACGTTAACTTGTTTTGTATCATTTCTAGTATCTTTGTCTGTATTGGGTTTAGTTAGTGTATTTCTTTGGGGTATGATTCTGCGGATGCGTTGGTTGGACATTACAGGTGCTGGTTTAACTCCAACTTCAAACATATCGTCATCACCGGTGTCGTCTGTGTAAGATCG
The DNA here is from genome assembly GCA_931315375.2 of Opisthograptis luteolata. Taxonomy (NCBI): domain Eukaryota; kingdom Metazoa; phylum Arthropoda; class Insecta; order Lepidoptera; family Geometridae; genus Opisthograptis; species Opisthograptis luteolata. Next base: position 13,278,988 of record OV928038.1, read on the forward strand.
TCTGAGTAGTTGTGGAGTTGGTAACAGCTGTTTGACGTAATTATTATCTTCAGTGTATGGTCGTCTAAGTATCTGTTGTGGGTACGGTTGTATGACTTCTCTTGTTTCCTTGCCGGGTCTGACGGCGCGACGGATGAGGTTTGCCATGTCAAGCAGTATGGGTAGCATGAGGTCTGTGGTGTTTGCTGTGTTGCCGAACATTGATCTCACCTGAAATGGAAATATTGATGGTTTTAAAAACAAACTAATTACTTGTTCATTCATCATCATCAGCTTATTACGTTCCCACTGCTGGGACATAGGCTTTCTCTCCGAGAAAGGTCATGAACTACCGCACTGTCTTAGTGAGTGTTGATAGATGTCTCATACCCTTGAATGTTATGGTTTGTGGACGTGTTAGTTTCCTCCAGATGCACGTCATCACGGATGCGCTTGCAACAAATTGCCTGCTGCAACCGACGCAAGGCTATCAGCAGAGACGGGCAGTTCGATGGATGCCACATTTTAAGCCAGTTCAAACCGTTTAACAGCTTCTGCATCATTAAATTCATCATCCCAGAGTGCTGGTTTAGTGCTGATAAGTGCTGTTATGGATTGAAATCGCTTTAGATATTGTGCAATTCTAAAATTTTAGTTTTGATAAAATGTCACGCCTTTTGGCCCTTGGGAATAAGAGTCATCAAACCGGATTTTCTTAAATGTTGCGATGAAAACCTTATAGCCATGTCATGGATTATGACTATCGAGGTGTATCAGTATCAAATTATATACTAACGGAGCTATGCATTCTATAGTACCTACTCTAATGTAACTACTGAGATGATGAATATGAGCTTTAAAAATCCAAATCAACTACAAAATTACCTATTAGGCTGAAAACAATAGTAAAAAGCCATAAAAACACAAATGGATCATAACAGTCGTAATTATTACGTTATCACAACAAACGGTCATTTATCACGAAGAGATAAACAATAACGTGAAACTTAATTGTTATTATTTAATTATTATGTATTCATACAACATTCAAAGAATTATTTGGACAGTTCACGGTCATGAGAAAACCTAGTTCCAGTTTCGTGGGAGGTTTTGGTTGTGTGAGGCACTGAGGTCAGAAGATTGAAGACAAGGTGTATTACAGTATTATATCATTTTTCAATTCTTTGAAATTTTTAGCAATATGTCTCTGACACGTGAAGATTCCAAATTGTTTTAATCACAATAGAATATAACCTATAGGTAATAAATGAGATAGAAAAGATGCATTTTAGCAGAGAAATGATTTTTAAAATCGGTATAGTTTTTGTATTTGTGTTTCTGTTTAATATTATTAGTAAATATAGATTTTTTAGGCATCATTATCATCAGCCGGAGAAAGTCCACTGCTGAACATAGAACCTATTCAACGCCACCATGAACGGCCATTAGCCATTTGCATTCATCGGCTCCCCACGACTCTTACAATATCATCGGCGTCTACCTATACTGAACGTCTTCCGGTTCATGGTCGCCGCTAGAAAACCTTTCTACCCCATCGGTATCGGTTCGTCGAACGATGTGGCCTGCACATTGTCCCTTTAGACAAATATCTAATTACTCATGTTTATAATGACTAATAATTACTTGTCATATTTATTTACGCTGCCGCCAATCTAAATCAAAATGTTGTCATGCCCGGGCCACACTAAGGTCAACGTCAAGGGAAATGTTAATGCTTATCATCGCGATAAATATTGCGTTAATTATTTATTAACGCAATTATGTGAGTGTCTACATTTGAACGGTCAACGTGAATGCACTTGAGTTATCGGCTAACGTCGAACGCCAATGTGAATGCCATTGTCAAATGTCGTGGCCACACCTATATCAAACATCAACCATCGCACTATTGAACGGCAATTCCCGTTAGTGTGTCCCCAGCATCTGAAGATAGGTGTAACATCCATAAAAATATTGATTTAAGATATTTTATTTCTATTACTTTCATTATACATAAAACGCAATCAAGTGAACAATAAAATAACTTGATATTAAACTTTTTTTTTGTGAAGCTAAACAATACCATCACACTTTTTGAAAGTTGCAAAAATAGCGGAAGGTATAGAAGAAACTATAATATTTTGTTACGAAATGTCTTCGAATCAGTACATAGGCTCACGTGTGAGAGTTAAGTTTAAGTTGACGTAACCCATAATATGCGAACACAGAGAAATTTAAACATTATATCAAAATGGTTATGAAATTTGCACCTGAATGACACTTAAACCAGTTTATGAATGCAAATGTTTGTCAAATAAAAAATCACGATAGGATTGTTAATTTCGTTATTACAACTAAAGTATCTCGATGCCGTTAATCTGATCGGATTCTGTGATGCAACAATCTCGTCCATCCGTCTTTGGAAGTACGTACTACGCATACTATAAACAAAAACAGTTACGCAACTTGCGAGTTTAGTATAATAATTATAAATTACGCACATTTACGCATTTTTATAATTTTTTTTATTCGGGGTACAATTTTTTTTTTATTTATTTACAAATTGATGGAGTAGAACACTTTACCATCGTCTTTGTTTCACTTTAAGTGTAATTTAGGAGCCATCAAATCAAGGTTTATGGACCATAATAGTCAGAAAGAAAAATGAATATCTTTAATACCTACTATTAAGTATAGTATTATGTTTAAAGTGATTCTCGTGCTGCGGTGAGTGGTGAGTTGTGGTCCATTTATGTTAAGGTAAAATGGGGCTTTTGCTACAAAATTGATCTACTGTATTCTTAAATATTGTGCCAAGCACACTGCAGCGAAAGTGTTATTGACGCAAGTGCGAAATAAAAACGAAAGTACGATCTCCTTACGACAGTTTCGTCCAAAAATGATTTCATAATTTTACTATTTTGAATCATTTATTTAATCGTCACGCTCCATTGGTACATAATTCTATTATAATTGGCAAGAAATGTGTAAGCTCTTTTTACTTACTACATATAAGAATAATCTGTGTTGATGTCTTTGCGTGACAGCTATATTTTTTTTATTTTAACAAACTAGAAGTCGTGTTTATTGTGATTTCGATAATGGTGGAGGAGCCCAAGACGAGATTTTGGGATACATTCGATCGTGACAGATTAATAATATTAACATGGAGGAGGATTTGTCTCACATATTGATAAGTACCTCCAGCCACGCTTCCCACACCGCTGAAAGTAGAACCATATAATAATTATACAAAGGTCAGCGTGAATTTTTCTTATCTAATTTCTTACAAACACACGTTTTGTTACTAACATTTTTGTTTACTATTTCCTAGGTAGCCTTTGACAAGACACGTGATGTTAAGTGAAGATATGGTCGAAGATGGCGCTACGCCACAACTGGACTGGGAACTGGCTCTCAAGTGGGACTGCTGGAGCACACCGATGGATGCTTGGCGACAGATTCTTGACGGTGGTAGCTGGCCAGACGAGCACTGGAAAATGCCCTACCACCAAGCTATGGTTACAACCAAAAAAGACTGCTTTGTTTAGTGTATCTAGCATCTGTATGAGTTGACTCCCAGTCCCAACTAATATACCCATTACAATACACTTACGAACAAAAAAATGCTCCACTTTATTTTACGACACAATACTATCAAGAGAATTGGCTCTCAAGATTATATACAAAGTTTTTGCTCGCAGTTTCTCTGTCATTGTACCGTGTTGCAATTAGTTATGTGAAATAATTTGACGTACAGTTAGCTTTACGTGATAGAGTTATTATATTGGAAAACTGTTAGAAATGAGGAAAACTGTCGAATTAAATAAATAAATAAATAAATAAATAAGTAAATAAATAAATTAGTCCCTACAGAAATACTTGCTTGGTGGTAGGGTATTTTCTAGTACTCGCCTGGCTAGCTACCACCCTCTTGTTAAGAACCTGTCGCCAAGCACCTATTGGTGTATTCCGGCAGCCTCACTTGAGAGCCAGTTCCCAGTCCAGGTGTAGCGTGGCGCCATCTTCGACCACATCGTCATTTAACATCAGGTGACTTGTAGTCAAACGCTACCCTGTAAATAGTAAAAAAAAAACACTAATGAATTTCATATTCATTTAAAAATGTAAACACTGTCGTGTTTTAGAAACTGCATATAAGTTAATCTTCCATATTGCTGGGGCCACACTAAGGTCAACGTCAAGGGAAACGTCAATGCCTATCATCGCGATATATATTGCGTTAATTAATAACGCAAATATGTGAGTGGCTACACTTGAACGGTCAACGTGAATGCACTTAAGTTATCGGCTAACGTCAAACGCCAATGTGAATGCCGTTGTCAAATGTCGTGGCTACACTTATGTCAAACGTCAATCGTCGCGCTATTTTCCCGTTAGTGTGGCCCCAGCATATCATATCATCTCCATTTCACCATCAGACAAGACGTAAAACGACATTCATTACAGTAGTCGCGCCCCGCGGTTTCACCCGCGTCTTCCCGTTATCCCGAAGGAACCTTCTTCCGGGATAAAAAGTGCCTTATGTGTTAATTCCAGGGTATAAGCTATCTCCATTCCAAATTTCATTCAGATCCATTCAGCAGTTTCCGCGTGAAAGAGTAACAAACATCCATTCATCCATCCACCCATCCATACACACAAACTTTCACGTTTATAATATTAGTAGGAATGTTTGATATTCCTCTGATCCGCACAAGATGCTTCGTTTCTACTTTTGAACACAAACGGCGAAGAAGTGGAACACCCTGATAGCGATCATTGTTTCCCAATAGGTATAATTTTTTACTTTTTACATCTATCTAAACTTTTTTTCGAATAAATTTTGTTACTGAAACTCAATTTACAATATTATAATTTACTCACCTAACAGGTGTACAAAAATTTGCGTCGACTTTAATTTACTTTCGTAACTGCGTAAAATTGTCGTGCTATGAAAATTATCTCAGCTTGACCCCTCAGCAAAAAGCAGGTTGAATCGAGGTGATTGCAATGAAATATTATTTCTAGATTTGTAATAACCTTCCAAAGATATTTCAGCCTTTCGTTACGTCTCTAGTTTTTATTTACTTCTTACGTCGTAGCGTTTGATCGCAAGTCACCTGATGTTAAGTGACGATGTGGTCGAAGGTGGGTCCATGCTACATGGTGTTGTGGGGCTGCCGAAACACACCGGCATGGCATCAAATTCTTATCTCATGGGTAGTAGCTAGAGTCAGGCGAGTTGGTACTAGAAAATGCCCTACCACCAAGCTAGGGTTTCATTTTCAAGTGCTTACCTGGCTAGCTACCACGCTTAGTCGCTCAAGTTAAGAATCAGTGGCCAAGCACCTATCGATGTGTTATGGCCCCATTTGAGAGCCAGGTAAAGCACAGCGCCGCCTTCGGTCACATAGTCACTTAACACCAGGTGACTTAAGCTCAAACGCCAGTTTTTTAAAACACTTTTTAATGAAATAGAGTGGCTATCAAGCAGACGGCCCGCCTGATTGAAAGCGGTCACCATCGCCTATGGACATTTGCAACACCAGGGGAGTTGCCGACCCTCAAGTAGGTACTCTTTTCACACGAATCTTGAAGGACTGCAATCTGCAGCACTGCGGAAAGACTTGTGGAGCTCCCCGTTCCACATTTTGCTATTTGCATTTTGTTAGTCGTGGTTTCAATTTCCGCGTTAGTAGCCACCTATATTTTATGAAACTGTACTAGTACGGTTACCCAGTAACCGATACATATTGCAGTAGCTCCGAGGAAGCATAGCTGATACCCGCTCGACTGTGTCGCGGCACCGGATGCCGGGAGGAGCGTTGATCTTTGAAATTTGAAGAAAGCGCTGCTTGTTAAATACTCGTTAATTTGATAGCATTCGAGTCTATAAAAATCACACCTTTTTGAATACATTATTAAGTTTGTAGTCTTACTTTTTTACAATCTGTTTGTTTGGTTTTGTAAATGGAAGTTGTTTCTAATTCAATAAAATTCTAGTCCAGGTGTAGCGTGGCACCACCTTTGACTACTTCGTCACTTAACATCTGATGACTTATGGTCAAACGCTACCCTGTAAAAACGAATATTGTAATGAGATTAGATTACCGCAATTTTTTTAACGATGGTACATTTAACCGTCACAACTGTACCATGGGCAAGAAGCAGATGGGTTCGACAATTTCTTTTATATTTTAGTCCAAATTACGTTTTTGAAGAAAAAGGATAACCGACAAACAGAGTAAGGTACTTTCTCGTATATAATAATTAGCTGCTCCTGCGATTTGACCCACTCAGACTACATCTCAACAAGATGAAAATAAAAATTTAATGTCCTTTCTCATGATTTAGACTATCTCCATGCCAAACTTATTCAAGATCTGTTCAGCCGTTTAATTATAAAAAAGTGACAGATAGATATAGACAGATACTTTCGCATTTATTAGCATACCTACTCGTAGATTTCAATTACTAGACCATTTCTATTTCAGATCCATTACGGAAACAACCTCACAAGGCATTGAATAACCAAATTCGCAAATTTTGCAATTATTCTCATGGCGGAAGCTGAGCATTGCGTGATGAACAACGCGGCCGGTAGGAAATCGATCGTACATTTGCATGTAATTGTACGTGAGAGGAGATCTTTGTGAATAATAAGACTTAGACAAGTTTTGGAGACCGGCATATCCAAGAAACATGGTGTTCAGAATTAAAATCTTCACGCCACCGCTCCAAAAAAACCAAAAGTAAAGCTACAAAATTTGATTGCACCTACCTCCACAATTTTATATTAATTTTGTCTGTTGAAAATGGAATTCACCAATTCATCGAATTTATCGCCTTTCATTTAAAAATGCCTGTGCTTGTTCCTGTCACTACATCAGTCAGTCACCTTTGAGTTATATTTAGAAGATTAGGCGGTATTACGCATGATGAATGTGGAAGCAAAACCAACTACGTTATCGTCTTAAAACCAGTCTGTCACGAAGACAATAGCATCCCTAGACCATAGATGTTTATATTCTTTCCTACTTCTATCCCATAACATAAACGCGAAACTCTCGAATACATCACATGATTAATGTGGTAGAAAAACACTTTGTGCGAACAGGTGGAGTATCTATCATATATAAATGGTCTTTAGCCAAAACTATTGTAGAATATCCACTATATACCGATGGTGCTTAGATGTTTGTTTTGATATACTATTGCCTATATTAATATATCTTGTATCGTAAAACCTCAAACGGCCCAACAACTTTTATGAGTGAAACATCTCATGGTTCACGGGTCATGTAGCGTGACACCTGTAACTAGGGTTGCCAACTGTAAAAAAGTCATTTGCGGGATTTTTGTACTTTGATATCTGGGACTTGAGCTTAAAACGCGGGACACCATAAACTATAAACTGTAATTAATAAGTGGCATTATAGTCTTGAGATTATGTGTACAAAATAATTGGGTTTGATTTATGAATTATTAAAGAACTAAAAGTACGTTTAGAACGCCATCTCTATTATCTTATACTTAAGAAACATGTAAATTCTTACGTTAATTTACTTATACGAAACGAACAAAATAAGTCACAAAATTGCTAACAATATGTTTATTTAAAATTTAAAAAAAACCCCCGATATCTTGGACCGATTATCATCAAACATGACTAAAAACACTCGCCAGTAATTCACCTTTCATGAAAAAAACTAAATTGAAATCGCTTGATCCGTTCGTGAGCTACGGTGCCACAGACAGACAGACAGACACGTCAAACTTATAACACCCCTCTTTTTGCGTCGGGGATTAATAAATTGGATACAGCATAATAATATGATCACTATAAAACGAGAAACATAAAAAAGCTACGCCCGTTCCCACCTCATTACACCGGCAAAAGAACAGGCACGAAGCGCCTGACAGGTCAAGTTTTAACAATTTAATTATTAGTATTAAGTCCTGACTTTTTGCTCAAAATATTTCCAGAAACGGGACGGCCCGAAAACTCCGGCATAGTTGCCAACCCTATATACCTGCAACGTAAAGACGTTACTGTGGTCTTGTTAATACTACTTAATACACGCGCAACATTATCGCCAAGCGAATGTCATGCTTTAAACTTTCGTTGGACAGTGGACAGTGTATAGTGGACAGTTATAGGCCTACATGACATTGACAAACGAGGCAGGTCAGCTAGTCAGCTATAACTCGCGCCTACGTTTACGTTCCGACCAAAATTTACAACTTTCCATTTAAATATGTAACTATATGTATCTTTTTTTATATTTTGAAAGTGAAATTATTACGCAAACAATTTCTATTAACCTACAATTTTAATGCTGATACGAGTAAATACCAGTCGTATGTAAGTATATGCTATATAGATTACGGTCGATGGTCTTGTTTTTAAATGGTGGGATCTCACAGGGTGATAAATAATTTAGGCGGTACCTTACTTAGTGATATGCGTGGGACTTGAAAAATGCGTGATTTTTATTAGATTTATTTATTAACCTTACCATAGATACTGAGTATATTGTTATAAATAGATTTTGTATATCGTTATTTAAATATGTTTGACTATCAGGAGAGATACAGATTTTCAACTAGTACAAAAAAATTAGTACATTTTATGAGTTTTTGTATATAGAAGGATATCTCCGGAACATAAAAACTTATTTGAATTTTATTTTTCTTTGCTCATAAACTACAATTTTTTTTTTGTTTTGTCTAAATTTTATTGGGATAAAAGCCTTTGGCTATCTCCATGCTAGTGAAACTACGGAGAATAGTAGTTTTTCATATTTATATACTTGTTACATAATTTCTTAATTAATTTCACGTCATCAAACAACTAATATTATTGCCAAAATATTAAACTTTTACAACTATAAATCATTAATTAATATCAATTTATTATAGATATTAGAGACACTTAAAATCATTTAATTATTTACAAAATTAACTAACATTACATACTTAACTACAGATTTTGACGTAGATTTATTGATAAGTTATTGGGATTATCATAACTCTGCAGTTAATTTAATTTCGTCTTCATTTAGGAGTTAATAACTTTATTCATTATCAAACTTTCTCGAAAAAAATAATTAAGATTATGTTTTTGCGTAAAATGGTCAGATATTAAGTAAAGAAAGATAATCCGTAACGTATGTTGAGATATTATGTCAAAAATTAGAGTAAAGCTTCAGAAAGTACTATAAAATAATGCTTTTGTTATAATTTATACAATAATTATGATTTGAGTGTTTAAATGTTTACTACTACTTAATGTTAATATGTAATCAAATATCAAAAGCAATAAAAATTTCTTTACGTATACAAGAAGCTAAGAATAGGTTTTTATGGAAGAGTTAATTTCACGCGTGATTATCTTTAACAGACGTCTAAATAAAATTATTTTTCTAAGGTAGAAATCACATAAATAATTATAATCATTTTTGCTTTTCACAGGGTAGCGTTAGACCACGCGTCCCCTGATGTCAACTGTCGATGCTGTCGCAGGTCTCCACGTTACACCTGGATTGACTGTCAATGGATCTGCCAGGTAGTTCGCTCGGTGAGCACTAGAAATGCCCTACTACCAAGCTTTGGTTTCATCGCGATGTTTTCCTTCCTCTAAAGCTCAAGCTTATTGTAGGATTCGAAACCAAGACTTAAAAGAAGTTATTAGAAGTATGGAACGATTTATTTACAAAAATTCAGGTTAGGTGTTGAAAAAATATTGTAATTTCTGTAAGTATTACTGTAGAACATGTAATACGTAAGTACCTACCTATGTAAGTGATTTGTATTTTTATCATGTTGATATTCATTTACTGTCTTATTTATTTATCATTTGACATTGTGTAATTTATATTTTGGACTTTAATGTGGTTGAAATTTGCTGTCTGCATTGTAGATTAAATAGATAATTTGGCTTCGTCCTAAATAATACAAAAAAAAACTTATATAGATATAGGTACCTGAGCTAGGTTGAGCGGCGCTCGGCCGGGCGGCGTAGTCACCTGGTTCGCCACTAAAGAGGCCAGCGCCAGCCGCTGCGAACCTGACATGGCTCTGATGATGGGCAGGATCTGCGCAAACTTCCCCACATGGTCCTTCCTCTCCATCGCCTTCAAAACTGCATCCTTCACCATCCCTTCCTTAGCCCTTAACCGGTTTGACGACTTATAATTCTTCACAACCGTCCTTATAGACGTCGGCTCAAAGAACTCATCTATCCCCTCAGTTTCCAACGAATCCAGGTTGTACTGCGGCCGGTGAGAGTTGGTCACTCCAGTCGGCTTCAGTATCCGAACGGGAGGCTTCACAATAGTCTGGTAGTGTCGCGATTCTTGTGCTATCATCACTTCGTCGGGGTCTCTATCAAAATCAAAGTCCTCGTCGGCGTTTGAAACCACTACGCAGGCTACGAACAAAATTCTTAAAGTAACACTGGCCATTGTATTAAATTTTAAACGTTGATTAAATCGAGATCATAATATTCACACAAGATCGCGCGTTTGAAATTCAGGTGAACATTTTTTTTGCGCGCGCGTTTATGTCTTTCTTATGCCGCGACGATGCTCGCGCGTGCCCACTTCAACGTCAAATGGCGTGCGAGATTCTGTCAGCGTACACACATAAACATACTCTCTCATCTCGTATTTACAGTGAGATAATTCCGGAACTGGCGACTTTCACCTTTGTAAAGGTCAGTTCTGGTCAAAACTGATAAGTCAGCGATCGATGACATGACGATAAAGCACACAATGGAATTGCATAAGGTATGTAGTGCCGTTTAGGCGAATATTGACAATATTTTCAATGCGTTTCTTTTAATTTTGTACAATGCAAATTAAATCTTATCACGCAGAACTTAAGTTAGTAAAGATATCGTAACGAATACAAAGTTATAGTTGTATTATGTACTATAGAGTATGAATGATATTACACTTGTATTGAATAAATATGCTTTCACAGTTCTATCGCATCGTTAAGAAAGCTATCGATCACTTTTGAAACAATTTTAAAGTTTGCTATGGCTCTTTCTTTTCAGTACTATTTTGAACTCTACTCGTTATGCAATAAGGGAGTGTTCATTACACCCAAATGAATAGAAGATGCAATGTTAACAGATCGTTAGATAATATTACGATACTTACCGATTAAAAACATCAAATAGGTGCTTAACTAGTGGTAAAATTCTGCAATTGTCGTTTCTAAACCATTTATTACTTTTAACTTTCAAGATTATGCTTTTAAATTGTTAATTCTCTATTTGTTGATTTCACAAAGTGTACCTGTTGTTTTTTTGCTTAGTTATAGGTTTGCTGTCGACTACAATGAGCTTGAGCTTCCGGTGAAGACAAACAAAGTAACGAAACCATAGCTTGTTGGTAAAAAGTTTTAAACCTGCCCAGTTTGTGTACCTTTTTTAACTTCTTTCCCACATTGTCGAGTCGACAAATATCCGAGCAGAATTTCTGGTTCATGTTACGCCGACCTAGATTTCAAAGTGCTAACACGCTGATACAGTGTATCGATCTTTATTGGTATTAGACAGCAATATTTTCTGTGAGATATGTTGGTTTAACGCTGAGAACTTACGGTTGAACATGCTCTCTGAGAACACGAACATTCGCAGAAGGAACGAATTTGTTCGGAATGAAGAAAAGTTTTTAGAGTGACAGTGAGGTTTCATCATCATCATCAGCAAATTACGAACGCCCACTGCAGGGACACAGGTCTTATTTTAGAAAAAGAGAGTACGGGCCGTAATCTACCACGCTGGCCCAGTGCGGGATGGTAGATGTCGCATGCCCTTGAATGTTGCGGTTCTTAGACATGCCGGTTTTCTCACAATGTTTTCCTTCACTGTTTCCGAGCGTTGTCAAATCCACACATAACTTATTAAGTCATAGGTGTGGGGCCGAGAGGATTCGAACTCGGTGTCGGTACTTTAGGCGCACGCGTTACCATTCAGCCACCTTCGCTATGTGAGAGAAATAATTAGACTTCTAAAGACCTGAAATGCGCAATCTATCTCATAGCATCAGTTGCATAACCAACTCCATAACTTAGGTATAAGCCTCGTCTAAACATTGTACAAAAAGAGAAGTTCGCTTGTGTGCGCGCGACATTATCAAGCACATTTCCTGCCTCTATGCGTTTTCTTATCTATTGTTTTTATTGTTTGAGAAGCAGAGCGTGAACGCATCCGATGTGTAATTGCTCTCTCCGCTGTAACGAGGTAGGAATTAATACTGTGGTTAAACATCTTTAGGGTTCCCACAGGGTAAAACGGGAACCTATTACTAAGACTCCGCTGTCCTTCCGACCGTCCACGTTCGTCGGTCCATGTGTCACTAGGCTGTATCTCATGAACCGTGATAGTTAGACAATTGAAATTTTCACAGATCATGTATTTGTGTTGCAGCTTTTACAAAATATACTTAAAAATGGAATAAAATAATATTTATGGGAGCTCCCATACAACAAACGTGTTTTGTTTGCCGTTTTTATAACCCCATACAACAACCGTGTTTTTTTAGCCACTTTATAACTATACGGAAACCTTCGTGCGCAAATCCGACTCGCACTTGGCTGGTTTTTTTTAATATAATATGTACATATTATGTCGCAGAGTGGTCGCTCGTTTTCCAAAGATTCGAAGTCGCCACATTTGCCAACAAAGGGCGGTATTTTGCATTTGTCAGTCCTCTCAACTGTCAAGTGTCAACTTCAATCATCATTATCAGACTTTCACGTTCCCACTGCTGTGACTCTGGCCTCCTCTCAGAGAGATAGTATGGGCTGTAATCTACCACGCTGGCCCAGTGCGGGTTGGTAGATGTCGCATGCCCTTGAATGTTGCAGTTCTTGGGCACGCCGGTTTCCTCACGATGTTTTCCTTCAACGTTTTGAGCGATGGCGAATCCGCACATAACTTATTATGTCATAGGTGCGGGGCCGTGAGGATTCGAACTCGGTGTCGGCGTCTTGTAAGTCGCACACCTAACCGTTTGGCCACCTTCGCTTAACTTCAATGCATCTCAGGAATGTTACTACCGGCAAACTGTTTATGTAGGTACATTGTAGCACAAACGATCATCAACAGTACATAATTTCCATTTCACAGCGACCCATAGCGTACTCGTACATTGCACTTACAACACTTTCGATGGCGACCGCAGAAATAGCTGCAGTTGAGCAAACGGCACTTAGTTTACTATTCGATGGCTACAGGGTGTTTTCATTTAATTTAATTAATAAAATTTTATTTATAGTGCGATGGTGGCCGAGCGGTAACTCGTGGGCCTAAAAGGCGCCGACACCGCGTTAAAATCCTCTCAGTCCCGCACCTATTAACGCATAATGTTATGTGTGGATTTAACATCGCTCAAAGCGGGAAGGAAAACATCGTGAGGAAACCGGCATGTCCAAGAACTAAAAAATCAAAGGCATGCGACATCTACCAACCCGCACTGGGCCAGCGTGGTAGATTACGGCCATAAGTACTCTCTAAGAGAAGGCCAGAGTCCCAGCTGTGGGAGCGTGATTATTATGATTATTTTTTAAAACACTAACGATGTGGTCAAGGGCGGTTCGGCACTGCACGTGGATTAGAAACTGGCTATCACTGAAGGCACCGGATACACCTAAAGGTGTTTGGTGTCAGATTCTTAACTTGATGGTAGTAGCTACCCAGACGAGCAATAGAGAATGCTCTAATGCCAATCTATGGTTTCATAGTTGTTCAACGATGTTTTTCTTCACCAAAAGCTCAAGCTCATTGCAGTGCTCAAACCTACGACCAAAAGGTTTTTGTAAACGTTACGTGGTAGTAACTATATTTATTTCTTTAGGATTTCATGAAATATACAAAAAAATAACGCCTACATTTTCTTTCAGAGTTATTACATTCGCCAGTTGTTGCTACGAGCCTACGAAGTAGTCCGCAGCAAATAAAAGGTTGGACATGCACAATTTGGAATAATACCCATTTAGGACTTATGTTGATGAAAAAAGGATAGATGTAAAAAAAAACATTTGCAGAGTTTTGATTGTACATGTAAACTTGTTTTTTCTTCTCATCATAATGAGGAAATTCGTCGAAGAACTAAGGTCACTGTCACAGCTTTCAGAATTTGCAAGTTGAAGTGGCAATAGGCAGGCCACATCGCTCGACGAACCGATAACCGATGGGGAAGAAAGGTTCTCGAGTGGCGACCACGACACGAAAGACAATCTGTAGGCAGGACCCTCACTAGGTGGACCGACGACATTGTGATAGTCGCGGGGAAGCGATGGATGCAAATGACTGGCGTTCAATGGGGGAGGTCTATTTTCAGCAGTGGACTTCTTCCGGCTGATGATGACTATACTATTATAGACTCCAAAGTATAGGCACCTATCACCAGCAAAGTTTCTTCACCCGTTATAGACAAAGTGACATGCAGTTATGCACCGAGAACAATGCTTCAATCACAAGGAAAGTAACAAGTCACGCCCGCGGACCGCAAGAGATTATCCACTGTTCCTTCTCTCTATTACCAACTGTAATAGTATTAATAATGAGTATTCAATTTGTAAACACTAAAAGCTTTGCGACGGGTTTTTAGCGGAAATTGAACTTTATCTTTTAAAACGATGGTGGAGAATCGATTGGCGAAAAGATGGTGTTATATAAGACAGTAGCTAAAGTTACGTAATTCATTTCTAAAGCTTGTTAGCTTTTACTGTTGCGTAAGTTTTGTTAAATTTTCTTTGTACTTTATGCTAAAGCTAAAATTTTGTCTACGAGATATCATTTTAAGTATGTACTTCATTTTGTTCAGTTTTGCAATTGGTTTTAACCGTGAAAAGTTAAGATAGGTACATATTAATTAGAGCTAACCAAAGCTTGACATACACAACTTCACTGTCAATTCTTAACAATATTCTTTGAATTTGTTGCAAAATCAATGAATGTCAATCAATATCAAAATACTTATGTATAATAATATAATATAATATCGGGGACAATTTCACACAAATTGACCTAGCCCCAAATTAAGCTCGAAACTTGTGTTATGGGTACTAGACAACGATATACATACTTAAATAGAGAAATAAATACTTATATAGATAGAAATATCCAAGACTCAGGTACAAACATTAGTGCTCATCACACATACATTTGCCCTTACCAGGATTCGAACCCGGGACCGCTAGCTTCGCAGGCAGGGACACTACCAACTCGGCTACCTTCGTCTTGATAACTTCATCTGCAATTGCACAGACAAAACCCTCGGTTTCCCCAAAGAGGTCACCAAAACGTAGCCAGTTCACCGATGCGAGCAGATCCACATCGGGCCCTGTTAAGGCCCAATGGAAGCGTCCATGTAACTCCTTACCCTTCCATACAGCCATGCGATCATCGGTGCTTAATGTTATTGGCTTGCGCCAGTTCTCGTTTGCCAAGGAGAGCGGCGTAAGGCCTTTATCAACTGCTGCAACATCGCGATGCATCCCACACTCGTTTCTAAGGAAATATTCCCTAAGACTGCTACTCGGTATCTTTATGTATAGTATGTAAATTGTATACACTTGTGTATCGAATTATATTTGTACTAGCTGTTCACCCGCGTGGGGCGTGGGCTACAGTTTATCGCGATAAACATAGCCTTCCTCAGGGTTCAAACTATCACCGATCGTTTCAGTAGTTTAGGCATTAAAGCGAGAGAGTTACTTTCGCATTTTATTAGTAGGGATAGGGAAATATAATACTGATATCTCAGGGTTCACAGTATACGTAATACTTTTCAATGCAATGTTCTGGATGACACAAGCATTGCACATACCATCAAGCGAATTCCCTGCTTTTTTTTTACTTTGGTACAGTCAACGACAAAAGTCGCTGAACAATCACACGTTTTTCTATTATCCTCATCATCTTAGACACCAATTTTTGACCTCATCATCACCTAAAATCAGGTGTGTTATGTTGTGGTCAAAATGATACCATGTAAAATGTGAAAAAAACAATAATAATTACTGATTTGAAACACATTTGGAAAATCGAAAACGATCAGCTACTTTTGTCGCTGACTGTACTCTACTCGTAAACAGAAATGTAGTAGTTGTTTGTCTAAAATAATACAAAAGGTATAATTTTTAATACTTTATTTTTATTTATTTAAAATAAAATAAATCTTTTAAAACTTACATAATACATCAGATCTTACTTAATACAAACCAATACTATCGTACAATTTATTAGAGACTAGAGAGTATATCAAATTGAGATACAAGAAAACAAATAAAAAATATATTATTATTAATGGTGAAATATATGAACTTGCATAAACAAGTAAAAATGTATCTTAACAGGACTGTTACAAATTTACATTACTATGATACATGAAAATTTTCCATCTTTCACGTTTTCTCTTTTATCAAAATTGGTTCAGGCGGCTTGATCCGTTTGGTCTTCAACAGAAAATTAACATATAACCTAACAGTCATGTAACAAATTAATTTACAATAAGTTCTGTACATGTAGTCAGTATTTTCTTTTGTAAAATTATATTTCAATAACACAATTTTTAGTCCATTAGTTCAAGCACCATAGTGATTCGACATTGTATTCTTTTACATAACCAAACATGTTTTGTGCTTTAAAAAAAACTAAGTACATAACGTGTGATAAAGTTTCAAAAATACATAAAAAAAATGCAAAACACGCAAAAACAATACACAACAAATACACCACGCACAAAAACAGTTCTTTGTTACAAAATTTATTTACAACACAATATTTCTAATAGCTTTATAAAATACTGTTATAAATTAACCAACTATTTACAATAAATCAATGATAATCACACAAAGCTCACACAGATTTCAATTTTACAAAATTGAATTGTGAAATTTATTAAAAAGTGTGTAATTTTTTATACTTACGTAAATTCGGTGCTTATAACACACAACATAATACAATATAGTATCTACGCACAGAACTTACACCAAAATAAATAACACACATGTGTATAATATACATGCATCTAGTACCTACCTAACAAGTTGAGTGTAGATCAACAAAAATGTAAGTAAAATTTACCATAAGTAATTTTTACGTATTCTAATGTCAAAAACATGTTTCACCTTTTACGCTGCATTTAGTGCTCGACCGACGACGGTGAGCGCTGACGTCGATCGAGCTTAGCTGTCTGTATCAATGAAAACGTATGAACGTGTACAGTCAGCGACAAAAGTAGCTGACCGTACTTAATTTTACAAATGTGTTGTAGTTCAGTAATGATTGGGTTCTTTTACATTTTACAAGGTAGTTTTGACCACAACATAACAGACCCGATTTTAAGTGATGGTGAGGTTGGTGTTTAAGTTAATGAGGGTAGTCTGAAAATGTGTCATTCTTCAGCGACTTTTGTCGTTTACCGTACAGTGCAGAGCTGATGTATTCCTACGCGAGTACGGTCCGTTTTCATTGATATAGCTACGTTCGATCGACGTCAGCGCTCATCGTCGGTCGAGCACTAAATGCAGCCTTATGCTGTAGGTATTTCTACTCAATAGTCTTGTCTACTCCTAGTCAGATATCGCACTCAAACTCTGAGACTCTATTATTCCTTCCGTCAGGGCTCATCTGAAAGTGGTTTTCCCGCGTGCCTACTCTTGGGAAGCCATTAAAACTGTTCCTACTAACTATAGGATTCTCCCTCTCCCTCTCTCGTTCCCTGTGGAAGCTAGAGGTGGATAGTTTACCGTCTTTCCGATCGGGGAAGTTCGGGTCGTTGAAGTTTTTGTCAGTGAACTTTCTTTCGTTGAACTCGCCGTCGGAGAAGTTTCTGTCGTTGAATGGTACGTCTCTGATACCGAACCCGCCCATTCTGGGTGTTCCGATGCCGAATTTGTTCCTTAACTCTTCGTCGCGAAGGCTGAACACTCGGTTGTCGAACTTTGATGGACTGGTGGCAAGTCTGTAATACGAAATAAGGTTAGCCAAATAGAAAAAATATAATAAAATTATTGATGCATCTTGTTGGAATTGCTGTCTCTAAAAATACGATTAACAAGTAGAGCCTGTAAACTGAGCTGCCAAAATAAGACGATTCCATCATCGATAAGTACTTATGCTTATGATCATAGAAAATATTCCTAAAACCCTAGCTTATTAGTAGGGCATTTTCAAGTGCTCGCCAGGCTAGCAGCTAATCTTAAGTCAAGAATCTGTCACCAAGCACTTATCAATGTTGTCCACTTGAGAGCCAGTTCTCAGTCCTGGTGGCGCCACATACGACCACATCGTCGCTTAACATCAGGTAACTTGTGGCCAACCACTAAATAATAGGATGAAAAAAAAACTACTTGGGTAAACCCACACAAACTCGTCGAAGAGTCCTTTTGAGTTCAATCCTCTGAGCTACTTACTAGTCGTTTTTAAATATGTGAAAATTTCAGTTGTGAAATTCTGCAAACAATAATGCTGCTAGCACCAAAATTACTCAAGAGAAAAAATCACGAAAATCAGAAAAAGAAAGCTTTACGTTACTCGATCCTTGAAAAAACGCTGACCAAAGAATATACCTGGTAGCAATCCTTAACAACTAGCAAGTTCAAGGGTCACTCACTCCCTGAACACCCTCCGCTCCCGGTCGTACTCCGCCGAGAGCCCCTCCTCGTCGTGGATGATGGCCGAGGGGTCGCTGTACACCGACGACTCCTGGTAGAACGACTCCAGGTCCACGTAGTTACCTTCCGCTGGCTCGTTGTCTAGCAACTCTGCCAGTTGACCCTGTGTGAAGGCAATAAAAACGTTATAGACAAAGTTACAAATGCTTTTTACTATCTATCTATAGGTTTCGTTTCACCCGCTTGGGGATTTGCATATGATTTTTATCACAATGAAAGATAACATATGACACTTGAGAACAGTGTTGCTATAGATCTATCAGTGGTAGCAATCCGGTGGGGAAGAATGGTTCTCGAGCGGCGACCACGAACCGGAAGACGCTCTGTAGGTAGGCCTCCCACTAGGTGGACCGAAGTCATCGTAGTAGTCGCGGGGAGCTGATGGATGCAAATAGCTAACAGCCGTTCACGGTGGCGTTCAAAGGGGGCTATGTTCAGTAGTGGACATCTTCTGGCTGATGATGATGAGATCTATCAGTAAAAATTCAAAATTGGAAGTGTATGAAGCGTCGAAGGACAGACCAAAGTGGCGTCTTTCAAGACAAGGTAGTCCAGAGGTAAGAACTGCATTTATAAAAGGGTAGAAGTAATAAAACCTTACCTTGAGCGTGGCGAAGGACGGTCGCTGGGAAGGGTCGGCGTGCCAGCAAGCGTGCATGGCTCGGTAGAGCTGCGGCTTGCAGTGCGGTGGCCGCTCCAACCGGTAGCCCTCCGTCACCGCCGTGAGGACCTCGCGCCCAGACATGGCAGCGTAAGGCGTTGAACCTGGAGTGGGAAAAGACATCATCATCATCATTTGTACAATGTTTTAACAAAAGTTACATGTGAAGGTAAGTAATAAAGCAATAGCAGATTTTAATAATGTAATCGACCACAAATATTCAGCAGTCGGTCATGACATCTAACTATCAGATCATGCATAAACTAAATTAATATAGGAATTAGGTTTTGAAACATGGTAAACAACAACTACTGGAGAATCTTTTTCATCACGACCATTAGTGGTCAGCTCAGGACTGCAAATACAATGAACCTGATGCTAATTCAAGAGCACTTTATCACTTTAGGTTTTGAAACATGATAAATATCCCGTTCCAAAACCTAATTCTAGTAATGAATCTATTTCATCAAAACAGGACTGCAAAACCAATAAACCTGATGACAATTCAGGAGCACGTCATCAGTTAACCTTAAAATCACACATACCAAGGGTAACAATCTCCCACAGAAGAATCCCGAACGCCCACACATCACTGTGATGGCTGTACACATTGTACAGTAACGCTTCAGGGGCCATCCATCGAACAGGCAAAGCCCCTCTGGGCGCTCGGGCGGCGGCACCAGCACACCGAGACATGCCAAAATCTGCTATCTTGCAGAGCTTGTTGTGGTCGACGAGAACATTACGGGCAGCCAGGTCGCGGTGGACGATCTGAAATGAGATGATGCTATTGTAAGTTTGAGTTGGAGAAGTGTTTCTTACCTGAACACTAGACTAAACAGCTTGAAGAAATTATTGAGAGCGTAGTCAATAACAATTATGAAAAGTGAAAAGGGTATGTTGGAGATTTTGGGAGCGATGATGAATCAGTGTTAGTGACCGGCTGGCGTCACTAACACTGACCCGTAGGTCATGGGTTCGAGTCCTAGAATGAGCTTGAGCTTCGGTGAAGGAAAACATCGTGATGATACCATTACTTGATGGTAGTGCCACACTCGAGTGAAGAATCGGTTGCCAAGCACCTATCGGTGTCCCGGCAGCTCCAAAACTTTAGAGCCAGTTTCTAATCTAGGCGTAGCGTGGCGCCACCTTTAGGTAAATCATCACTTAATAACATAGAATAGAACAGAATAGAAATAGAATAGAAATATTTATTGGCCATATAACTTTGGCTGTTACACAAGGCAGGTCAAAATGGTACATATTAAATTAAAGTTAACAGCATTGATTTAAATTAAGGATCACGTTCAGGACAGGATATAAAAATAATAGTAACATTAAAATAAAATAAAAAAAATATCAATCCTCCTTAGAACTAAACAAGAATTCTGTCAGACGCATAGACATAAACTCAAATGGGTTAATTTCAAAAAAGTCTTTTAATTTTCGTCTAAAATGGAGCAAATGTAGTTTTGTTAGGCTAATAGGTAGTTTATTGTACATTACAATTTTATTATAAGTACCTTGTTTCTGTACTTTGGCTAGTCTTGTCTTTGGCTGGTGTAATTTTTCTTTATTTCTTAGATTGTAACTGTGTTTGTCCATATTTTTATCTAGACCATCTTTATCTCATATGATTTGTGGTCAAACGCTACCCTGTAATAAGTAGAACATATCCAAAGATACTCAGGCTTTAAAAGTAGCTTCATTTTTTATTTTGACAGGCACTTTCGGTTCTTAAAAGGACATTCATCACACTTACTCCTTTGGAAGCAATATAATCCATCCCCCTGGCCACGCAGTATGCAAAGACGGTCAGGTCCCGTGACGTCAGAGCCCCGCTGCCACTGAACCGGTCTGGCCTGGATCGTCTCTCTCGAAGGTACGTCAGTAGCTTGCCGCACATTACGTACTCCATTATTAGAAGGTAGGGTTCTGGAAGGGAAAAGCGGTTCAATAGTCAGTTATGGTAACTTAAATCATGAATAGGACAATCCAGTGCTTCGAAGTGGATCAATGATTCTTAGGACTTGAGGGTGATTCCATGATGAAAAGACGTGTTAGGTTAGGCCTCTTTACAACTTAAGTTTCTCTAAAAGCGAACATTTACTCTATGCGTCTTAGCAAAATAGACACCACTATTTTCTGATTATTTTATTCGCTCGTTGTTGCTAAAAAATAATTTTTACTTGTTTTTATGGGTCTGAGTGCCAAACTAACGAGCGGTCCACCTTATGCTTACCAGTCACCAACACCTATTTCTCCACACCAGGGGCATTGCTGATGCGATTTTTTTATTTTATTTTTTTACTATTTACAGGGTAGCGTTTGAAAGTTATTTTTTTTTTCTTTATTTCTGTGTTTCCTACTACTTTAGTTGTTGTTGTTGTTGTTGTTGAGAGGACTTTTTTAATCTGTTTTGAAACCAAATTGTTACCTTGTTCAGTACAGCATGCAAGTATCGTCACCACATTGGGATGGGTGCCGATCTTCTGCATTATGTAGATCTCATGCAGAAGTTCTTGTTTCTCCTTCTGCGAAGCTGTTTCCTTGATGCTTTTGACTGCCACTAGCCGAGTCAACCCATCATGGCCGTTTAAATCGTCTGCCTCTGCTTTCCAGACCTGGAATATGTGTCAGAAAAATTATATAGATTGGTAGTGGTATGTAGATTTTGATTGTGTTTCGATTTTAGATGATTTTTCATAGGTTGAAAAGAAGTGGCGTGTAAAATAAGGTCTCTATCAATATTAAAAACAATAATACTGAAGAAATCATGCAATGCAAATAGAAATGAAAAGTGTCATGACGAATACCGACAAATCTTATTTTGAGTAATTTTTTATCACAAATAAATAATTGTTAAACAAAAACTAACCTGCCCGAAATTCCCTTGTCCCAAAAGTGTTTGTAGCCTCAATTTGTTTCTAGGAAATTCCCATTTTTGGTCAGGTTTCGCTGGTGTCGGCAGCGGCGGTCGAGCCACCGGAGTTATCGGTGACTCTTTCTTTATATCTGAGCTGTCGTCGAAATACCCTTCATATTCCGTATCTATCTCTTTGGTCTTCTTATTCATTATACTCCTTAACACAAAAATGATTATTGCTGCTACAGGCAAACATCCTAAACCAGCCAAGACGTACGAAGCTGTGTACGTCTTTTCTGCTTCAATCACAACTTCTTCGTTTGATCCTGGGCCGTCTTTTACTATAGTTATATTTACTTTAGAATCTGTTGCATTATGTGGTTCAAACAGAGGCTTTAAACTTGATTGAGTGGACGCTCTAAATGTAACTACAAAAGGTTTGAACGTAGCTCCTGTAGTTCCTGTACTTGGTTCTGTTGAGAAAATGTTTGGTACGGGTGATAAACTAACAATAGTTATAGGATCTGTTGATGCAACAGTAGCTATCGGAGTCGTTGTCGATGTGCTAGGTGTCGTAGTCGGTCGTCTTCGCCTGAAATTATTTTTAGGTCTTATTGTGACGTTTGATAAATTTGCGCTATTTTCATTTCGAGAGAAAAAATTCGCTAGTCTGTCGGATGTCTTCGATACTGTTTCATTTCTAACTTTATAGGGTGTCGTAGGAAGTTCACTGGATAAAGCACTTATAACCGGACTGGAATCAAAACTACTTTCAGTAGTCGTAGTTCTTATTCTTATTCTGTGTTTGTATTCTCTTCTGGTAGATGATGATGATGCTAAAGTTGTTGAATATACCGGTGCAGCAGTTGTTGTATCTGTTTCATTCAAAAGTACTGTTTTGGAAATAGTTTCGTTATTTAAGTCCGAAACAGCTGTTATAGTTGCATTCTCTCCGTTTTCCTTGAATGCTGAGTCAGTTTTATTTTGGCCTTTCATTGATGACGTTATAGAAATTGATGTGACAACTGCTGTATAAACTGTTGTAGCCTTTTCTGTTGTTGTTGTGTTGTTTGAAATTGACGGCACCACATTGTCCGTGGTTACAGGAGAAACTCTTGCCGGCTTTCGTCTTAAGTTGAAATAGTTTCGCGTGAAATTTCGTGGTGTTGCTGTAGAAAGAGTGCGATTTGAAGTCTCTTTCGTTGAATTGTTAGCAGCAAACTTAGAAGTGACATCTTTGTTAGGATTTGTGCTGTTCGTTTGGTTTTTTTCCTTGCTTCTATCAATAGTGTCTGGTGTCACATTTGATACGATAGGCTCAGTAACATTAAGTTGAGCAATATTGAGTGATTTGTTAGCACTTGGTGTAGTGCTTGGATATTTTCTGTAAGCATTGACAAGCCCTACGTGCCTAGCAGGTGCAGGTCCTTTTACGGTATTCCTTATTTTATTTTTCTCTATAATGTTCTTAACGACTGACACGTCCATATCTTCATTAATTTCTTCTTCATCGGCGCTTGTGTTTTTATATTTTTCTGTAGCAGAGTACCGTGAATTAAATTTTCTTTTTTCAGATGGAGCTGCGATAAAATTCACAGATTTTGTTGAAGCTGACAACGACGGCGAGTATGTTAAGTTATCGTTTATAATATGTCCACCAAGTTTCTGACCAAAATAAATAAATGGTGCCATTTCTTCAACGGGCAATTCAGTCTCTAAAGGTCTGAAATGATTGTAAATTTCCTGAGACATAAATAAAGTTGTGTTATCCTTTTCTTTTTCATTTTCGATTTTGATATTTGTATCCGTGCTGTTAGCTATTGTATTTGTTTCAGGTCTGTCTTCTTCTTTTGGTCTTGAAGTCGTAATATCTTCGGAGATATTACTAGCTTTAGTCGTGGTTTCATTTAAAATAATGTTGTCCTTAATTCCAGTAGAACTTGCAGTGGTGGTAATATTCACACCCAGGACTTGTGTAACATTTTCAGTGTCAGAATAATTTAGTAAATATAAACCATGATTTGATTCATCTACTTGAAACTCCTCATCTGGATCCAACTCTATTTCTTTGTCTAATCCTTCTAACTTATCAGGTGGAACATATACTATAGTAGGTTCAGTGCCTTGATCAGGGATGGTCACTGCTTTGTTTATTTTTCTATTATTTACAAATCCTGCTCTACTTCTCGTATCTGGAAGCGATTTGGGTATGAACAAATGTCTTATTTCATGAGGTTTGATTTCTTGGCGGATTTCTTTTAATCCATCGGAGGTGTAAAGCTTGAGGGCGGTAGGGGATTCGCTGCTGGAATTCTCGAATGTTATCCTTTGCACTAAAGAGCTATTCGCGTCTCTGAATTCTAAATGGGCGAATGTTACGTTTGTTCTGAAATTTAAAAAAAATCTCACATAAGTTTTTGAGTTGTTTTCACAATAAGTCCAGCTGGCTCCTACCTTCCAGAATGTCGTGGTGCCTGTTACGGACCACCTAGAGTTATTGGGTGTCACCCTGACATCCACCCTTAATTTTGGCTCCTATATTGAGTCCAAGGCTAAGCTAGCTGCAAAAAAGTTGGGAGTCCTGGCGAAGGTTAGGCGGTATTTCACACCGGGACAGCTGTTAAACTTATACCAAGCACAGGTCCGATCTTGTGTGGAATACTGCGGCCATCTCTGGGACGGCTCAGCTAAATACCAGCTCGAGGCCTTGGACTCCATAGATAGTAGAGCTAAAAGACTCATAGGTGATGATGAGCTGGTTAAGGCGAGGCTTCAGAGCCTTGATCACCGCCGTAAAGTGGCCAGCTTATCTGTGTTCTACAGGTTGCATTATGGAGAGTGTGCGACGGAACTACACAACCTCATTCCACCATCCCCATTCCACTATCGAACAACAAGACGCACGGAAACACGGCATCCGTACATGGTTGAAATTCCCCCAATCCGCACAAAACGTTTCGCTTCCACATTTATAATGCGAACGGCGAAGGAGTGGAACACCTTGCCAGCGTCTTTGTTTCCCGATAAGTATAACTTGGGAGCCTTCAAGTCAAGAGTGAATAGGTATCTTCTAGGCAAGCATGCTCCATCTTCGGCCTCGTCATCACTTACCATCGGGTGAGACTGGGGTCAAATGCTTACCTATCTCATATAAAAAAAAAAAAAAAATAAGTATTTTCAGTGTGATCTCTAATAGAACAATTTTTTTTTTTTTTTTTTTTTTATTAGCAATAGGCAAGCATTTGACCCCAGTCTCACCTGATGGTAAGTGATGACGAGGTCGATGATGGAGCATGCTTACCTAGAAGATACCTATTCACTCTTGACTTGAAGGCTCCCAAATTATACTTATCGGGAAACAAGGACGCCGGTAAAGTGTTCCACTCCTTCGCCGTTCGCATTATAAATGTGGAAGCGAAACGTTTTGTGCGGATTGGAGGAATTTCAACCATGTACGGATGGCGTGTTTCCGTGCGTCTTGTCGTCCGATGGTGGAATGGGGATGGTGGGATGAGGTTGTGAAGTTCCATCGCACACTCTCCGAAATGTAGTCTATAAAAGACAGATAGGCTGGCAACTTTACGGCGGTGATCAAGGCTCTGAAGCCTTGCCTTAACCAGCCTATCATCCCCAATGAGTCTTTTATATTTTTCCTAAACTAGTCAATAGGACTTTTGACATTTATTTCTCATAGTTTGCACCAAGGAATCTAACTGAAATGTCTCTCAATGTTACACATTTTCTTATTTCTTGAGCAATTTCTCAACCACAAGTATATATACAAAAGCATAATGGACTAGTTAACGACATTGCTATCGTTCCCAGCGCATTGAAGTACGTGGCCCTTCACTTATATTGCTAGGAGGTAGGTGATACAAAAACCGATATTTGACTTAGAGTGCAGTGTTGTATGAAGTTGTAGGTACCTTGTAAATTGATTATATGCAAGAGGGCATGCTAGTCCATGTTATTGTACTGTATATCATAATATTTAGTAGGTTATTGTGTTTTACACCTGAGATCCAAATGTTTTTACTAAAACAAAACAACAGACAAAAAAGACGAAGAAGAAAAAAAGACTCTACTGAGTCTTTTTAACCTTATCAGGTTCAGGACACATATCCATATTGGACTAGTGAACATTGCAGTAATTTAACTGGGAATTTAAAGATATTTTTTTAGAGTAAAGTATGAATTTGCATCAATTATAAATTTAGATATGCGTATCACGTTTTTTTTTTTGCTTTCCGCACATATCAGTCAAAAACCAGACCCAATATACAGTGCCACAAACTTATTGATGTGACGGTGACGGTGGCGTTGTTATCGAGTTTATTTCTATAACTTCTCTCTTTCTTCATACAATGATTATTTGGTATTTTGGCCAGCGGAGCAGATAAGTTTATATCTATATCTACATTGCTGAACATAAAAGGTAGATGAGGTCTAAATCCAACAAATCTCTACTCACTTGTTTGGCTTCTGTGCTAAAGCTGCCAGGGTGTTGATATGCGTCGTAAGTCTTCCATTGAGCAGCTGCCTCCGCCTCGCAGCGAGCAGTGAGAGGAGTTGCGAGTCCCTCGTCGCGTTTGCACTGCTTTGCGTCGTCGTCCTTCGCGTGGTGCCTGCAATGGACAGCAAAGTGCATGGTTAGGTTAGGCCATGCTAGAGATCTTTAGTTCGTTTTAACCAGCCGCAGTAAAAGACTGTAGTTTCCTCTCTTTCTTTCTATGTTTCTATCTCCTTCTGACTATACAGCTCCTTGCTTTCCTAAAGAAGACTTGTCTTCGAATCCTAGCTGCAGATAAGTTTATGAACTGGTTATGATGATGATAGCAAAAGCGTCGTAAGAATTTGTGATCATATTTGTATGAAGTGCCACTATCATCGCTTCTGCCGCATGCTAAGCATTGGCGGCTGTTTACAATTGTAAAATTATATTTATTTCATCATGTTTTCATTGATAATAGTTTATTTGATGAATGTTTAGAAAAGA
Organism: Opisthograptis luteolata; assembly: GCA_931315375.2. Taxonomy (NCBI): domain Eukaryota; kingdom Metazoa; phylum Arthropoda; class Insecta; order Lepidoptera; family Geometridae; genus Opisthograptis; species Opisthograptis luteolata. The sequence continues at coordinate 13,306,192 of OV928038.1, forward strand.
AAAAATGGTGAGTCAAGGAAATTCGCTTCCGAAGAATAAACCACGATTCAAAAGTCAACACGATTCAAGTAGATGTTAAACATTTGGCAGTTCATTATTAAGGTCTTTCACAAGAAGGTCAAAACCAATTCATAAATCATAACATAACACTATCATCATACGCCTCATCAAAAGACGCATTGTACCAGCAGACACAACGTGCATGTCTGCCTCTTCACAATATATTTACACAGCGTTTAATTACGATGCCCATGATCCACCATGTGTCGACATTACCAATGATGTCCAACGAGAAATAATTAACGGGTGTAGAATACAGACATCACGCGTTTGAAGCCACGATAGAGATTTGAACAGTACGTGAGCTTCACGCTTGCTTAAGTACCTGGGTATGATAGCCATGCTATTAGCACGAGTGTTACGTTTCACATTACAATGTACAGCGTTGTATTCTTCTTATATAGAGCTCACACAAGCTAACTCTTTAATAGTGAAAAACGCGTAGAGAAGTTTGAGACCGAAGATATTGGTATTTAAAAAAAACGCAGTTTGGTGGTGCACTTTGAGACCAATTTTATATTCTCATGGAGAAGAATGAAACCTTTTTTTATTGCAATTCATGGAGAAGACGGGAATAAGCTCTATTGTCGCAGTTTTCAGACTGCCACACACAAAGCTTAATGTGGCTTGCGAGGCACGGTAGGACTTAGGAGTATTACACAGATAAATCTTTCGTTTTTTTTTCCATACTTTTTTAATTATTTTTAAATGCTAATGTGAGTTTACCTTCACTAATTTATATTCGAAAATTTTATGCACAGAGATGACAACTAGATTAGGTCACTTGATTTTAATCACCTAACGGTCAAATGTCGTAAAATTCAACACTGTTCATATAAATACCGTCCGGCCGTCGATTACGGTTCGTAAGCGATGAATCGCATGTAGCGACAAAAGATTTAATTGCTGGTAATCAAGTAGCCGCGATCGCAGTATCTCAGCCTTAACCCACAAAGGCATAGATTAGAAAATATCAGTATGGAAAATGTTTGTTTAAGAATTTGGGATCAGATGAGGTCCTACGTAAGGAGAACTCAACAAATTGTGATCTTAATCCCTCATAAATATAACATTGTCAACGGAAAAAGAAAAACTTTAGAACTAGTGTTACAATAGTACAGTTTTCACAAGACAACCTTTGGATGTACTATTTATGAAACCTATGTAAATAACAACACTATTTTTAATAATGAGGTAAAGTTTGTTGCAAACACATAATGTATATAGTATGTATGTAACTTTACTGTAGTTTTTGTTTAACGATATCTTTCTATTTAAATTTAACTACTTACATAACCTTCTGCTCCCAACTGCACTGTACCAAACGTCTCAAAGACAATAGCAGTAAGCCTACTCGCCACGCGCGGCCTTGGCTTGGTAGAAAGCTGATGACACCTTGTAATAGTAGCGCGACGGGACGGTTTGCCAATGTGATGTTATTAATGAGTTGCGTTACTGATGTGGATTATACTGTGACGCCATTTTACTCACTTTTTTTACTATGTACTTAGCTGACGATGAGGTCTAAAGTGGTGCCACGCTACACCTGGATTGGGAACTGGCTCTCAAGTGGGACTGCCGGAATACAACCGTAAGTTATTGGACACAGATCCTTAACTTGATGATGAAAGCTAGCCAAGCGAAAACTACCACTAAGCTATGGTTTCACCACAATGTTATCCTTCACCTTTCGGCTCAAGCTCATTGTGGTATTCAAACCCAAGAACCACGGCTGGCAAGCCGACATCACTACCTACGAACTATCATTGCTTTAGAAGGGTTTATGTAAAGTAAAACCCGAGGGTATAGTATACAATTACGCTACACCATCGACCACATCGTCTTTCCATCAGGTGAGAAGAAAGATACGTAGTTTTATCAGTAGATAGTAATAAGAATAAAATTGTCAATGTGAACGCACCGAAAAAATTACCTGCCGGGCGTTTCTTACCTGTTCTTTTGCTGGCGTAAGGAGGTTGGAACAGGCGTAGCTAATTTTGAGTTTGGATTGAATAAATTGAATTGACTTTTGAGTAGCTCATATATTATACTATAGGTAGATTATTTGAAAATAATTAAAACATGTTTATGGATACAGCCAGACTAGTCTATTTCAGCTATTTTCACAGCATTATGTCCTATGGAATATTGCTGTGGGGAAACGCTGCTGATATTAACACAATATTTGTATTGCAGAAGAGAGCTGTTCGTGCGATTTATAACATGGGCCCCAGAGAATCTTTAAGAATTAAGTTTAAAGAAACCAAAATAATGACAGTTATTTGTCAATATATTTATGAAAATGTAATGTACATACGGAAAAATTTAAATAGCTTCAAAAAGAGAAGTGATTATCACAATTTTAATACTAGAAACAAAGATAAAATTGCTGTACCCACTACTAGGCTCCATAAAGTTAGCAACTCGTTCAAAGGTCAATGTGTACGCTTTTTCAACAAAATCCCAAGTGAAATTCAAGACTTGTCTATAACAAAATTTCAAGTCCGTATAAAGAGAAATCTCATTAGTAAAGCTTATTATAAAATATCGGACTATCTAGATGACAAACAAGCTTGGGATTGTAGTTAATCTATCTATCTTTCTATCTATCTATTCTCCCTATTTCCCCTATTCTAACCATTTTCGGTAAACAGCCAAAACAGTCATGCTCACGAAAGTGACTTTGCTTGCAGCGGCGTCATGTGTCGGGTCGCCCTCTTCCCTCTCATATGGTCGAGGAGAGCGATGGCTGGCACATGCGTCAACTCGTGAACGGGTGCTGCTTGTGGGGTCTGGTCTGCTTTGGTTGTGATCCCGCAACTCGTTAATATTCATGTTCCCATATCCCAATGTGTACAACCAAACAAGAGAAATCTTCTTATTAGTAAAGCTAAATAAAAAATATCGATTAGATGACAAAAAAAAAAGCTTGGGATTTTAGTGAACTTGCTCCAATTCAATCAATTAGTAATAAGAATAAAATTGTCAATGTGATCGCGCCAAAAAAATTACCTGCCGGGCGTTTCTTGTCTGTTCTTTTGCCGGCGTAAGGAGGTTGGAACAGGCGTAGCTAGTTTTAAGTTGACGTTTTAAAGTGTTCACAATGTATCCTATTAAATAAAAAAGTTTTGAGTATGAGTTTGAGTTTGAGTTTACATGCCAAGATTAATTTTATCGATGCAGTGTTAACGAGTTGCCCCAAATTGGCCGTAAAGTTAGCTGCATTCTTGAACACGTTTGATGTTTACAGATATTATAAAAGGACGCCAAGCTAAAGTAACCCAATTTATTACTGGAAATTTTACATCCAACATCAGCCCAGCAGAAATAAAAATGATTAAAAAATTATAATGATTTTTATTGGACGTTACGCGCGGATTTGGCATCGCTCAAAAGACAAAATCGCGAGGAAATGTGGAAGTATCTACCAACCCGCACTGGGCCAGCGTGCTAGATTATTGCCCATCCTACTATCTCTCTAAAGGCCATCTGTAGGAAAATAATAGGCTGAAAATTATGATGAAAACTGACGTCTTGGTGTGGCGAGCACAAAGCTCAGGCACAGAAACTTGCTATGTGGCGCTAACCATCAGGCAAACGTCCGGCTTCTGTCTAAATGTCTGTAAACGTCATAATGACAGCTACACCACATAGTACCGTTAGCGCTTGTCGGCCATTTGAAGCGATTGACCGCGAGTTACTTTACAAGTTATCTATTAGTTTACGTAATGTCTGCAGCCAGAGTCGGAGCTAAGGGCTGGTCACGGGGGCGGCTGCCAGGGGCGCAAACTTCGAGGGTTGTACTCATTGGCACGAGGTCTGTGGATCGCTGGAGCACATTAAGAACTTAATCATAGAAGCAGTTTGTTTGTTAGCAGTTTGTTTGTGCGGATCGAGGGAATGTCGGAGGAGAGCACCTCAAAAAATCTTTAATTTTACAGAATACTCACCGGCGACTTGCGCTTCTTATTGCGCTTATTATTGGTGTTTATATTTGTCGCAGATATACAAAGATACTTCTATCCAACCGCTTTCAGAGAGATTTGTAAATTATTGCCTTCCTACAATTTACAAAACAAACAATATAATTTACTTTATTTTTTCTTTTTTTTATTAACGTTTGGGGGTGCAAAATTCAAATGGCCCATTCATGACCTTAGCTACGATACTGTACTGCAGCGATCGCGTTAGTGCGAAGCAAACGCATTGCAGCTTCGATGACTACGTACAGTTATGCGGACAGCGGAAGGAGGTCTTGATATCTTTAACTGACTACTGACTAGAAAGATTTTAATTAATGAGATATATAAACACTTTATAATATTATAAGTCCGAAAGTTTGTGAGAATAACATACACACACACTCTTTTCTTTATAACTGACTAGTTACACTCCGCGGTTTCACCCGCGTCTTCCTGTTATCCCGCAAGAACCTATGAAGTACCTATGTGTTGATCCAATCTCCATTCCAAATTTCATCAAAATCGTGGTAGAAAACATTCACACAACACACACACACACAAACTTTCGCATTTATAATATAACATTAACTACTGACAATTCTCATTACTCACAGAGTGATATTCATTCACCATTCTACAATTTAAACCTATTTAAATCAAATGTAGATTATAATTTCTATTGTGATTCAATAATAATAACCTCTAGACAGGGCTTAACACTTATTACGTGATAATTGCAGTAGCACCAATTAATAATTATTAATGCACGTAGGAATAATTAATTTTGAATAATTAAGATTTTATTTTAATTGCAGTTGTCGCTTTGATTTATTCGGGCCAAGGATCATTTCTACTAAAAGTTTTGTAATGTCTTTGTTTTATGTCTGAATAGAAATTGTGTTTAAAGAAATAGATTAACCGCTTCGCTTAACTATTTCACAATTCTATTATTTAGTAACTGAAATGAATGACCAGTAATGTAGTACTTACGAGTATACATCGCTAAAGATATATAGATAGAAAGATAAAGCTTTATAATTTCACCACAACAACAGAAAAATAGGACAACATAAAAGAAAAGCTCTTAGAGCTTGTCAGTGTAATCGCTTAGAGCGATTTCTACCAGACAACCTTTGGATGGACAGAAATATTAAGAAATAAAAATACTAATATAGGGGGGGGGGGGGGGGGGCAAATATCACGTAATTATTTTTCTCAGAAAAGCAGAAAACGGTGTAAAATTGCGTGAAAAGCTATTTTTGTTTTGTTTTTTTCTTATTAATTCAACACGTTTAGAAGAATAGAAGTTTTGAAAACATCTCGCGTGCTTTGAATATTGGAGAATCTGCTCTAAATAGCTCTCTATACGGCAAAACGACTCCACGGCCATGAGTTTGGGATGTTGCAATCTAGAGTTCGCATCTGAGACTACGTTCAACGGGTTAGCAGTAAAGGGCTCGAAGGCTGGGAAAATTCAGCATTTCGCAACTATAGGCACAGATTTATATTATTACAGGCAATCGTTAGTCAGACTTCTTCGATAAACGGCATGGGATAGGCTGGTTTAGAAAGGTTGTGCTGGTAATTTTTCTTAGCTACATCTACGGTGCAAACAATGAATTGGTCCACTAATGCCCATTGATATGCCCTAAGAATATCCCTTTGTGAATTTTTGTCCACCATAAATCCCCATTATCTGTCCATGGCGTTCACGATGGGGATTTGTAAACTTCATTTTTCACAAATCCCGTTCCGTCAAACGCAGTCCTTCTTCTTTTTACAACGGTAGTAGCGTTTGACTAACAAAACAAAAGGTAACGAAATTTTATATACTAAAAAAATATCTAAGGCTATCATGAATGTAATGACGATAATGTTTTTATTTTACTGGATGTCTTTAGCTGATATGTATGTAAAATTAAGTCTTTAATTTTTTATGCTGCGTTTGAATATTGCCACTATTTATTACGGCGGCACTCTCTACATTGTAACACTTGATAAGACAAGTTGCAAACGCCCAAGTATTCAGGTTAATTAAACTAATTTCAATCTCACAAAACAGTTATTTGGCAAACAGACAGATTTATATCTTAATAATATATCTACACAATGCGTATGTTCTGCAATTGTAGATTATTTACTCACATGTTTTTGCTAAATCAAGGAAAATGTAGCAAAGCCGCTGTGGGAACTGGTGGTAAGTTCATAAAGACGGTAGTCAGAGAAAAATGGTTTTGTTTAAGTTTTGCTGTAGCTTTGTTTTCGGTTAGCGACAAGAGACGTTTAACACACCCAAATTTCCAATATCATCTAAAAAAACGGTATGAAACCTGATTCTATCACCAGGGACCTATTGGTGTGTTTCTACAGCCTCCGCAGGTTTCCAAAAATGGGGTTAATTAAAGCTATCTTTCTGTGTAATTCTGGTCTAAAAAAAATCTAATAAAAATATATGTTAATCTACTTGATATATAGCAGGACACCTTCAGGCCGAAAAATGCAGAATATGTATTTATATATTGAAAACAAATGTGCAAAGTCCCCATTTCCTAAAAGTTTAATACTACTTTACTCCTAAACTATATATGTAACAAAGACTTGTTAATACCATCAGCTTATAAAAAAATATAATACCCAGGACACCTTCAGGCCATTTTTTGAAAATACTGCTTTAATTATTTTTTGCGAATTTTTTAAGTATTTCATACTCGCAAATCGCCACGTACACCCCTCAGTCGCCCATAAAGTCAGTGCGGGACGAGCCGCCGTGCTGAACGGACCTGTGCCACTTTTCTCCGCATATTTTTGTAGTTGAAAGTCGTACGATGAACTACCTATAGGCTATAAGTGGTAGGTGCATAGTGCCGCGGCGAGTTAATTGCCTACTCTTGCGGTGATGCATAGGGTTGTCACTTTTATTTTTAGTTAAATACTAGCTGACCCGGCGAACTTCTTTCCGCATAAGAGGCAATAAATGAGCAGATTTAGGATTTTAAAATTAATTTACGTTAATAATAAATAAACTCGCATAAAACAAAAACATCTTCAATTCACAACTTCAATATCAACCATAGACAACATTACGTTTAGCTGTCAGTTGTGTTTTGTTACAACATGTCAGTTGCATTTTGGTATACCATTTACAACAAATGAATGATTAATTGTATTATTCATGAGTATCATATTTTATCTTATTCCGGACGAAGACAAATGCAAAAAATCAAAGATTATAAAAATCGGTCCAGCCGTTATCGACTTATACCTAAGTGTTGTAACTAACATGCCTTTTTTTATAGATTATACTATCTGTGTATTGTGACAGCGCTAGGTGTTTAATCACGTAATTTATTAAAATGTTTTACCAATTCATAAATGGGTTGCATATTAAAGACATTTTAATAATTATAAATTAATAAATACGATTTATTATAAACTATACACATAAAATAGTCAATGAGAGCAGCAAATCCGAGCGAGCGAGCAGTGTAGTACATACATAAATGCGCACGATCAAACGCGTGGCACAGCCCTACTGAGTCCCAGGCCGGCCCCTGCGTACACGGCGGGCGCTCGCTACTCACGCGCACATCCAAATGACGCGGCAGCGACTACTAGCCGTGCCCCGCGGCTTCGCCCGCGTGGGAATTGGTGTGTTGTATAAACTTTAGAACGCCATTGCACACCCTCTAGGGGTTTTTTTAAATATAAAAAAATTCGTATTTAATTATTTACTTTATAGTTTATTTGTACCTACTTTTAAGAAAATCCACATAAGAAATAAAAAAAAACCATACAAACTTTAAAACTCTATGGCACACCCCGTAGAAGAATACATATCAAAAAATAAAAAATGCGTTTTGATTTACTTTAAGGTTTATTTGTACCTATTTTTGAGTCCATCGAACCAAGGAATGACATTTTTCATACAAACTTGTCCACCGTATTTAATTTTCAGAGTTGACTTTTCAAAATTAGATTAGCTTATGTGTTAGTCCAATACCTAAACTGTCTACATTCTAAATTTCTTCAGTCAAATTCGGTTCAGTAGTTACGTGGTAACAAACATTCACACACACACAAACTTTCGCATTTATAATATTATAGTAGGATGTTGCTACTGTGTATACGTAGATACGGCGGGCTCGATTAGTAGAGGAGGTACCGCGCCGCGCCGCATGGCGAGAGCGTCGCGTCGGGCGCGTTGGCCGCAGATCGCGTAATTTTGGTGAGGGGATGCGCGGAGTGCGCGGAGCAGTTTCACTTGATCAAGCAAGGTCAACGACGTAGTGCAGGGTCTTAAGAGCCAGTTCCCAATACAGGCGTAACGTGTCTTTGACCATATTGTCACTTTACGTAAGATGCGGTCAAACACTACCCTGAAGATATAAAAGTCTCATTTGATTTCATATAACCCAAGGTAATGAGAGCAATACAGCACAGGACTTTCTAATTGAGTTCTGGTGTAACTCAAAAAGTTGGAGGTGTTAGGTTTAGGTGACTTGTAGTCAATCAAACGGTACCCTGTAACGTAAAATGAATCAAATAAAAAAATCCTCAAAATCGGACCACTATTTATGAAGTCATACGTAAAAACATGTCGACTTCAAAACCACTTCATAATTTTTATGTTGATAAAAATACAAATACTAAAATATCATCAAAATTGTAATTGTCAACTCCTTTACATTGTAAAAGCTAATCCTTAGCTTGCCAGCAGACGTTCCTTTTAAATTTATGAAAAGAAATATAAATCTGTTCAAGAATTATGTGAGTAAACATAACTAACTCTATATGTTCACATCAGCATAGCCCTTGGAAGACCAGCCACCTGCGCTGACATCCTTTCAATGGATGTCGTAAAGATTAATCGCTGAGTATTAAATAAACATCATCGTAGCAGACGTGCGCTGCATTTCGCCAACAATCACTTGCCATGTGGTCAGCGAAGCAGAGTGATAGTGCTGCGGTGACGATTTGACGTTGGAAGCTCGGTGACTTTTGTGTATTCATTATTTTCATTATTAGCAGCCTTTTTCCGGCCAGTTGGTTTCAATATTTTTTGGAGAATGTTTCATTTCGCTATTAAAAGCTAAGAGAAAAAAAAAACAAACGAAGTACTTTTTACTTTTTTATTTCGAGGGTTTAGTAATAAGTAAAAGTCATCTGTACCATGCTCACAACTTCTCACAAATGCTCACAACTTCAATACAATTCAACATTGGAAAATCCTTAATTATACTGTAGGTATTCCTTATGTCATAGACTGCCAGTTTATCTGACTGGCCTACCAACTAAAACGGTTGCCACGGCCCACGGTTGTTCCTCCGGCCGCCAATTTTTGGGACTTCGGAAACGCTTCGGCATTCGTCCATGGATACAATTTCCCCCCTTGCCTCCGTTCAGCTTAAAAATGTACAAATGGGACTAACAGCTCAATTAACCTGTTCAGCTTAAAAATAACAAATGCGTCAACAGTTAAATTAATATATTCAGCAGCGATATCTTTAACGACATGACAGATGACTATCGACAGTCTATAAGCAAGCTGTCCCATCACTATTCAATGCAGTCTCTATTCGCGGCGTGCAGTGACCGGCAATGAGGTCGTCTGTGCACTGTGTCGCAACACTACGGTTGTGTTTGTGAGTGTCATACACACACAAACACACATACAAACCGCTGCGATTAGCGGCTAATCTCCTAGACAGTAAAGCACCTGATTATGGTAAAAAGAATAGAGATATCAGATACTTGCTGCGCTCCGCAGTTTCACCCGCGTCTTCCGGTTAACCAGCAGGAACCTCTTTCCAGGATAAAAAGTAACATATGTGTTAATCCAAGTTATAAGCTATCTCCATCCCAAATTTCACTCAAATACGTTCAGTAGTTTTTTTTCAGTATTTCAATGAAATTTGGTACGGCGATAGTTTGAACCCTGAGGAAGGACATAGGATACTTTTTATCGCCATAAACTGTAGACAAGGCGAGTGAAACCGCGGGGAACAGCTAGCCCTACTAAAATATCTTGATCTTATCTTTATTTTAGCGTTGCTTGGTGGTAGGGTATTTTCTAGTACTCGCCTAGCTAGCTACCACCCTCAGTCGCTAAGCACCTATCGGTGTGTTCCGGCAGCCTCACTTGAGAGCCAATTCCCAGTCCAGGTGTAGCGTGGCGCCACCTTCGACCACATCGTCACTTAACATCAGGTAACTTGTGGTCAAACGCTACCCTGTAAGTAGTAAAAAAATAATCTTATTGCACTGTAACATCAAAGTGACATCAACAAAATTGTGCTCTGAAAAGCTTTTCGCTTAGGATTCTAACCAATGCGCAGGCGCAGTCGCCGTCGTCCGTCAGTTCCCGTATACAACAAAGCGTAGGTAAGAAAGCGCCACCGATGCGGGTCAACAGCCGGAACTACACAGATGCAGCTGGAAAGCAGTTACACAACCTCAATACTAAACCGCACTCGTAAAAACCCAAATCGACTCATTAACGCAAGTAATTAAAAGGCTGACTGCGACTTTTGGAGAGAGGATGACTCAGTGGTAGTGACGTCGGCTTGCGATAGGTTTTTCGGTGAGGGAAAACATCGTGATAGAACCAGAGCTTGGTGGTAGGGCAATTTCTAGTGATAGCTATCACGAGTTAAAATCTATCGTCGAGCACCTATCGGTGTGTTCCGGCAGCCCCACTTGAGAGCCAGTTCCCAATCCAGGTATAGCGTGGCGCCACCTTAATCATGTAGGTAGGACATAAAAAATCTTTAATCTAAATGCTAGCTGCATTCCGCCGTTGTTCCGCCGTTGTACCTCTCATATGGTCGAGGAGAGCGATGGCTGGCACATGCGTCAACTCGTGAACAGGTGCTGCTTGTGGGGTCTGGTCTGCTTTGGTTGTGATCCCGCAACTCATTAATATTCATGTACCCATATCCCAATGTGTACAACCAAACAAGAGAAATCTTATTAGTAAAGCTAATTAAAAAATATCGGACCATTAGATGATAAAAAAAAGCTTGGGATTTTAGTGAACTTGCTCCAATTCAATCAATTAGTAATAAGAATAAAATTGTTAATGTGATCGCGCCAAAAAAATTACCTGCCGGGTGTTTCTTGCCTGTTCTTTTGCCGGCGTAAGGAGGTTGGAACAGGCGTAGCTAGTTTTAAGTTTGACGTTTTAAAGTGATCACAATGTATCCTATTGAATAAATAAAAATTGACTTTTGACTGTACCAACGTGGACTACACGGTCGCGAGAAAAAAAATCTGGAGCTGGACGAACCGAATATATGTACAAAAAAATGACATAAAAATTGGCCAAGCCGTTTCGGAGGAGTTCGTTTACTAACACTTTGACGCGAAAATTGAATATATTATAGATATAATAAGTTCATAAGCATTATCAGCAGTGTGAAATTAGAAAAATCTTTTTTCATACTACTGTCTGTTTAAGCTGACATGGCGCTTACCACTTATCGGTGTGTTCCGGCAGCCTCACTTGAGAGCCAGTTCCCAGTCCAGGTGTAGCGTGGCGCCATCTTCGGCCACATCGTCACTTAGCATCAGGTGACTTGTGGTCAAAAAAAAAAAAAAACCACCAGACAAACGACCTGTTTACCTCGTCCGCTTTCGTCTTCAATAAAAGAAAAGATGACAAAGCTTTTCGATTCACAGAGTGATGAATCAGCAAAAAGCCGCCATTAAGGTCAACAACATTACTGCAACTCGAAAGCCGTTGCACAATACAAAACCGCATTGATTAAATAAATCCGATTTGACTTAAATACTTAATTAAATTAACTTTCACTCGGTGTAGCGCCGTCGGTTGTGGAGCGGGCAGCGCCAATTATATGCCGGCGGAGCGGTCACTTTTCTACCGTCACGAAGTGGGTATCTAGCGAAATAAACTATTTGATCATTAAAAGAAATGTTTGAGAATTTCTATCTGTATTTATTGATAAAAGTCCTGGCTGATTCAGCAAGTCATTAAAAGGTACGTTTATTTAAAAACTTACTGATAGCTCAATTTCATGTCCATTGTTTAAGTATAGTCATCAAGCAGCCTAACAAAACCATTCTTTTTTGTACAGGTTAAAAATTTAGTATTAAAAATCTATACAACACCCAATCACATACACCCCTAAAACTACGAGAGTATCAGAAACTTTTTTTAGAAAACACAGCTGATTACGGAAACAAAATTAAGAAGGTGTTAATTTTGTTTATTTTTTATTATGGGGCTCCGTAAAACGCTATATTAAAAAAAAAATTCACTTGTCCACCACATTTTTCAAAATTTTATTTCAAGCATGCTTTCCGTAAACTACTTAATTTACTATTACCACATCCTAACCCAATAAATATCTAAATATTACGTCCATTAAAACATAATGCAGCATTCTAATACAATGCACAACCGCATACTTCACGCACGCGGCACGCATACAAAACGCACGTAGCACGCATACAAGACGCATGCTATAACGCAGACTTATTACTTCTAAGAATGTTGAATACATTTATAATGAATTCATAGTCCCATTTTCCTGGCGTTGGTAGAGTACAATATTTCTCTATAAAGTTTTTTAACTCATTTTCCTTATCCTCACTTGAGAGCCAGTTTCCAATCCAGGAGGAGCGTGGCGTCACCTTCGATGGCAAAGAAAACTAACCAATCTCAAAGATTGCAAACTAAATAATTGCAACACTAATCTAGGCTTATGACCATCCGCCATGAAATTAAAATCTGCAAAAGGTTAAGTGGAATTCCGCTTTGAACAAACATTTAAGCTGGTCACACTCTGATTACTCTCCAATGACAATAATCATTCGTTATTCAGCTGATATCAGTTTGTTTTGACATAATTGCACTGCTTATGCGTCAACTTACTAGTGTCACTGTCAGAATGATAGATTCTGTGATGTATTCTAGAGTTGATGCGTCTAGGGATGCTATTGTCTTCCTGGCAGACTACGTAAATAGTGGGACAGACCGCGTGTACGCACGAACATTCATCATACGTACCACTAAGGATGGAAATCCTTGCCAGAGTCTGTGTCTCTTAATCGCTATAATTTGGGAATTTCCAGGCTAGAAGGAACAAGTATCTTCTAGGCATGCGTGCTACACCCTCGACCGCATCATCGCTTGGCAACGGGCGGGATACGGTCAAACGTAGGACTTATGCTATAAACAAATGAGTGAAAATGAAAGGAGCAAGTCGCACGCCAAAATGCATCACGGATGCCCATAACAATTCAGTACCATCCAGAATTTTGAACTTCAACAGTTTAAAATCCTATGCAGCAATTCATCGCGCTCGTCACCTTCTTATATCAGATGCTCAATCTTATAAGCGCTTTAATTTCACTGGAGACATTTCCCTTGAAGCATGTTTGGTTTCTGTAAATATCTTATACGCCACAAAAGGCCGTTATCACCTACAATATGCGTATGACCTCAACCAATAACTATTGGTTTACTCCGGCATTAATGCAAAATCGTGCTTTATCAGCCACGAAGCAAATAGGACGTGAACGAATGACGCTAAACGCCCAACATAGCTGACGAACCGAGAGGAAATATTAGTAATGATTTCATTGCCGTAAGAAAAGGTATGAACTCAGATATTGAAATGACACGTTTCAAATTCTTCTTTTCTTTGAAGTGATGACAGCTCAGCGGGCCTAGCTAAGGTGCAATCTAAGTACAATCGTCAATACTAATTATACTTTTTTTATATTTACAGGGTTGTTGACCTGACCAGTCACCTGATGTTAGGTGACGATGTGGTCGAAGGTGGCGCCATGCTACACCTGGACTGGGGCTCTCAAGTTCAAGAGTTGAAAGTTCTGCGCGGTAATGCGTTGCGTTCGATGCTCTAATATATAAAATATTTAATCTCCTTATGCCCTAATTTCATTGAACACTCTGTAATCCGGAATACAGTTATGTTTGCACAATACTGCTTGGTGGTTTAATAACTGGCAAAGAAGAAGAAGAAAATCCTAAAACTACAAAAAGCTGAGAGTCAATCCCAGCCTTACCACCAAGCTATAGTTTAATCACGATGGTTTCCTTCACCTAAAGCGTAGTAGGTTACATATATTCTGTGCCTAGAGCTCAAGCTCATTCCAAGATTCTCACAACCTACGGGTCACGAGGCGACGTCACTCTGAGCTATCATCGCGTTTTATATTCTATGAAAATTTGGAAATTGGTTCCCTCACGTAGCTAACTGTAAGTGAGATAAATAATTGTTTATGAAATGTATCTTACAATGATTTATTTATGGAAGGAATTTCGCGTCCAACCTCAGTAATTCACACATTTAAAACCTAAAAGTGGTACATAATCAATAACCTTAACTTTTTGTATACAAATAGTACGTATATAACTGTAAATAAGAAACAAATTGTTATCTACAGGGATGTGCCTTACAAAAATTAATATATGGAAACAATCTTGATTATTCACACACTTTGAACACTAAAGGTAGTATAACCAATAACCTTTAACTCTGAAATACAAATAATAGTAATAACACTTTACCCGTTATCTTAGATTGCGGAATGAGCCCCGCCCACGCGGAGTTGATTTTGAAATTGAAATACGATTTCTGATGGGCGGGGAACTCATTTGGAAGTACGATTGGAAGGTAATAGCTATTTCATGAAGTACTAGATTTGATGCAAAGTTGCATAATACCTAAAATGAACTTTAGTTCGTCATATCGGTTAAAGTTGCTGTAATAGAGCTGGGTGAAAGAGAGTTTACCTCAAACAGATTCAACGTTGCATATACTTTGCTTTTTTTATACTACTTACAGGGTAGCGTTTGACCACAAGTCATCTGATGTAAAGTCACGATCTATTGGAAGGTGGCGACACGCTACACCTGGAATGGGAACTGGCTCACAAGTGAGACTGCCGGAACACACCGATTGATGTTTGGCGCCAGATTCTTAACTTATTTTTTATTACTTACTGGTTAGCGTTTGACCACAAGTCACCTGATGTTAAGTGCCTCTAGTATATAATATTATAGACCACATCATCACTTATTCTTCAAGTGATTTAATTAGTAACAAACGTTGCTTGCGTTAAGAAACATTTACAAATTTAAAGTAACCGTGAGAACCAAAGTTAAATAGTGACCCACATGTCCAGCATTTTTAAGTTTCAACTACGTTTACAAATTACACTATCCAATTATATATTACTTTGTAATAAACCAAATTATAATTATTTTCCTAAACAAACATTAACATTAAGTCATCACAGCTCCACCCACACACCCTGAATCATTCGTGACCGAACTCATTATTTTGTGTAGTTATGACAGCGTACTGTGCATTAACTTCAAGGTTTATGTCAACATAACTTATTATTTGATTTGAATTGAAATAAACGGTCTAAACTTAGAAGAACTAATACAACAAGCGATCATACCTTAGTTAGGGGTAGTCATGTCAACTTGCGACCCGTAAGTTTTGGGGTCGAATCTTGCAATGCTTGAGCTTTCAGTGAAGGCATCGTGATGAGACTAAAGCTTGGTGGTAAGGCATTTTGTAGTGCTCGTCTGGCTAGCTACTATCTATCATCAAGCACTTTGGTGTGTTCCGGAAGTGTCACTTGAGAGCCAGTTTCTAGTCCAAGGATAGCGTGGGGTCACCTTCGATTACACTTAACATCAGGTGCCTTGTGATGTGATCAAGTGCTAAATTGATTATGACTGATTTGATTTTAATCTTAGGGACTATGTTATGTAGTCTGAAATAAAAATTATGATTATTAGATATTATTTTATACCATGTATAAATTATTAACTTAGCTGAACAATTTGCATTCATCATCTGTCAGAACAATAATGTTTTATGATTTTATCTATGTATTTCCTTAGTTTCAGAACTACGTGAGCCATTATTGATACAATCTTTATACGAAGTACAAACATAAAGCATGATTCTGACCATCGATCGCTTGCAGCTTTTATCTTAACATGATCTACAAACGCATTAAAGTCGATCCCATTGGATCAAGACATTGAATCATATGCTCAAAACTACACGACTAACATCTACTTCCGGTAATATTAAAAAATATTTTTTGTAAAATTCCAAGACTATATCAGTGAGTACATACATCTCTATAAATGATCTAGCAAGCTACAAAATGCACGAAGGCGTCACTCTAATCCTACTTGAAAGTTTGTGAGAATGGATGAATGTTTGTTACACTTTCACGTAAAAATTACCAAAGGGATTTTGATGAAATTTGCTGTGGAGATAGTTCAAACCTGGTAATTACATAAAATATAATACTTTTTATTTCGATAAAGTGTAGTCTGCGTGGATGAAACCGCGTATGCCGTATGTATGATAAAAAATTGTTTAATGTGCGAGGGTTAAAAACAACAAAATATTTTCGGAAGTAAGGATGATCCCATAAATTGTATGCTTAAAATTTTACAAGACAGGTATTTATAATTCATACAAAATCGGAACCAAGAAGAATTGATGAGTAAGCACGTGAGTAACTGTTTATTATCAACTGTTTCCGACAAGCGACCGAAATTGGAGACGTTATTAATGAATCCTTTCATGCTTGGATGTAAGCGATAATCTATAGTCGTCATAATTCTTAACGCACCCCAAGGTTCCTAAGGTTTCTGTTTATTTGAGTACGTTGAAATTAGTACTACTAATTTATACTATTCTATACCAATACCAATCACTCGATGCCATTTATTGTTTACTACTTACAGGGTAGCATTTGACCACAAGTCACCTGATGTTAAGTGACGATGTGATCGAAGGTGGCACCACGCTACTTGCTATTGTGGGGCTGCCGAAACTCGTCGGCATGGCATCAGATTCTTATCTTACGTATGGATTCTTATCAACACCTGGATTAGGAACTGGCTCTTAAGTGAGCCTGTCGGAACTCACCAATGGGATATATAATAACTTTCTAGTACATAATTTAAAAATAACAAATTAATAGCCATTCAAATCAGATGATTAATATAATTAAACAAGTAAGTACGTATTAAATTGGTATTGACAAAGGTCATCGTAAGGTCTAGTATTCAATTTGTCAAATTATCTATTCATAGTACTAGCAATAAAATGTGAGTCAGGAAATGGGTAATTTATCAGGCGCTTTGTCGTTTTGACTGTGTAATTTGATACCCAAGCCACCTGTATTTTCATATCCTAAATCATTTTTGATGTTACTGTGACAAGGACGCTCATGGAGGTTATTTTTTGTTTTGCATGTCATTTTACTTAATGGCCTAGCATCACATTGATGACGGAATATGTCATCATGTAAAGTGATAATTTGTATGTACTTGAAAAATACTATGAAGATGTTCCTTTTGGTAAAGGTTTTTGGGGGTTAATTATCATGTTTTTAAAACACTTTTATTAGCTTGACTTGTAACTAACTAACTAACTAACTAACTAACTAACTAACTAACTAACTAACTAACTAACTAACTAACTAACTAACTAACTAACTAACTAACAATGTAATCAAATCTTAGAAGTCAATTTTCACCTACTTCAAATTGTCGTATCGACTTGAAACTTTGTATGTGTATGTAATCTCGGTGACAATGCAATAATTTGGTATCATCGACCTGATCTGATGATGCAGCCGGAAGGTGGGTAGGGCATCTCTGCAGTGGCTTGTAGTAAACCCCTCGTGTTTGGGCTCATATGAATCGTCTTGATGAGTACAATAGATTGGACTTGGTGACGAGGGTCTGATGATGCAACCGGAAGGTTGGTAGGGGATCTCTGCAGTGGCTACTAGCAAACCCCTCGTGTTTGGGCTCATATGATTCGTTTTGATGAGTCAAATAGATTGGACTTGGTAACAAACGACTAAAAAGTAAAAAAATAATAATATATAGTTTAAAAAACTAAAAAAAACACTTTAAGAACGCACTCAAAAATATAAAATAATTAAATTAACTTGTATTAGTTACGATATAATGGTTAATTCAAAAAGTGTGGAGCGCTTCTTTTACTGGGTAAATAAAAGTACACACAACCAAAAAGCGCTCCACACTTTTTGAATTAACCATTATATCGTAACTAATACAAGTTAATTTAATTATTTTATATTTTTGAGTGCGTTCTTAAAGTGTTTTTTTTAGTTTTTTAAACTATATATTATTTTTATTAAAACACTTTTATTAGCTTCACTTGTAACTAACTAACTAACAATGTAATCAAATCTTGGAAGTCAATTTTAACCTACTTCTAATTGTCGTATCAACTTGAATCTTTGTATGTATATGCAATCCCGATGACAATGCAATAATTTGATATCATCAACCTGATCTGATGATGGAGCCAGGAGATGGATGGTGGAACTTTTCAACGGTTACTAACCCATCGAGTTTGTCTAGCTCATTTGATTCGTTTCGACGAGTCCAGTAGATTGAGCTTGGTTACGAAGGTCTGATGATGAAGCCAGGTGGAGGAGAGAAAGAAGCGCTCCCCTTGTTTTGAATTAACCATTATATCGTAACCAATTTAATTATTTTATATCTTTGAGTGCGTTATAAAAGTGTGATTTTTAGTTTTTTAAGCTATATATTTTATGTAATAGAGCAGCAATCGAGCTGATGGCCCGCCTGATGGTAAGTGGTCAGCGTCGCCTATAGACACTTGCAAGACTAGGGACTAATCAAAATCAACTTGTACATCACCAGCCTATGGCTTTCCCACTGCTGGGACACAAGCCTTCTCTCAGAGAGGGTATGGGTCATAATCTACCTCGCTGGCTCAATGTAGGTTGGTAGATTTCTCATGCCCTTGAATACTGTGAACACATCAAATTCCTCAAATTACAATTATTTCATATCGCCAATAACTCTACTGTTGCATTACCAGCAACACCTCCATTCATAAATGACTGCTATCATTGCTGAGGTCAGTATTAATAAAAACCGTATA
The DNA here is from genome assembly GCA_931315375.2 of Opisthograptis luteolata. NCBI lineage: Eukaryota > Metazoa > Arthropoda > Insecta > Lepidoptera > Geometridae > Opisthograptis > Opisthograptis luteolata. The sequence goes on from OV928038.1 coordinate 13,325,189, forward strand.
ATTTATACCAATTTTGTATTAAAATAATGACCACTCAACAAATTCCGGTAATTGGTTCAAGCTGTAATCTAATCCGCATTAAATATTACTCGCACCTAATTTTATATTTTTTGTAATATAGTATACATAATTTTAATCCAATCTGTGAAGGGGATTTGCAAGAGCGTTACGTGAAGTAATTTTGGAGCAATTTTGGTTTAGAACTATAGATTACAGGTACAACTCCAACGCAGGCAGCACTGACGTCATAACTCATTACTGTCACCTTATGCATGCATTAACTCAACAACAAAAAATGTATAGGAATTGGTGTCCCACAAGGGAGCATCCTTACCCCGAATCTCCTCAACTCCGTCAAAGTTCCCAAACGTTATTTTTCATCACAAGCCTACGTTCCTTATCAAACTTATCAAAAAGAAAAAACTACCAGAAAAACCTGTTAACAATGTAATCTTCAACCTAATATAAATTCATAGAACAAAAGATAACCTTGTGGTCGCATTACAGCGCAACTGAACAATGGCGTGTGTATAAATAAACATGCGACTGACTGTACGATTTACATTAAGTACACTGCAGGCCGAATAAAAGTTAGAGTAGGTTGTCAATGTGTTAGGGCTAGCGCAGACGAATTAATTAACCAAGTTGTAATGTGTTTCCTAAGAGATTCTGTCAGAGCGCTTGAAGTTCTGCAAGATAAATGTGCTTATAATAGCAATTTTTAGGTTTTTGTTTGTTAAATAATTTTAAATGGTAAATTTTGTGACTGTGAGAAGAAATAGACGTTCAGAGTTTGATTTGAAGATGACGCAGGGATTTTGGTTACAACAACACATCTGCAAATCATTTCGCAAGCGATCAAACTTTCACATAAACAACATTTGACAAATCATCATGAAATGCATCGTGTCAAAGATTAACTTTTACATTTATTTGTATTTCATGCATAACGTTTTATTTATATTTAAAAGCTACCACTTAGTCAAATGCTTCAAAACGATGACTCTTCACTCAACTTTATATAACTGAGCAAAAATGATTGAATAGATTTTTTTTGATAAAAATCATTTAATTATTGATTCGTGGTTTTGGTTCTTCAGAAGTCGTGTCAGTGTAACACAAGCTTACACCTAAAGAGGCGTAACATGCAAATAATTGTGCTCTGTCATAACCAGATTGAAATGTTGATATAGATCCGAACTGACAGCGACATTGGCAATGTGATAGTAAAAAATTATGTCCATAAATAATATTATGCGTGCGATTAGCGCCGACAAACGGAAAAAAAACTATGTTGCTTTTAAAGGACTTAAAAGGGGCGTTTGACAAGAGTGTGAATTTGTAAAAAGGCGTGTAAGATGTCGTAGGACGTAGCTGTCGTAGTTTTTAATAGTTTTTTAACCACATTATGGTAACCATTATATCGTAACTAATACAAGTCAATTTAATTATTTTATATTTTTCAGTGCGTTTTTAAGGTGTTTTTTTTTAGTTTTTTAAACTATATATTTTTATTTTATTACTTTTTAGTCTTTTGTTACCAAGTCCAATCTATTTGACTCATCAAGACGAATCATATGAGCCCAAACACGAAGGGTTTACTAGTAGCCACTGCAGAGATCCCCTACCCACCTTCCGGCTGCATCATCAGATCAGGTCGATGACACCAAATTATTGCATTGTCACCGAGATTACATACTTATACAAAGTTTCAAGTCGATACGACAATTAGAAGTATGTGAAAATTTACTTCTAAGATTTGATTACATTGTTAGTTAGTTACAAGTCAAGCTAATAAAAGTGTTTTAATTATGAATCAGAATTAGGTACAAATATTGATTCGCGCAATAAATTTTTGTAATTCTGATTGCGCAGCGCAGCTCCTAAAGTGTTTTGATGACATGTTTTCTAGGTTGAAATCTGTGCTTCTATTTATTTTTTACTTCTTAAAGGGAATCATTTACCAGTCATCTGATGTTACGCGATAATGTGGTCGAAGGTAGCGCCATGCTACATCTGCATTAGGAACTGGCTCTCAAGTGGGGCTGCCGGAACACCGATAGGTGATTGGCGAATTTTCCAATAAGAGAAGCAGAACTGTTTATGGATGACTATGTAAATTTGTGACTTCATCATACTGATACGGCCATTCGGATTTGAGTGAAATTTTAATTGGAAATAGCTTATAAAACGGATTAACAGTTACCGATTTTTCTGGAAAAAGATACCTGAGACTCGCAGTTTCAACCTCACAGACCAAAAAACCAACCAGGTTCAAACTATATCCATATCTACCAAATTTCATCAATATCGGTCCAGTTGTTTAGGGGTGAAACGGTAACAGGTATACAGATGAAGTTATTTTCACATATATATGTACCTATGCTACTGAAGTAAGGCCTTCACATTATTGCAAATAGAAGTAGATAAAATTCACAGTATTTTTCAACTATGGTAATGGTTGACATCATATGAATAAATGACTCCAATAAAACGTTAATAACAAATACTTGGATCCCATTCTGCGATGGCAATGCCAACAATCGAAAGATTAGCAAACCGAACTGCATTCAACTATCTCTATTGCAAAACTGATAATAATATGCGAGCTTTACATCGACCCATTATTTGTGGAGTCCAAATATCAGCGGGTATGTAAATGATACCGAACTGAGCAAATAATGTGGAGCTCAGATCTACTAATGATTGGAAGAGAGCTTACGGTTGGTTTGGGTAAGGTGGCATAATAGTTAAAAACAGTACTTATGTGTAGTCAAAGTCAAGTCAAAGTCAATGTTTTAAATTCAATTGGATACATTGTAATCACTTTGAAACGTCAAACTAAAAACTAGCTACGCCTGTTCCAACTTTCTTACGCCGGCAAAAGAACAGGCAAGAAACGCCCGGCAGGTAATTTTTTTGGCGCGATCACTTTTTAAGTTTATTCATATTACCAGTTGATTGAATTGGAGCAATGTAATGCGAATAAGCCTGCGTTTAACCACAACCTCGCCTGATACGATCGAGGGTGTAGCACGCATGCTCAGAAATTGCTACTTTTGTCTTGAAGTTTTCAAAATTATAGCAATCAAATTAGAGTTTGGCGAAGAGTTGGTTTTCTTATATACGCTTGATGAATGTGAAAGCAAAATGCTTCGTGCTTACTGGCGAAATATTCAGCATTTTACCGATGATGCTACACCGATTATCTGTAAGTCCGATGAGGCAATGTGGTCATATCGAGTAAACATTTTTGTGCAGAAAATAGCGCAGGTTGATTCGTGTCTGTTTGAAGTGAATCACCTATCTTTATAGTTCCTGATGACACAGGGGATCCAAGAAAGGAGTCAGATCTATGTATTGTTTGTGATTGTGTGGGCGTAAATATTTTTATAATGGTAATTAGAAAACATTTTAATCATGCACCTTAATCTTTTCAACACGCAGCTCTCCTACTACAGTTATTCGACCTTGGAGTAATGAGATTCCCGCAGCGTGTTTGACTTGTGACCGGTTCCGAATCTAAATGACCCACATACTGACAGACAGATCTATTTGGAACTTTTCATGTACGGTTATAGTGCTCTGGGTTTTATTTGAGAACTTCCGGGATAGTACGGTCTGTAGTCAATTTGGATCATGATTCATCTGTACCTTACTACCTAGTACATATTACGTAATTATGGAAGGTAAGTAGCAGGGACGAGATAATCGATGGTAATAGGATGGAGCGATGCTTAAACTAAACAATTCAAAACAAAGATCAAATCCTTCCTACAGGCAGAGATTACATAGCAGTTACTATACACAAGTACTTCCACAACTGTGGCATTTCGTGATTCGAGTAATTGTAATCGATATCCCCTTGAACCGCACTACTCGAAATAATCGACAACATCCTTCTAGCTTCTAGTGTTTATGCTTTTTAACCGACTTACTATAAAATATGGTTATCAATTTACTTGCTTTAAATTACATTTTCCAAATTTTACTTATGACATTGTTATGACGCCTGATGTGGCACAATAGGCAAACAGCCGACTGGGAAGTGAGAGGTTCGGGGGTTCGATTCCTACTACGGGACAAATATATAAAAATAGCGCAAGTTTCGTTTTGTATCCGTCACGTAGTTTCTGAAACCCTAGATACCGGGGATCTAAGTTAGGATTCGGTGCTATATTATATGATATGTGACTGAATAACCTTAATCAAAGATTACAAAAGCCAGAAACAAAATCAAAATACAGCCACAAAATGTCTGTTAGCAAAGGCCAGACAATGAAGTAGCATCTCAGCTATTATTTAACATATTAATTGCTTTTATTCAATTAGTAAACATCTAGTTGATACCATAAAAGGTAACTTACTTCTGATTTAAACAGTTTGCTACAAAATTGTGAAAAGGAAATATCAGATTCGCATAGATAGATAATGACGAAATCATTGGTCACAATATTAATATGCATTTTAATTTTAAATCACCGACGGATTAAAATGTGTTAAAAATATATTTTGTAGGAGGTATCAAACTTTATTTTTATTGGATTGCAGTTTTTGATTAGTTTCCTTTTCTTTTTTCTTTTTATATATACCTTAGTGACGAGGTGAGCAAATCACTTCCCTCATGGTAAGCGTCAGGCTTGCTCATTACAAATCAGTTCCAGCCAAAATTTTGTACTTTAATAATTCGAAAATCTGTGAGAAATGATCATTCTATTCATGCCCTGTTATATCAATGGAAACATTGTCTATTGCTTTCAATCTAGAACACGGTAATCTATCATGCTAGCCCAGTGCGTGTAGGTAGATGTAGCATGCTCTTGGATGGACAATTGGACATGCCAGCTTTCCCACGATGTGGTTTCGAAGTGGCAAAATCGACTACTATCTGCATTTAAATTTAGCAATTCGTGTTCAGTCAACACACCAGATGATTGCAAAGTTTAGCTACAATAATTTTAGGAAAATGAGAGTGTTTAGAAATGTTTGTCTCTGACCGTCCTTACATCATCGGCTAGACTATTTCGTTGTTAGCATTTACCTACATAATATCTCCTTCATATACTTACACGGTATTAACCAGGACATTCACATAGATAAGAAATGTTACCATTTCTGTTATATTCAAATGTAATAAAATAAACCTACATTCGGGTAAAAAAGTAACTATGTGTGTGACGACACTTCTTAGGGTTCCATAGCCAAATGGCAAACAATGGAACCCTTATAGATTCGTCATGTCTGTCTGTTTGTCTGTCTGTCTGTCCGTCCGTATGTCACTTTTTGCGGAAACTATAAGAGTTATACGGTTGAAACTTGGTAAGTAGATGTATTCTGTGAACCGCATTAAGATTTTCACACAAAAATTGGAAACCAAGTAAACTTTCACCGAAAATTGGTTTGAACGAGATCTAGTAAGTAGTTTTTTTTAATACGTCATAAGTCGTTAACCGCAATTTACCTTTCATTCAATCAACTCAAATGTAAAAAGATTTAAAAAAAACATTTGTACGTTACTTGCTGCTACGGAACCTTTCATGGGCGAGTCCGACTCGCACTTGGCCCTTTTTTCTAGAATGTTTATGTGAGTCAAATATATGTTTTTTAATATACTACTTAGACAATTCCCATATTGAGTTATTCTAGGAAAAAATATTATGGCAACCTGTGACCCGTGTGCAAAATCTTGAAGTCATAAATCGACTCCTACCGATTTCAACTGAGAGCACTACCTAAGAAGGACTTATTTATTATGAGATCAGCTTATAAATAATATATTTTTTTCAAGATATTTTTTTAGTTAACTATGAAACCGAGACCGTGAGATAGGATTCTAGCAGCTTCTCTTAATAGACTCCAGTACAGACATATGCAACTTTACTTTCTTACCAGTTTCATGTTTTATGTGTGTCCATATCCCAATGTGCACAACCAACCAAGAGAAATCTTAGTAGTATAGCTTATTATAAAATGTCGGACTATTTATCTATACTATAATATTATAAAGCTGCAGAGTTTGTTTGTTTGTTTGTTTGTTTGTTTGTTTGTTTGTTTGAACGCGCTAATCTCAGGAACTACTGGTCCGATTTGAAAAATTCTCTCAGTGTTAGATAGTCCATTTATCGAGGAAGGCTATAGGCTATATTTTATTTCCAAAAAAATTAGGGATCCGTAAGAAAATTGCTATTTTGCAACCCAAGGTGTGAAATCGAAAACCTATTTTTGCGTGCGCTGCAAAAACTATTGACACTAGAATAAAATAATGTATTACGGGTTTGTAGGTCTTATTTAGATCTACAAAAAAGTCCGCGAGAGCATATGTCTAACTATTATAGTTATTCCACAATAAGTGATCTTTTATTTAAAAAAAATAATTATTATTGCCGCCGCTAGAAAAGGCTCTTTATTTGTATCTTGGTATTAATCCTTATCAAAATAAATTACTTCTTATTCAAAACTGCTTCAATGCCTTTATATAACTTTTTGAATCATTGAATTCGGACATTCCATTCGAAAGATATCACGAGTTTAAAAATGTAAGTAGTAGTAGAAAAATAAAACCGCCGCACCGCAGCGCAGCGGGAAACGCAGTGAGGTGAGGGGGGTACCGGGAGAATCTATGAAATAGGTAAAGTGCGGTCGCGGACCAGAAAGACCTTTAATTGCGCGGTTCAAACATGCGGTCCAAGAAAAATTCACTTAGAATTAAAATAGGATAATGGGTACCTATAGCAGGTAACGCGTTGAGGGGGCACCGAAGTGCGGGAATAATTTTGGAGTATACGGAATATATACGCTATCGTGCCTAAACTACTGAATCGATTTAAATGAAATTTGGTATAGAGATAATTTGAGCCCCGGGGAAGGGACATAGGATACTTTTTATCGCGATAAACTGTAGCCCACGCGGGTGAAACCGCGAGGAACAGCTAGTATATGATAAAAAGGCTTGGGAGTGTGGTGAACTCGCTCCAATAGGGATGTTAACCATTTTTCGGAATTGCTTTTATTTTAAAGGTTGACTCTTGTTTACCATAAAAAAATATTTTATTTAAAATTATTAGTATTTTCGATGAGAAAATATACAAAATGAGAGTAACTATGAATTTTCCCGCCAAAACACTAACAACTGTCACGTGACTGACATGACGTCACTGACCGAAAAACACGATGGGTGCGATTCGTAACCACCGCGCCGACCCCCGACGCCGACCCGCGGCTACCGACGCGCGGGCAACCATCGAAGCACAAATCGCCTGAGTGGTTAGTGACGTAAGAAGCTCTTTTTGTGTTTGCAGTCACGTGACAAAAGATTATTAATAAAGCATTTAAAATCATTTTTATTTAAATTATTAAGTTACATTTAAATACAAAAATATATTTTTCGATATCCTAATAATACAAACTAACATAAAAGTAAGATTAAACATTATTTTATAATTAGTGTTAACATCCCTATTCAATCAATTAGTGATAAGAATAAAATTGTCAATGTGATCGCGCCAAAAAAATTATTACCTGCCGGGCATTTCTTGCCTGTTCTTTTGCCGGCGTAAGGAGGTTGCAACAGGCGTAGCTAGTTTTAAGTTTGACGTTTTAAAGTGATCACAATGTATCCTATTGAATAAAGTTCTATTGACTATTGAGTTTCTAATCCTGGCGTGCCTACTATTGATCACATAGTCACATGGCAAAAAACGGAGTAAAAAATTGATAATTCAACTTTTGCTAGGTCATTTTCTAGTGCTCATCTGGCTAGCTACCATGCTCAAGTTATGAATCTGTCGCTAAGCATATAGATGACCAATAGTGGTGTGTTCCGGCAGCCCACTTGAGAGCCAGTCCTCCAGACGTAGCATAGCACGGCGCCACCTTCGGCCACATCGACATTCATCTGGTGAATTGTGGTCAAACTTATTTAATTCATTCATTTAAACTTACTAAGGAAAAGTCTTATCAAGACCACCCGAACTAAAATAAATCAACTGTGGGAAATGCAAGCCTGACGCGACTACAAAACGACTGTCAACGACGGTACAGAGACATTATCGTTCGATTACAGATTTATTACCGACTTCATCATAGGCGCAGGCGCCAATAAAAACAACTTTATAAAAACACCTATCTCTGAAAGTGGACTTTACTGCTATTACATTAAGCTTTTTATGGCAATACGCGTTGTGGGAAATCAAAGTGACCTGAGCCCTTGTTTTGAAAATACAAAATCGTTTATATACGTTGATCAAGATAAAAATATAGGGGTCATTTGAAAACTGACTCTATTCACACGTGTGCTAGGTTGCGAAATTGAATGTTGTAATAATATTTTCATATGTGGCGATATTCCAAGAACTTAGAAGGACGACTATAGGTTAGCTCACAGTTTGAGGAAAGTCGATAGCATCTATTTCGAGAACTGTTAGTTTTATCTGTATGCCAATGTTAGATTTATTAGGCTGTCCCATGTTGGCAGTTTTTCAAGGAAATTGCAATTGTGTTTGCGTGAAGAGGATTTTTCTAAAACATTCAAAGATTCAAAGAACATCACGTGATGTATGATTAAATCTAGACTTGAATTTGACTTTATAATGTATAAGTTTCATGTAATTAAATTGAACCTATCGGTTCTGAATACTTCAGTTCGATCCGGTACGAGAAAGATCAACGGATAGTTTGTTTAGCCTCTTGAAATTCTAAACATTAATCATGATACAAATATCATTCAAAATATATGAAAGTTACCTAACTTGAGTTGCCTGATTACTTTAACATAAGGCAGGATAATTAAAATGACCATAACAAGAAGTCGTATGGGTCCTACAATGGACTTGAACTTGCGGTGAAGGAATCTTGATGAAACCATAGCTTGATGGTAGGGATTTTTCTAGTGCCTAAAGTTAACAATATGTCGCAAAGCTTATTTTTTTACTATTTATACGGTAGCGTTTGATCATAAGTCACCTGATGTTAAGTGACGATGTGGTCGAAGGTGGCGTCACGCTACACCTGGTTTGGGGACTGGCTCTCAAAGTGAAGCTGACGGAACACACCGATAGATGGTTTTTTTTATTACTTACAGGATAGCGTTTGACCACAAGGCACCTGATGTTAAGTGACGATGTGGTCGAAGGCGGCGTCACGCTACACCTGGATTGGGAATTGGCTTGCCGACAGATTCTTAACTTGAATGTGGTAGCTAGCCTGGCGAGTACTAGAAAGTACCCTACAACCCAGCTATGGTTTCATCACGATGTTTTATATTGGTGTGTTCCGGTAGTGACTGTACAAGTTTGTAGTTAGAACCGTTTCCTAGCATGACTGATTGAATGGCACATTGTAAATCGCTAAATAGTGGGTCGTCAATAGCATTTCATACAACAATGAGCATTGAAGTTGTTATGTGAGACTGGCTTTCTAAAACTACAGAGAATGTGGACTTTGAAGCGATTATTGCTCCGTGGCCCTAATGTGAGTTTTTGCGAGACGTTAGGTTGACCTTACATTGATTGCTTGAAGCAGTCGGCTGCTTCAAGCGCCAGTGCGTTATCTCTTGTTTGTACGAAGATATGTACAGCGCCTTTAGCAGCGAGTTTCTTCATACAAAAATCAACTCGCACTAGGCTGACATTAGTGGTAGTAGTGTCGTCAGCGACCCTTTGATTAGTTCCTCGTAGTGAACTTGCGAAGTTTCAATCCTGCAATAACCATACAAACTACATAACCTCATTCCACCATCTGATAACAAGACGTATTATTTACAAATGGTTGACTTTACGGCAATCCACACAAAACGCTTCTATACTAACTTTAATAATGCGAACGGCAAAGGGGTGGTTGTCAGCAGCCCTGTCAGCAGCGTCTTTGTTCGTCGATAAGTATAATTTGAAAACCTTCAAGTTAAAAGTGAATAAGTATATGACAGGCAAGCTTGCTCCACCATCGACCTCGTTATTTCGATGTATAACCTCACCAATAATATAAAAATCATCAAACTAGAACCACTCAAAAAAGCAAAAAGCTAAACACACATCGACTTGACAACTTCCTCATTTTTAAGGCACCTATCACTAAACTTATTAATTCTGTATCTCCTTAGTTTACGTAGTTGCAATGTGCTATGAATCCGATTTCATGGTCTAAATATAAAGCGCTCAATAAAACCGGATAGGATGGATGGTTGGGCACATTCATATCGATACAAAGCCATGCATGGCCAACTTGTATGAATTACTGAAACAAATTGTCAAAGACTCGGATAGTATAGCTAGCGTTACATAAAATAAAACCGATGTCACCTCAGTGGCCAGTAAGTGCTTTGGTATCTTTTGAGCACAAGTCACCAGATATTAGATGCCGATGTGGTTGAAGGTAGCGAGTGGAGTGGACTGGCTCTCAAGTGTACACCAATTGATGCTTGGCGACAGTTTCTATTTCGACGCTACATCTAGACAGATAACCGATGGGGAAGAAAGGTTCTCGAGTGGCGACCTCGAACCGGAAGACATTCTGTAGATAGGTTCCCCACAAGGTGCACCGACAACATTGAAAGATTCGCAGGGAGCCGATGGATGCAAAGCGCTAACAGCCGTTCATGGTGGCGTTTAAAGGGGGAGGCCTATGTTCAGCAGTGTACTTCATCCAGGTGATCCAGGTGATGATTTAGCCGAAGAACATCCTACACTACGTTTGCTAAGTCTCGGTTTCCACTCAAGTTTGCCCCAATAAGGTTATGAATGTTATGTTATTATCGTTTGTCCTAGTCGGATATAATTATTTAGCAACCAATGCTAATTCAATTAACTTCACTCTATATTGGTCAATCAATTGATAAATTACAGCGTTTCCGTCCCCTAATGGTATCAATGTACACAACACCGGAAATTGCTACCATAGGACGGCATAAAGTTTAATATCTTATGAGTGCAACTTTCTTACCAAACACTACATATATGTATGCCACAGAGCCCGGTCTTCGGCTCTTCTCATCCAACTACTGCCAGCCACTCGACGCAAGTCGTCGTACAGCCTAAACCAGAGATAAAAGGGTTGCTTCCTTTGGCATTTTTGGGTTAAAATCGCCCCGAAAGGTGGAAGAATTAATATTTTGAAGTGATGATGGTTCAGTGGTACCTAGTAACGTCAGCTTGTGAACCGTAGGCATCTGTTGCCATGAACCTGGTGTATTCCAGCAGCCCCTCTACTATAGGCTATTTGCCAGCCATGGACGCTATTAGCCCTTTGCATCCATCGGCTCCCTGCAACGTTTACAATGTCATCGGTCTAACTAGCGGAGGGCCTACCTACAGAAGGTCTTCCAGTTCGTGGTCGCCACTCAAGAACCTTTCTTTTACATCGGTTATCGGTTCGTCGAGCGATGTGGCCTGCCCATTGCCACTTACTTTATCTGTATAGTAGCGCTACCAAACACCATTGTTCTCCGATGGCTACAAGCGTGCGTTCTTTCCCACCGTCCGCGTATTGTTACTCATAATTTTGTTATTATGGCTATGAATGTGATTGTTGAGTGACGCGACTTCCGGCGTTTTCACCGGAACCATTTTTACTTTTTACGTAACCGGGGTTCAATTTTGGGAAAAATCTCGTGCGATAAAATCTGGCACAGTGCAGTGTTTGAATCGTGATTACACGTAAATAATTTTGTTAACATGATTTTTTTTAACTTTTTCTATTTTTCTCTAAGAACCTTCCTTGGACTCCAACAAACAGAACAAAAAACGAATTAGTGAAATCGGTCCAGCCATTCACGCGTGATGCCGTGACCAAGGGAAATAGGGATTCACTTTAAAACACTTTTATTAGCTTGATTTATATATAAGACAAGAGAAGAAGAAGATGACATAAAATACCTGTTTTCCTTAGGGATGTTATTTTGGCTGCGTTGTAAAGCAGAGTTATCGTAGATAACATTACCTGAAAAAGACAAAAAAATATTTAACGTACCTACTTCAAAAAATTCAAATCTCATTTATTCAAATTCTATGGCTTTTGTGACAATGCCAAGAGCACGTAGAACGCAAAACAAACGTAGCCGATAAACGCAAATACATTCACACACTCATCAACCGCACATATTATATGCAAAATTAACAAAAATAACTGCACGTTCTTCGTTCATAAAATCAAAATCATATCAGCATATTAACGACATGCAAATACCGATGCGAACTGTCGGCATTGTGTTCTGGTTGTGACGCAAGCGTGCGTGGGCGATGAATGCTGTCGCGAGTGCGCGCCGGGACTTATTCCTTGTATTGATTAGTTCTACCGGCGAGATGATAAATTATTTATTTACGTGGGAGTGTTGGGTGGCTTGAAGCAGATTAGAACCGACGTGAACTTGTTTTTTTTTGTTGGAAGTTAATAATCTATCCATCCAGTTTACTAGAGATAGATTTTTGACATGACTTCTATGGAGTTTGTGTAAAATTTCGAAAAAATCTTTTGTATGGCAAACCGTGGATTGATAGATATATAGATAGATTATTAAATAACGGTAATAAATCACCGAATGTTTATGAATATTGCAAAATAATAATTTGGTACCTAATAAGAATAAAAATGACAGTGATGGCGCCCAAAAAATTACCTGCCGGGCGTTTCTTGCCTGTTTTTTTGCCGGCATAAGGAGGTTGGAACAGGCGTAGCTAAATAAACACGTATAATTTTTTTAAATTAAAATTATTTAATTATTTTTATTTATAATATTATATATATGTAGTTTCTTAATGTCACGAAACCCAAAAATGAAGAAGTGCACACAAACAATTTAATTTTCTGTACACACTACTTTTAACGCCCTATAATGAGAGAGTATATATAGCTATAGGCACATTTAGTAGGTAGGTATCTGTCATCGGACGGACCACATTTGCGCCAGATTCTAATAAAGAGATCAAATTGAATCAAGCAATCATTGCACCCGTCTATCAAAGCCTGAAATGATAATAAACTTGAATTTAATACGCTTGTAATGACAGCTTTTGTGATAGTGAAGCAATGGTTATAATATCTATATTATTATAGACTCATAATACTAGCGACCCGCCTCGGTTTTGCACGGGCTGGTCATATGCCGAAGAACCGACAACCGTTGGGGTAGAATTGTTCTTGAGTGGAGACCGTGACTTGGCAAACGTAGTGTAGGACGCCCTGCGACAAGGTGGAGTGACGACTTGTTGGGTTAGAAGGGCCGAAGACTTGGCTCAGTGGCGGACTTTGGGAGAGGCCTATGTCCAGCAGTGGACTGATACAGGCTAATGATGATGATGAAGCGAAGTTTTGTTTGCACGCTTTTGAGCGATTTACTGACGTTCGTTTCTTGGTATACCTACCTATACGACAAAGGTGTAAGCGCAATAATTTTTCTTTAGTTCTTTCAATCCACGATTTTTTCTTCTCACTTGCGCAAGAAACAAGCCCAAGCGGTGAGTACGCGTGCGTAAACCTTATTTAGAATATGCGTAAAAACACAATCGGCGTAAATTGACGTAATGGATTTCTGGTACGTTCTCGAATCGAGATCACGGAGTAGTGACCGCATTTCTAACGCAAAAAGTGGTTCAAACTTGACTTCAAAAACCGTTATGACAAGTTAATTGCTGTTGCTTAGATTTTCAATGTGATGTTTTTATATACTGCCCAGTCGGCCATCCCAGGTATCGCTGCAAAGACGAAGTCACGAAGGACTTGCGCTAGCTCCAGGTGGAGGGCTGGCAGGAGGTGACGCAGGGCAGAGCGAAGTGGCGTCTTTTGTTATTGGAAGCATACTCACTTTAGGTCGTTGCGCCATCTCAGTTAGTTATATGCTAGAACTTTTCTCAAGAAGTCTATACCCATATATGTTTAAAAAATTTGTGTCACAGTGTTTGTAACCGATCTCCACCGAAACGGCTTGACCGATTTTTATAATTTTTTTTGTGAATGTTTGGTAGTTCTGAGAATAGGTCGCAGGCTATTTTTTATTGCGATAAAGAGGCGTCCACGTGGGTGAAACCGCAGGGTACAGCTAGTCTTTTTATAATCCCTACTTCCCTACAAGTATTATAAAAGCGAAAGTAGCTCTGTCTGTCTGTAAGCGTAACAGACGCTTTCACGCCTAAACTACTAAACCGATTTATATAAAATTTGTACAGAGATAGTCTAGAGCCTGAGCAAGGAGATAAGCTACTTTTTATCACGATAAACTGTAGCCCACGCGGGTGAAACCCCGGGGAACAGCTAGTATTAGTATAAGTAGATAAAGAAAACGAGATCACTTTCATCACAAATAAGTACATAATTAGCAACCCAACATGATGCTGATTGATGGTAAGCAAGCCACGACAGGTGATGAAACAACATTACCAATAGTTATTACGGTCTTGTCTCGCTGTCTGCAAGTCATTGTACTGCAGAGATGAGAGAACAAATATGGTTTGCAACAAATTAATCATGACTGTACTACAGTGCAATGTTTGTTCTGTGAAAGCAGAATAACAATAACTGAGGTCCCTTTCATGTCAAAATTTGAGTTATTTTTCCCAACTATTTTTGCGATAGCTTTTGTCACAACTCAGTAGATTCTCAGTACAGAGAAATTGGAAACTAGAACAACAATAAAACTTAATGGGGCGGGCTTATCGCTCAAATCGATCTCTTCAAGACAACCTAAAAGTAGGGAATAGTACAAAACTATATGGACGATGGTATATAACACTCAAAATAAAATTAAAAATGTTATTTACATAAGATACGCTAAATAATAATAACTTCGATCATGCTGATACATGCCTTTAGACATGAAAAAAGCCTTTAAAAAAAAACCTAAAAACCATTTAAATAAACCTTTTTTATATTTACTTTTACAATTACAGAAAAAAAGGTTGTAATAAAATTAGCCCCAATTTCCAACTTAATCTCAGAGTCGTCTTCTTCACTTGAAAGTAGTAGCTCGCCAGACAAGCTCTAGAAAACGCCCTACCACTAAGCTATAGTTTCATCACGAAGCAATAACAAAACTTTGACCTGCATCAAAACAACACCTAGACACATATCCAGCCAATTAGCATCGAACTCATGCGCACAGTTAAGCGCTAACTATTACCACAGAACGGTAACGGCGCATGCTAATCGCGATATGACATACCTATCTTGCGAAACTGCGATTTGTGCACGCACATTTGATACGCGACGACTTGCGCTGAGCGGCTGGCAGTAGTTGGATGAGAGGAGCCAAAGACTGGACTCCATGGGAGAGGCCTGTGAGCAGTGGACTGATGCAAGCTCATGATGATGGTTTGATACATCAACATCAGATGAAACAAAAATTACTCCGAGTAATAAGCACAATATAATGCTGTAGGTTTTGAATTAAAAGTTCGGAATGACATTGTAATATTTGGCAAAGCCTTGTCGCTTAATATTAAAGGAACGCCCTGCTTTATCTTCATAATGACCAGGAGTCAATTATTTAATGGGGAGCTTTTGACCACAAATCAGCTAATGAAAAGCGTCGATGTGAACAAAAGCTGCGCTTCGGTACGTATAGATTGAAAACTGGCTCTCAATCAAGTGACACTGCCAGCACCAACAGATTCTTTACTTGAGAATGGTAGCTACTAGTAGCTAGCCAGGCGAGCACTAGCAATTTCTCTACTAAACAGCTTTCAAATGGTTTCATGACGATGTTTTCCTTTACCTAAAGTTCAGGCTGCGGCTGTTTGGGTTGCAGGGTTCAAACCGTGTCGCATGTTGACGTCACCACCGCAAAGCCATCATACCTTTAGTTTCACTGTCAAAATTTCTAGCTAATTTTAAAAGTGTGATGCGAATGCGACGGAACGTTAACAGCATGCTAATCGCGATATGACATAGCAGCGCACGCGCTTGCGAAACGAATCATCTTTGCGACATTCTGTGACCAACACTTGCGCGCGGTAGGGACTGTACTTGTCATTCGGACACATGCAATTTCGAAGCGATGACAGCCCAGTAGTAGTGGCTTGCGACCCATAGGTCGTGGGTTCAAATCCTACAATGAGCTTGAGCTTGAGCTTTCGGTGAAGGAAAACATCGCGATAAAGCCATAACTTTTTGAACATTTTCTAGTCCTCACTTCAAGTTAAGAATCTGTTGCCAATCGCCAATCAGTGTGTTCCGGCAGTCCCACTTGAGAGTTAGTTCACTCCAGGTGTAGCGTCATACTATGGTCAAACGCTAAATGAATCTTAAGCCTGTATTAGTCCACTGCTGAACATAAACCAAGGCATTGAATTGGCAGTTGAACCCGATCTACAATTATGAATTTTTGTTATAGTTAAATAACCAAGGTACACGATTAATTAAACCCGATTTTTTCTGCTATGATTAAAAACGTTTCGCATTACAACAGTCATTAACATACGCGTGGGTTTACTGTGGTGTGAGATACACAAAACAAAACCACCATAAAACCACAATCGTTCCCATGATTCAGAATCAAGTCCGACTTGTGACTTGTGAACGCAAGGCAGGCGTGCCGACGCGTAGGCGGTTGATGCAAGCAAATTACTTACCGGCTACTGTGTGAAATAACTAGATCAACCAGATTGATTCAACTGGTGCATGATCGAGAACGGATAATGTTAAACGACGCATAATAAGGTAATTTTAAATCAAGCACTTGGGTTAGGTTAGGAAGTTATTCAAAATGACTGATATAGCTCTCAGAATTTGCATGTTGAACTGACAATGGGCAGGCCACATCGCTCGAGGAACCGATAACCGATGAGGAAGAAAGGTTCTCCAGTGGCGACCGCGGACCGGAAGACGTTTTGTATGTAGGCCCACCAAGTGAACCGACGACATTGTAAGAGGGGCAAGGAGCCGATGGATGCAAATGGCTAATAGTTGTTCGTGGTGGCGTTCAAATGGGGAGGTCTATGGTCAGCAGTGGACTTCTTTCGA
Organism: Opisthograptis luteolata; assembly: GCA_931315375.2. Taxonomy (NCBI): domain Eukaryota; kingdom Metazoa; phylum Arthropoda; class Insecta; order Lepidoptera; family Geometridae; genus Opisthograptis; species Opisthograptis luteolata. The sequence continues at coordinate 13,342,133 of OV928038.1, forward strand.
ATGATGATGATGATGATGAGTAAATTATTTGGAGCTTTAGATCTCGTTCTTTTCGTGGTGCACAAGCTCAATTTTTAAAGTTTTCTGAGCATCTTGCACATCAAACATCGCTGATCTGGGACTCCAGTGTATTGCGCGTTATCAGCTATTTATAAAGCTGATTCGTATCAGTAGCAAATCATGTTGTTCCTTAACAACAACATATCAGGCTATATAATAAGTTAGAATTTCAAACCAATTTTCATTTCGAATAAGTCACAATAGAAGCCGACCTTACCAAGCTAATTCCAGAGCTCAGGCGATAAATCACTAAGTAAGGTGCATTAGTAGGTTAACCAGTCACTTATATCGTTGGTGTTTATAGAACTATATATTATCATAGCTTGTCTCGATGCGCTTTATTGATGTAACTAGCGCTCTGCGGTTTCACCCGCCATTATTTCACACTAGCTGCGCCCGTGATTTCACTTGCGTCTTCCTGTTAACCCGCAGGAATCATTTTCTAGGATAAAAAGTAGCCTATGTGTTAATCCAGTATATAAACTATCTACATTCCAAATTTCATTCAGATCCGTTCAGTAGTTTTTGCGTGAAAGAGTAACAAACATCCATACATCGATCCATCCATACTCACAAACTTTCACGTGTATTAGTAGGATAAATCTTTTATCAGAATAAAAAGTGGTCTATTGGCTAATTAAGGTTATGAACTATCTCTATTCTAAATTTTAGCCAAAATCATTACTGTAAACTGGATGCACCCGCGGTTTTAAAGTTATCCTGCAGGAACTTTTTTCGAGCCGCAAAACAATCTATATCATAATCCAGCAATCAATCATAAGCTATCTCCATTCCAAATTTCACTCAAATTCGTTGAGCTGTTTCAACATGGATATACATACACACTCACAAACTTTTGCATAAATTAGAATAAATTACAAAATGGTTTATATTGGTGTAATAAATTCTAAATCTATCTACCTACACGTTTCCTCTAATTTTTTTCATTTTGTTTCGATGAAGAAGTGCCTTGCTTTTAATAACTTGTCTTGCAACTTATAATTTAATGTTTCAGATATATCTATACCTATATTACCTATATCTATATGCTATACCAACGTCTACCTAATAATTTCCACCAGTCTAAGATTTCAACTACAGAGCAGCAAATAAAACAAGTAAGTTCTAATTATGCAAACTTTTTTGTGTTCCGGATTGAAGTAATGAGCATTTACCTAAGTCAAGAAGGAATTGCGCTCACTCCAGGTGGAGGACTGGCAGAAGGTGGCGCAGGACAAACCGGAGTAGCGTCTTTTATTATCGGAGGCCAAGACTCACTTTAGGTCGGTGCGACATCTCAATAAGTTAGTTGAATAAGATTTATTATCTTACATCTAAGGGCAACAAGCGCAGTGCATTACCATGCAGGATTTTGAACTGTTGAAGTTAAAAACTCTTAATGGTATACTGAACTGTAATGGGCGAGCGTGACGCTTACTATAAAAAGAAAAACTAAAACTAACTGAAATGGCGCAACGATCCAAAGTGAGTCTTGGTCTCCAATAACAAAAGACGCCACCTCAGTCTGTCCTGCGCCACCTCCTGCCAGTCTTCCACCTGGAGTAAGCGCAAATCCTTCGTGGCTTCGTCTTTCCAGCGATACCTGGGACGGCCGACCGGGCGACGGCCACTCGGCCGTCCCATGTATGTCGTTTGACCGCACGATCCTCTCCTATACAAAAAAGCTATCTCAGAAGAGACCAATTAGCTACTAATCATGTTAGTGTCTCGCTAGGCTCTAGGGTCAGCCAGCTGTATAAAATGGGCGTTGTCTCTAATCTAAAGCCTTACATGTTAATATTGAGACCTTACATATTAAGATAACTGGTTGCACTTAGAAAGGAGGTGGCAAGCTATCGAGGCCACATATGGAACGGGAATTAGATCAAAGGATTGAAATGTGTTTGCTTATTTATTTGAAGGGGCACGTGAGCTTGGATTAATAATAAAGCTTGCCAATAGTTACCTTCTTAACTTGAACAGTTGACCTCATTCTTGACTTTTGTGAGTCGTAAAATGGTGATGGCTAATTGGTTCAGCATTGCAATGCTGTCAGCATGCTGGGTAGTACCTATCTTTTACTTTTTACAGTGTAGCGATGTTACGAGACGATGTGGTTGAAGGTATTGTCACAGTACACCTGTATTCGAAACTGCCTCTCATGTAGGGCTGCCAAAACAAACCGATATAGGTGCTTGGAGACAGATTCTTATCTTGAGCATGGTAGTTATGTCCTGCTACAAAGTTTAAACCAGGTTTTACCAAATCATAAACACCAACCTGTAGTATGTACAGATTTTGATAGTAATTTACAAAAAGTATAATTTTTCGTTTCCTTCCAAACATTTTCTTTTTCAGCGCGCCTTACCGAAACGTGGAGGGTCTAAAATCGATAATACGGATTATTTTAAATCGTTTTATTCATATTTCAACAAATTTTCGAGTTTCTTTTTAAGTTTAGGCAGTACGAGTAGCCACTTTCACAAATTGGCGGTAGTAAACTTTGACGTTTACCAAAAAGGTTTGTAGTGTTCAAAACATGTACTAGGGGACTATAAAATATAATGTTCGGTGTAGCCCGTTTCTCTACCAAAACGTGATTTTTCTAAGCGATTTCAACAGCCGCAATAATAATTACCAGAAACCTTCAACTAGGTAAAACACTTTGGAACGTTTAGTGTTGCCGCGAAAGGTTAAAGTTGCAACACAATCAACTCTTGAAGTACGCACCACTTAGTACTTCATCGTTTTAGAATTATAGACTTCCCTGTGTGCTAATAGAGACGTTAAATCAATTTTGTTATTGTGACAAGATACAAAACCGGTGGCTCATTTATACTTGTAAAGCTTATTATGTGTCCTCTAATCATTTTATGTAGCTTCTGACCTAGACGAACTGTTAAGGATTGATGGTGTTTTAATTTAATACTAAATACTTATCCTTACTTTCTAACTTAAGATTAACATTATAAATGCAAAAGTAACTCTGTCTGTCTGTCGTGCTTTCACGCCAAAACTACTAAACCGATCTAAATGAAATTTAGTATACAGATAGTCAAGAGCCTGAGAAAGGACATGGGCTACTTTTTCGCGATAAACTGTAGCCCACGCAGGTGAAACCGCGGGAAACAGCTAGTTATTAATACAAGTAAAAGTCAGATTCAATTGCACTGCAATAGCCTTCCTACTGCTACAAAATTGCCTGTGACCATTCGTGCGATGGGCGAACAGCCGACGCAAAGCGTGAGATGATTCCCACAGGAACCGTTTGTATTTCCGAGATAAACAGAAGCCCAAGTCATAATCCAAGCTTTGAACTATCACTACGTAAAAAAATCACGTCAATCCGTTGTTCCGTAGCTGCGTGAATGAAGGACGAAACAACAAGCTCACTTGCACATTTATAAGTAGAAATACAGAGACTGACACACTTACTATCCGCTAATTGTAATTAATATAAAAAGCAGCAAAATATGTTTTATACAAAAAGATAAAACCTTGAATACTGACTCATAGGAATATGTCATAGTTAATTGACTAGTCAGTAATATATAGTACATAATATCTGTATGTACTTTAATAATAATAATAATAAGAAGGTAAATTTGTTTTTTTATAAGTTTGGTTTGTTTGTTTGTAATTTCCTAAACTGCTGTTCCGATTCCGACATTCTTTCACTAATAGGAAACTAAATTATCTCTAAGCGTCATAGGCAAAGTTTCATTCTGATATAGTACAGTTTTTATTAAGAAATCGCGATATTTGTTAAATAAGTCGGAGAAAATAAGACAACAACACAACAACAAGGCTGCATTATCAGCTTACGCTGCCTAATCGGTTTAATTAGAGTTGATGTAACTGAAGAAAATGTAGGCATCCAGTAGGTCTACAAAAAATTCTACGGCAGCTTCTATATTTAAAGGTATTTTACCGGTTTAGAGAAAAAAATTGGTTTTCACTTTGCCTACCCGTGCAAAACCGGGGCGATTCGCTAGTATTTTAAATTTATATAAACTATGTTCTTGAAATAGGTGACTTGAAAGTCGTTGGCCTCTGATTTACAATTATGTTTTATTTATATTTTCCGTTATTGTTATAGTGCGGAAAATGCATGTTAAAGTCTCTTGTATATTGCGGGGCGGGCTGCACCGCAAAACATGTGTCTCTTTCGTTTACTCAGTGTTAGAAAGAGATGTAGTCAAAAGTTGTGGCTCGGGCCGCCCAAATGACGACTTTGTTATATAAATGAATAGAGTTAGACAGTCATGTTTCTGTCAATGTAAGTAACACTACCTTTAATTATTATCTATACCTTTACTTTTATACTGATGCAATGCATTATGAATAGGTAAAGTTTGCTGTTTGAATGTATACGAGGTAATCTCTGGAAATACTGATCTAATTCTTAAAGTTTGTAGTTATGATGTAGGAGACAATTTCCGGATATGCTTATCTGATTCTTGAGTGTCATAAGGTATGTTTTATTGAGATAAAAACCCTGTAGGTATCTACCATGCGAGTGAAACTGTGCAGCTAGATACATACAGATACATAATATTGTGGTTTCTGAATCACCGCATCCCTTTGACATAAAATAATAGTATATTGGTAAACTTCACACATTCATCGATGTGGTCAAAGATGGCTCCACCCATGCCATACCTATACTAGGAACTGACCCTCAAGTGAATCTTCCGTTCCGGAATACACCGATAGCGGTGCTTGGAGACAGATTTCCAACATGGGGCTATGAGTTCATCAGGGTGTATTCTTTCAACGAAAGCTCAAGCTCATCGTAGGATTTGAACCCACGAAGCGGGCTGCAAGCCGACGTCACTATATACCACTGTGCTATCGTCACTTCACAAATTAAATTAGAAACATTTGTATCATGGTCCCTCTATCTTATCTTTTCGTAAATCTTATTCCACTACCTTAAAAGGAAATACGAGATTTGCTTATTTAAACAAATTATTATACATATTATGTCGCTAAAGGATGTAATATTAGTCACCCAATTTTATTAAACAGAGGAAACAATCTAAGTTATGGTTTCCCATATCCATAACCTTTGTATTTTATAGTTTATTACAAAAATCGAGGAGTGTTATTTAAGGTGGGGCACTAGATCTAGATCTATTAGAGTTTTAACCATAAATGGAAGCACTGGGTTTTTGCTCAGAAATATGTGAGAGCAAGTATTTATATCGGTGACCTGTAGGGCCACATGTTGCTCTTGGCATGAGATATCAAGGTTTGCATCAATAGAGCGTTAGTCAGAGCTTGATTTTATAAAAGTCTGCTCAGCGGTAGTGACATCGGCTTGCGATCCCTAGAGGGTTTAAATTCACACAATGATGATTCATACAATGAGCTTAAGGTTTCGGTGATGGAAAACATCGGGAGGAAACCATAGCTTTATGGGGGATATTTTCTAGTGATCGCCTAGCTCATGTTAAGAATCTGTCGCCTTAGCCTTGGCGTGGTGTCACCTTCAATTACATCAACACTTAACATCAAGTGATTTGATCGTAAATACTACCTACAGGGTGGCAAAAGTATAAAAAGAAGTCTACCTACGAGCTCCGACGCAAATAGAGGGGTATCAGAAGTTTTACGTGTGTTTTATAGAACGGATCAGTAGTTTAGGAGATTGCCCCTTAATAAAACAAACAGTCATAATTGTAACTCTTCATAATATTAGCATTTATTGTAGAGTATAGATGGATTGGTACAGATATTTTATTGTATATGCTGCAATAAGTAAGTTACGAAACAGGATATCTCGAACAAGGCATAACAAGGCATAACGAGGCACTTGAACAGAACGGTCACTTTCACCTTCGGGATTGCTTTTACCTCCAAGGTCGGCCACTTTCTAACGTTCTGTATATAATTTTATTTATATCATATGAACTCTATGTCTTTGTAATAAGTGATAGAATCCCAAATACTATTGTGCTTGTTATACTATTGTGGTCGTTATAAATTTAAAAGATTGGTTCACGAAATAGTGATGGGTTAGGTATTTAGGATTATTGTCATGGGCTATGTTTTAAACTTTGACGCTAGGGCTGGCCTCTATCCGTCATATGTCAAATTCAAATTCAATAGTACCTACTTTATTCAATAAGATACATTGTGATCACATTAAAACGTCAACTTAAAACTAGCTACGCCTGTTCCAACCTCCTTACGCCGGCAAAGGAACAGGCAAGAAACGCCCGGCAGGTACTTTTTTTGGCGCGATTACATTAATAATTTTATTCTTATAAGGTACTAATTGATTGAATTGGAGCAAGTCCCATAGTCTCTCTGAGAAAAGGTCTTTGTCCCAGCAGTGGAAACGTATAAAGCTGATGATGATGATTTATGATGCCTTATAGTTGTAGTTATAGTTAAGGATTATGTACTGATAATAACTAAATACTTTACTTCGAGTGTCATAAAAATTATGAAATTATTTATTTATTTATTTATGCAAATTGTAAAATCACAACATGACCCTGTTAGGGTATAGCATATAGAAATGACATAAAAATCTAGTTACGGACAACACATACATAAAGAAATTATATACTTAAGTAGGTAGGTACACACAATATTATTTTAGAGGTAGTGAGATTGTGACGCTTTTATCGTCAATGAATTCTTGAATTGTATAATAACATTTATGAATTAATAAATTTTTAAGTTTAATCTGAAATATTTTTTCTTTTTTTTCATTTCTTAGTTCTACCGGTAGTTTATTAAACATTTTTATAAGCATGTAGTGCGGCCCCCTCTTAATTATTTCTAGTTTAGGCTCTGGTGCTATAAGCTGGTTTTGTCGTCGAGCGTTAGTATTAAATGTAAATAAATTCGTGTATTTTCTTATGAACATTGCCGCTTCGAGAATGTATATGCACGGTAGTGTGAGCATTTTATTGTGTATAAAGTAAGGTTTGCAACTGTCTCGTGGTCTAATGTTTGCCAGACAAAAAACGCAGGAATTTGTTCGTTGCCTAAGCGTTGTCGATCCCTGATCTACAAATTTTCGTGATTAATAATCAGAGCTTTATTTGTAACTAGCTGGGCCCTGCGGTTTCACCCGCCTCTTCCCGTTATCCCGCAGGAACCTTTTTTCGGGATAAAAAGCCTATGTGTTAATCTAGGATATAAGCTATCTCCATTCCAAATTTTACTCAAATCCGTTCAGTAGTTTTTTCGAGAAAGAGTAACAAACATCCATCCATCCATCCATAGTCACAAACATTCACGTTTATACTCGTAATATTAGAAGGAACAAGCAAGCCATGCGTTCTGTTATACACGTAGATTGTTAGCCTTAGTGCTTCCCTGACGGCCCATCTGGCCTACTCAGCATATTAATTTTAAACAGAAATCTTAAAAGTAGTTTCCTAGCCAGTCTGCTCTCATCCTCCAAACGGAACGGTTGCCTTGAGATAACATCGTATTGTATTAATAAACTCAGTCAATTTAAAATAGTTTTTTTTTTTTAAACTAGGTTCCTGTTATCCGTATAACAGTGCGTAAACATTAATCACATTAGCCATGAAATGAGTGTGTGGTTTACAATTTTCTTATTCCTAAAATGTAATCACTTTCTGCACACAGAATTGTTGGATTATACTGTAGAAATTCACAAAATTCATTTCGTAATTAAATAATTACAAGTTAGATCTCTCATACAAACCTATAATCAGAGCAACGTGTATACGTAACTCCATTGAAATCGTAGCATTATTCGAGAGAAAGCACAGTCGTGTAATTTGAAGGCATATCTCACTGCACAGCTGTGGTTATGGCGTATTGATTCTATGAACAACAAGAAATTACAACTTGCATTCGCATAAAAAATTAAACATTTAAAGCTGAGAGTTATATAAAACAATACACTTTATTTTTGTTGATTTAAAGTATATAAAAGGCCTTGAAAAATATAGCAAAAGAATCCCGGAATCGTTGTCTCAAATATGTAATTTTTATATGCCCGGTATGTCGCATATTCACTTAGACTGAAGTAACTTTTCCCCAAATATGTATTTCCCACAGATCACTTTCCCCAAAACATTTAATCATGTACGAATTATTTTATTTATTTTCTCACATTGAATTAATAGATGGGCCCTGCTTTGCTGCTGGTGGTAGTCTAGTTTATTTATTTAAATACTTAATTTAATAAATATGTACAAACATTAAAATAAACAAAGAAAAATTTAATAATATAGCCGACAGGTAAATTACATTTTTGTGTATGTATGTATCATTGAACTCGCGGTCACATAATACACAAAATGTACATTAATATTCACACAAAACAGTCGGACAAGCAAAAACTTTCATATCTCCCACTTCAGTTCAAAGACCTACGCGTGATTATTATTGTTTATTATTTTTCTTACAATGGCGACACTACGCACTGTTCCACTCCAATGGGCTGGTCGGTGAACGGTGAAATATTATTAAACGGTTCGATAATTATATCATAATGTAGATGTTAGACAGACATTTGTCATTTCTATTGAATGCTATCTCAGTTAACCTACTAATAATATAAATGCGAAAGTTTGTATGTGTGAATGTCTGTTATGATTCTGATATTATGATTGTGATGAAATTTGGAATGGAGATAGCTTATACCCTGGATTAACACATAGGCTTTTTATCCTAGAAAAAGGTTCCTGCGAGATAACGGGAAGACGCGGGTGAAGCCGCGGGGCACAACTAGTGTTTTCATAAAAATCTCTTTTTTAATTAGAAACTAGTGAAAACATAGACTTTTGTATTAACAAGTCTTTGTTATTAATTAGATCAGAGATAAATTGATGTAACTTTAAGAAATACACAGCAAAATATTTTTTCAACGTATTTTTTTCCCATCATTATCATCATCATCATCAGTCTGTATCAGTCCACTGCTGGACATAGGCCTCTCCTAAAGTACGCCATTACTAATTTCTTTATCATAGTTACAAATACAGATAGAAATGGTTTCAATTGGCCATAATTTTCAGTTTGGTCTCGGAACAGTTACTAATTACTTTATAATGTGATTAATATTATAATGATTCACGAAACGAAACATAGATATTTTGTTTCTTCGTCACCGCGAACTGAGATAGTGTTATGCAATATTAACTACATAAGTAGGTATATCCGTATTTAATACTGCCCTACATTAGATAACCACAGAAACAGACGACGGCGTGAATAACTCTGACTAATTCTATCTCTGTAAACAATAATTTCATTCGGAAATATGTCTTACTAGCTGTTCCCCGAGGTTTCACCCGCGTGGGCTACAGTTTATCGCGATAAAAAAGTGTCTTATCGTCGGCTAGCAAACAACACCGCACAAGTCAAAATGTTGTGGTATTGATATTTTAATGCAATTAGGTGCAGTTTTGACGTGCGCTTCTAGGAACCTGTCAGTTCCAAGCATTTTATTAAATATAGGCCGTTAGTTAAAAATTGTAACACACACAAGTCAATAATTTAAATAAAAAACATGCAAGTAAAACAGTTTTCAGGTTTCTCCTGAAAAGTTGCAAAATTTGACTTGCGCGGTGTCCTTAGCCAGCCGACGTTATGTCCTTCCCCAGGGCTCAGTGGCGTAACTTGGGAGAGGCCTATGTCTAGCAGTGGACTGATACAGCCTTGATGATGATGAATACACCGTGACCTTCGACCACATCGTCACTTAACACCAATTGTCTTGTGGTAGCCTCTGCGATGCTAAAAAAATATTACAATAGCTTTACTATCGTGACACTATTACACTATTACATTTAAAAACCTCAGACATCTTGGACCGATTTTCATCAAACATAAACTGACTTTTAAATGAAAAAAACCGCATCGAAATTGGTCCATCCGTTTGCGAGCTACGATGCCATAGACAGACACACACACAGGCAGAGAGTCAGACAGATATGGACGTCAAACTTATAGCACTCCTCTTTTTGCGTCAGGGGTTAAAAAGAGAGCTAGCTGGAAATGGTTTTAGTATAGAGCTGAGAGCAAAAGTAAAGGCATAAACAATTTCTTCATCAAAAGTTCGTTGACACCACCCACTTCGTATGATGTCATACCGATATTTTGATTCTTGTGAACTCTTACAAATTCTTTTATTATGTAGTTTTGGTAGAGAATTGGTGATTTATGACTTCCTTAGCTTTGTGAGATAATCAGGCGATTTACATTTCATATTTAAGAAGTTAATTAATGACAACTAAATAACTTCGTTTTTTGAATTATATTTGGGTTGTGATTTATAGTGTTAATCGTTTTAATAAAACAAATAAATGATAGCTAATTACTTAAATTAATATTGATACAATAGTTTAAATACAGTTTTCAAGTTCCTTGTATAGTATTATTGTAGCAATAAAAAGTTAATCTGTCGATTTATCTATGTCATCTTAGTGAATTTCATAAATATAGCAAGCAAGCTTGACGGCTTATCTACTATCAGGCGATAGACTTGCTCATCTCGTCACACACTTAAAAAAACATTTTTCTAGTAAAAAGGAGTTTATGTTTAAATTCAGAATATGAGCTGTCTCCACTCCAAATTTCACTCAAATGCGTTAAGGCATTACAGCGTAAAGAAATAAATGACAAACACACTCACTCGCAAACTTTCGCATTTGTATCATCTAAGTGTGATATAAGATATCTCGAACAACAAAGAAAATCATGAAAATATAGGTGATAGCTGTTCCCCGCGGTTTCACCCGCGTGGGCTACAGCTTTATGCATGCAAAGTCTCAGCCCGTTCGGTTTAAAATTGACAAAGTTACATACAAACTTTCATCCCCTATTTTACCCCCTTGGGGTAGAATTAATCTACCTGCATGCCAAATTTCAGTCCGATCCGTCCAGTGGTTTGGGCTGTGCGTTGATAGATCACTATGTCAGTCAGTCAGTCACCTTTGAGCTATATATATTTAGATTAGCTATAAATTACTCTTTTCAAGAAAAATTATACTCCTAACCGATTTTTGGGAATCCTCTCGAATGTTTCCACACGAACTAACAAAGGTCACTTTTGTTTATGCTATTGAATAAAAATATATTTGCTTCCATACGTCAGAGGTTAACATGTGGTCAACAGACAAACTGATTCGAGGTCCCGCCTTATATGGTCACCGGAAATAAGATGATGTTTCATCACCTATAAATATCATCCTTTACAGCTCCAAAGAGGCTATACAAGGTTTTGGAAATTGCCATCTAGAATAACATAATAATATATGTATATTGCTAGTTTATTAATGGTCGGTAAATGTTTAAATTAAAAGATAAGATGAAAACAGCAGTAAAAATGTGTATAAAACTTTATTAAAAACCTATCAAATTCTATAAACTTTGATTCCTACTGAGTTATAAAATAAATTAGCATTTTTATCGAATTTAATAAGGACTCGTCCTCTGTTTTTATGTTTTTATATTATGTAATGACGATAGAACCAATTTCATTTATTTTATTTGACTTGTGTTTTACCACTATCATTTAGATAGAGCACGCTTGCCGAAAAAATTGTTTTATCTCATAGGTCACGTTTAAGTCATGCTCTACATGGCACCAAAAAAATTACGCAAATTCATCAGACTAATGTACTAAATGGGAAAGTTTGCGATTATGTATGATTGTTACTTTCTAACGCTGAAACGACTAAACCGATTTAAGTTTAATAGACTGACAAAAATCTTGGGATGGTAGTGAACTTGCTCTAATTCAATCAATTAGTACCCAGTAGGAATAAAAATGTAAAAGAGATCGCACCCAAAAAATTACCTGCCGGGCGTTTCTTATATGTTACTTTGCCGGCGTAAGGAGGTTGGAACGTAGCTGGTCTTAAGTTTGACCTTTTAAAGTGATCATATAATGTATCCTATTAAACAAAGATTTTTTTTGATTTTGTTTGTTTTTATGATGATGATAATTTTTCAGAAATCATAGTTTTATTAATTATGCATCTTTTTATATGATTACAATGCGATGCGTCATGTTAATATTTTCACATTGTTGAAACGTTTTTTGCCATTTAATTTATTTGAGGAAGATCCAGCATTTCCGGTGCCGGCTGCGTTAAACAATTGAAACTTTCCGGGTGTTTTTGTTCGTAATTACCGTGAATTCACGGCAATCATACACACATCAAATAAACATTTTGACAAGCCCTTTGTTTACTGTTATGAGGAAAATTGTGTATTTTATAATGGATTCCGCAGTCTTACGTTGTTGTTTTTACGATAAAAAAAAATATTTTTTACTCGTTCTACAAGTCTATGTTTTGAATTTATTGTCTAGGAAAATATAGTTTTGCGGAAGGACAGAAATTCTACGTTTCGTGGAATCCATGCGGCTTAATAACTAGAAACTATCTGAAATTATTTCACAGCTTTGAAACGATAAAATGGTTAAGTGGTAGGTAGTAATGTCAACTGGAGCTTTCGGTATAAAGGAAAATATCGCGATGAAACCTTAGCTTGGGGGTTAGCATTCGCAATAGTGTTCACACACATAGCCAAGCTATTTTGTGACTAGCTAACAAGTTATGAATCCTGTCACTAAGCTCCTATCAATACGTTCTGACAGCCCAATAATATTTTCACGTCAGGTTTAAATAATACATATCATTATGATCAAAATCCTTGATATGACCATCTATTTCATCATAGTATTAAATTTAAAATAATATATACGTATACCATCGATCAACAAAGGGAGGTCCCTGCAGCGATGGGATATCGATAGCGGCATAAAATCAATTACGGCTGAGTGAGGTATCGAATTGATTCGATACGGAACGGTCACGTAGGTATCGGATGCTATTATCTTTAAATTGGACAGCTGTTTTCGTAATCTCTAGTTTTGGTCCTACTTATGGGTGCGCGATGTAGACATTTCGTAATACAATAACAATACAAACAACAGTTAAAGAATCTACCATCAAGCACCTATATCGGTGTGTTCCGTCAGTTTCACTTCAGAGCCAGATCACCGTCCATGTGTAGCGTGGCGCCACCACGTCATCGCCTCATTGTCAATAAACATCAGGTGACTTGTGGTCAAGCGCAAAGTTACCCTCTAAGAAGTAAAATAAAATCAGCATCTTCCTATTAAGTTCCCACTGTTGGGGCACAGGCCTCCTCTCAGACTATATGATCCCATGATTCAACACGCGGACCTAGTGCGGGTTGGCGGATAGGCTTTTAGACGGCCCGAAGGCAATCCTTAGAATACAACCGGGACCGAAGGCTTACCTTCAAATTTCAGATATCATAAACAAAAACAAACAATTTTCTAAAGCAGGTCACCATATGACCACAAGTAACACCGAGTCGCTTGGCCCACGTTACGTGAGCGTTGAGGTGGTTGCAATGGGGTGGGAGCACATCGCGTGCTCGCTCGGGGAATCCGCTTTCACTAGAGTACGGTGAGCCTTATCGTGCGACGTCATGTATTTGGAAATAAGTGTAACTTTTGTTTTGCAGTAGTGACTCGCCCCGACTTTGCATGGGTAGGCAAATGTATGACGGGTCTTGAGTTTATACAAAAATGACTTAGAAAGAAGCACTTGTAGTTTTTTCCTAATTTTTCGGTGATTTTCCACAAATCTTCTTTTATACTAACTTTTTAATGACAATTACGCACACAACAAAACAAATCTAAATCGGCCGAGCTATTTTTGAGTTTTAGCCACACTAACGGTAATTTCCATCATTAAAACAGACATCTTTTCTCATCTCTAGAAACTTAGAGATAAAGATGTTGATACTACATCAAATGTTAGTTCAGTGCAATCAAATTCTTGGTCCAATTTGATTGTTGCACGATTTTTGAACTGATGTTGTCACGATACTATTTCTCACTAATTATTTCTTACTTTTAATAGTTAGATAATTAGTACAGTCAGCGACAAAAGTAGCTGATCATATTCGATGTTCCAAATGCGTATAGGATCAGTAATGTTTGTTTTTCTTACAACTAAAAAGGTAGCGTTTGACTATAACATTACACACATGATGTTAAGTGATGATTCGGTCGAAGGTTGGTGTTTATGATGGTTAAGAGAATCGACAAATGTGTTATTGTTCAGCAACTTTTGTCGCTGACTGTACTAGTTACTTTCTCGTTTGTGCTTATTTATCTAATCTTAATTATAAATAGTGAGACTGGCAAAGTCAGGTCTCAAGCTAATAATTACAACCTAAATATTGGCGATACCAGTGTCAAGACTGACATTGAAGTAGCTAAAGCATTTGAAACCTTTTTCACTGACATTCCAGTCTCTACTACTAAGTTCTTAAACTCATCGCACACCATTGCAGAATCTATGTTAAAAACAAATGTACCAGAGTGCGAAATTCCTTTTCAATTTGACTATGTTAGTTGCAAAGATGTAGTAAAAGCTTTTAATATGATTAATGTCAAGAAAACTACTGACCTCTGGGGTATATCCGTGACCGTTGTTAAGCCATTAATTGAAATGATTGCACCCGAATTAGCCCTAATATTTAACAAATGTATTGACGACGGCGTGTTTCCTGATCTGATGAAACATAGTAAGATAACACCCTTGTTTAAATCGGGTACAACGACTGACCCTACTAACTTTAGACCAATATCAGTATTACCAACATTTAGTAAAATATTCGAAAAACTTATTCTAAATCAATTGCAAAGACATTTCTCAGCAAACAAATTACTTAATCAAAAACAGTTTGGCTTTACGCGTGGTCGCTCTACTACTGATGCTGGTGTCGAGTTATTAACTCACATCTATGATGCCTGGGAGGAGTCACGGGACGCTCTAGGCGTGTTCTGTGACTTGTCCAAGGCATTTGATTGTGTTCACCACGAGACACTGATCAGGAAGCTCCGGCACTATGGTATTCGAGGTGTTCCTCTGGACCTTGTAACCTCATACCTTAGTGATAGGATTCAGAGAGTTGACGTGAACGGGAAGCGATCCTCGGGGTCAGTAGTCACAATGGGAGTTCCGCAGGGTTCAATACTCGGACCTTTTCTGTTTTTAGTTTACATCAATGATTTGCCCAGCCTTGTTAGTGACAATCACGAAATAGTATTGTTTGCTGATGATACGTCGCTTTTATTTAAGTTAAAGCGACAACATAACATTTCTGACGACGTGAACAATGCTCTCTCCAAAGTTACAGACTGGTTTGATGCGAACAATTTGATGTTAAATGGAAAAAAGACAAAATGCTTGAGATTTGTGCTGCCCAATGTTAAAGAAGTACCAACAAATGTAAAAATTAAGGACGAAGAATTGGACCTTGTCAAGACTACAGTATTCTTAGGCATAACTTTAGATCACAAATTGCAATGGGGTCCACATATTGTCAGTCTATCGAGCAGACTTAGCTCTGCAGCATATGCTGTAAAGAAGATCCGTCACCTTACTGACGTTGATACAGCCAGACTAGTCTATTTCAGCTATTTTCACAGCATTATGTCCTATGGAATATTGCTGTGGGGAAACGCTGCTGATATTAACACCATATTTGTATTGCAGAAGAGAGCTGTTCGTGCGATTTATAACATGGGCCCCAGAGAATCTTTAAGAATTAAGTTTAAAGAAACCAAAATAATGACAGTTATTTGTCAATATATTTATGAAAATGTAATGTACATACGGAAAAATTTAAATAGCTTCAAAAAGAGAAGTGATTATCACAATTTTAATACTAGAAACAAAGATAAAATTGCTGTACCCACCACTAGGCTCCATAAAGTTAGCAACTCGTTCAAAGGTCAATGTGTACGCTTTTTCAACAAAATCCCAAGTGAAATTCAAGACTTGTCTATAACAAAATTTCAAATTCGTATAAAGAGAAATCTCATTAGTAAAGCTTATTATAAAATATCGGACTATCTAGATGACAAACAAGCTTGGGATTGTAGTTAATCTATCTATCTTTCTTTCTATCTATCTATTCTCCCTATTTCCCCTATTCTAACCATTTTCGGTAAACAGCCAAAACAGTCATGCTCACGAAAGTGACTTTGCTTGCAGCGGCGTCATGTGTCGGGTCGCCCTCTTCCCTCTCATATGGTCGAGGAGAGCGATGGCTGGCACATGCGTCAACTCGTGAACGGGTGCTGCTTGTGGGGTCTGGTCTGCTTTGGTTGTGATCCCGCAACTCGTTAATATTCATGTTCCCATATCCCAATGTGTACAACCAAACAAGAGAAATCTTATTATTAGTAAAGCTAAATAAAAAATATCGGACTATTAGATGACAAAAAAAAAAAGCTTGGGATTTTAGTGAACTTGCTCCAATTCAATCAATTAGTAATAAGAATAAAATTGTCAATGTGATCGCGCCAAAAAAATTACCTGCCGGGCGTTTCTTGCCTGTTCTTTTGCCGGCGTAAGGAGGTTGGAACAGGCGTAGCTAGTTTTAAGTTGACGTTTTAAAGTGATCACAATGTATCCTATTGAATAAACATATTTTTGATTTTGATTTTTGATTTTATTGTGTAATGATTTTCAAGCTGTTAATTAATTACGTTTTTATTATTATTCCCAAACCACAATAGTAGGTACTCACACATATTTTTCCCAGTATCCTAACAAAATGGCACATTAATAATAATATCCTAGAAATTTCCGAAAATTCACATACGCCGGAAAAATCACACGCAGAAAAACTACAAAACGAAACACGTTCTTCCAAAAATGGTCATCAACAATCTCGTTAGTAAACTTGCGTAGAAGTTGAATAACTTCCCAATTTGTACAAACGTTTCATTTTAGGTCAGATTGTTAAAAAGTATTTTGTAAAAATAATCTGGGCACGTCAATCTAAATCTGAGCGACTCTTCACAAGATGGACAGTAATGACGTTGTGAAAAAAAATTGAGCAAGAAAACGAACAGTCATTTGCCTGATCTGTATAATAATTTGGGAACGCTATTGCCTTCTCAAAAAGATATAATTTAGATCAGTGCCTCAGGAAGATTTCTTGATAATATCTAAACTACTCATTGTTGGATGGCTTTCATTAGACTTAAATGTTTCTTTTATCTTTCATTGCAACTGATAGTCTAAGATCCCTTAAAGAACGACCTTCACCGAGCTGGTTAATTAATGAAAAGTATTTTACATCAAATTAAATTTGACAAATGAGTTGCCTAAAAAATTTCAGTTCAGAATTTGATATTTTTTTTATTCACTGCATTGGTTAGCTTAATTGACCAATCCCATACTATTCAAAAGTATATTTTATGAATATGCAAATGTAAGGTTGACTATTTTTTATCCTACGGGATAACGGGAAGACATGGGTGAAACCGTGGGGGAAAGTTATAAATAATGCAAAAGTTTGTTTGTTCGTTTGTTTGTTACCTTTTTACGCATAAACCGCTGAACCGATCTTGATGAAATTTGGTGTGGAGATAGTTTTAACCCTGGAGAAGGACATAGGATACTTTTTATGCAATGGAGTATATATAGTTCACGCGGGTGAAACCACGGGGCGCTAGATCTGATGTAAATTTGTTATAAACACACTCTACGCCCACTCTCCGTCGACTATTATACCTAAAAAGGTTCCCGGGTCATAAAATTGAGCAATACAATGGTCATAATAAGCGAAAGTGCGCAATTAGCCCGCACAAGTCGGACTCGAGAAAGTTCGTACGACAACATGGAAATGGTCACTTTACGTCTATGTGTATGCAATTTATGCATAAGTCAAGTAATTTATGTAACTTCCATGTGATCGTTGTAATGAAACATATCGTGACTACAATGTATAACTTGTGTGTTTTATGTCACGGTCAATGTGTTTAATGCACTCGGTATGATACGTATGTGTTTTAACACTAATATTAAAAATGCGATGGTAACTCTCTCTTACAGTTTTTTACCTTTTCACTCATAGACCGCTTATCAGATCATGATGATATTTGGTGTGGAGATAATTTGAATCATGAGAAAGGTCTTTGAATACTTTTTTGTCTCATAAAATTTTCCACGAAATAAATAAATGAAAGATACCGTAGGACTCATCGTATAGTGGCAATAAATCCTATCCTACATAAATTAAAAACGCGAAAGTTTGTGAGTATGTATGTTTGTTGCTCTTTCACGCAAAAACTACTAAATGGATTTTGATGAAATTCGGAATGGAGATAGCTTATACCTTGAATTAACACATATACTACTTTTTATCCCGAGAAAAGGTTCCTACGGGATAACGACACGGGTGAAACCGCGGGGCGCAGCTAGTAGCTTATATTGAAAATGAAAATATAAATTTGTTTGTTGCGCCTAAAAGCTTGCAGCAGTTGGATGAGAGGAGCCGAAGACCGGGCTCAGTGGCATACCTTGGGAGAGGCCTGTGTCTAGCAGTGGACTGACACAGGCTGATGATGATGATGATGATGATGAATTTATTTATTTATAAAGAATCTGAATTTTTCAATGCGTGGCCCATTGCTAAGTACGCATTACAAAATAACAAAAATTGGTGGGTGCATGGGTGTGCTCAGCTTAACTTAACATAGCTTGAAGGTATTGACTTAACAAATTAACAATAAGGACCACTTAAGTGACGCCAACTTATCTCAACTTTAAAAAGTTCAGCGTCAATCAAGAAGAGTGCATTTCAACATTTCGCTATGTAAACTTTTTATTAATTCTTAAGTGCCTGATGAAGGTAGGTATTATGCGTGCTAACTGCAACAATAGGTATTTTAATTACTCGTATCTATAAGATAAATAGACACCGTGATTAATTATTGTGCATTAAAATTATGACCTGGCACAAAAACCTTTATTATTTATTAGCCTCTAGTTATCATCATCATCTGTGGCCTTGCCCTGATCAAGAACATTCTTCCCGACTGGTCTATTTTTGGTTTTCAGTTCAAAATTCAAAACTTTTTTATTTAATAGGATACATTGTGATCACTTTAAAACGTCAACTTAAAACTAGCTACGCCTGTTCCAACCTCCTTACGCCGGCAAAAGAACAGGCAAGAAACGCCCGGCAGGTAATTTTTTTGGCGCGATCACATTGACAATTTTATTCTTATTACTTATTGATTGAATTGGAGCAAGTTCACTAAAATCCCAAGCTTTTTTTTTTGTCATCTAATAGTCCGATATTTTTTAATTAGCTTTACTAATAAGAAGATTTCTCTTGTTTGGTTGTACACATTGGGATATGGGAACATGAATATTAACGAGTTGCGGGATCACAACCAAAGCAGACCAGACCCCACAAGCAGCACCCGTTCACGAGTTGACGCATGTTGCAGCTTGTGACGCCAATAGTCCTTAAATCTTACTCAACCCCATCCATCCATCTTAATTTTGGGTGACCTACACTTCTGCGACCGTCTGGTCTTCCCCTCCAGGAAACGTTTAGGTGGGCGTGTCTCCTCCTCATGCGCTCTATATGGCCCAACCAGCAGAGGCGGCCAACTATCACTACCTTGACTGGACTCGTCATATAGTTCGTACAGTTCGCGGTTGTATCTGGTCCACTAGCAATGGAAAAATCTTCCTGCGGGACAACGGTTTATAGCGATGATGGCTCAGTGGTAGTGACGTCGGCTTGCGATCCGTAGGACGTGGGTTCGAATCCTACAATGAGCTTGAGCTTTCGGTGAAGGAAAAACATCGTGATGAAACCATAGCTTGGTGGTAGGGTATTTTCTAGTAGTCGCCTGGCTAGCTACCACCCTCTTGTTAAGAATCTGTCGCCAAGCACCTATCGGTGTGTTCCGGCAGCCTCACTTGAGAGCCAGTTCCCAGTCCAGGTGTAGCGTGGCGCCATCTTCGACCACATCGTCACTTAACATCAGGTGACTTGTGGTCAAACGCTACCCTGTAAATAGTAAAAAAAAAAAAAAAAAAAAACGGGCAACCAGCTAGTATCATCCTATTAATATTATAAACGTGAAAGTTTGTCAGTATGGATAGATAGATGGATGGGTGGACGTTTGTTACTCTTTCACCCAAAAACTACTTAACAGATCTGAATGAAATTTGGAATGGAGATAGCGTAAACCCTGGATTAACACATAGGCTACTTTTTATCCCGGAAAAAGGTTCCAGCGGGATAACGGGAAGACGCGGGTGAAACCGCGGGGCGCAACTAGCATCATAATAAAATTCTTTTATATCAGACCAACTATTACAAAAGAAAGAGTGAACTGCGAAAGCTTCCCGTCTTTTATAATAATTTTATAGCATTAACTAAAAGATATCATATCTTTTATCTATTTCTAAACATCTACTGCGACTATCATATTGCAGAAACCGTTGTTGTAACAGAAATCTATGTGAACAATAACATTTCGAGTCATTGTTCTTATGGTCTATCGATCATACGCTATCATGGATTGTGTTATTTGTAATGGAGCTTGATAGCCTAAGTGCTGTTCGTTGCCCAACTTAACTGGCGATGTATGGAAGGTGTAATCCAGTCACTTATCTGCTAAGTGAACTGCCACATATCATGTTTCAACGATAAATCTCTTACTTGACGACCGATGTGGCGCAATAGGCGGATAGCCGATTGTGAAGCATGAGGTCGCGGGTTCGATTCCCGCTAGGTACAGGAAAATTATTTATGCATTGAAAAAAAAAAAGCGTACATTATTTTACTTCATTGAGATATCTCAGCGTAGGAATAAGAATTATGAACACTTTATATATTCAAATGTTTTTTTTATTTTCAACAAATGAACGTTCGGTACACTTGCATAGAGTGTGTCCCTCACCAAATTTCGATTATGTGTTACGATGTTTTACATAATGCAACATCGACGTTTTATCGTCCAACATCGCTGATTATTATCGAAAATCGATGATTTGTACACGTAGTCAGTTACGGGTGTCAAAACAAAAAAAATAAGCAATAATATCTAATTGTTGCTTACCGTCTTTTATATCCCAAAAACCGTTACTGCATCGCAGAAACAAGTTCGAAAATATTTTAAAACATATTAAAACGTTTTACCGGTTGAAACGTCGGCTTGTAAGATAACTGTCAATGTTGATTGTTGAAGGGAAGTAAAGGGCAGAATCGTGCGCAGGCGCAGCGCAGGGCACCTTGTACAATATAGATAAATCCACGAACCTAAGTACCGTTTGCTTCAGGATATAGAAGATCCTAGTTGGAAGCATTGCAAAAGCTCATTAGGAGCATGTTCTTTTGCCGGCGTAAGGAGGTTGGAACAGGCGTAGTTAGTTTTTAAGTTTGACGTTTTAAAAAACATTTTGACTTTGACTTTAACATGTGTGTATTTTGGTATTAATGTGGGTCTATTCTTATGCCCGGGCCACACTAAGGTCAACGTCAAGGGAAATATCAATGCCTATCGTCGCGATAATTATTGCGTTAATTATTAACGCTATTATGTGAGTGGCTACACTTGAACGGTCAACGTGAATGCACTTGAATTATCGGATAACGTCAAACGCCAATGTGAATGCCGTTGTCCGATGTCGTGGCCACACTTATGTCAAACGTCAATCATCGCGCTATTGAACAGCATTTTCTTTTAGTGTGGCCGTCATTGCTTCTCACCACTTCTACATAACTTCTTACCGACAAACTCGTATCTCCAGAACAAGTGTGTCCAATGTAGTTTTCATTTTAATATTTGATTCTGAATTTAGAAGCGTGCATTTGTGAGATAGGTATAGGAATCAGTTCCGCTGTCTCGTTTGAAATTGGGATAAAGGTCGGTAGAGGTAACTTTTTTAAATATAATACACATGTTACCTCCTTTAGGGAATCTTATTTCACGCTTGTAGAGATATGTCATAACATTTCAAAGTGCATTTTATCTTGTCACTGTCAGTCGGGCTGACATTTAATTTAAAATCAAGTAATACAAAAAAGCTCTCTTTTGTATGATAAAAATAAGCCACCGAACGCGATGGTTAACTTATTATATAAATACTTAGAGAAAATATGCTGCTACTCCATAGTGTTTGTCATAGCGCCATGTTTCTACATATTCGAAGAGTTTATCGTCCGACCAAACATAGTGGAGATCTATAACATTGGACCAGTTGAAAACTGTCTACACATAATTTTTCCAACAATTCTGTTCATTAATATTTCTGGTAATATGCTTCGGTGTATAACTACGGATACCAGCTTAAAAAGGTCTCATGTTCACGGCATGTACTGCCAAATCTGCAGATTGACTCGACCGATGGGAAGCTGGCATTGTACCTCGTGCAACGCTTGCATACTACGTCGCGATCACCACTGCTTTTACCTATCAAGCTGCATTGGACTGCGAAATTACCGCTTCTTCGTTTTGTTCATCGGACACTTGCTGATAGCTATGATATACTCAGCTTATTATAACTATTTCTATGTAATGCTGATGTTTGAAGACATGGGGTTGCTTCTGTCAGTGCTTCGAATACTGAACCCTTTGTTGCGATACATGATACCTGAACCAATGGGAGCTAGGGACTTCTTCACGTTTTTCTTCGTCCTAAACCTGGGTCTGATTGTCTGGTCAGCAGTCCTCTTTGTGTATCATATAAGGAACGCGTTGAGGGGAGTCACGGCTTATGAAAGCAAGATAGGCAATGGAGATATGTCAAATTGGAAGCAGAACTTGGTGAATGTGTTCGGTGAGAGATGGGTTTTAGCACTGATTTGCCCGTTTATTCACAACCCTTTGCCGGAAAACGTTAAAGTAAATTAGTGATAACAATAACGCCCACACAATCATATAGATAGTGTAGACCAGCTATAAATACAATCAACAATTCAATATCCACAATACAACAATTTATTTAACCCAAACCAGTTATCAATCCACCATCCTTGGCCAACCCGATCTGCCAGCCCCGTCTGCTGTCCACGGACCCCTCCACCGTCTCTCCTCCAAAAAGTATGATCAGATATCGGCTCTCCTCACTAGTCTATGCCCGCTCTTGCGAAGTGCCTCTTTTCACCAAAGAGAATACAATTTAATCGCGATCACATAAAACCTTACAATAGTATCTGACCTTTGACTAGAATATCCTGTGTCTCAACATTAGAAACTCCATGGATCTTGGATGCCACAACACCCAAAAACCAAACAAAAAAAAAAAACAAATCGCATCGGCAACGCCCATAAGCGTCAGGGATCGCTTACCATCAGGCAAACCGTCTGCTTCTTTGCCACAATATGTTCACTTTTTGTTAGCACAAATATTTGTCTATATTTGTCCATATTTGTCTCGTAGCGGGAAATATTAGTTTGTTAAATATTAAAATGTGTTCTCTAAAAGCAAAGTATTGTAAAATCTATTTACTTATACTTAACTCTATGTAAGTTATTTAGGTGTCTAGTACAAACATAGTCTGTGAGGTACATTTTATTCTAGAACAAATATATTCATTTTATTCTTAAAATAAATATTACTATTATTTATTATTTGTTCTCTCTTCACATTAAATAACGGGACGTTGAAGGTTCCGCTATTTACATTTAAATCAAACAACATCGAAATGCGGAAACAAGCCAAGTTATTATCTACGCATCAACTCTCTAACCCTTCAACTGCAAATACCTTAGGAACTGTGTTACTACGCCCTTATTATAAAGGAATAGAGTTTACAATCAATTTCAATTTCAATTTCAATTTATTTATTTATTCAATAGGATACATTGTGATCACTTTAAAACGTCAAACTTAAAACTAGCTACGCCTGTTCCAACCTCCTTACGCCGGCAAAAGAACAGGCAAGAAACGCCCGGCAGGTAATTTTTTTGGCGCGATCACATTGACAATTTTATTCTTATTACTAATTGATTGAATTGGAGCAAGTTCACTAAAATCCCAAGCTTTTTTTGTCATCTAATGGTCCGATATTTTTTAATTAGCTTTACTAATAAGATTTCTCTTGTTTGGTTGTACACATTGGGATATGGGAACATGAATATTAATGAGTTGCGGGATCACAACCAAAGCAGACCAGACCCCACAAGCAGCACCCGTTCACGAGTTGACGCATGTGCCAGCCATCGCTCTCCTCGACCATATGAGAGGGAAGAGGGCGACCCGACACACGACGCCGCCGCAAGCAAAGTCACTTTCGTGAGTATGACTGTTTTGGCTGTTTACCGGAAATGATTAGAATAGGGGAAATAGGGAGAATAGGTAGATAGAAAGAAAGATAGATAGATTAACTACAATCCCAAGCTTGTTTGTCATCTAAATAGTCCGATATTTTATAATAAGCTTTACTAATAAGATTTCTCTTTATACGGACTTGAAATTTTGCTATCGATAAGTCTTGAATTTCACTTGGGATTTTGTTGAAAAAGCGTACACATTGACCTTTGAACGAGTTGCTAACTTTATGGAGCCTAGTAGTGGGTACAGCAATTTTATCTTTGTTTCTAGTATTAAAATTGTGATAATCACTTCTCTTTTTGAAGCTATTTAAATTTTTCCTTATGTACATTAAATTTTCATAAATGTATTGACAAACAACTGTCATTATTTTAATTTCTTTAAACTTAGTCCTTAAAGATTCTCTGGGGCCCACCTTGTAAATCGCACGAACAGCTCTCTTCTGCAAAACAAATATGGTGTTTATATCAGCAGCGTTTCCCCACAGCAATATTCCATAGGACATAATGCTGTGAAAATAGCTGAAGTAGACTAGTCTGGCTGTATCAACATCAGTAAGGTGACGGATCTTCTTTACAGCATATGCTGCAGAACTAAGTCTGCTCGATAGACTGACAATATGTGGACCCCATTGCAATTTGTGATCTAAAGTTATACCTAGGAATACTGTAGTCTCTACAAGGTCCAATTTTTCGTTCTTAATCTTTAAATTTGTTTGTACTTCTTTAACATTGGGTAGCACAAATCTCAAACATTTGGTCTTCTTTTCATTTAACATCAAATTGTTTGCATCAAACCAGTCTGTAACTTTGGAAAGAGCATTGTTCACGTCGTCAGAAATGTTATGTTGTCGCTTTAACTTAAATAAAAGCGACGTATCATCGGCAAACAATACTATCTCGTGATTGTCACTAACAAGGCTGGGCAAATCATTGATATAAACTAAAAACAGAAAAGGTCCGAGTATTGAACCCTGCGGAACTCCCATTGTGACTACTGACCCCGGGGATCGCTTCCCGTTAACGTCGACTCTCTGTATCCTATCACTCAGGTATGAGGTTACAAGATCCAGAGGAACCTCAGCATCAAGTAATCGGCTACTGATTTCCTCTGATTCAAGAGATAAAGGTAAAAATGCGATTGTAAAGCAAAGTGTTAGAGTTCAAAATCCCTTGTTCTGTCTGATCAGGATCTATTCCTTATTAGAGCGGCTTCGAAGGTAGGTTGTAAGGACGAAAGGTAACGTAACGGTTGCATAAGGAGTGATGAATGGCGGTGGACACAGAATACGTAAGTGGCAGGAAGTAGGCACGCGACTCTGCTTACTTCGGCTGTCTTTACTATGATGTACAGCTACTCTGTGACGTGAACAAGTTGACAGTTTATACGGGTAAAATAGGTGCTACTTTTTTGATGAGAACCTGCCGCAACATTCCCACTGCTCAACTCAACTGATCAACTAAGTTGAGCAGCCGACGACGGTATATGCAATATCTCCGTTGAGGGCTGATCGTGAAGAGCATCTGTCAAACTGCACTTTGGTTGTTCAATTTCAGTGTACGGCCGAAGCCAGTTAGCTATTTCTGTAACTGTCAAAGTTAGATGATAGCCTTCCAAGTATCAAAATTGAGAGGATGCAAATGTGAAACAGGTAAGAAACAGACAAATGGACAACAAAGTGATTCTAAAAGAATTCTGTTTATTTCCTTTTGAGGTAAAAGAAATAAAAAAAACTTAGCCACCGGTAGTTCTAATTGGACCAAATCTAACGTGTCCAATATTTCCAACTTTAGTAACTTTTCCAAATAACTGAACACACTTGAGTTTCCAAATTATGTGAACCATATCAGCCAATTGAGGTTTTCTACATGATCCAGAAAATTGTTTGGCAAAATTTTCTCGCTGACTGTACCACAACTATCCTACTTCGTACTAATATTATTAATGCGAAAGTGTGTGTTTGTGTGTAAATGTTTGTTACCAGGTATCACCGTAACTACTAAACCGATTTTGATGAAATTTAGAATGGAGATAACTTATACCTTGGATTAGCACATTTTATTTATTTGGCTATTTGGGCTATTTTTCATCCCGGAAAAATGTTCCTGCGAGATAACGGGAAGACACGGGTGAAACCACGGGGTGCAATTAGTTTGGAATATTTTGGCCAAACAGATCATTGAACCTTTGCTAGGACAAAATAGGATAAACGATTTCCGATCGTTCGTCGCTCCCTCGTCAACCGA
This sequence comes from Opisthograptis luteolata, assembly GCA_931315375.2. Classification (NCBI taxonomy): domain Eukaryota; kingdom Metazoa; phylum Arthropoda; class Insecta; order Lepidoptera; family Geometridae; genus Opisthograptis; species Opisthograptis luteolata. Next base: position 13,368,591 of record OV928038.1, read on the forward strand.
ATGCGCTGTACACGGCTATAAGGCCCGGCGCACGCGCCGCCCAAACTGGGACCCGTTACGTACGCTACTACAGCAGTAACGCGTACAGGAACCCGTTAGAGCGCCTGCTTGTGGAGCGGCGGCGTTTTGAAACAGATACTATTGATGCTTTTTAATACTTGCTTTGTTTTGCTTTGCTTTTTTTGTTTTTTTTTTGCTTGTTTGCTTTACTTTTTTTATACTTTTTTTGCTTTTTTTTATTTTTCGCTTATTTTTTTACTAGCTGTGCCCACGGCTTCGCCCGCGTGGGAATTGATATGTCGTACAAACTTTAGAACGCCATTGCATACGCCCTAGGGTAATTTTGAAAAAAAATATACGTATTTCATTATTACACACACACACACACACAAACGTTAGCATTTATAATATTAGTAGGATTATGTATACTAGCGACCTTCCCACGGGTGCAATGTAGATTTGTAGATACTAATATGGGGCAGTATTTTGCAAATGAATTTTTCGGCTTTTCTGTACCATAATAATTATGTATGTGCTATAATTATTTTATAAACCTATCTCTTGAAGCACTCTATCCATTACTGAAAATTGCATTAAAATCCGTTGCATTGTTATAAAGATCCAAGCATACATACAGACAGCGGGAAGCGACTTTGTTTTATAGTATTTTATACTATGTAAGTCAAGTGATAGTGATAAAGAAAAATCTTATTGGAAAAGCTTATTATAAAATATCACACTATTTAGATGACTAACAAGCTTGGGATTGTAGTGAACTTGCTCCAATTCAATCAACTAGTAATGAGAATAAAATTGTAAATATGATCGCACCCGGAAAATTACCTGCCGGGTGTTTCTTGCCTGTTCTTTTGCCGGCACAGGCGTAGCTAGTTTTAAGTTTGACGTTTTAAAGTAACATGTATTCTATTAAGTAAAGAACTTAAATTCCTTACAATATGCTAATTTACTTATCACGCGTAATAATATCATGAATAGAATCACACACATTACTGAGTTGTATACCTACAACTTTCACTTTTCAAATATGTTGAGTAATTTATTATATAGATATTATCGAATACCACGCGTTAGATACATTGCGTAATATTAGTAGGTGCAGTAAATTCAAGTCAGGAGGTTAACTCGTATAACTTAATGACGAAACTAATTTACCTAATGTATAATAATAATCGAGAGAGCGATGGTGGCCGAACGGTTTGGCGTGCGACTTACAAGACGCCGACACCGAGTTCGAATCCTCTCGGCCCCGCACTTATGACTTAATAAGTTATGTGCGGATTCACCATCGCTCAAAACGGTGAAGGAAAACATCGTGAGGAAACCGGCATGCCCAAGAACTGCAACATTTTCAAGGGCATGTGACATGTACCAACCCGCACTGGGCCAGCGTGGTAGATTATAGCCCATACTTTCTCTCTGAGAGAAGGCCAGAGTCCCAGCAGTGGGAACGTGGAAGGTTGATAATGATAATAATAATAATATCGCCCGCACAGCCACATACATAGCTAATCTGATTTGTAAATAGCAAAACTGGAACGCCTTAAATAAGATTTTTTAAGAAATATGTTTGTTTTCTACTTTGGTATTTCATTTTTGAATCTGTCGCTAAGCATGTATCGGTGTGTTCCGGCAGCCTCACTTAAGAGCCAGTTCTCCCAGGCCAGGCGAAGCGAAGCGCCAACTTCAACCAAATCGTCACTTAACACTTAACATCAAGTGATTTGCGGTTAACCCTAGTCATATAAATGTTACAAAAAATAAACAAGATAGTAAGATCAGGAATGTTTGGGTTTTTTTTACAACTTACAAGGTAGAGTTTGACCACAGCACTAAACATGAAAACACCTGATGTTAAGTGATGATGCGGTCAATGGTTAGTGTTTAAGATGATGAAAGTAATCAGAAAATGTGGTATTTTTCAGCGATGTTTGTCATTGACTGTACAACAATAGTTCAAATGATAACAAACTACACAATGCATCGATCTCGCACCTGTCTCACACCTATTGTATCATGACTCTTGAACCGACACCCTATGCGATAACAACGCAGCAACAAGTCGATTTCGACAATCGTTATGAAACAATCGATTCTGTTTCCGATCAATTTATTACGTCACGAGATGGGTTCGATTCGACATCGATTAACGCTGATTGAGAGTTAGGTAATGACAAATTACTCCAACATTGTATTGTTCAATGGTAAATTATTGTTTATCTGTGTCCGCATCAAATTGTGGAGCAAACAAACCCAGTTATGCCATTCAGAATAAAATGTTCAGCACTTTGAACTTTTTAATTTCACGTATTCTATTTGAAATTGACTTTGACTTTGACTAGACGTAATTTTTGAGCAATAATAAATCTTACTGCGGCCTTTTCTTACACCAAAATATAGGTCTAATTTATCAAAACATGAAAAACTAGCTCTTACTCTCGGTTTCACCCGCGTGAACTATACAAAAAGTATTCTATGTAAAATATAATTAATGTCATTATACAGAGAGTTTTATTACAGTCAATAGGTATCAATAAAGATAAGATCTGTTCAGCAGGTTAGGCGTCAAAAGGTAAAAAATAAACAGACAAAGTCCACTCACGAAAATTACGTAGTATGGACAATTCAAATCACATCGAAAATTTGTTTTTTTTACAAGAATAGAATTAAATAATCACCGTTCTTGTCAGCTTCTATTACCGCAACACTGTTACAACATTTTTAACTCAAACTAAGCTTATAATTATAATTAGCGAAAAATCCAGTACATAATTGGCACAAAACACGTGTAGTTAATAGACGAAACTTATAGCTTACGTAACTTACCGATCGCTGGTGTTGCCAAATAAGATATTTCGATAATTACCTGTGAAAGAGTTAAAAAGAAAATTAGCCATTTTTATTTATTTTTATTACAATCTAGTTGTGCCCCGCGGTTTCAACCGCGTCTTCCCGTTATCCCGCAGGAACTTTTTTCCGGGATAAAAAGTAACCTATGTGTTAATCTAGTATTTAAACTATCTACATTCCAAATTTCATTCAGATCCGTTCAGTAGTTTTTGCGTGAAAGAGTAACAAACATCCATCCCTCCATCCATCCATCCATCCATCCATCCATCCATCCATTCATACATACTCACAAACTTTCACGTTTATAATATTAGTAGTAAGGATAGAGTGTAGTGTTTAATTTTTAAGGCTCTGCTTTCAACAGCCTCACCGCGCAGCAGGGGATAGATGGGGTACCTCATGCTGATATAAAAGTACCTTCCTTTAGAAAAGGCGCTAATAACAATCCAGACAGTATTTTGCATTTTTTTTCTGCTAGTATACCTAATGTAGATTAACATATATTGTTTTGAGATATTTTACTATCATAATTACAGAAAAAATGCTTGATTTCAAAGTCGTTCCTAATTTGAGGGCGTGGTAGCTAGCTGACCAGACTAGAAAATGCTCTACCACCAAGCTATGGTTTCATCAATATGCTGTCCTTTAGTCTACGTCACTAACAATCCATTACAAAAGTTGTAGGTAAATGCTTCCACCTAACGAAATATGTTTCATCTACGTAAACATTATGTCACAAAGAACACTTTGTCGAAATTAATGGTTTTCAACTTCAATAGTTTATGTAACGCGATGAAAAAATTGTGGACTAGTGCACAAATGCATTTTTCATGCTTTCGCTTTGTACTTTATATTTGAGTGGCATCCGTGAGAACTAGGAAGTGATTTCGTAGCAATAATGGGTGAACGTTTCAGCGAATCAACCTGTGACAGATTCTATTAGGTAATAAGTAGTTATATCGAAATCTTATTAGTGAAGCTTATTATAAAATGTCAGGCTATTTACATGACAGAAAAGCTTGGGATTGGAGTTAACTTGATGTGATTCAATTAATTAGTAATAGCAACAAAAATGATCGCGCCCATAAAATGACTTGCACGCGTATAGCACTACGGATTTTATCCAAAATAGATAAACATTTTTATTTTCATTTAGTGTCGTAGATTTGAAATATTACTGATGAAAACATTTATCTCTATATCTAAACTTATCTAATGTAATAAAAATAATCTAAAATAATGTCATAAAATGAAAAGATTTGATTTTTTGTACGTTTGTAATGGATAAACTCAAGAACTCCTAAACCGATCTTGATGATGAAAAACACCCCGGAAAAGGACATAAAACACTTTTTAACGCGTTAAGTTTTATTCAACACACATAGGTTTTTAGTTTCTTAAGCTTTAGAATCTTCGTGGATACCACGACACATGGTGACAATACAGGTATGTATGTCCAAGGACATCTAACAAACCATCAAGTACTGAGCCAGCGTGATACATTAAATGACCCATACATTTTCTGTTAGAAGACCTGTATCCCAGCAGTGGGATCTTAATAAGCTGGTACTTTGATGTATTTATCCATGCCATTTCGCACAAAAATAGAAATGAAATGCATTGATATAATTATGCACAAAAGTCTGACAAGCGCGCGTTGATGTCTTTTGAATGAAACAGTGGAGTTGGGTACTTGGCAACTATTGTCGTGTGGTTTGCTTGTAACTTTGTTATATCCTCAATTATGGTGGTCATTTGGAAAATGTAAATGGCTTTATGTCAAACTAGCGAAAAACCCAGGCTTTGCGAGTGGAGGTACAACAAATTTGTCTAAAATATATCAGTTTCTGTGATTCTCGCATGAATTGTACCATAATTAAACGTAGCATAGGAAATTATGGGATAGTGTAACTTTGTGATACTGAATGTGAAGATGATACGTTGATATTTTTCACTTTATAATTAAAGAATATGATAAATTTCGATATCTATTTTTCACATGCCCCTCTCTAATAAATATCAGGTGACTGGTCAAACGCTACCATGAAAAAAATCCATATCCAAGGATTTCAACACAGTTTGCAAGTCGCATATAATCCATCATCGTCCCATTTAACAATACTCAACCTCACGCAGGGTCGTACCAACCGACCGTTGAATTTTTTTATGCAATAAAAATAGTTTTTGCGAACGTAATCATAATAATTACGAATTCGCTCGTCTCGCAATGGGCGGGTCACGATCTGCTGTTCTGACAGCGTTCAGTGCCCGGAGTTTTTGTAGCGGTATTGCAAATTTTACGTAGGAACAACTAAATCTTGTTTTCAAGACGTCTATTTGCCAAAATTGTAAGCAGGAGTTGATAACCGCTGTGGTAGACGTGTTCTGGCGCGACTTGGCAAAAGTAGTGTAGGACGCCGTGCGACTAGGTGGAGCGACGACTTGCGCCGAGTGGCTGCCAGTAGTTGGATGAGAAGAGCCGAAGACCGGGCTCAGTGGTGTACCATGGGAGAGGCCTGTGTCTAGCAGTGGCTTAAACTTGAAAGAGAATAATATGGCCAAGATTTCCGACTCATAAAAATGCGAAATAATATCACTTTGCTGTTTTTATAAATGCAAAACTGCGTTTTTTAGTTTGTTAATTTTTCCTTCTTTCACGCAGCAACGTGATTTGCATAGTAATCGTTTATTGACCGGAGACTAAACTTCGATTAAAACAACATACATATCCTGTGAAACGTACACTTATGTGGGATATTATGTAAGTAATTTAATATAATCACACGTTGATTAATCTTCGCGTCGAATTAGCACCAAATCAAATCAACTTCCTGCAATTAAATGGAGAAATTCACACAAATACACGTGAAACATGTATCTTTGAAGGAAGTAAACCAAACGACTCCACATTAAAATTATATAAAACAAATTAACGCATAGAAAGCGCTCACTTAACGAATGCTAAGTAATTATTACGTCATAATTAAGTACCTAATAAAAGAAACACTTGTATAAATAAGCGATGACGAATATCATTTTTTGTTTCTTTATAAATGCCTAGTTTTGTATAGGTGCAAAGCGTCTTTGTGAGATTCAATTCAGTATGATGGTTTTTGTAAGCTTTTATGTTTTTTCTTTTGATAAAACGTTTTCTCTTTGCACTTATGATTGAAAGATTAGACTCGTGAGAAATCTAGAGTAAGTATTATTAATAATGATAACGCCCACACCACCCACATAAAGACATACAAAGATCTAACTAGACTTTACTAACTAGAATTTCCTGTAGCCACAGTATCAAAAACTTCGCGGATCGAGGTACCACAAAACCTTGTTCAGGGATAAAAAAGAAGTGTTTTGTGTTAATCCAAAGTATAAGCTATCTCTACTCTAAATTTCACTCAATTCCGTTGAGCCATTTCCGGTTAATGAAACCACAGGGAACAACTTAAAATAAAAGTAAATTGTAATTTTAATTAATTATCTATTGTACAGGTTCAATAATTGCTGATTATGTATAAGGTGTGGAGAAAAAATATCTTGAATGTCATGTTTTCAATAATTATATCCTTGCTTTATTGTCATGATAACTTTACCCACGTTTTACATACTTCGCTCACGTGTTATATGAAATTACAATAATAGTTGTGCTGTACCATCCTCATTCATAACAACAAAATTAAATGATAATTACAATAATTACAATCAATATGATGTTAATTGAGCAGACACTCGTGCTGAGTCACGTGCTTGCGGTTTTATGGGAAATACAAAATTAATCAATACATACATATAATTATGAAAATATAAAATTAAAGTGTTTGTTTGTAATGTCAAAATAACAGCTTTTTATAACAAGAGCCTAACAGCTTTTTGTCGTTTGTTTCGGCGAATCTCCGTAACGGCTGGTCCGATTTTGACAGGACTTTTACTGGCAGATAGCTGATATAACAAGGGGATCACCAGCCAGATGGTTACCATCAGGAGAGTAACTGGCTCGTCTTGTCAAACACTTGGTTAAAAGCATCGACGTACTTCTGTGAGGCTGATTTTGAGTCGCTTTTTCAATCGTGGCACAAAAGTCATTTGCATAACTAAACCTTTTTAGGTTAAAATCGGAGCAGTGACGGTGGTTTACGCCATGACCACGCACGGATAATTCCGTTTTTACCTATGTACCTTCCATTCTTGGAGCTAGAAATTCTTGCATTGGATGTGTAATTAACTATTTTAGGACTAAGTTTTTACCTGCGTTGGTTTGGGGCCCGTAGGTCGTGGTTCCGAAACCTACAATGAGCTTGAGCTTTTGGTGAAGGAAAACATTATGTTGAAACAATAGCTTCGTGGCAGGACATTTGCTAGACCACCATCAAGAATCTGTCACCAAGCACCTGTCGGTGGGTTCCGGCAGCCTCAGTTCTCAGTACATGGTGTAGTATAACCACTACCACTACCACCATCGCCACCTTCAATCAGACTTGTGGTCAAACACTACACAGTATGATAAAAAAAATCTCTCTCTTAAAAAAATACCATTTTTATTACCAGAGAATGATTAGAAAACCTGCAAGATATGAAGAATCCCCTCTCCACTTTGATACACAATTAAGTTGGATTTCTCAATACAATGCGTACTTAGCTCATACATTTTTCTACAAGCCCATATATTAAAGTTACACACAAATTACTGAAATAACCAACAAACTTGCATATCCATAAGCAACCAGGTCAATTGTTTACAAGTAAAGATCTCAAGTTATGTAACGATAACGCACAGTATACTTCAAGGCAGTAACATAACTCAATGTTTATTGTTAGATACGTATGACTGCCATTTTATATCATACCTCAAATTACATATCAAAAAACGCCTTGCAGTTATTACTGTTTTTGTAGCAGGAATCTTTGTCACTGGTAGCAACTGAATTGTTAATAAGTATTTATTATTATTAGACACACTAAAAATTGATGAAAAGATGAGAAAATTAATGGTTTTTTTTTACAGCGATTAAAAATCTAAGTGCTACGCGCGTTTCGTTAGGTTAGTTATTTTTTTTTTTAACGGGTTTGCTCAAAATGGTATTCATTGAACACAACCCAATGTTTATAATCCAGCTAAAATTGTGAAGTGTGAACGCGTTTACTAAATACACCAAAGCAGCTTTTATCCCAAGTTGAGTTACTGCTTTCGCTGCAGTATAAGTCATACCACAATTGGGTCTTTACACGCCAATGACTTTAAACTAACCGTGACTGTTTACTGTTAAACCGAATTGTTTAGTCGTGCGACCATGATAATGCAACTAAATCAAATCTTACAACTATTGGTGAAAAAAATATGACGATGTGTATTTGTCACGTGCCAAAGGCTGAACTACTGGATGCACGTAAACATAGAATCATGTACATTCATTGACGTACAGGGACACAAGTAGCTGGTACTCTGGTCATACTCGATTTTTCAAATGTGTTTTAGATAGTAATGTAATGTTTACCACTCAAGAACTCATTTACCCCAACGGTTGTTGGTTCTGCGGCTTAAATTACCAGCCCACTGCCACTTCAGCTAGCTAATTCTGTGAGCCATGTCGGGACGTTTGCTTGTTCGACATTTTATTACAAAGTAATAAATATTTATTAATTTTATAGCGATGATGGCTCCGTGGTAGTGACGTCGGCTTGCGATCCGCAGGACGTGGGTTCGAATCCTACAATGAGCTTGAGCTATCGGTGAAGGAAGACATCGTGATGAAACCATAGCTTGGTGATAGGGTATTTTCTAGTACTCGCCTGGCTAGCTACAAACCTCTTGTTAAGAATCTGTCGCCAAGCACCTACCGGTGTGTTCCGGCAGCCTCACTTGAGAGCCAGTTCCCAGTCCAGGTGTAGCGTGGCGCCACCTTCGACCACATCTTCACTTAACACCAGGTGACTTGTGGTCAAACGCTACCCAGTATTAGCTAAAAAAAATTTTTTTTTTTTAATTTAATATGATTATTTTCTTTTTACTAAAACTCCCTGACATCTTTGACCGATTTTCATTAAACATAGCTAAGGACACTCCCGACTAATTCATCTTTCAAAAAAACAAAATCAAAATCGGTTCATCCGTTCGGAAGCTACGATGCCACAGATAGACACGCACACACGTCTAACTTATAACATGGTTAAAAAAGCTTCCTAACCAAAAGAGGGATAATCACACACCTCAGTCTCCTCAGTCCTCTTGGTCGTTTATGTGTGACACGGTCAGTCGAAACTGCACAAGCTCATATATTGTTGCAAGATGTCTCAAGCTCTCAAGGCGTAACTTGTACCTGTAACTTATTTTGACACTAACCTAATTGTATCACACATCGCTGTAGGGTACCGCGGATAGATCACCGATCGATCGATCTGTCAGACCAGTCACGAGCGGTCGTCACGACTCTTCCGCGTGTCAGCCATGTGCTGGTGCTGCTAGTTACCGATGTTTTAGTATCGATATTAACATTATTAAAATATCGAAATAACGATATTTAAAATTGCAGTAATTCTACAAATAACAATGTTTTCAAAGTATTAAATTCAATTTTGAATATTTATTCACACTGCCTTATGTCAGATATAATACTAGATTTTATACGAGATGCATACCAATCTCTTCTTGTTTTTGAGAGTAAAAATAACTTTAACACATTTATTTCCCTCAATCAATCACTCCCTCCTGTCGTTATTAATTTACACTAGCTACTCTTCACGGTAAGGTTAAAATACACGCATATTATAAAGTGTAAAAATATAAATATTAGAAAATATCGATATATTGAGTCGTTAATAATTATCGATATTAGCATAACGTAACCAATATCGATATTTTAGCAACATAGCTCATCCCTAGCTGTTAGTGAAATTCTTTGAGTACGGAGTTGGAGCATTGAGGTGTTTATGTGCTTTCTTAATTATGTTTTAATAAATAACAATAATATATAATAATAAATTACATAATTAGACGCTAAATAATAAATTCAAAAATGTTCTCATATTTTTTTTTGTAAAAGGATGAAATTAATTAAGTAAGTATAATTATGAACATCTGAACATCTACTTTCAGACTAAATTCACTATGTTTGTAACACATGTTTAGGATCTTCATTTACATTTATTCTAGAAAATAAATGATATTATTAAGTTTTTTTTATTTTTATTCACTATGTAAAGGCTAGCATTTGACCACAGTTTCACCTGATGCTAAGTGAAGACGTGGCCGACGATGACGATAAGCATGCTCGTATAGAAGATACCTATTCACTCTTGACTTGAAGACTCCCAAATTTTACTTATCGAGAAACAATGACGCTGGCAGGGCGTGAAGTGTATACTTCAACTAAATCTTTTTTTTTTTATGGCGTCACACTATTTGTGTATTTGCCAGTGTCATGTAAAAAATATTTCAAACTCAGAGAGTTGAATCAAGTTTAAATGATGATGGTGATGATGATGATGATGACATGATGGGATGAGGATAGTTTTAAAGTAAATTAGTGGAGCTTTACATAAACTTTACACGGACTTTTTGGAGCAACTAGAAAAGTCACTTTCACAACTTTATTTAAATTTCCACCAATATTACACATTATCACTCGAAAGTTTTGGAAATAATAACAAAATTTTCACGTTGACAATTCGATTGCCGCCAAAAAAGTCCAACTAAATCTTGTCATTGATTTTTATTATGATCATCATTGACTGAATTGAACTGACACGTACGATATAGACAGCGATATATGAGTATGAGTATTTTAATAAATTAATAAATGCCCATTATACATTCCTTATTTACATCTTATACAAGTAACTAATCAACTTGTTAAGCCTCCATTTTCAAGTTCCCTGTTATAAATTACAAATACCGACCAAGTCATAGATCATCGAGCACAAAAAATGAAACAGATCGAATTGGTGCGTGGGCGCACTAATTGTTTCTTTTATAATAATGACATAATAATAGGTTCAAAGCTATTGTACTACTACAAGGTTATAAGAAGAATATTGTTTAATAATGCGTAACAGGGAGTGATGATGGCCGAAGGGTAACCGCGGGTGCTTTACAACGCGCCGATACCGAGTTCGAATCCTCTCACTGCGGGCTTATGCGGATGTGACGATGATGTGCGGGTGAACCATCGCTCAAAACGGTAAAGAAAACAAAGTTAGGAAATCAGCGTGTTCAAAAACCGCAAAATTAAAGGGCATGCAAAAACTACCAAAAATTTTAGACCTATTATAAATTTAGATTTAAAAAATTGCATTTGCTTGAATTTGATGCAATCCGGTATTTCGTATGGCAAAAGGTCGGAAATTAATGTTGTTTACGGGAGACCCTCAATATATCCATGTTTATGTCTTCACTTTAAACGTTTCCCTTTTCATTTTTGAAAACCCGTTTTTGATACCACAAAATACCTGGCTTAAGGAAAATGCAGGTAAAAACGAAAGTGCATAAAATAAATATCGTACGTAACGACTGTACCAGAGGTAATCACACTTATCACACTAATCCTGTTTTTTTTTTTTTCAATTTATTCATAAAAAATCGTATTTATGAAGCTAAAATTTGGCAGATAGGCAGTTGATAGATAGCAGAATTGGTCCATCAGCAAAAAAAAGATTTTAGAAAAATCACATTTAACGGGAGCTGAACATCGTATGTACTAGAGCTTTTCATCGCAACGGTGGTTTGGTTGCAATTTTGCAATATATTTTTGGTAATTAACATTTACATATTTATTTTTGCAAACTACTCCTAAAAGATGGTAGAAGATAGGAACCAGAATCGATTGACAAAATCAACATTAACGCGAGTGAAGTCCAGGGTGAAAGCTTATATGTTTTACAATCTATATGTTTTGTAATCTTGGAGATCACTGTTTGGAAGTCGTTCAAAGTGAACGACTTCCAAACAGTGATCTCCAAGATTACATGAAATCAATAGCTGTTGTGGAATCTTCCACGGGTCCACCCAACTACAGTGTGGGCAAAAACATACCAACTGAGACCCGGGGCACAAAAAAACGAATAAAGCGCATAATTTAGGCACAAAACATCTCAAGGTTGCGTATGAGGCCGTACCTCACAAGATATCTGGGGATACCATCAATGTATAAGCTTTTAGGACTCTGACTCTTAAATTACTTCGATTTTTTCGTTTTCTTTTTATTAATCTCAAAAGTATGTTGCTTAACTTTTATGTATAAATTGAACAACTTAGAAAGAAATATCTTAATAGAACTAATTTTACAAAGTGCGGTCTTATTGCTATAAATACAAGTAGGTAAGTAGGTAGGTACTACATTTTTAAACTAAAGATGACGTTAAGGAAAATCAAATATTATGCTGGACATCCACCAGTCGAAGTCAATAACCATAGATTACATAAATCTAGTTTTAACATTTAATTTTTTGTCAATAATAATAATGTTACAATATTACAGGTATTACGTTTCATTACAAAACAACAACGTTTAGTTTCTGAATGTATGGGATAGAAACTCTACCTGAACCTATTTCCCTTTGTTACACAGAATTCTTGCTAATATCACTCATTCTATATACTTAGTCTTTCTACGATTTATTTTCATTCGCCTATTCAAGGTAATTGAAATCAACTATTATATCACAATATTAAAGTTATGTAAAGTTATTCATATAAATCAAATTGTCAAAATTCTAACGATTCAATTTACATCGATAAATAACTTAGCCAATATGTAGGTAAACACATTATTACGAAGACCGGTTATAAAACACCTAATAACTGTATCTCATGTTGTTCACACACAATGTTCTTTAAAAACAGTAAAATTTCCGAAAATCTTGATCGACCAGTTCGGCAAAATATACTCAATTTCCAAATAAATATTGTGGAGGCATTGAACTTGTCCTAATGACTTTCCAACTGTATTTTTATCTAGACTTAGATCTAGACTGCTGTTCCTCTACTACAAATAGGACCGAATCGAATGGAGTGAAAGAAATAAAGCCATAGACGGTTAGAGACTAACTCCTTATTTAATACTAGTTGCGCCCGCGGTTTCACCCGCGTCTTCCCGTCATCCCGCAGGAACCTTTTCCGGGATAAAATGTAGCCTATGTGATAATCCAAGGTATAAGCTATCTCCATTCCAAATTTCATTCAGATCCGTTCAGTAGTTTTTGCGTAAAAGAGTAACAAACATCCATCCATCCATCCATACTCACAAACTTAGGACATGCGGTATTCCGTTAGCAGTAAAATCCTGATATTTTATGCATAGCATAAACAGCATAGCAAGATCAAGAGCGAGGCTGCCGGAACACACCGATAGGTGCTTGGCAACAGATTCTTAACAAGAGGATGGTAGCTAGCCAGGCGAGTACTAGCAAATACCCTACCACTAAGCTATGGTTTCACCACGATGTTTTCCTTCACCGAAAGCAATTTCAATCAATTTCAATCATTTATTGCATTCATATGTTAGTATACATGAGATCTTAGAGGTTAAGGTTAGCGAACATATGGACCCGAATAGGGTATAGCAATCTAGGAGCGGACCGATCCATTTTAGTCATTTCGAGAAGTCATCATTGAGGAAGTCATTTATGCTGTAGTAGCATTTGTCAATTAAAAACGTTTTCAAGTTATTTAGAAATAAATTATCTTTTTCTTCAGTTTTCAATTTGTCGGGTAACTTATTGTATATTTTTGTTGACATTATGTTTGGTCCGGAGCTGTGTATTTTTAATTTTGATGGTGGTATCTCTAATTTATGTTTGTACCTAGTTGCGTAGCGTCGTGGTTGTTCAGCTTGCTTTATGAAGAAATGCTCAAGCTCATTGTAGGATTCGAGCCCACGTCTTACGGATCGCAAGCCGACGTCACTACCACTGAGCCATCATCGCTATAAAAAACCGCAGCGCATTGCAAGTAAGTTATATACACCTAAAACCCCCAATGGTATTTATATTTACCGTCCCAGCTACCTATAAATAAGCGTACAATAGTAGAGTTATGGTCCAACAAAAAACATATCCGCAATAATTCGTTAACTCTGTAATGCTTGTACATTACTACAGTATGTAGGTAGTAATAAATCTGATGTTCACTTTACGTTTCGTTTTCAATACGATAGCTTTTGCATATAAATTTGGCCTTATAGAGAGATTCTCGATCCGTTCCTGAAGCAACAATTTATATCTCGATTGTCGGATTTCTGAATAAATCATTTAAAAAAGCCTACAATCACATCTAGGTACCATAACATATCTAGACTTAAAAAAGATTTTACTTCATTTTTTGTAGCAAGTACTTCTTACAGGCAACCGGACAGCAAAAACACAAAAATCTTAGATAAGGTTTAAACTAATGTTTTTAATAATAATATTATCAATCAAGCGTAATTTTGGTAAAATAATGCTGATTTATATTTTTAAATCATAAATAAAAATTTGTCTGGTTGCCTATTCACCTGATGTAAAATGACGATATGGTAGAAGATGTCAATACAATAGGAAAACAACTCTCAAATGAGACTGCCAGAACACACCGATAGTGTTTCGTGATAAATTCTTATCATAAATACCCAGGCGAGCACGAGAAAATGCTCTATCACCAAGCTATGGTTTCATCAAGATACTTTCCTTCCCCGAAAGCTCAACCTAATTGTAGGATTCTAATTTAATTAGCATTTATTATTTTAATGTGATTAGTGTGATAAGAAGCATAGAAAAGTAGAGGGAACAAGATAATACAAAAACCCGACTGCGTCAAAATAATTTACCCTCACGCCAACAATAAAGACGAATCTAAGGATACCTCATATATTATGTTAAAATCCGTCAAGTCATTTAGGCTACTAGCCGTGCCAAAAAAAAATACATAAATACATACACACATACATAAATGCACTCGAAAAACATAACCCTCTTTCTTAAGCAATCGGGTAATTAAAATTAATGTTCCAACATATTTTCAATCAATTTCATTGTCCTTTTATCCAAGCTTACAATAGAATCCCATCGGAAGCGTACATCACAAAATTAGATACCAATTGGATGATTACCGTAATTATATCAACCGTATCTAACTCAGGAAGTGAGTCTGGACAATGGATAGATAGACGGACAATTTTATATAATTAAACTACAGACGATATCGCATGCACCGCGTAATGTAATTGCGTTTTTCTTGTGGCTTTACTGACAAGTTACTTGCGACAGGTCATTATGAAGTTGTTTGTGAAGACGTCCGTTTTAATTAAGAATGTGGCATGTGATTTTAATTATGAATTCAAAGACGCTTTATAATTAATAATCATTTGTGTACTAGCCGTAGAAACACCTGTTATCCCGCAGGAACCTTATTCTAGAATAAAAAAGAAACCTAACCTTTTTCTTTCCTTTTTTTAGGAGAAGGAAATGCCCGTGCACTTCCCTTCCGCCTATGGGGGCTGGCGGAAGGGAGTATGCGGGGCTCGGACCCGCCTTAAACCCCTCCATGAGCACTCCTGACCGCCCAGATGTTGGTGGGGCGGATGGGGTCGCGGTAGCATTCTACCATCCCACCCCGAAACCTTTGCTAATCCAGGGTATAAGCTATCTCCATAGCAAATTTCACTCAAATCCGTTGAACCGTTTCATCGTGATGAAGTGATAAATGTACACACTCACTCGCAAATTTTCGTATTCAAAGTTATGTAATGAGATGTTTTCCTGATAAGTACATACAATTTAAGACCTTTCATGTCAGTAGTAAATAGATATCTTCTAGCTAAAGCACGCTCCATCATCGACCTCGTCATCACTTACCATCAGGTGAGACGTAGTCAAATAACGAAAGGGCTATGCAACGCATAGCCTTGGCGCTTTGTCATGATTTTCTATAAATCCAACTACATCATTCTTCTTTGGTTTAGTGACCCAATTTTGGTAACGTTATTTTCAAGAAGATGCCGAAATGATTATTTACCCTGAAGGATGACGATAAATTTGTCAATGCATTCTTACTCAATCTTTGTAGAGTAGGTAGGTAATTATAATACATCATCTTCTCTACTTCAATATGTCTGCCTCCCGTAAATAGATATTGCATTTGATATTATGTGTAAAAGAAAGTAGCGCTTTCATATTGTTGAATGTAGACAAAACGAAAGTAGTCCAAAGAACAAAATTAAAACCAGCTAGTTATCCATCATCTGTCTACGGCGGCGCTCATTTGACTACAGCAACTAATACTCGTATTATAAATGCTTCACTGTCCTATTTGTATGATTCTACATCACGATTGAACTACTGAACCGTTTTTAATGGGGAAAATATCAGCCGATAACGTTCCTGAACTGCAATTTACAAAAGGACTTTTCGAGATAACATATGAATCAACTAGCTGCACCCTACAGTTTCACCCTGTCTACACTTTACCGCAATAAAAAGTACCCAATTTCTGGATACCTTTATCACTTATGGGTATAAAAAATAGCCTACGACCTTTTTTCAGACCTAACAAACCGTTTCGGAGGATTTCGATGACAAACAATGTGACACGAGGTTTTTATATATCAGAGAAGTAGATAAGGTGGAGTTTATTTGATAGATTTAAGGCGAGTCTTAAAAGTTCCTTTAGCGACCTTTCTCATGGATTGTAAATAGACAACTCATTCATAAATCTCATCTCCAACAATGACGCTTGCCTATATATACAAGAAGAGGTTATTCAAAACTGTTCACATAACATCGCATACACTGCAGGTACTTCTGTGCAAAACGTGGGAACATTCCTTATAACTTCAATGTATACTCGTAGTACACATTGATTAACCGGAGGCCAAAGACAAAGTAGACAATTTAAAACAATCGCTAATTTAATGCTCGTTGAAGGCTGAAGCTTACACAAAAGAGTGGACAAATTAGAGGATGGTGTACAAAAGAAGCAGACCCTGACGTCTGTTAAGATTATGACTGAATAACTGAGTTGTTGACTTGTATTAGTTACAAGGTAAATAACCGTTTCCTGTTCCTTTATAATCTTTCATCAATCATTTCGAAAATATATCTACCATCAACAGCCTATTACGTTCCCACTGCTAGGACCCAGGCCTTCCCTCAGAGAGAGAGTATGGGCTGTAATCTACCACGCTGGTCCAGTGTGGGTTGGTAGATGTCGCATGCCTTTGAATGTTGTTGTTCTTGGACATGCCGGCTTCCTCACAATGTTTTCCTTCACCGTTTTGAGCGATGGTAAATCCGCACATAACTTTTTGAGTCATATACTTAGGTGCGGAGCCAAAAGGATTCTAACTTGGTATCAGCGCGCTGTAAGGCGCACGCGTTCAGCCATCATTTGCTCTGTATAACTAACCAACTAGCTCCGATAGCTCAATGACCCAAAGTGTGTCTTGGCCTCCGAAATGAGAGAGCGTTACTCTTCCTTAACCTGAGCGATTACAGCCCTGAGTGTAAAGGTCGCGTAGGGCTGCCTCCGCCGTATCCCTTCGGCGATGTGGAGGGAGCTCGTTCCACATTTTACAAGTATTGGGAAGAAAAACCGCACAAATCTAGTGTTGGAGCTTCCAGAACTCGATTATTTGCGGATGAACATTATTCTCGTTACCAGATATTTGGCAATAGAACCTGTTCCAAAAGATAAACAACAGAGCAGATTTAAAAACCAAAACAAACGCAAAAATTCATAATATGGACTTGCTAGAATCTAGCAAGAAGTATTCATTTCATTTCTTAGAATTCCAATAAATATATTTCCACATGCAATTATTGTTTTCGTTAGACAAAAGTGGTTCTCTGGCAAATTCATTTAAGACCATTCAACCCGTCTCTCACACGCGATAACGGAAACGCAAATCTTGAATAATTTATTCGCGACTTAACATTCTAGAACGGTAGCATAATCAAACGTGAATATGAACCTGAACGGACGCACAAACTTATCGCTCAAAACGGTGAGGAAAGAGAGTGAAAATACCTGATGATGATAATGATGACTACAAGTATTTTATTTATTTTATTTTTACTATTTAAAGGGTAGCGTTTGACCACAAGTCACCTGATGTTAAGTGACGATGTGGTCGAAGATGGCGCCACGCTACACCTGGACTGGGAACTGGCTCTCAAGTGAGGCTGCCGGAACACACCGATAGGTGCTTGGCGACAGATTCTTAACAAGAGGGTGGTAGCTAGCCAGGCGAGTACTAGAAAATACCCTACCACCAAGCAAAAAGCAAAAGTAAAGCAAAGTATCTATAGAACCCAGTCTCTTCTCTTCACTGATGGAATCACTTTACTGCGACGCATCGGCAACGCCCCTAGTACTGCATGTCCATTGGCGACGGTGCCATCTTATCATCATCAGGCGGGCATACTGATTGTCTGCCAGCCTTATAAAAAAATTACACCAAACTAAAGTTCATGTAAAGTAAGGCAAAATGTCAAAACAAGCGGATCCCACCGCGGCCTTGGCGGCTCGTGCTTCTTGCTACTAGCACCGAAATTAGTTTTTACCTACTAATTATATTCGTGATGATCATTTGCTCTCTTCAAAGGCACCGTCGGTTTTTGTTAGAGTTGGGTATGAAGTAACATAACCATGTTTTAGTTGGATTGGTAAGTATGTCACGTTTGTTATATGAATAGCTACAATGGTAGGATGGCGATTTTTTCCAAAGAATATCGATTTTTCAATCTATTCGAATTGATACAGAAAAAAATAGAAGCCTAGAATATTTCTCATAAATCGATTTTTCTATCGAATTGAACAAAAGCAATTACATATGCGAGATGGCTATTTTTTTAAAATAATATCGATTTTTTCAATCTAGTTCGAATTGATACAGAAAAAAATGGAAGCTTAAAATATTTCTCATAAATCGATTTTTCTATCGAATTGAACAAAAGCAATTACATATGCGAGATGGCGATTTTTTCCAAATAATATCGATTTTTTCAATCTAGTTCGAATTGATACAGAAAAAAATGGAAGCTTAGAATATTTCTCATAAATCGATTTTTCTATCGAATTGAACAAAAGCCATTACATATACAAGTAATTATTATGTCACATAAAAGTAACTTTATGATAGCATTAGCATTATTGAAGACGCGATAAAACCAGTATTGCCACCTATTGAGTTTATAGTAATTAATTGAGAAAATGTGATCTTTGTCATGTTTATGTGCGTCAACACACTTGTGTCTATATAACTTTAAAAGCAACCCTTATTCGTAAAAAAGATAAAGAGTTCAATAAACCCAAATGCGTTTGTCTTTTTGCTTGCTTTGATTATTTCAGGTCAGCTAAAAGAAGAAAAAAGAAACAATTTTAATTAAAATGGATTTATAATACTTGCCTTTTTCGCTTGTAACATTTGTTGTAACATTTGTTTTTTTATCAAGTTTTAAGCCAAGTTGTAAAGGTACCAATCAACAACGTTTTTCTTACAAACACAGTAACCCGCGTAAAAGCGAATCGGCACCAAAAGATTTCCCTTCCAATCCCAAGATTTCTCCTCATTATTCATAAAAACTAAAAATATATTACCAAATCCTTATTGTTCAGAAACGTGGTGGTACAAATTTTAACGAGATCTGTTCTGCAAGACATCAAGACGATTTTACGCCTTGCTTGGGTAACGTCGCCGTGAAATTCGTTGCGTCACTGTTTACTAAATTAGCAAAATGTAGTTTTAAATAAGTAATGCCTTTGGATTCTCTCACACGTGTGTTTTCATGTTTGAAATAGGATTTTAGATATGTGATGTTATGTGAAGATGTGGACTATGGTGGTGCCACGCTACACCTGAATACGGAGCTAGCTGGCTTTCTAGTGAGGCTGGTCGAATACACCGATAGGTACTTGGCGATAGATTCTTAACCTGAAGATGGTACTCGTTAGCTAGCCAGACGAGCACTAGAAAATGCCCTACCACCAAGCTATGGTTTCATCACGATGTTTTCCTATCACAGAAAGCTCAAGCTCGTTGTAGGATTCAAGCTCACGACCCACGGGTCGCAAGCCGATGTGACTAACTTTCTAATAGACATCTATAAAAAATGAATACATTTACCTAGTGGTAAAGCATCTACTAGAGCTCGCCTGGCTAACAAGCACCGTTGCCAAGCACCTTTTAGTGTTGCAAATATCGGTTCGCTGAGAGATATAGCCTGCCTATTGGCACTTCAACTTGAAAATTCTGAGAGCTATGTCAGTGAATTTGTTTCTTTAGCGAGTTTCTCTGTTTCATTTTGTATCACCCAAAGAAACTCCAAGCATGGCTCGTTGTGATGGTGATTGTTTGTTATAGAATGGGAATAAATACTATATATCACTGGGCTACGATATTTTACAATTAAAATATTTCTAACATTGTATCGTGGCGTAAACATTAACAAAAAGCGATTTTCGATATTGTATGTGTATCTATTTTTATTGCCTACAAAGTTGCGCAAACCAAACCAAATCTATACCAAATCAGTGCACTGCGGCTAACTTTATTTATCTTAATTAATCATCATTATTTTGATCTCGATTTGCGCCACTACTGTGTTGCAAGTTTACAATCGTTCTGAAATAGCTGTAAAAGGTTTAAAATACTTAGCAACTTTTTTGCAATGTTACGGGTCTGTTTCCATAGATCGTTAGCTGATCAGATAGCGATGCTATGATTTTATCTTAGTTTTTTTAAGTTTGTTGTAATCATGATATTTCGTACATACTCGTATTGTCACTTTTTGATCGCTATCGGGCGTCAATAATCAATAGTTATTTATTCAATAGGATACATTGTGATCACTTTAAAACGTCAAACTTAAAACTAGCTACGCCTGTTCCAACCTCCTTACGCCGGCAAAATAACAGGCAAGAAACGCTGTATCGGCCTTCCCTACTACTGGAGTCACCGATTTTTATATATAAGAGAAGTAGAACCAAGAAGAGGAAGGTAGATAACCTATATCTGGACATAGTTTATCCAATTTATAAGACCAGTCTTCACAGTTCTGCCATCATTCCGCAACAACCGCTGTAAAATGATCTGAAATACGATTAGCTACATTTTTGTAATGTTCCGGATCTTAGCTAATCTTTAGCGGTTATTTTATCTTAATTTTAAAGCTAGCCATTGCTTAATCTCTTTATCTTTGGCAGCCGTTCATTTATCATTGTAGGAAAGTAAACAAGGTTGGAACGAACCATTATGAATATATTTCGTAGACCAACCGTGTCCTAGCTAATAGTCTAGACTGTTAATGAAGTCTAGAGTGATTTTCTATTAGGCATATTTGCTCTGCTACTTATCATCATTCGCTTATAACGTTCCCATTGCTGGGGCACAGCACAGGCCTTCTCCCAGAGAGAGAGTATGGGCCATACCACCACGCGGGCCCAGTGCGGGTTGGCCGATAGTCTAATGTCCAGCTCCTAGTGTTGGAGTTTCCAGACCGCTCGGCGTCACCCGATGGCCTCTGACACAGCCTAACGTCTGCTATACATTTCAATTATTATTTCACGTCAATAGTTTGTATTGTTAGAATGTTCAGAATTTTTAAGTCTTTTGCAAGTAATCAATAAATAAAATCACTGATCCGTCGCGCAGTTGTCAATCAAACCAACAATGCGTTGTCTCACTATTGCTTACTGCTAGGTAGAAACTCTTTACCAACCAAAACACAACTGTATGCAACGATAAACAAAATATTAACATATATTTTGATTAAGTACTTACGAGTACAGTCAGCGACAAAAAAGGCTGATCACACTCGATCTTTCAAATGAGTAATAGATCAGTAATATTTGTTTTTTCCTTGCAACTTACAAGGTTGCTTTTGACAACAACATATGACACATGATGTTAAGTGATGATTTGGTCGAAAGTTAGTGTTTAAGATGGTAAAGAGAATCAGAAATTTAGTTTTTGTTCAGCGACTTTTGTCGTTGACTGTACCTAGGTATATCATTATTAAATGCAAAGCAATTTTGTAAATGTATTTTGTAGCAATTTTGTACTTTTAAAGATTATAAATGCGAAAGTGTCTCAGTTCCTCTATCGGTTTGTTACCTTTTCACGCCTAAACTGCTAAACAAATCTTGATGAATTTTGGTATGGAGATAGTTTGGAAGAAGACGAAGAAGGAAGAAGGACATAAAATACTTTTTATTACGATAAACTGTAGTTCACGTTGGTCCAGCGCAGTATAATATAGATGGCAGAATTCTGATGTCCAGTGGGCTCCACCGCAAGTCTTCCAGCTACTCGTACCAATGAAAATTTCGTAAGCCTTTGTCCCTATGATGGTGTCCCACGCTGAATGGGTGGCCCCCATAACCCATTTATCTAATTATGTTTATCTTGAATATGTAATTAATATCCAGTATCCTTAACACTTAACACCTAAGCAGGATGTAATCTGTCACGAAATTAATTTGCTTATGGAATTTCCAATTAAAAAAACCTCTTTACAAAAACTTACATAACTTGAAACCTTAAAATTATCGCATAAGATGAGTTACAATAAAGTAAGAAAAAACCTTAACACACCAGTCAGTCGTGACTTGACCGTCAAACGTAGCAATTAATTGAAACATAATTATTTAATAGAAGTCAATAGACTTTTGGGCTAACACGATGGCACATAACAGTTTAGAATGATAAAACTATCAACATCATAATAATAACTATAAACTTTCGGTTTTTTTAGAAATAAATAACATGGCTATATAAATAAACCAACAAACGATGTAACATCAAAATTTACGACTTGCGTTAATGTTGTTGGTAGATCATTGACCTATAAAATAAATCTATTGACGTAAATATGATGCTTTATACCTATAAATAATACTTTATTTGGTAAAAACTGCACACAATAAAAAGAGAAAGAAACACACAAAACAACAGCAACATCTTCTCATATAAGAAGAATCAAAGTCCTGACTGACTGATATCAACGCACAGAAACTTGAAATTCAGAGGGCATGTTTGTTTTGATGCGTAGGGGTGTACTAAAAAAGGATATTTTGAAATTCAAAAGTAAAAATGGGAAACCGTAGCCCACGCGGGTGATACATAACTAAACTAACTAACTGAGATGGCGCAACGACCCAAAGTGAGTCTTGGCCTCCGATAACAAAAGACGCCACTTCGGTCTGTCCTGCGCCACCTCCTGCCAGTCCTCCACCTGGAGCTCGCGCAAATCCTTCGTGACTTCGTGTGTTTCTGGTTGCAGAAAGAAAGGTGCTGCGAAAGATTTTGGGTCCAGTACAATCTCAGGATGGAGTATGGCGGAAGAGAACGAACCGAGAAATCGAAGAACTGATGGCCGAGCCGGGTGATACATAAACCATTAATATTTTGTGTGTGTATTATGATGATAAATATGAGGCCCCTAGTGTTGCAAATGTCCATATGTGACGGTGATCACTTACCATCAAGCTAGCTTGTCTATAACATTAAAATAAACAATTCATTAATAGTTCTGTGCAAATCTTTACCGAAATCTTAAAGACATTATGCCACAATACCATAATTGTCTTACCTACCTGAAATCTCCGAGATGAGCCTTCTTCAAACAAAAGTCATATTTTGCATCACACACTCATATTCAGCATCTGACCCTATAACCTTATTCGTGCGGACGGCATTCGTCAGAATTACTGTTGCACGCTCGCATCCAAGTAAACGGTGCGGGGTGACCTTACCGTCGCTTGAACCGCGGGTTAAGGTATGAAAGATTCGCACAGTTTAACTACCAATTGTTATGTATTGTGCTTAAGAAAACTTTAGCGCTGACTGACTGAAAGACAATGCACAGATTAAACGGTAAGGCCTAGTCTACTTAATAAAACTCTAGCACTGACAGACAATACAATACATAGTCCAAACCAAACGGTAAGTCCTAATCTACTGAATAAAACTCCTGATTAGCTGGCAGACAATGCACAGGCTAAACGGTAATTTCTAGAAATATTAAACTTGGAAAGTATATAAGATTGTACGTTTATAGGGTTGCACTCTAATAGGATTTTTGGAAACCTCCTTCTAAATAAGTGAAATGGGGTGTTAAAGTTTATTTATAATATACAAATTTCAAGTTGGCGAAGTGACTGTGCAGGGCGCTAGTTTGTAAATAATACTTCTGAAAGGTTTTTTGTTGTAAGAGTTACCTCATGCAGTCCATGCTTTTGTCAGCTTGCTTTGTCTACTGTGCTAGACAATACCGGAGTTAGTTTTCATTTCAATTCAATCATAATTAGTTACAAATTAAATTTAAGAAACAAAAGGTTGTCAAGAAAATTGAACTACAATTCTAATTTAACTGTTACTTAACGAAGGATTAATTAAAGTGAAATCAATAAATAAAAAAAATCTTACTTTAAGAAGAAGTTAAGGGGCAAGGAGAGCTTAATCAAGGAATAAACTACATTTTATTACGAGGATCGTAGCGGTCCTTACAGATTTTCGCTTACAAGGGAACGTGCAGAGAATTGGCATTTTATTCCGCAAACAATATAAAGTTTATCTCTTAGACCATACAACATCTTACATATTGTATCAAATCGTGTTGTGCGCATTTAGTCATTCCATGCAGCAGAGGACGTAGGTGTGTGTCCTTAAATTACATGCCATATACCACCTATAGCTACGGACAAGTTAGCTCAGCAAATTGGATGTCAAACTAATCACAACAATATTATAAATGCGAAAGTTTGTAAGCGAGTGTGTATGTTTGTTACTTCTTCACGCTGAAATGGCTCAACAGATTTGAGTGAAATTTGGAATAGAATTAGTCTATATCATGGATTAAAACATTTACTACTTTTTATCCCGGAAAATTTGGGGTAACGGGAAAGCAGCGGGTGTAACCGCGGGGCGCAAATATTGAGGCTTATATAATTATGCTAAAATGTTCGTTATGTTTAAAGTCAATCTGTAGACCATGAAGGTTAAGCTCTCGAGTTTAGACAATTATATTTACGAGGAAACCAATATACGATCTAACGGAGTTAAAAACAAAAACATTTTCGAAGTAACGTTGCTTATGATAGCTTCTCAGCATCTGTCACCTCGAAAACAATCGTTTAAACCTATCAATGTATCATTAATCACATTAAAGCGAGCATTCTTCTAGTTTTTTTTTTTGTAAAATTGTTACTAAGGCCTAAAGTCAGAGCCGATCACAAGTGATTAAAAACTTGATTCTTAGAAAACAGGTGAGAAAAATACTAGCTACGCCTTGATATTACACCCGCGGTTTTTACACAGGAACCTTTTTCCGGGATA
The DNA here is from genome assembly GCA_931315375.2 of Opisthograptis luteolata. Taxonomy (NCBI): domain Eukaryota; kingdom Metazoa; phylum Arthropoda; class Insecta; order Lepidoptera; family Geometridae; genus Opisthograptis; species Opisthograptis luteolata. The sequence continues at coordinate 13,393,763 of OV928038.1, forward strand.
AAAAGTAGCTTTTGTCTTAATCCAGAGTATAAGCGATCTCCATTCTAAATTGCACTCAAATCCGACGAGTTGTTTCAGCGTATAAAAAAGTAATAAACACAAACACTTTCACTCACAAACTTTCGCATTAACAATAGTGTGATAGCAGGATAAATTATTGACGATTTGCGCCGAGTGGCTGGCAGTAGTTGGATGAGAAGAGCCGAAGAGCTAGCTCAGTGGTGTACCTTGGGAGAGGCCTATGTCCAGCAGTGGACTAACACAAGCTGATAATGATGATAATGACATAATCACTAGTCGGCTAACAATCTGTGTATTCCGGCTGCCTCGCTTGAGAGCCAGTTCCCAATCCAGAAGTAGCGTGACACCGCGTTCGACCACATCGTTACTTAACATCAGATGACTTGTCTGGTCTAATGCTACACTATAGAAGTTAAAAATAAAATGACTAAGAGACTAGAATTTCCAAACTCTTGTCAGGAATTTTCAACATGGCCACTCTACAGGTTCAAAGGCAAGCATCAGAACTCCGGGGTCAAGGCTCACAATTACTCGCCAATTACACTTCCCCACCTACAGTATTATATTTAATTAATCATCACGTCACATATACGTTCATACATCTGCTTCCTGATTGATATGATTCGGTAGTTTTATTACAATGAGCTTATGTAAATAATAATTAACGAATCATTGAATTAATAATAGATAATTGTAGTCATCATTATCATAATCAGCTAGTTGTCAGCCCACTGCTGGACTCAGGGCTCTCCCAAACTACGTCACTGCGCCTGATCTTTGGCTTTGGCTCATCCAACAGCTGCCAGCCACTCTATATCATTCAATCTAGCTGGAGGACGACCAACACTACACGGAGAAAAAAGACCTTCCGAAATACCGTTTTCCATCTAAGTCAAAAAGGGAAGGAATTGTGATTTAGAAGGAAAACTAAGGTAAAATAAGGAAGGAATCGGTCTTGGAAGGTAAGACTCAAAAGGAAAGTCAGATTATTTTTCTCAGTGTACGTTTACAGAGACGCGGATAATCGAAGTATGGAGTTTGAATTGGAACAAGTTATTAAAGGTTTATCACTGCTTCAATTAGAGTGTATTTTTGTCAAAATTAGGTAGTGGAAACTTTCACCTGATGACAGATGATCGCATTGCAAGTACGACTTACCTATAATCAAAAGCCTTGACAAATGTACGAGGACATTTGAAATTCTGTATGTAAACTTACACAACATAATAAGCCTCTGACCGATACATCTTTAAAATAAAAGTTAAGGTTTTTAAGGTACTTAATACATCTTCACAAACCAACTGCAAACCACGTTTACCTGCAACAAACAAACAAACAAATTAATACTTCGAAGAAAACATTACTTCCCAACAATGTCGTCTGCACGAGTTCCAAGAACGGCACACAGATACGACGATGGTAGAGCTAACATTTGCACGAGGAAGGTCAGAGAGGCATCCTGGGACCTATGGTGACCTAGATCGTGCAGGTAACAGATAGTGTATCTAAAGCATCGCACCTCCTAAACGGGTGAACTGATTTTGATTGAATTTATTTTTAAAGGTGGCTTATTTTATTTTTTTATTAGAAGTTACTATGTTTGTTTATATATCTGTTACCTTTTCACGCTTTAATCGCTGCACGGGTCGTGATGAAATTGAACGCTAAGAAAGGTCTATATCTAATGTATAAAATTCTCGTGTCACAGTTTTCGTTGCCATACTCCTCCGAAACGGCTTGACCGATTTTGATGAAATTTTGTGTGCATATCGGGAAGGTCTGAGAATCGGCCAACATCTATTTTTTATATTATTTTTTTATCGAGTTAAATGTAGTCCACGCGGGTGAAACCGCGGGGCGTAGCTAGTTATAGGTACATATATATATACATAAAGATACTTTTTATCGCTTTAAACTGTAGACGACACGGGTGAAATCGCTAGTCATTAATAATAATTATTGTCATATGACATCTAACGCCAGAAATTAATAATCGATCCTGATCCATTATCCGCGGTTTAGGATCGATATGTCATGTCATAATATGTCATTTTAGTACATAGTAATCTGTCAAGCCCTAGTACTAAAATGACACATTATGACATGACATATCGATCCTAAACAGCGGATAACGGATCGGATCGATTATTAATTTCGAGCATTAGTAAGCCCGCAGGACTATCGCCGTTTCTGTTCAATGCAATTCAATGAACACACGCATATCTCACAGTTATGCGTCAGAGTTGTGTAGCGAACCGCATAAGTACATTCATTCTAGTTCATAATTACCTTCGAGGAAACCTAACGCTACATTACGTATACAATTATCCACTATTTATAACATACAAGCAATAAAACTAGTAGCGTAGAGGAAAGTGGTTGTGGGCTGGTCTAGAGTCGAGGCCGACGGCAGACGTATTTGGGTCGGCAATCGGCAACGCCTGCGCGGCATTGCCTGTATTTACATACCTATTGAAGGAGGCTTTGTTGGAAAATAGTGAGATAACAAGTCTGTTGTAGACTTACGCCCGCAATCAATAATCGATCCTGATCCGTTATCCGCGGTTTTGGATCGATATGTCATGTCGTAATATGTCATTTTAGTACTAGTATGTCAAGCTTTACTACTAAAATGACATATTATGACATGGCATATCGATCCAAACCGCGGATAACGGATCAGGATCGATTATTAATTCCGGGCGTTAACTAACTGGGCCGTGCGGTTATTTCAGGGATGTAAAAAAAAGATTCGATTTTTTATATTCATCGATTCTTTTCAAATAATCGATTCTTAATAATCGATTCTCTAAATACAATTGTAAATCGATGATATAACTTACTTCATTTTTTTAAAGTAAAATGTTAAGAAATGCGTTGTTGGTTGTTGGTTTCCTCATTATTTAAGTTGAAAAATAAATCGGTTTGTTTTTCATTTTTAAAACCAACGTTCGTTAGCCTTTCACAAGCTTTTAAGCCCGAAATAATATTTCCGGTTCATCTTGCATATAAATCAGCAGATCCTTGACTTTCAACCGTAAACACATTGTGAATACCTTGACAAATGTAACCTCAACTTAAACTTTACGATATCATTACAGAGTCATTAAAATGTGTCATATAACTCTGCAGTAAAACTTACAAAATATACTCATATGACATATTATACCAAAGTGACAAATCGATCTGCTTAAATTCAAAAAGTAACTCAATAACATTGTTGGAATATGATTACATAAGTACAACGATTTAAAATAACCCGTATTAACGATTTCAGTTCCTCCAAGTCTCGGTAAGATTCGCTGAAAAAAATATGTATGGATGGAAACGAAAACTTTTATAGTTTTTGTAAACTATTAAAACCTGTACTAGGGGTACTGTACTCCCCTTGTACTGCTCATCTCGTATCACTGTATCGAAAGCAGCAATATCTACACGATAAGCCGCTCGCATTGCATCCTTCGTCGCGTCGCTTTCACCACCTACGGTCGGAAAGTAAAAGTGGCCCGACGGGTCTCGCAGACAGTTAGCTCGCTGTGGAGTTAGCGACAAGCGCCCCTTTCGCCAATTGGATTGGATAATGGTTATCTAATAAATGTCACTTGCTGTGAGATAATGTTCAGTGACCTCAGTTACTGAGGTTAAATGTCGTAGAGATAGTAGGTAGGTACCTAGAGTTATTTCTTGAGCTTTGTGAAAAGAGTTCTTATGGGTCGGCAACGTCCCTGATGTTGCAAATATCCATAGGCGACGGCAATGTAAGATAAAGGGGGCGACGGTGACTGCTCACCATCAAGTAGGCTGTCTGCTTGTTAGCCACTCTATTACATAAAAAGAAAAAACTGTCGATATTTTTAATTACCAATATTGATTTTCTTATTTTAGAGTATTCATTTTGTAACAATTTTGACAAATAAATACATATTTAAGAACGCAAATCTGGTTTCATATTTAATGTTACTAGAAGTGATGCAACAGAGTGTAATCATAACAAAAGTAGATGCAGAAACAAATGTCAAAAACATTTATAGCGGAAGCGGAAACGTTACTGTTATTTCTACAAGAAAATTATCATTTTGCTTGACAAAAAATGAAGCCACGCGTTAGAAGTGAAACTTCTTAATAGGTTCGGATTTCCAGCCCTACCGCGCGTAAAGAAGTTTCACTCCAAAATCTTTTTGTACTCGCCTCAAATAATATAATCAACAGATCAAATAAAGCTAACTAACCGAAAAATCTTGATTCTCCCACTTGAAACCAACACAAGGTAAACCGACCAATAACTAACTGCCTACCTCACGAGTTAACATTTCGACCTTACGCCTGGTGTGAACTTGTTCTTAGCTGTTAAACCAATATTGCATAATCAAAGATCATCTACAGATAACTTTAAATTCCAAGTAAAATATTTGAGTATTTGCGATCCTCTCGGGTAGGCAAGGATTTGGCAACCGGCAGTTTTCTCTAAACAGTTAAATACAAAAGCTAGATAGTATTTCATGATGTGAACTTTTTTGTAGACGCACTAGAAGCCTACATTTCTTTCACGCTTACATCAAACCGTTTAGCCAGCGTGAGCTGATAAAGAAGCCAAATGTCTCATTTTCCGCAGACTTGTCAATCAGAACATTTATTTGTGATTCACAAGTGGTTCTTGTTTCGCAAATATCGTGATTTCTTACTGTAAACTCTACTTTACCAGAATGAAACGTAACCTATCACACTCGGGGATAATGTATCTTCCTATTAGAGAAAGAATTTTCGGAATTAGATCAGCAATTTTGGAGATTTACCTCCTTAATCCAAACAAACAAATTTTTCCTCATTTATAATACTAAGAGTGAATAGGTATTTACTGGGCCAGTATGCTACACCTTCGACCACATCGTCGCTTTCAATCGCGTGAGACCGTGGACAAACGCTAGCCTAGTTAGTTGTAAGAATATTACATGAATAAATGTAGATTAAGAACTTATAGATAGCGAAAAACCATATCAAAACAAAGGACAAGCTCGGAATGTCGTCAATGACACCCGGTTGACTCGGCAACTTTACCGTACGCATGTCGGACACCCGGTAGTGTCTATAGGTGTCTGTGTTGTGAAAACTCGTTGTTTTACATATTCATTGAGGTGGTGAAGATAATTTCATCAATAACTTGTTGTGAGATATTAAATTTGTCATAGGCTCACTAGTATATTATATTACCTTTAGTGAAGCGTTTGAACACAGTCTCAGTCTCACTTGATGGTAAATGATTACGAGGTTAGTGATGAAGCATGCATGAGACCATGCATAGAAGCTCTTGACTGGAAGACCCTAATTTATACTTTTCGGAAAACAATGGCGCTGGCAAGGTGTTCCAAAAGCTTATCCATTCGCAGAAGCGAAGTACTTTTGAGAGTAGATCGGGGGATTTTCAACCATGTAGCGTACGGAGGTTATGTTACATATCAATGCATAAAAAATGACGTTGTTCTAAGTAAAATGTGTTTTACCAATCTTTATTTATCTTTTATTAACAAATACTCCTTTCATTTAACATAACATTTTATAAAAATATTTTTAGGGAAAATTTATTCTATCGTATTTCGCTCATATTACTTGCTAACGAAAAAATGAGGAAGTAGAGAATCTGCCGTAACTCAACAAAAAGAGCAATTAGTCATAAATAAACAATTAGCGGGTATTCCATTAATCAAATATGCAAAAACTTCAAAAACTCAGAGCGTGATGGTTTTGTAATGAGAGTTTTTAATGTTCTTAGTCACGATTCACGACACGGCAACTAACTAATAGATAAGTTAGTAATCTATGGTTTGTAGAAATAATAATTATTGTTGATGAACAGAAAATTTTACAAGAACGCAAAAACATTTTAAAAAAATCTAAGTCATTAATATTGACAAAATTCAGAAATGTTTCAAAAATTATGTAGATACGAGTAGAAAACGAAATTATGAAGATTTAAAGATTTAAGTCGTCTCTTTCGATCTTAAGAAAAAAAATCGCCTGTAATTATTGGTAGTACTTCAAGAATTAACAAATAAACCCTGAAAATTTATTGAAAGGAATCTCAGACGTGTACGGCCTCGTAAAATAGAAGCAGATGGCATCACATCAGTACAAATGGTAACAAGTTAGAAATTTAATAGTGAAACGAGATAGGGCTATAAAACAAAAAGAGACAGGCATAAGTTTCATGTTTCATCCACCGCGTCACATGGAAAGCTAGTAAAAATTATGATGCGTGTATGTTTACACTAAGACTCACGTACGTAACTACTTATTAGAACATAGCTTGAGAATACCTCTGTTGTAATCTAATGTTTTATAGCCAATTAATTTATCAATTTAACAATCTTGTTATGATATGAATGCATAAAGCTCATTGCAGTTAGATTGAAGCATTAAAGGTCAATGTTTCATAATTAATTGATGCTTAAAACAAATCATTATGTATTTATTTTAACTCTTGTCAGTAATGTTTTGATTTGGGTCATTTTCATAAAGTATTAGTTGCACCCCGCGGTTTCACCCGCGTCTTCCCGTTATCTCGCAGGAATCTTTTTTCGGGGAAAAAATGTGTTAATCCAAGGTATAAGCTATCTTTATTCCAAATTTCATCAAAACCGGTTTAGTAGTTACAGTGATACGTGGTACACGGAGAAAAAAGACCTGCCAAAATACCGTTTTCCTTCTGAGTCAAAAAGGAAAGATTTGTGATTCAGAAGGAAAACTGAGGAAAAATAAGGAAGAAATCGGTCTTGGAAGGAAAAGATTCAGAAGGAACGTCAGATTTTTTTTCTCAGTGTAACAAACATTCACACACACACACAAACTTCCGCATTTATAATAGGAATGGGAAGAGTTTAGTAAGTTTACAGTTTTCCTGACTTTCATCATTAGTCTTTAACTCGGAAACCACTATTTTGATTTCAATTATATTTTATTAATCATCATATTTGCGGGCGACGTAGTTTTACTACCCACGGACCTTTAAGCCCCGCTCCACCCTAATCTCTCATCAACTTTAACAATTTTCAAACAGATCTGAAACCATCGGCGCACACAACAAACTATTTTAAACATAATTCGTTGCAATTGCCTCTTCGTTTTCCGCAACACAGCCTCGTTGATAAAATCTACCATTAGCAATGTCGTTGCCGTTTCAACAACGCGTAATTTGTGAGCAGTAAAAATCACGTTCCTTCAATTCATGCAATAGGGATGTTAACACTAATTACAAAATAATGTTTAATCGTACTTTTATGTTAGTTTGTATTATTAGGATATCGAAAAACATATTTTTGTATTTAAATATAACTTAATGATTTAAATAAAAATGATTTTAAATGCTATATTTATAATCTTTTGTCACGTGACTGCAAACATCAAAAAGAGCTTCTTACGTCACGTTACCACTCAGGCGATTTGTGCTTCGATGGTTGCCCGCGCGTCGGTAGCCGCGGGTCGGTGTCGGGGGTCGGCGCGGTGGTATGGTTACGAATCGCGACCATCGTGTTTTTCGGTCAGTGACGTCATGTCAGTCACGTGACAGTTGTTAGTGTTTTGGCGGAAAAATTCATAATTACTCTAATTTTGTATATTTTCTCATCGAAAACACTAATAATTTTAAATAAAATATTTTTTTTATGGTAAACAAGAGTCAAAATAAAAGCAATTCCGAAAAATAGTTAACATCCCTATTGTTATGTTGGTAAACATTCGCAGACGCGCGTATTACGTACCTCTCTGCGTGTGTTTAGGAATGCTTTAAGAGGAAAGGCGCCGAGCGTTTGCTTTGTTGAAACTTAGTTACACTGAGAAAAAAATTCTGACTTTCCTTCTGATTCTTTACCTTCCAAGACCGATCCTTTCTTATTTTATATTAGTTTTCCTTCTGAATCACAAATCCTTCCCTTTTGACTCGGAAGGTAAACGGTATTTCAGAAGGTCTTTTTCTCCGTGTAGAGCGCATTTTTAACTAGACATTTTGATATTTACTAAATCACCAGAAATAAGTAAGTATACTTAACATGAACACACAACTTAGTCGAAAAATAAAATAAATGAATGGACGCAAAATAATTTTGTTTTATTACGTATATGATATAGATGTCAACCAGAGTCTCAGCAGTAGGAACGATGATGATAATGTCAACTAATAAAACGCTTTTAGAATTATTTTTTGAATATTGAATTCATATTCTTAAAAACAATCATAGATAATATTTTAGAATAGAACACTCCAAAAGCCCTTCAATTTAAAATACATCTTCCGACGTCTTATGTATATCTGACACAAAAAATATGTCAAGTTTATAAGAAAAAGCAAAACGTAAGGACTTAGTACGTTTACAAGAATGTGCTTGCTGGTCTATCCTCTTAATAAAATCGTCAATCAAAGAGTCTGCTACTGAAATCTAAGCCTTATTCTTTAGAGATTGGATTAAAATTTTGGTGGCACTGAATTTGTGAATGGTGTTTTCTCGTCAATTGTAAATTTATAATAGTGGGCAAAGTATGAATCTTTAGGTTACGACTTTTGAACTGTTTGATAGTTATAGCATCGCTCGGTTACTGATTGTTATTCAGAATTTGCAATAGACACTATAACAAGTTCAGTAAAACCTTGGACAGAGGAAACCTGTCTCTAATTATCCAGCTCGATAGCTATTGAACCTCAATCAACATCATCGTAAAATACAAATCTTTTATAGAAGACTAGCAACTTGCCCCGGCTTCCTCGAATAGCACTAATTGAAAAACCAAAAACCAAATTTTGTTGATTCGATTGCTACTAAATATCACAGGGTCACCCGTTGAGCTAATCAAAAGATTGACAGATTTTTTTTATCAAAATCAGTCCAGCCGTTTCGGAGTCTATAGAGTACATACCTACTTAAAGATACACGTCTATAGTCAGTCGACAATAATCCTGATATGACGTTATTGTTAGGTACTTTATATAGGTACTAAGCCACAATCGTTGCTACAAAGTTTATTTAAGCATATTTTCTTTTTATAATTAGAGCAAAAGAAGCAGTGTGTGGTTTAATTATGATATTTTCTTTCACCGAAAGCTCAATCACATTGTAGGGTTCGAATTTTTGAACCCACATCCTACGCTTCGCAAGTCGACGCTACTTCCACTAAGCTTAACAAAATGAAAAGAATCCAAAATTTTAATGTAGCTAAGTGGCATATATATAATATACAGACCGATAATAACAGTGTCAGACATATTTTAGATAGCCTTAATGGTGAACTTGATATTTCATTGAATCCTACTAATGATTAATGATTTTCTACATAAGAAATAGACTAAGATATAGCGCCCATACTTAATTCGCTTCGTTTATTAGTCTTAAGCGTGTTTTTATAACACACTCGTTCATTACTTACCACGATATACAAATTAATTTAAATCAATGATATCTGTTTACTTACGCGGAAGGAAATAAACTTGATGGGCATTTCCAGACCTAACTTGCTGAAGACCTACTAAAGGGAAACAGATTTCTCTTTTATATTAGTAAATCTGACCTACATCTAGAAATCAGGGGTAAAAACTTTAAAATCAAAATCATTTTTTTTAATTAATAGGATACATTGTAATCACTTTAAAACGTCATCTTAAAACTAAGCTACGCCTGTTCCAATCTCCTTACGCCGGCAAAAGAACAATCAGAGAACATCAGAGAACTTGTTGACTAAAAAAAGGACCATAAATGATCTGTTTTTTTTTTAAACACTTTTATTAGCTTGACTTGTAACTAACTAACTAACTAACTAACTAACTAACTAACTAACAATGTAATCAAATCTTAGAAGTCAATTTTCACCTACTTCTAATTGTCGTATCGACTTGAAACTTTGTATGTGTATGTAATCTCGGTGACAATGCAATAATTTGGTATCATCGACCTGATCTGATGATGCAGCCGGAAGGTGGGTAGGGCATCTCTTCGCTGGCTACTAGTAAACCCCTCGTGTTTCGGCTCATATGAATCGTCTTGATGAGTACAATAGATTGGACTTGGTGACGAGGGTCTGATGATGCAACCGGAAGGTGGGTAGGGGATCTCTGCAGTGGTTACTAGTAAGCCCCTCGTGTTTAGGCTCATATGAATCGTCTTGATGAGTCCAATAGATTGAACTTGGTGACAAGGGTCTGATGATGCAACCGGAAGGTGGGTAGAGGATCTCTGCAGTGGCTACTAGTAATCCCCTCGTGTTTGGGCTCATATGATTCGTCTTGATGAGTCCAACAGATTGAACTTGGTAACGAGGGTCTGATGATGCAGCCAGAAGGTGGGTAGGGGATCTCTGCAGTGGCTACTAGTAAACCCTTCGAGTTTGGGCTCATATGATTCCTTTTGATGAGTCCGATAGATTGGACTTGGTAACAAAAGACTAAAAAGTTAAAAATAAAAATATATAGTTTAAAAAACTAAAAAAAAACACTTTAAAAACGCACTCAAAAATATAAAATAATTAAATTAACTTGTATTAATAATTAAATTAACTTGTATTAATTTAATTATTTTATATTTTTGAGTGCGTTTTTAAAGTGTTTTTTTTTTAGTTTTTTAAACTATATATTTTTATTGTTGTTGCGAGTAATAAGATGGTAATAGACCATTCAGGGTCTTATTAAGTGTGACCTACTAAGAGTACCTAGGAGATTCAGGTTCAAAGATCGATCAAGGCCAGGCCAAGGCACAGCAACCAATGTCAATTACCATTGAAATGCTATTGTTTACAATTTACTTCAGTTACTGTTTTATGAAGACAATGAACCATTGAAGTGATAAGGATAAAAATCTTAGGCAGGTAACTAATTAATGTGACTGTAGCAAATATGCAAGAGAAATATATCTACAAGGGTAGACAAGTCAAGTCTATCTCTCTCGATAATCCTAATTTAGGACTTAAATAAATTCAGGGTGGCACTGAACTGTACCAAATTGGCAAGCGTGATGCTCACCATCAGGCCTCCTCGTCACACGGTTGCATAAAAGTTAACAGTAACTTATGAATAAACATAACAAAACTTGTGGTTTACAGTATCCAAACTCAGCCTTGTAATTCAACCAGATTTCGCAAGTCTGACGTTAACTGGAGCATATTATTTTACGCACTTACATGTCTGATGGGCTCTCACTGCGTTTTTCTAATTAACAACATTGTTATGTAACGAGGATTTATGTAAATTGCATAGTTTCGTGAGGAAATTGTCTGTGCCGAGCACACCGGTGCGAAGTCGGGGTGGATCTCTAAATTACCACTTGTACCCCTAGTACAAGTTTTGAAAACGATAAAAGTTTTGGTAAACGTCGACGTTTACCACCGCCGACTTGTCAAATTGGCAACTCGATCTGCTTAAATTCAAAAAGTAACTCAATAACATTGTTGGAATATGATTATAACGATTTAAAATAACTCGTATTCACGATTTCAGTTCCTCCAAGTCTCGGTAAGATTCGCTGAAAAAAAAATGTATGGATGGAAACGAAAACTTTTATAGTTTTTGTAAACTATCAAAACCTGTACTAGGGGTACTGTACTGTACTATTTATATCAACCTTGGGCTGGCCTTACACGGAGAAAAAGACCTTCCAAAATACCGTTTTTCTTCTGAGTCAAAAGGGAAGGATTTGTTATTCAGAAGGAAATCTAAGGTAAAAAAGGTCTTGGAAGGTAGGACTCAGAAGGAAAGTCCGAATTTTTTTCTTAGTGTACACGGACAGCCTGAAGCAGTCAGGATCGACTGCTACAAGCTGTCAACTGCTTAAAGCTGCGAGTGCATAGTGAACTACAGACTTCTACGTACACGAACCGCTCGAGCAGTTGCAGTAGTTCACTATGCAGTCGCAGCTTGAAGCAGTCGACAGTCAACTGCTTCAGGCTGTCCGTATATGGCCAGCCTTAAGAATTCCTTATTCTTTTATCAATAGGTGATCATTTAGGTGTTAAGTTTTTAGGGCTGCCTACGCACAATATCACCTCCAAAAACATAAACAGCTAAACACCACTAAATTGCAAAGACCTCAAACCGGTTTCGAATCGTTCTGACAACAATTTGTTTTTGTTTACTAAAATTCTGCGCAGATAGATTTATAATGACAGGATGAGCGTTACTGACAAAGTGATCATCATGAACGTAAATATAGATATTTACGAAAATTACGTTTATTTTAGTTGAAGAATAATTTATATCTCATTTTAAATCGAGATCCTTGACCGAATTGATATCACATTATCACAGCAATCACACTAATTTTATAAATGCGAAAGTTTGTGAGTATGTTGGTTATTTCTTCACGATGAAATGAAATTAGAATAGAGACTTATTATATCCTGAGTACAGAATTACAGACTACAAGCCCTTGACATAGGCCACCCTCTATCCCAGAATAAGAAAAAGGGAAAATGAAAAAAGAAAAGAAATCCATTCAGCTGTTTTAGCGTATAGAAGTAAAATACATAATACACTCACAAATTTTCGCATATACATATATTTTAATATGCATTGTTGTAGTGTGAACTTGAGGGCAATCTCCGCGCGAGAGAAACCGAGGGGCACAGCTATGCCTATATAATTAACTTAACCTTACAATTGTATAATAAAACCGCACTAAGTATTACGTACAGTTACTACATTGTCAAGTGCTAATCAAAACCGCTTGTTCAAACAAATATGACTTCTTATGAGAATTATAAAAACTTAACACATCTGCACTAAAGTATTTGAAGACCGTCGCCCACAGCTCTTAGATACCTACAGTAAGTATAAGTATGATTCAAAGGCCATGAACGATGCGAATGTAGGAGGTAGATACTAAGTTAGAAGTTAGTACCTAAGGTTGCGGTAGTTAAACAATTTAGCTTTTTTTAAAAGCAGTAAATGTAGAGACAGATTTATTTATTTTATTTTATTTTGGGTGGCTTACAGCTACTAAAACAACATAGGTTACGGAGTAAATAACGAAAGCCAATTAAAAGCCTCCACATTTAGCTAAATGTTGTGATGGGTTGCCATCATTTTAATACATTTTAAGTCTTAATTGAAGTGAATAAAGTTTCACTGTGACAGTGGGTCTGTTGGCAAAGAGGTTAAAGTGTAAGTAAACTCTTTTAGAGGCATTTAAAAATAGGTGCACAATGGTTTACTATAATCCCAAAACCAAAGTTGTAAGTAACTTTCTTGACAGTGTGAGGAGTCGTGTCACAATTGAATACATTAGTGGAACACCTGTCAATCAAAACATCGTTTTTCCAACTCTCTCCTTGTGTCGTTGTTATATTATTATACCAATGTGTTACATACATAAGCATGCTTGTTTTCACCAGCATTAGAACAATTTTACCTTCTTCGACGTTATCTCGAAATGAGACATTTTCTCTAATAAAAGTTGAATCTGCACCACGCGGTTTGTCAGTTATCCCGCAGGAACCTTTTTCCAGAATTAAAAGTAGCCCATGTGCTATTCCGGGTATAAACTATCTTCATTCTGAATAACTCATTTAACTAATTAGGGAGCGGAGTGTGTTGAAAAACGTCGTATGAAACCCGTGTGTAATAAAATAACCAACTTCGCACACTTTTATAATAATGTACTATTTCATGACTATCCGTTCATAAATATATTAAGTTTAGGTTATTGAGAAAGATGCGAGATACTTTTATCCCAGAAAAATGTAATATTCCTGCGGATAATGATACGTACTGCTAAAATAATTTAAAATGGTGTCTCTATAATTTTCTATGTCTCGTAGTGACCAAATGAAAGTAAATATGGATTATGGACATCAAATCAAGACATAAAATTATATCATAAGACCGCTGCAATATGAGTCAGCTAGTAGGTGTCTACTGGCACAAGAATGTTTCTATAAAACAGTTACTGGACGCTTGAGTGACTTCACTCTCGCTTGTACAGCCAAATGCTTGACATTACGTAGATACACAAATTAAAACCAACACGAGATGTGATAGGCACATCGAATTGAGAAATTATCATGTAATTGAAAGACTTCATCATGAAACCATATCGAAGGTACCTACTCTCGGTTATTTGCTATGAACAATAAATAGGGTAAAGACTTGATATGTGTAGAGAACAGGCAGCTTTCGGATATGAATGAAATAAAGGAAGAATTAATGAAGGAAGGAAAGGATGCAGATTGTCAATTACAACAACAATTAGGTAAAGATCCCTAGGAAAATTGTGATAGTAAAACCCAATTTATCAGAAAAAATTAAGCTTCGAAACCTACCCGTGTAACGCCGGAGCAGGTCGATGACCTAAATTTATCTAAACTAAGTACAATCACAATAAATCACACTTAATGTCACAAAATGCGAAAATTTATGAATGAATGTGTGCTTGTTACTTCTTCATGCTGAAACGCCTCAACTCATTTGAGTAACATTTGGAATGGAGATAGCTTATACCCTGTATTATTATATGGGATAGGTGATCTTATCCCGAAAAAGTGTCCATTGGGATAATGGGAAACCCTAAAGATGAAGCTAGTACAAGTACAAAATGAGATAAATACTGAAAAAGCTCCGGAAAACAATGATAATAGACGCAACAAAATGTACCTACCTACATCCTCAATTTCATTGACAATCACAGCAATTACACAATACGACAATACCAAGTACCTACTCAAATACCTACTCTGCACACAGATTAGGCCACAGTGACCAAGTTCGTACAAATACAAAGCATACAGACAGACAATCGGAACGGATGGGCGGATCGGAATGCTACAGTGATTTCGTACAATAATGAATTCATCAGGGACTGCATTGTGGGCATTAAGTGTCTGAATGTGTATATACTACATAGAGTCATTGTAGAGATTTTGCTTATGTTAATATTTCTGACAAGGTTTTTCATCTGCGTAAAGATCCCCTATTCCTCAATTTCTATCACAATAAAACATAGCGTTTGACAATACTCATGGATAGTATAGCTTTCTAACAATGAAAAAAATTCAAAATGACATCTATAATTTTGAAGATTACCTCCTATCCAATTCTAAGCTCAGTAACTTTAACCTCGTTGTAATATTGGTATGTAGTAACTTAAGTATAGACGATAAACTGAAAAAGGCAACTGTTGTATGATGTTGGACTATGAACATACAGCGCCACCATCTTCCCGTTATCCCGCAGGAACCTTTTTCCGCGATAAAAAAATAGCCTGTGTGCTAATCCAGGGTATAAGCTATCTCCAAATTTCATTCAGATACGTTCAGTAGTTTTTGTGTGAAAGGGTAACAAACATCCATCCACCTATACTCACAAACTTTCACGTTTATAATATTGGTAGAATCGAGCAGTGAACTGTTTCCGGCCGATGACGATGATGAAATGACAAAGTTTTCAGATACCTACCTACTATACCATATCTAAGTACATAGTTAATTATTCTTCATTAAAACCCTGAACGCCACATTTACATAACCTATTAGAATTTAAGAAACAAAGTAAACGCTTTATCAGTAGAGCGTAATAAATACCTACAAGACTAATTAAGAAATACGTACTTAATGATAAATAATGAGCTCAGACAATTCCAGTTCATTGTTAAAAACTCTTTGTTTTTCGGTATTCGTAGTGTTAGGAATTTGTATTCTTTTATTAGTCCCTTGGATATATTCTCACGTGATGCTATGCGGTCAAGCTTGCTAGCCTAGACCTATATTGTGACAAATTCTATACATCGCGTCTTAAAGAAGACTATTGAACCCGAGATCTTATCGAAGAAAGTCAAGCGAATAAAGATTCTCCTTACAGTTTTTTACTATGTGTTGTATCTTACAGACTAGACGGTTATTTCACAGATAACGCCTTTCAACCGCAACAACATTTTCCATTCTTCAAACTGCCACCAGTATCAGACTAGACAGTAGACTACAGACTACTTACAGGCAGTAGTCAGATTTTTGAAATATTCTACCTGCAAGCAATACTGTGCAAGTACATAATGAGCACTTGCCCAATCACTATGTATCCATTGTCTTTTAACTATAATACTTCTATGTTTGTGTTCTGATAGCTTCAAACGAGAGTCAATCCAAGCGCAGCGTCGCACCATCTTCGATAACGTCGCTAATTAACGTAACCTGTGATAACAAAAAAATAGTCTCATCTGAGACTTAAAATAGATGACTCAAGACTCTCAAGGTACCTTATACAAGCAGGACTTTCTAATTGAATTCTGGTGCACCTAAAAAGTTGGAAGCATTATCGTTGCGTATAACGGCAAACTTTCATTGCCCTGTGCCAAAGATGTCCTTACTTTCAACGCCTTTCATCGCATCACCGTTAGCACACACCGTTTACGGTAATTACCACTATTCCGGTGCGGACCACCCGCTGCCACCGTCAGAACGGCAGGATATTACCAAATAACAATACGAGTGTAATTGAAACCGTTGCAACAGCTGCGCTGTGAACTGCTACTTCACTCCTGACCTTAGGATTGACAGAAAACGTGCCCACAACACATTTGGTGTGACAGTTACATTTGTTAGCTAGATCTTATACCCTTACTTCATTTTCACGATTTGTAAATAGGCTAGCTGTTCCCAGCGTTTTCACTGGGACAATTTATCACGATCAAAATTATTCTTTGTCAGATTTCGAACTATCTTCACATCAAATTTCAACAGGATCTCGTCAGAGGTTTAGGTGTGAAAGGTAACAAACACAGAAAGTATGCGAGACTTACTTCCGCACTTAAAATAATTGTATAGAATAGATATCTACTAGGTACATTTCCATCATCAGCTAGCTAAATAAACTGTGAAATAACCTAAATGAAGAGTTACATATAACTAACTAAAACTAACTCCGATGGCTCAGTGACTCAAAGTGTGTTTGGCCTCCGAAACGAAAGAGCGCCACTCTTCTCTATCTTGAACGATTTCAGTTTAGTCTGGAGTTCACGTTCTTAATAAGCATGCAAATTTTGCGCAAGTTAGCATGTAGCTGACATCTCACCCGATGGAAAGTATTTAAGCAATCGAGAGCAGCTACTTTCTTTTAGTATTTTCACCTAGACACCAGTTTTAAATGACAATAACTCACATAGACTCATACAGTTCATTGTTCATAGCTGCACTGATCTCTCCAGTCACGGCTGCGTGCTAACTGAGAATTTCTACAATTACAAAAGGAATTTAATACCTATTTCCTAATAGATAAGGTTTATAACCTACGAAGTACGAAGTTACAGCCTGCGTAACACGCAATACGTATAGCGGAAAGCATTACCTACCACGTTTAATTTTTTTGGTTTTTATTCCATTGGAATAAGAATGAAATTCCAACTGTAATAACTGTAACCGATATCATTATGACAGTTAGCAAAGCAATAGAAAAGTTACGGATTGCTAGTCAACGATCTTTAGGTACGAGTTGCATATTAACAAGTAGCTATTATATATTCTGTGGTAGTGTAGATTTGATTTATATGGCAAGCAATTAATGCATAATATATAGGCGCGTTATTTCATTTGATGAAAGAATTGCGAAGGTGTGAAATGAATCCGTTGAAAAATTGGGTAATTTAATTGAGCTGATGGCATGTGCGATTCATTAAATAACACGAGTTTGGATGCAATTCGTTCGGATTGTAAACGTTTATTTTAATTGAGATTTACGACGCTGCAGTCACGACTATTCGTACCTAAATGCGTGACATAAAAGCTAAAATCGTTAGCATAAAGGTCTTCCACAATATCGGTAAGTAAAATGGCATAATAACAATTTACGAAAAATCTCACCTTTGATTTATAATAGTGAATTTGAAATAGGTTGGATATAATTGGCTTATGTGAAATTAAATGATTATACGAGGTTGTTGTCCTAGAATATACAGCTGTATTCACCATCTTGTATTATAAACATAATATATTTATTAAACAACGTATTAATAGTTTTTAAAATAAAGCAATTAAATTCAATCTAATTAAGCTTTATAAACATAAAAATAACAATGATAATGGATACTGGCGGAATCTTGATAAACAATACAAAAACGTAGCCGACGTTATGCCAACGTTACCGCACGTTAACAATGAGCGTGTTTGTATTACAATAGTGGGCAAGTGTGAACCGACTCGGCGTCATCGGAATCCAGCATAATGTTAACTATATAAAATAAAACATGCGTTTCATAGCAACAGATGTTGTGTAAAAATAATAGCACATATTCGGTCAATACTTATGAGCAGACTCTTTCAGTCATTCATTTTCCTTTTCATTTGAAACTGACCTCGCAGTTTCACCCACCACAGCGACATTCAGATATTGGTACAGCTTTCTATCCATGAAAGAAACTACAAAATTAGATCAGTAGTTTTGGAGACGGAAACTTGTCATCGTAGAGTAGGATGCCCTGCGACGACTTGCGCCGAGTGGCTGGGAGGTAGTTTGATGAGAATAATCGAAGACCGGGATTAGTGGTATACCTTGGGAGAGACCTAAGTTTGAACTGACACAGGCTGATGATGATGATGATAATAATGATGAGGTAACGACTGATATAAGTACTAGTTGTGTTATAAAGGACGGGATTGAAAACTCTCGCATTAGTCTTCTTTACTTCTACACTAATATTAAAGAGAGGTAGTTTTCTAACATTAGTATGGAAGTAAAGAAGACTAGAGTTCAACATAACCCTAACAGTCTTACAAGTACAAAGGCCAGTGAAAACGCTCCCATGCGCACGCACACGCACAGCGTTCCGTATTGTTCTGCGAAGGAAATTCCGTTTCTATTGTGTTGTCCGTGTGTCTGTCTGAGCACTGCACCGCCTTAGCAAGATGCAGTTTTAAACTTAGCTTGTAGATAATGTGTTTCTGGTAATTGGTGATTTTATCTGTTGAGGAATGGGATGAGTTTCTGTCGACATCGTATACATACTTAGTTCTCTATTTGTTACCGCAACTTAACCACTACCAGCCACAGGTTATCTGGTTTTGTAGCTACTTTTTACTGCTATAAGTTTGCCACTGACATAATCAGATAATTACCTATTAAAAACTGCCAATCAATGATAGAATTTTCCTTTTTTTAAGTAAAAATTTAACAAAAGAATGGTCATAGTGTTCTGTTATGCATATGACACCGACCAATGCTAAGTCAATATTGAAACAAGTGATAGGTAGTGTAAACAATTTTTTTACTTCCGATTAAAAAGACGGAAGTCCGACTGCTTTATTGAACAATAAAACCCATAATATACAACACCTGACCAAACAATTTGCAACACGGCAGATTAAACAGAATACAGTATGCTGTTTTACGACTTCATTTAACATTCGCATATTTACGTTTAAACGGAAATTGAATTTACAAAACCAATAAACACTTAAACAAAACGAAACATACATAAAATAGAAATAGTGTGCTCGTAAATCGTACCCAAAAGGGAACCTTGAGGCATCCTCTCAACTACTATGTATAAGGTTAGAATATAAATTAACCGTCACAAAATAAAAACTACACAAACTATTCGACGAAACGAAGCTATTGCATAAATAAAACATGAAGGTTTGAAAAAAAACAGATAGATAGAAGTGATGAACAGTATCAAAGGCCTATGAAAAGTCACAAAGAAGAATGTTGCAACTGTTAATGTAGACAACTTTTGTGAAAATATAGACACGGCGTCGGACGTGATGGGTGGAGGTCGTTTTTCCTATCAGGAATATATTGTGTTGCTTTTCAATTGATTGATTGGATAGAGATGTTACAACATTCACTATTGTAATAATGATGGGTTTGATGGACCATTGTGATTGTGATAGAAAATACATGACGTTTACAAGGCTGCTTTGTGAATCGATTGCGGTAACTTATTAGTACATGATCATTATTATACCTTATCGCGAATAAAAAGCAAAACCGCAAGACCACCAACCAAATGTAATAAATGTTACGAAATGTGATAAGAATGGAATGGAATTATGAATAACAATGAATTTCATATAGAGCTCATTTGTGAATGTTACATTCATTTAAATCTGAGGATGCAAGGCAATCTGGATATGCGTCACAATCATTGTAAATAAGATTGTGGATGCATAAACTATTTTCCTGCGTCTAACAGTCATATTATTCTTGGTTTTAGGATGCATTTACTGCGATTAACTATCGCGAAATAACATAAATGTTAGGTCTAGTTAATCACTAGGTAAAGGTTTTAGAACCTTTAGAACGTTTTAGAACACGTTTTTAACAATACAGTTAAGTAGCTTATAGAGACCAATGTTAATTAAACAGAGATCTTCAAAGCGTTTTAATTAGTCTGGTAAAAACAAGATCGTTTCCGATTATTTCACTATTTATTAGGCACTAATTTAACGAAAATTGTTTTAATGTTATATACTGTTAAGGTTTTTTACTGTACAATAAACCATTACCTATCTATCCAATCCATCTAGTATTAGTTATTATTGCATAAGTTAAAGAATCACGCAACATCTACCTGAAGGAAAATAAACCAACGCAATGTTAGTAATTTTGCAAATAAGCGTGGAACCGATTTGAAATGCAAATCATGTTGGTTTGAGTAATAGCACACATTTTTAACAAATATAATATAATTATTGCTTTAGGGAAACACATTTTCTTGTTATTCTTTAGATTAGATTTCCTTGTATTTATGTTCATGGACTTGTGAACTTAGTCTAATACAGACTTGGGACACTTGAGCCGTTATCTTAGAATGCTAGCCGGGTGTCCTTTCTCAATATAGGTACCTACTTACTACTAATTAATAAGTACATCATTCGTTTCGGTCTCTAAAAGTAGCACCTACCTAACTATACCTAACTACAATACCTCGCCATATATTTCAATTGCGTGAGGTTGAAGTAGCTGATAAGTATTGCAATACCACTGAAGAGATAGCAAGACTCAGCCCGAATGAGCACGTATTTTGTGAGAGAATATTCACAACTTTTTATCACCTATAAGTCTTCATGTTAGATGATCGACGTAACGGTCCTATTCTCACGTTCCACCTAGTTTCCATCCATGTTACATGGTGTGGCTGATGCGTGCGTTACCTCGACGATAATCGATGTTGCGTCAGCACTTCGATTTACCTACGCATTCAATTTGGACTGTGGACATGCGTGAAGTCCGGATTTCTGAAGAGTGTAGCATAATATATAATTTAGCAATCAATTTAGTCATAGAACGGAAAGGTGGACAAAACAACGTAAAATTCAGCGCGACGAGTTGTTATTTGCATCGCACAATTTTTACTGAGAATTTTTCAACAACAATTTTTTAGTTTGTTTTGCGCAGCTTGAATGAGGTAGTTTATTTACGTCATCTTGATTTGACGCTCCATTTAGGACCACGAATTACCATTTGTGCGTTATGGGTTCAAAGAAATAACTGACCACAAAAACAAATCCCAAATCCCACGCTAGTTAGGTAATGTATTATTACCTACAATTTTACCCCTGCTGTTTTCTTGGAGCTTTAAG
Organism: Opisthograptis luteolata; assembly: GCA_931315375.2. NCBI lineage: Eukaryota > Metazoa > Arthropoda > Insecta > Lepidoptera > Geometridae > Opisthograptis > Opisthograptis luteolata. The sequence continues at coordinate 13,415,318 of OV928038.1, forward strand.
ATTATTCCGGCATAAAAAGCCCATATTATTAGAAGTACCCACAGATGTCACTTGGATATCTAATTTAAATTCTATCTATCACCTCTAAAATCGTACCGACTTTGTAGATCTTTCTTCATTTACGAGGAGAGCTCTTGCCGGTGTAGCATTTCCCATCTTGTTCGTTCCTCAGCCATCTTTTTGACCTCTTGTCATGACGTCAATCCTTTCATTGACTTGCTACTTCTTCCTCTCTTCCTTTCTACTTTTCCTTCCAAGATATTTTACATAGGTTCTCGTCATGACGTACTAACTGCCCAAACATCTTTCTCCTTCTTATTTCTATTGTTGTCAGTAACGTTCTTTTTCTTCGTTCTCTCCCAGATTTCTACAACTAGGTATACTCGACATAGATTTAACAAAGACAAATGTTCCCTACATCCAATTCTCACGTTCCACCTGTTTCTATTACATTGCTGTAACAAACCCGGCGTGCGTTACCGCGGTTGTAATGTAAATCCCAATGTGTATTGCGCAAGAGTCGCAACACTCTAGTGTTGTTGAACTGTCGTGTTTGTAAGAACAACAAGTACCGAGCACTGAATAGCCACTTAGACAAAAGAGCTGCTGCTTGCAGTGTGAAAATAATTTTAAACGACTTCGAAAAAAGAGCAGGTTCGCAATCTAACCGTATTTTTTTAAAACACTTTTATTAGCTTGACTTGTAACTAACTAACTAACTAACTAACAATGTAATCAAATCTTAGAAGTCAATTTTCACCCACTTCTAATTGTCGTATCGACTTGAAACTTTGTATGTGTATGTAATCTCGGTGACAATGCAATAATTTGGTATCATCGACCTGATCTGATGATGCAATCGGAAGGTGGGTAGGGCATCTCTTCGCTGGCTACTAGTAAACCCCTCGTGTTTGGGCTCATATGAATCGTCTTGATGAGTACAATAGATTGGACTTGGTGACGAGGGTCTGATGATGCAACCGGAAGGTGGGTAGGGCATCTCTGCAGTGGCTACTAGTAAACCCCTCGTGTTTGGGCTCATATGAATCGTCTTGATGAGTCCAATATATTGAACTTGGTGACGAGGGTCTGATGATGCAACCGGAAGGTGGGTAGAGGAACTCTGCAGTGGCTACTAGTAAACCCCTCGTGTTTGGGCTCATATGATTCGTCTTGATGAGTCCAATAGATTGAACTTGGTGACGAGGGTCTGATAATGCAGCCAGAAGGTGGGTAGGAGATCTCTGCAGTGGCTACTAGTAAACCTCTCGAGTTTGGGCTCATATGATTCCTTTTGATGAGTCCGATAGATTGGACTTGGTAACAAAAGACTAAAAAGTAAAAAAATAAAAATATATAGTATAAAAAACTAAAAAAAACACTTTAAAACGCACTCAAAAATATAAAAAAATGAAATTGACTTGTATTAGTTACGATATAATGGTTAATTCAAAAAGTGTGGAGCGCTTCTTTTACTAGGTAAATAAAAGTACACACAACCAAAAAGCGCTCCACACTTTTTGAATTAACCATTATATCGTAACTAATACAAGTCAATTTCATTATTTTATATTTTTGAGTGCGTTTTAAAGTGTTTTTTTTAGTTTTTTATACTATATATTTTACTTCAGAACTTTCGACATAGTGAATCGATTTTGATGATTATTTTTACCGACTTCAAAAAAGGAGGATTCTCAATTCAACCGTAAGAATGTTTTGTTTTTATGTGTTCGCGGATACCTTCGTCGTTTATGTACCGATGATATTTTTTTGTTGGAAAGGAGATATCCCAAGGATAATAAAACCAGGATCTGATGATGTAGTAGATGTAGTGATAAATCATTATCAGCCTTTCACGTTCCCACTGCTGGGACTCTGGCCTTCTCTCAGAGAGAGAGTATGGGCTGTAATCTACCACGCTGGCCCAGTGCGGGTTAGTAGATGTCACATGCCCTTGAATGTTGCAGTTATCCTTGTTTGTTGTTTTTTAATTATCGCTTGGAACAGCTTAAAATACTCCTCGATTAAACTATTATACTTAGTCAAATTAGATATAGAGGTCAACGAATTTTTAATACTTAGTTGATCATTAGTACCTACCTGAGGTACTTATCACCTCACCTAATCGCTATTACGGTAATCGAATGAAAACTGAGTGACGAAACGAGTGTTTAGTTTGCCTGATGGTTATTTAAGCATTAGGCCTACCCGTAATACTTAATTGCAGTTTCACCCTTTTTGTGTTGTGTCCTACCACAGAATACTTAATAGTACAATGAGGTACAGAAGATTCACTCTGTATGGACCTTTAGGTAGTAAACAGCAACTTTTGTTATTATAAGTTTGACCTCAGTTTTTCTGTTTTCTGTGCACTTCTAAATAAATAAAGAGAACGGATTTAAATCAGGTTTTTCACTGAAACGGTGTTACCACATTGACACCGTACAAATATTTGTGCTGTCTCTGTGTCTGGCTGTTGTGGATCCCCGTCCACGAGGTATTCCCTAGATACAGAGAATTCTAGTTAGGGGTCAGAACCATGTAGGTATGTGATTGTGTGGATGTAATGTCACTTGGTGTTTTTTTAACCTTTACTGTCCCAGTGCTGGGTAATGGTCTCCTCCATTTTTTTCTTGGTGTAAAGTGACTATATTGTTAAAGGTGGCGCCACGCTGCACCTGGACTGGCTCTCAAGTGACACTGCCAGAACTCACCGTGTTATCATTACTATCACTTATTTATAACAGAAACATAGCGTTACCTATCTACCTATTACAAGTGTTTTTCTAAAAACAACACGCAATACCTTCTTGTTATTGGAAAAGCCGTCCCACATTTTTACAAATGAGGATGAACAACAACACTATGACGTCTGATTGAGACGACACTGATAAAAACACATCTATAACTATTTTCGACTGACCTTGCATATAATTGAGTAATTTATCGAGAATTCGAGACGCAGAAATCATTAGTGGATTTATAATAGTAGGTAGTAGCCAACTCTAGCTGCATCACTAATTCTATTTTTCTTAGCCTGGGATAGTGCGTTTTTTCTTATTCATATTGACAGGCACTTGTATCATTTTTTAATTATTTATTTTATTTATTACTCTTTACAGGGTAGCGTTTTATCACGTTTTTTTTTGCGCCATGCTACACCTGTATTGGCTCTCAAGCGCGACTGCCGGAACACACTGATGGGCGACAGATTCCTTATTTGGAGTTGTAGCTAAAGCAGTCGAATAAGAAAATTCTCTACTACAAAGCAACGATTTACCACGATATTTTCCTTGATTGAAAACTCAAGCTCCATTGCTGGATTTGAACTCACTACCTACGGTTAATTCTACGGACCCACTACGCTACCACTGAGAGCTGCTATAATCGCTTCAAATACAAACGTGGGCTGCGCATTAGACGTAAAATAATCGCTACCAACATATACCATATTATAGTATTACGACATTGTTTTGGCAGATAAAGTAAACACCTGACTATTTGAGTGTCGGGGTGTACGAAATTATTTGAATGGCATCTCGACTTCGTAACTTAACTACAGGTGACACGGACGGCGTTAGCAAACGTTTTGTTTTGTGTAAACTTGGTAAAGTTTACAAGCGCTATTATGATCTTGCAATAGTATTTGCAAACGGAGTTCGGGACATGTAGGTATACATATATACTTATGTAGGTACTTTGCTTGGTGGTTGGGTATTTTCTAGTACTCGCCTGGCTAGCTACCAGCCGCTTGTTGAGAATCTGTCGCCAAGCACCTATCGGTGTGTTCTGGCAGCCTCACTTGAGAGCCAGTTCCCAGTCCAGGTGTAGTGTGGCGCCATCTTCGACCATATTATTTCCGAGTGAATTAGAATTTCACTGCTAAGTGACGATGCGGTCGAAGGTGAAAGAAACTGGCTCTCAAGGGAAACTGCTGGACCACACGATAGGTTTTGGTTCGTTTTTTATATACGAGTTACAGGGCAGAGTTTGACCGCAGGACACCCTGATGTTAAATGACGATGCGGTCGAAGGTTGTGTCACACTGCACCTGCATCGAGAACTATACCTTTTACTGCAGTTCCCGGTGGTTTACACGCTTGGTACAACAGGTTACCTGAGTTAGTTGTTGGAAAAAGTTATTTGATTGTCGGTATACATTGGTAGAATTATGGTATGGTATCTGCAAAACGAACTATGTTTTTCTTTCAAAACAATACCAAAAGGTACATAAACACTATAAATGCAAGAAATCATTCGAATGGAACAACCACATCGATTTCTTTTCAATTTTCCACAACAAGAAAGTTACGGAGAAATTGAATATTAACTACGGGTGGAAGAACTCGAATGAATAACTAACTGATATTATAATAACATTGACTTTTAACTGTTTATTGACTGCTACGATATTGCCTATACACTTTAGTGACGAAATATCGCTACTGTTTAACTTAGAATTAAAAAAACTGCGACGTGAAAAATTTTCACAAATAAAGGCTTCTATGGCTCTGATTACAAAATCAATACATAAGATTATTCAAAAAAATAGATATACCTACATTGAAAAATGTTAAACGGTGAAATGTCAAGCGCGACATACTTACCATTGTAAAATGAAGACATCAAAGGGCCCACGCATGTTTGAAATGACTAAACGACATAATGTGCCTTCTAATACATGACATGTCAAGACTACCAGCATTCCGAAGACGACTCTCATTCAGATTCATCTTTACCATAAGGGCCCGAGCCCTAAGGCCCTCGAAGTGCCGAAACTCAATGCTTGAGATTTTCATTAATCATTAAAATCTCATCGGGTTTGTACTTTAGTGAACAATAAAAAGAAAACACCCAGATGACAAGTTCATCGGCAGAATTTCTCTTTAATTTGTCGACAAATTGCTGTCCCACGTTTTACTTTCGAACTTTTCAATGCACATCTTATTTTTACTCCTTACAAGGTAACGTTTGACCACAAGTCACCTGATGTTAAGGGATGGTGCGGTCGAAAAGGTGATACGTTATACCTGGATTGGATACGATTTGACTTTCTACTAGAATTTGGCAACCAATTTGTAGATATTTATTCACTTTTCTTTGCTTTATAAAAGGGCCCAAGCGTTAAGTGCCTCAGGGCCCCTGCATAGCCTTAGACGGCCCTGCTCTCATTAGAAAATCTGCCCCAGCAATAATAAACAGAGCAATGCATCACTCCATACAATTCATATCAGATTCATAATGTTAACACTGCATTATAGGTAGGTGTAGGTATGTATAACATACATAAACAAATGTCAAAAGCCACATACCTGTCAGGTGGCCGGCTTTCGCATCCTTCCTCTCAAGCTGGTCATCTTCGACCTCCTCACACCTCACTATCACAAACACAAATACACACACAAGAGCGATCCTCATCAGCACCCGCATTTTCATTTTAATACGCAATCGGAACGTCACAAAAACCCATTTTAGACGAAATAAAAATCACAGTCACATTTTCGCCGATTGCAAACGTCCGACCAAAAACACGTACGCATTCGTTTGTTTCTAAAACATAGCACGTAAACTTTGTTTTTAGTCACATAATTTGTTTGAGATCGTATAGCTGGCTGCGTGGACGTTTTGAAAAGTAAATCGTTTTATTTTTTCAATTGGCGTTTGTTTTGACGCACGCGCGCCGTTCACTCGGTGGCGAAGGTACTGGCTGGTTGCGTTTTGGTGGGAGTTTGCCCCCACTGCGCGCGCGCAGGCTCTACCGCTGTACGGACGCGGTGCGCTATCGGAAACGACAGGTTTCTAATGGGCAGATAAGATATCAGAGAAAACTGCGGTGTTATTGTGTGGTCAGTACCGTTAGTTTGGACTGGAGGGAAGCAGTAAAATCATATTGGAAAAGGCATTAGATTCGCAATTATAGGTATGGCTAACTGTGCGGTCTACACAGTCTCGGGGGAGGTGATTTTAAATAAGTGGACTGTATGAGGTGCGTCGTGAGCCGTTAGGTGAGGGGCGAATAAAACTATCCCTGCAAGCCTTATAGAGAATATGGACACTCCACCAACCTTTGATCCACGCCCGCTCAGGGCAGCAGCAGCGGTCAGTTCAGGCTCGCCGAACTGCGCAGTCGGTTTCACTGTACTCCAGAACTTCATAGAACAAGCAGCACCCTACGATGTTGAAGGGAGGCTCCAATAGATTCACGACGGAGGTGGTCGAAGGAAACGGTAGGTTTTGAGTCAAACGTTCACTCAGCCCGAATCGCGATGACACACTGACCACCACCGTTAAACGGTTGTAGAAAAAAGCATTGATGGAGTTTTTACCATCTACCCTCCACAATGCTTGCAAGGATCGAACATACCCCTCACCGAATTCATCATGAATGAATTCCCTACTCTATTATGCATGTAGAGTGTGAAGGATATATAATCCATAAACATATAAAAAAACATAAACTAAATAAACTTACGAAGCTTATTAGCGAGGTGTACCTATATCTAAGTGTAAAATGTGTTGTATAGGTAAATAATAATAAATTAAATACAGAGGTTAAATATATAAAATAATGGAGGTATAATATTCACTTAATTAAGAGGTAATTTATTTTAATAATAGGTAATTAATTTGCATACGGTAATGGGCAAATTTTGTTTACTGGTCTCTTAATCAGACCATTTTTTGTTCTGAGAGTAACAACACGAACTATCTTATCAACGCCATGATGTGTTGCTTCAATCTTGCCGAGTGGCCATTGTAATGGTCGAGTCAAGTTAGACTTTAGTAAAACTAAATCTCCAATTTTAAGGTTGGGAGGTGACGAGAACCATTTCGCTCTCTGCTGGAGAGTGTGGAGGTAGTCGTTTGACCAGCGTCTCCAGAACGTCTGTGACACTTTCTGGATGGATTGCCAACGTGACAATCTATTCTGCGGAACGTCCTCAAACTCGTATTCCGGCACAGACACTAGACTCTGACCTATTAGAAAATGTCCGGCGGTTAAAACATCAAATTCATTAGGATTATCTGATAACGTGCACAAGGGGCGTGAGTTTAAGACGGCTTCAACTCTGCAAAACACGGTTGTCAACTCCTCAAACGTAAGTGATCTGTCAGCTACACACTTCAGAAGGAGATGTTTTGCCGACTTAATCCCACTCTCCCAGAGTCCACCCATGGACGCTGCATTTGGCGGATTAGTTCGCCATTCAACTTGACGTGTTGTCATTCCACTAAGAATCTCGTCTTGATTCTTCCTATTATTCAAGAAGTTCGTTACTTCTTTGAGGTGCTTAGCTGATGAGGTAAAATTTGTTCCGCAGTCAGAGTACAAGCAGGAGCTAAGTCCTCTGCGAGCTACAAAGCGATCAAAGGCAGCTAAAAAACATTCGCATGATAAATCGGTCAGTACTTCGCAGTGCACTGCCTTTGTCGAAAAGCACACAAAGAGACATAAATAAGCCTTGTGTACCTTCGCGTTACGACGTAAATTTTCCTTCACGAGGAACGGACCGCCTAAATCACAACCAACGTGGTTGAAAACTTTACCAGGCATGAGTCGAGGTGCGGGTAACGTACCCATTTGAGGTTGTAACGCGGTAGGTCGGCATTTAAAACATACTTTACATTTTGATAGTACAGATCGAATGACACTACGAGCACCTACGAGCCAGTAATTTTTACATAGTATTCCTTGTAACGTACGCGGACCTACATGTAAATGCATCTTATGAAAGTATTCAATCAGTAATTTGCTCGTATGACATTTTGGAAGCAACACCGGGTGCTTCGTATTGTATGGAAGGTCGCCTTGCAAAATGCGACCCCCCACCCTGAGGAAATTGTGACAATCTACGAAGGGTGACAACTTACGTAGTGAGGCAACATATTTGCCTTCCTTCAAGGATGAGATTTCTGAATCAAAATGATTCACTTGTATGACACGAATCATAGTATTGTGAGCTTGCTTCAGCTCAGAGGTTTTCAGAGGTCCTACAGACCGCTCTGAAATGTTGCATCGTAGGTTATTCACGAACCTATGACACCACGAGATTACGCGCTGCAATCTATTAAAAGAAGAACACTTATCGAAAGTTTCTTCGAGGTCGTTACAGAAAACGTTTCTGTCTTCGCAAGAATTAAATGCAAACGTTGCACTATTCGTTTTAAGTTCAGGAACCGTAAATTCCTTTTTAACATAAAATGCCTCGATAGGCCATTTCTGACGGTCGTCATATAGCCACGCGGGGCCGTGGGTCCACTTCGCGGCTTCCTCCACGAAGCGAGCAGGCAACGCACCGCGCGAGCATATGTCCGAACAATTATTCTCACTCCTTACGTGATACCAACAGCTGGGTGGTACCACAGCAGTGATCCGACTAACACGGTTAGCCACAAAAGTTTTTAACATGTAAGGTGGTGTTTGTATCCACGCTAACACGTTCTTTGAGTCGCTGAGGGCGACAATTGAATAATTTACATTCGTTATGTTTTGTACGACAAAACTTACAAGTTTACTAAGCAGCACGGCTGCTTCAAGTTCGAGTCTAGGTATTGACAGGAGAGGGTTTAACGGCGCGACCTTCGATTTGCTAGTTAGCAACCTAACCTTGACGTTGCCATCCTTATCTTCGCTACGCAGGTAAATCGAAGCTGCAAATCCGCGCGACGACGCATCGCAGAACGTTATCAATTGAACGTTGCAAAAGTTAGGTATTAAGACGTGACGCTCAAAACGCAGTTCAGATAAGAGTGGTAAGTCGGAGATGAACTGGTTCCACTGAGAGCACGGCTCTGGCGGCAACTGGTCATCCCATCCAACTCCTAGCTTCCAAAGATCTTGCATGATACACTTCGCGACGAAAGTGCAAGGTGCAATAAAACCTACTGGATCGAATATACTCGCGAGCAATTTTAAAACAGATCGTTTTGTTTGTTGTGTGTCAGTCAAATTGTAATTAAAGGCGAAGCTATCACTGAGAGGTAACCATGTCAAACCTAAAATCTTGAGAGATGACGATAACGTATCGTCTTGAAAGTCGATAGCAGAAACTTGGTCCGTTTGCATCCTATCCAGCAGTTCAGGACAGTTACTCGCCCACTTTCTCAAGTCAAACCCACCACTTTTAAGAAGTGATAATAAATCATCTTGCAAAGTGCAAGCTTGATCTTTTGATTGGCAAGACCACAACAGGTCATCAACATAAAACCCTTGCGTGAGAACCCTAGCAGCATCAGATCGCGGCCGCTCAGCGCGAGTCAGCTCATCGTCGGCGAGCTGGTGCAGCGTGCGAACAGCTACGTATGGCGCACTACGGAGGCCGTAAGTATTAGTTTTTAGTTCATAGGTGCGCACCGGTTCCGTTGGGGATTCACGCCACAGAATGTGCTGGTACTTCCTATCAGCAGGATCAATTAATACGGCCCTGTACATCTTCGACACGTCAGCAGTAAAACACACATCATACAAACGGAAGTTAATTATGATTTTTAGTAGATCTTGGTGTAGTTTCCTGCCTGTCAACAGCGCATCATTAAGGGAAGTTCCATTTTTTGTCTGGGCTGAACCATCAAAAACTACGCGCAGGGGCGTACTAAGGGATGAAGGACGTAACACACAGTGGTGCGGTATTAAATAACTAGATGGCTCAGTACCCTTGTACAACTCCATATGCCCGAGGTTCTCATACTCCTTCATAAATTCTACATATGCCTTACGAAGGTCTGGAGATCGAGCGAGGCGGCGCTCGACCTGGTTCAGTCGTTTCAATGCCACATCAAAAGAATCACCGAGAGGTGCATGGTCGGGGTTCAATAAAATCGGAGAAACATAACGTCCGGTTTCATCACGATAATGTTTATCTAAATATATTTTCTCCGCTAACTCGTCTAACGGATCCATCGGAACTTCGCACGGCAAAGCTTCCAACTCCCAAAACCGTTTGAGAGTATCATTTAACGAGGTATTTTCTATAGTGTACGACACTAACGAGGTTGTACACGGTACAACATTAAGATCACTAGAAGAGTTCATCTCTAGTCTTCCAGTTATCACATAACCAAACACACTACTTAACGCGACTGGTACATCACTATTAATAATAAACTTTTTCCCATCATAAATATGCGGAAACAGATCGCCTGATATAATTATATCAATCGGCGACTTTATATAAAAACACGGGTCAGCTAACTGTAGGTTTTTATATTCATCAACCACCTTATCAGGAATAGGTACGTTTGGCAAATCAGAGGTAATTTTAGGTAATACGACGGCATCGATATTAAATGTCGGCGTTGAACTATGACGAGGTTGAATAGTACACGAAACCATTCCGTAGTTTTTTACGTATTCGCCACCGAGTCCGAAAATATTATAAGGACATTTATTCGCAGACAATCCTAAACGTTGAAAACATTCCATCGAAATAAAACTAGATTGTGCGCCGGAGTCGATAAGTACGCGGCAAGCTTGATAATTATTAAATGAATCTAAAACATGCACAACCGCAGTACCCAATATCACTGCATAGTTGCAGGTAAGCGTTGACGTCACGTGGCAAGTGTTCACTACAGCTGGCGCATCTACCTTGCACGGCACAGGCGCAGGCGCAACTGGAACGTGACTTGGTACCGGCATAGTCACAGGTGAAATTGGATGTTTACTAGTTCCCGGTTTGAAATTATCACTAACGCTTCCTTCGCGGTGCAACAGTACGTGATGAGGCAATTTACAAATTAGGCATTTAAAGTTACTTTTACATGACTTTACAAAATGGTTCGGTTTTAAACAATTGTGGCACAACTTCAAGTCATTAGCACGGCTAATGCGTTGAACGTTTGACAATTTACGAAATTGTTCACAACGGAAAATCATATGATCTTCTCCACAATGCAAACACATGACTTTAGTACATGTAGATGAGGCATGCGTATAATTTTTAATGTTACTTTGTTTCGAATCACTCTGTTGACGTTTATTCGGTTGCACATACGAAGTAGAATAGGACGCAGAATGATCTAGAACCTTTATCTGATTTTGGACAAATGACATGAGTTCACTAAACGTAGGTATAGAATTTTGATCTAATTTTTGCTCAAAACATTTCCGTGTTTGTGGGTCCAATGCCCTTAATGCAATATGACACATTACATAACTACTTAAGTCCTCAATATGGAGTGCCTGAATCGCTTTATATGAATGATCAAAGTTCTCAATAAACATATTTAAATGAGTAGAAGATTCTTTATGCAGCGGCGAAAAGTTCAACATTTTATCCAAATACCTACCAACTAACAACCTGTTGTCTTGATATTTATCAATTAAACTTTGCCAGACGAAATCATAATTGTTGGCGGAAATTGGAACGCTTTTAACTATGTTCAATGCAGAACCCTTCGTGCACATTAACAAATAATGAAATTTGTCTATTTTAGGAATATGGTTTTGATCATGAACCAAAGAACAGAACGTCTCATAAAAAGTGTTAAAATTCTCAACATTTGAATCAAAGGTAAATAACTCCAGTTTAGGTAAACGCGGTCGGCTCTCAACAGAGCGCGAACGATTCTCGCTCTTAATACCTTCCAGGTTCGGGCTCAAATTGGATGCACATAATTTGACTCGGAAATAAAGATCATCAAAACTTTGCAATTCATGACTTCTAAGAGTTGACTTAGAATCTAACCGCAGTTCTCTTTCGAATATTTCAAATATCAACTTTTCAAATGAACTACGTAAATCACTTATCTCAGATACGTGCATTTTAAACAATTGCTTCGTTTCTGAATCATCAGATAAATCACGGGACATATCGTAAACGGTTTGCATTTGTTGAAACATACGTTGTTTACGATGAATTAACACGGTTAATTCAGTAGGAATTTCAACTTCATCTTTACTTCTAGATGGTGGCGCCATTTTGTGAAATGACACACCTGGCGGTTGACAAAATTAATATAAGAATATTTCACTACAAATACGTTAAATATGATGCAAATAAATTACACAGTACATAAATAGATATTTGTACGACAATATTATGTGTATGTGGTGTGTAAATATATAAGTACCAGTCCGGATTAAGACGGATTAAAAAGGGGTTACATAGAACGTCTATATAAAATATTTTCTAATTATAAGGATTTTAAGGGGATATTTTTAGATAATTAGCACGGCCAATTATATAGATAGGTAAGTTAAGAACGTCTTAACAAAAGTAATTACGTCGCAGCGATAATTACGTGAGAGGTGCCCTGACACGGTCAGAGGTAAATTATAGGTACAGAACGTCTGCACTATAATGCCTACGAATTACGAATTCGAAGGGGAGGTAAATAACCACAAAGGAACTGGTATCCTAGGTCGAAGTGACCAAAAAAGATTGTGCGGTCTACACAGTCTCGGGGGAGGTGATTTTAAATAAGTGGACTGTATGAGGTGCGTCGTGAGCCGTTAGGTGAGGGGCGAATAAAACTATCCCTGCAAGCCTTATAGAGAATATGGACACTCCACCAACCTTTGATCCACGCCCGCTCAGGGCAGCAGCAGCGGTCAGTTCAGGCTCGCCGAACTGCGCAGTCGGTTTCACTGTACTCCAGAACTTCATAGAACAAGCAGCACCCTACGATGTTGAAGGGAGGCTCCAATAGATTCACGACGGAGGTGGTCGAAGGAAACGGTAGGTTTTGAGTCAAACGTTCACTCAGCCCGAATCGCGATGACACACTGACCACCACCGTTAAACGGTTGTAGAAAAAAGCATTGATGGAGTTTTTACCATCTACCCTCCACAATGCTTGCAAGGATCGAACACTAACCTTTGGCCCTGATTTTCTCATGTTGATGTTTTATCAATCCCTGGGTACCTACCTACTATACTACCTACTTATTTTTACTTATTGTTTTTTTAAGCTTTTTTTGGGGGGGAAACGCTAACTTGCTAAAACTGTACTCAGAAAATAGGAAAAAGTTTTTTTTAAAATTACATTTACAAGTAGTTACATGCGAGTCTTTATTTAAAATATGAGCAGGAAGTTTCAAAAACAATAAAAAGGAGCTGATTCAATTAAAGAAGACTTATTTCATGACAATCTTAATATTTTTATTTAAAAATTAAATTAAATCTACACTTTAACTTAACCTTTGATTTTTATCTACATTTTTTGTAAATAATTAATTCTATCAATTTTATTACCATTTTGAGATTAAAAAAATATCAAACTATGTACATGGTATACACATTATTAAATAATGTAATTTTTCTCGTCTCTCCAAACTAAAACAAAAAATAAAACCATAAGGTTGAGCAGCTTGCGGCTTCCTCCTTACGCCAGTAAAAGAACAGGCAAGAAACACCAGGTAGGTCATTTTTTGGGTGCAATCACATTTACATTCTTTTCTTATTACTAACTTGTTGAATTGGGGCAAGTTATAAGTAATCTGAAACTTTTTTGTCATCTTATTTCCTAACACGCTTTACTAATGTTATCTCAGCTCCACCTTACTTATTAAATTATGTATGTAGGTATTTGCCATAGCTCAAGAGTGAGTGAGTGGTGAAGGAAAACATTGCGAGGAAACTGGCATGTCCAAGAGCCACAACATTCAAGAGCATGCAACATTTATATCAATCAGCACTGGGCCAGCGTGAGATTATGGCTTATACCCTCTCTGGGAGAAAACCTAAAATGCTTTGATATATAAAATACTCACAAAACAAGCCAATTTTATTCCCTATTTCATTAAGCGTTACTCAAGTTATCTCTCGTTCCTTATTCCGTACTAAGTTGTCGATTATGCACTTCATTCGTTCCAGTTTCCGTTCCATCCGTTTCCTGGCTTGCCACATCATGTTGATTTGCTTTTTTCTGTTGCTAGCGATGACTTCTAGTCTTACCACTTTGTATTTGAGCTGTATGACTTCTTCGGAGTCTGTTGGTTTGATATCCGCATGCTCTGTTTTACGTATTGTGGGCTGCTTGTCTTCACAGGGCTGAAATTAATTAAAAAGATTAAAGTTTGCCGGGCTGTTTTCAGAGACTGGACACTTTATTGAAAACTAGCAGTGTTCACCCGCGTCTTCCTGTTATCCCACACGAAACATTTTACGAGATAAAAAGTAGCTTATGTGTTAATACAGCTATCACCATTCCAAATTTCAACAAAATCGGTTTAGTAGTTACGGTGATATGTGGTAAGAAACATTCACACACACACAAACTTTCGCATTTATAATATTAGTAGGATGAAAATGATGTGTCTAAGTACAAATGAAGTATCTAAGTACAAAGCACCGCCACTAGGTAGGCTGATGACATTGTAAGAGTCGCAGGGAGCCAATGGCTAATAGCAGTTCATGATGGCGTTTAAAGGGGGACTATGTTCAGCAGTGGACTTCTTCAGGCTGATCGAAGATGATGATGTAAGTCCACATTAAAAAATATGAAGGATAAATAATAGTGTTTAATTCTTAACCAAACCAAAGGCTAGTTTTTATATATGTATTTTGTTTCTAAGAGTAGTTTTATGGCTATGATTACTTACAGATATGTTAATGGTAGGCACTGCTTCAGTCGACAGCCGTCTGAGCCCGCTTTCAGTGAAGTAAAAATCTTTAATTTCAAAATGCTCCGAGCAAACCGCACTGGAGTCCGTGGCAGTCCATTCGGCTTCTCTGTTCACTGCTATTTCCCACTTCTTACGTCTTCGCTCGTTTTGGGGGAACCTGCATCAGAAAATAGCCCTAATGATAGCCGACCTCCGGTAGGAGATGGCACCACAAGAAGAAGAAGCATCAGAAAATGTGTGTAAGTTGAAATATTAAATGTCTTCGAAACGACTTTCGCGCTCAATCACAATTCAAATGAAACGTTTTTCCATTGAAGAATACATTTATGTAAGTTCCTAAGATTAGACTTGATTTCCTAAAGATTCTGTACTACAGAAACATTGGACTTGCCTGTGAAACGTGATACCATTTTTGCATTTAGTAGTCTTAGCTGATGAGTTTTTGCATCTCGCGACGGCACAGCTTACCATTATAGATAAATTTAATGATTTAACTTTACTTTAGCTCTTTGTTAAGTTATTCTTATTTCCTTTGTGGCTATGCTATTTAATAATAAAAATAACAACAACAAAAATTTACAAAACAGTGCGATTGACAGTTGACACTTGACAGACATCCCAAAAAAACTTGGCACTGACACTGACTGCCAATGCAACTTTGACAGTACAGAAACAAGTAAATAAAATAATGCTAAAGTGTTGCTGCAGAACGTTTTTCAAATTACCGGTAAATTCCGTTTCCCCTGTGGTAATGAAATATAATCGGTTGTGGTTTACGTCTGTTATTTTTCATCCATAGTTATCTTTTTTATCATTACAATGTGATAGATGTTCTATAAAAGTTTTGTTTTACATTTTAAAACTAATACGGGTCACGTATGTGCCTTATTATTCTAATTAATAAATAGGTGTACCTACTCCAAAATAATAAGAATAATATTATTATGTATGTTATCTAGATTAGACAATGATTTAATAATTACTTCGATACCTACATAATCTAATTGGTAATTTAGCTTTCTCGAATAAACCTTCTAAATTATTTTAATATGTACATAGATTAAATTTTTATTTTATTTATTTACCTTACTAAAAGTTAAGTTTTAATTTAGATGACTACCTAACATTAACAGTATTAGTTAGTTTAAGAAAAGACAAACATAACTAAGACGTATTTTTTATTACAATAACATTGTTCCCTCTATCATGACTATAATACAATCACACAATACAATACGGTTTCTAATATACTATCTTATTTATAAGGTAATTATTGGTTCCACACTTCCACAGTCATGCCATCCTGCGAGTGTTTGACGGCTTTATTATTAAATTTTTCAATAAGGGGAGCGTCACCGACGACTGATCGCTCCGCCCACATTTTACGGCATAATAGAGACATTTAAATTATGGGTCTAGGTAAATGTAATGACTGTTCTATAGAACTAGTAGTGATGTGACTCAAATATATTTCGTCGATAAAATATTTCTAGGTATTTTAGGTACTTCAATAATCTGCAGGACGTTTTTGAAAACTAAACACAGGCTCGTAAATTTTCATGATAAAAACTTCAAATGTTTTAGATAAAACACTTAATATACGCTGTTAAAGTTAAATTTTAACAATTTTTTGATTTATTTTCTTACTGTAGGTACATAAAAAACCAAATCAAGAAGAAAAATATTGATAACATGATACATAATGAACAATAGATTGAAACGTATTGTATATATATAACAGTTTAAAATTTACAAAACTAACGCTTACCAACAAACATTGTTATCTTACACAAATTATAAAAATATTTTTTTAAATTTAGTCTTTGACGTAGCTTTGAGGAAGCCAATAAAAATTAACTTAATCGTCCTGAATATCACCCATGAAATAAAAATAACAAAAAAGGTAAAGATGATCATCAGTAAAAGCTGAAATAGCTTCAAAAAATAAAAATGTATGCGATGATAATTCATAGAAATTATAGCAGTATCACGAAGGATTTAAAAATGAAAGACTTTAAGTGGACAGTAAAAAGTGTCACCGTCCATCAACGCTGATTTTATGACGGGGAGGCGTTACTTGAGGTTAATATAAAAATGAGGCGCAAGATATTTTTTACCGCATTTTCCAATTCGTTTTCAACATGATAAAACAATTTCTGGAAAGTTTGGAGGATCCAGAGAGGCCACTCATGGCTCCAAATTACTGGATATTGAAACGAATGGGCTTGTTTCTACCAAAAAACAAACTAGGAAAGTTTATGTACATCATGATGCACGAGATTGCAGTATATTTTGTGATTACACAATTTGTCGAGCTTTACGTGATACGATCAAACATAGATCTCGTGCTAACAAATCTGAAAATTTCAATGCTGAGTGTCGTTTGCGTTATCAAAGCCAACACATATGTGTTTTGGCAAAAACGCTGGAGAGAAGTCATTGAATACGTTAACGAAGCAGATAAATTCGAAAGAAATAGTCGCGACTCGGTAAAAGGAAAAATCATAGATTCATACACGAAATACTGCAGACGCCTGACATATTTCTACTGGGTTTTAGTTTTCTCCACATTTCTGACAACAAATGGGCAACCCCTTATGAGATACTTATCATCCCCTACTTTCAGAGAAAATTTTCATAGTGGCCAAGAACAATTTCCCCACATCTTTAGCTCTTGGATGCCGTTTGACAAGAATCATACTCCTGGCTGTTGGATCACCGTCGTATGGCACATACTTATATGTGCTTACGGTGCTTCTATTGTAGCGTGTTATGACAGCAGTGCTGTTGTGATTATGGTATTTTTTGGAGGAAAGCTGGATCTGTTGCGAGAGAGATGCAAACAAATGTTTGGAGATAAAGGCGTCGGAATCAGTAACGAAGAATCGAGGGTAGTTGTTCGTGAACTACACAATATTCATGTGATGCTAGTCAAGTAAGTAAAGTTATTTGTAGTTTTGTCATTTTAATGACGCGAGTGAGTTACTCGACTCGTAATTCATTTATTTAAAAAAACGTTGAAAGAGCAGACAATATTAATCTATCAATTAACATTAAGCATTATAAGTTCATAGCCCATAACAAAAATCAATTAATTTAATGTGTGGTTGAATTGTTGCTCTCTCACTCTCTTTCTTTATCATTTTTACCCAACATCGGCTAATTATTCCACCCACAGCAGTTTTTAAGATATTCGCATCATTAATTCCTTTCTTGAACCAATTTTATCTGTATGGTATCTAAACAAAACTATTATGTAGGCATTATAATTATAATTGATTAAAAATTAAAACTAGACAAATGTTTTCCAAGGGTTATTCAGTTCAATATAAGAATATTTTTCTTAAATTTCCTAGAAACTAGACTTTTTGACTTTTTTTTTTTTTTAACTTTAAGAAATCTCGCAGGGTTTTTACATTGTTTTAAGCTTATAATTCTAAAAATAAATCCTGCAATGTATTTTATTAATACCTTAGATCCATTAACTAAGTGTAACAATTAACTAGGATACGCACATGACAGATTTTATCACATATTCGACAAAACAGCAGAATGTGTCAATCGATATAGTTTTACGATACCTTACTAGCTGTTACTCGCGGTTTCACCCGCGTGGGCTACAGTTTATCGCAATAAAAAGTATCCTATGTCCTATCTCAAGGTTCAAACTATCTCCATGGCAAATTTAATTTAAATTGGTTCAGTAGTTTAGGCGTGAAAGTGAGATAGACAGACAGACAGAGTTACTTTCGCATTTGTAATATTAGTAGGGATAGGGATAAGAGTAAAAATTACCACACTTAAGTGAATATATAATGCACATGGTCTCTTAATAGTGCAACAATGTGCCGTGATGTTCAAAATCAAAAGATACACCTACTAATAAACTAATGTCCATACATACTTTTAGGATATAATAATTTATTTTTGCTAACATCAATCATTATTGTATGTAATTTTTACATATTGAAGCTTAATAGGCTTAAAAACTCAAAACATTACAAGGAGGCTTACAATATCCCGCTGATGATAATAATAGGTATCTAATGATTGTGTATAAATAATGATACAGGTCAGATACAGAGGTTGATTTGGAAGCTTACCTAACTAAAATTATGATAATAGAATCTCTGTTACTCTCAACACTTCATTTCGAAACCTGTAATGAAGAGTTTACGTGTTTTGTTTATGCTTAGGTACAACTACACTTGTCCTCATTATAATAATAGCTTGAGTTAATACAAACATACTGATTTAAATGGAAAAAGAAAAATACATACATTTATCTAAGACCACTAATATACACAAACTGTACTTGATGAATTTTGTACTTAAATAGGAACATTTAAACTACATAATGTCTTCACCAACCTTTTATCGAAAAACTTAATCAAATTCAAATCATGCATGCAATCGTTCTTCCATCACAATTCAGAGTTTTATTTTTGTACAGAACGTAGCCGTTACCTCCAATTGCTTGGTTGATTTAACAGATAGTATACGATAAAAGGGTTTGAAAAGGATTAGAATAATGTTTAATTTAATTAATTATTATTGAAATCGCCTCACAAACAGAAATTAACAATAGTTACGGGTCAATTAGAAGTGGCAAATAAAAATCTAACTTATTGCGGAGTTGGTGATAGGTATACATAGTTTAAAAACCTGTCGTACATGTCACCTCCTACGGGTAGATTACTTTGGCTTATAGTAGATAGATTACATAAGTTATGTTGTTAACGTTTCATTTTCTAATAAGTATGTTGAATGTATCTCAATTTTATTATAAAGATATACAACGACAATGATCTCTAATACATACAATTAATCTTTTTATCCTGCAATAATATGACCAAAAATATATTGAAATTGATTTATTTGGGAAAAAGACGCAATGGACCAAAATTACATAATATTAGTTCACTGCTTCTTTCCTTTTCCATCTTAAACTTGTTACTATTCTAGATAAACGAAATTTATTGTATTATAACACGATTTTGTGACTATTTTAAAAATTGAGTAGGTACTGTGACAAACTGACATGGGTAGAAAAACGGGTAGACAAAATATCACATAATCTTAATAGAGCCTTAGATTAGATAACTCTAAAATCCATAAACTTCAAAAAAATCCTTAGGAAAAAATATTTTTGACTACGTTATCGATATCTTACCGTTTGGTTCAACTCGCAGCTCCGAACTAGTAACTCGTCAAACTTAAAGCTACCCAAAAAACAAAACAGTAATTAATAACAGACAAACATGTAATTTGGTAACTATTATTTTCTGCTTCAGACACTCCAGGCTGTTCAACTCTTTGCTGTCTCCTGTGATGTTTTTATACGTGGTGATGTGTTCTTTGATGCTTTGTGCCAGTGCCTATCAACTAACAGTAAGTATTAGGAAAGGTGCGGAGTAAAAACTTAGTTTCAACGTTTATTGCGATGTTTTATGGAGCAAAAAAAAAATCATTTCGTTTTGCAGCGATATCAGACAGCTTTATTCAATAGAATAAAATATAGTCTTACTATATTCTTATTTGTTTGTTTCTGCTGTTATAGTCCGCAACGAACACCGCGCAGAAACTTTTAATGGCAGAATACTTAATATTCGGAATAGCGCAACTGTTTGTTTACTGCTGGCACAGCAATGATGTTCTTGAAAAGGTAATTATGTAATTAACGAAGCCTTCAAATCATATTGCCATACATTTTCATTCTTGAAAAATGCAGGAAAACCACAATAAAGATTTCGTGACATACAATTTGTTGCCAATGGTTGATTTAATTTTTTTTTTTTAATTTCCGCACAATCACATACATAGGCTCTGACCCCTAACTAGGTTTCCCTGTATCTAGGGTATCAGAAACTACGAGGATCGGGGATCCACAACACCCAGACACAAAACAAATACTTGCGCTTTTTTTTTCAATGCATAAATATTTGTCCTGTAGCGGGAATCGAACCCGCGACCTCACGCTTCACAGTCGGCTATATGCCCATTGAGCCACATCGGTCGTCAATATGTAAAACACGCCAGTATGACTTGATTTCAATTAATTTTGTTTTCTCTTAAGATGTTGTATGGTGTAAAGCAGTAATTTTTTTTAGAAATTCTGTTTCTGTATTTGGTGTATTACATTGAAGCGAAGGAAAAAGTGTTTTCGACAATATTTCTTGTGCGTGTGCTTCAAATTGGATGGCTTCAAGATCACATTTTCACAATACTAATAATGTTTTAATTTCCTTTTAAAGACTGAAAATGTTACTCTCGGACCGTACGAAAGTCAATGGTGGACAGCAACACTTCAGCAGAGGAAGGACGTAATAATTTTATCTGGACAGCTTCGGATTAGCAACATTTTCTCCGCTGGACCTTTTGCTAATCTCACTTTGGCTACATTTATTACGGTAACTGCAAATGTTAATCATTATTATATTACTAAGCTCATTATTGATCTCACCTTAAAAATGTATATTTATCACTATCACTCATTCTTCAATGTTCTCTACAACCCATTCTCAATACATATATCTAAGCCATTAATAAAATTATAAAAATATTATGTAACATTTCAAAGTCAGTATTTATAAAAACTACTTACGAAATTCCTGTTCAGTGATCCAATCTCGAATCACTTTTGACGGTGCTGGAAATTCAAGTGCAAAATATAATAGTATAATATTTATTTAGTAGGTATGATACAACATCAAACTTAAAACTAGCTAAAATCAGTACTACTAGTTCCCAGTCCAGGTGTAGCGTGGCGCCATCTTCGACCACATCGTCACTTCACATCAGGTGACTTGTGGCCAAACGCTACGCTGTAAAGAGTAAAAAAAAAAAAAAAAAAAAAAAAAAAAAAAAAAAAAGTGAAAAATGCCTGTTCAAATCTCCTTACTCCTTACGCAAAATAACAAGCAATAAACGCTCGGCAAGAGCCGGAAGGTAATTTTTTGAGTACGATCGCATTTACATGATTGTTTTAATCTGATTAGGTAACAATTGATTGAATCAACGAACAACGTAGGTTATTTTCATTTTGGGGTTTTGGAGTGATCACATGTTGTATCCTGCAAATCAAACATTACCTATGTATTTCGATTCTAGAATAGGTACACAAACAAAAATGAACAGTAGTCATTTTATAAATGCTTCATTATCGGCGTCGAGGGTGGTAATGAAATAGAAATCCCTACTTCATAATATTATTGCAGTGACACTAGAGTGTAAAAATTGTTGTCCTTCTAACGTGGGCGTTACCACTTGCCTCGTGATTCGTGACATATCAATAGCAAAGACGTATGTTAAGGCTCCGTAATTGTGCGGGTAACAAATACCGATACGAGTACCTAAAACAAAAATGTTTAAAAAAAGATGTACCTGCTTTAATAATGAATACAATATCTGCAAAAAGGCAAAAATAGTTGGAGCCATTAAAAAAGTGAACACCTGAAATATGAATTATTTTTCGACAATACTTATACAATATTAAACTTTTTTCATATTATATTAGAATTTTAAGATTGAGATATTTCAATAAAAAAACAATTTCAGTCACAGAGAAATATGCTTGTAAAAAAATTCACCTTGATCTTTTAATCCCCGCATTAATGTATAAGTAGATAATTATGTCTAAATGACATGTGAAAAATAATGGCTTTGTTTCAGATTTTGAAAGGGGCTTACAGTTACTACACACTTCTTAGAAAATAAATAAATAACCTGAGCACTTAGATTAGTTTATTAAACTAGATCATTATTAGTGAATGCAATGGTAAATTAATGAAGGACGGTAGATTAATGTTATTATTAATATTACGTAGAGTGTTTCAAATGAATAAAGTGGATATGGTAATAATTAAATGTTGACTTTCATTAAATAGATATTCACAAAAACTAACACATGTCTTGTTAGGTAAGCTACAGTACAGTAAGCACCCATCCCTGCATTCTAAGCTTTTGACAAACCTTGCATGATCTCGGCTCGGTAGCTGCATCTATAAAGTTCAGACGGAGCGTGGTGCAAGTAAGTACTCGCTACGTTGTAAATTGTAATGTAATATCTTGTTCCTATTAGTACCGAAATCAAGGTTGGCTGTAAGTGTCATAAAATTAATTAAATTCATTACTAGTCGAGAGTTATACTTACATGAAAAGTTGGTATACAAACGTCCTACAATGTGGAGACATAATTATTAAATTTAACAAAAGGTTTACCGATTCATATTATTTTCATACCGGTTTTCAAACGGTACAGCACTAGGAAAGTATCATCTACCCAATTTTAAATGTAGCCAGTATCTAAAAAAAATATCAATTTTAATGGTACTTATTCAGCTATTGGGGTTTGTAAATAGATGGAAATCCCCCCTGCCGCAAAATGAAATAATTATTAAAAAATTAAGTTATTTTTTTAGCGAAAATTTAAATGTTAAATTCGAGAACTTGACTGACAGATCTTACCATTTATAACTAACTATCGATATCTATGGGTTAACAGATGAATTTTTGTGGTTTTTAAATAAACACGATCAATAATAAATTCGGAAATATTCGTTGAACACAGCGAACTGCTTTTGTGGTTGAGTATTTGTCAGGAAAATAGCACAACACCGTGAAGTATTTATATACATATTTACGTATCATAAAAATCCGATAATTTAGGAGTTTTCCGCTGGCAGAAGATCAGCTGAAATTAATGGAATGTAATAATTTGTATTCCAAGCATTTCATCGTCTGTGTTAGCAAAAACCCCACTGCTGCCAAAATATATTTACGGTAAAAGCCCGTTGAGCTCTGGAGCTTTTATAAGAAAAGTATGGCCACACCGTCCATTCAAAGCTAAAGTGTATTTAAGACTTTTTTGGCGGCAATCGAATTGTCAACGTGAAAATTTTGTTTTTATTTCCAAAACTTGTGTTTCTTCGAGTGATAATGTGTAATATTGGTGGATTATTAACCATTATGTGTTTGTTAATGTGTACGAGTGTGGGAAAATGAAATAAAGTTGTGAAAGTGACTTTTCTAGTTGCTCCAAAAAAGTCCGTGTAAAGTTTAAGTAAAGCGCCACTACTTTACTTAAACACTATCCTCATCCCATCATCTCATCATCATCAACACCATCATCATTTAAACTTGATTCAACTCTCTGAGTTTGAAACATTTTATACTTGACACTGGCAAATACACTAATCGTGTGAGGCCATAACAAAAAAAAAAACATCTTTAACACTGTCAATGTCATGTCATGTCTCGCCTCGCCTGTCGCTGTTGGCTGTCAAGTTGTCAACAATGTCAATGTCAACTACTCAACTACTGTCAGTCAAGTCAAGGGAAAGGAAGGAAAGAGGAGGAGTCAATCAAAGGAGGAGTCTTTCTTTCTCTTTCGCGAAAGCTACTTATTTCTTTTGATTTTTCTATCAGGTTTTACATATTCTAAAACATCTACGTAGAAAGCATTATTGAAATAAACACAGATTAAATTAGATACCGTATAGAGAATTGAGAGACGGCGCTCAGTTTCAGTGAGAAATAAGATCAAAGAGGCAGCGGGGGTTCAATAAACTTAGACGTTCCGCCAGCCTTTCTGTTTGGAAATGTCATGATGGTTATTGGTTTTCGGTTAGCGCGTTTACCTTAGAGAAATACTTCCAAGTTTTGTGATGGAAAGTCAAAATCCTCCGGAGAGGACGTTGCCGGTGCAGTTCGCTCGATCGCGAGCCTTCCGCCAGTTCAAGAATCCTCCCCAGCCACACATGTGTATTCAGGATTCGATAAAGGATACATCCGAGAAGCTTTACATAAATGTGCTGGGATGGCAGAAAATCGCCAATCCGAAGCAGTACTCAGATCCTATACCACTTTATGGCGGAATGCAGGTGGGTGTATAAATCCTAAAAACTAAAATTATTGTATTCAGAAATTTACCAAAAGGCCTAGAAAGTTTACATTTTACGATTTTATTCAGCTTTTATTCTATTACCAAGACTACCATTAGACTACAGATTTGTGTATTCAATACTGTTTCCTTTATTGCATTTGCATTTGGTGAACTTGATTTGTGTCATAGACTCTTTCATGAACTATTTTGTCTATCACTTGTAGTTAAATTAAAAAGCATAGAATCAAACAGGTGTAAAAACAGTGCAGAGGCGAATGACCTACTTAATCAATATGCTGAAGCAAAACCCTATCCTAACACTGCAATAATGTAGGTAGGGTCTCAACATTTTCTCATAGACTGCCTTTTTTATGTCACTCTGGTGGCTATGTCATGCAGCTTGAATTAGTAAGATGTGACACAATCTTTACTTAGGGATACAAATACAAAGAAATTTGTTTTATAATCTGACTCATCAAGCCAACTAACTGAGAGCTCGAGCTTTGGGTGACGGATAACATTGCGATGAAACCATAGCTTGGTGGTTGGGCATTTTTAAGTGCTCGTCTGGCTGGCAACCAAGCTCAAGTTAATCTGTCGCCAAGCACCTATTGGTGTGTCCCGGCAGCCTCGCTTGCAAGCCAGTTCCCAGTCTAGATGTAGCATGGCACCATTACATTGTCACTTAACATCAGGTGACTTGGGGTCAAAAATTACTAAAATATTTACTTCACAAAATAATGAAGCTAACTTCTAGAATGTAGTGCCAGGATCTATCAACTAAATTAATGTAGGTTGTATTAAGTTTTAGTACATTTCTTAATTTAGGTTGTAATACTTTCTAGGTACCACAAGGATGCGGCACCAACAGTACCCGGCCTCCGATTCTCGTGTTTGCCGTTATGGTCAACCCGGACATATTGAAGGCTAATGGGAAGAATGCGGCCAGTCATACTGTGAGGCAAACTATTTATTTATATGTAACAAATACATTTTAAAATGTATACTTTTTTTTTACTACTAGCAGGGTAGCGTTTGACTACAAGTCACCTGATGTTAAGTGACGATGTGGTCGAAGATGGCGCCACGCTACACCTGGACTGGGAACTGGCTCTCAAGTGAGGCTGCCGGAACACACCGATAGGTGCTTGGCGACAGATTTTACTAACTGATACTACTAACTGTGCCCCGCAGTTTCACCCGACTACACTTTATCGTGATAAAAAGTATCCTATGTCATTCTCCATAGTTCCAATTATATTCACACCAAATTTCATCAAAATCCGATCTGTATTTTTTGACCTACAGCTGCATTCCTTTACCTCAACACAATATTTCTCGTTCCAGGATAGAGAAGCTCTAGTAAGTCTCCTCTGTGACTTCGTGGAGGCTATGAACCCTGGCTTGATACTCACTCGGAGCCCTGTCATCCTCAAAGACCGTGACCTCGCTGGAGAGCTCAAAGATGTATGGCTAGCGGTGCAGACTAAACGGGAACGGGAGAAAGGAACGAGCCAGGATGTTATGTATAAGGTAGAGTGCCAATTTATATACTCCCAAGTGAAATGCCCCAGTTTTGTCCAGACGTAGGTACATATATAAAAATAAGGTATGTACTACATAGTTTAGTGTTGTAATCTTTTATTCGACCTACTGGAAACCTGCATTTGTCTCATACATTACATCAACTCTAGTCAAGCAGTTCAGCCAGTATAAGCAGATAAAGCAACCACTTGTTTCATTTTCCTCTAATTTGTTTTACAAATATCGCTATTTAGTACTACTAGAATGAAACATGACACTTGGGAATAATGTAGATTCCTATTAGTGAAAGGATTTCTGAAATCCGATCAGTAGCTTAGGGGATCCAAACAAACCTCTTTGTAACATAAGTTTCTTCTTCTTTGTATATAATTTAACAAGCAACAGGCATAACTTTAGATGAGATAAGATATCTTTATTGTCAAAAAACCAATGTTACAAGTAGAGATTGCAGATGAAAGTGATACTAAATGTTTGATACTATTTAAGATTTATGTTTAACAGTTTGTATCTCGTTATCTGTATTTTAACTACTGCAATAGTTGAGCTACTACTGTTATTATTACTAAGGAATAATTTAATATTACAGGTGTACGACATTGACGGCATTGGTGGCGAAGAGCAAGAGGATGACAAAACGTATGCAAGAAACAAGCAAAACGAAGGAAGTTCTCTAAATAAGGCTGTGGATAAAAAAGTTCCTGTCAAATCTTCCAAGCAAATACTCTTGAACGCCGGTCAGAAGTCTGAGTTTGACTCGGGAATGAACAACTGCCAACTGAACCAAAACAATTCCAACAGAGATAACAGGTGCGGCAACACTAATGAAGACACTACCTACTGCACTCCGGTATACGGACAAATTGTTTCATCCCGAGAAAACCACAATCAAATAAATGAAATCCAACAAAAATTCGCCTCTAACGAAACGCTGCCTTCCAGTTCGTTCCGAAAAGACTGGAATCCGCCCCCGGGGAAAACAACAGAAGGCTGGGACGAGTTCTCGAAACGTAATATGTCTGCTATCAAAAATGAAGAGTTGAAAAAGCAGAGATGTTTCAAAACTGAGAAGACGAAGCAACAAATGAGCAACGGTAAGAATCATTACGATTTCTTCCCGTACTTCGATAACAAATCGGCAGATGACGCCGATTCCGAAGAATCGCCGGAGAATACCATCAAAGAGAACAACATGAGAAACGAAGATAATACTAAAATAATTATAGACCCAATGCAGAAATTAGTGCTGCGTTCGACTGATAATAAAATATGTGATAATAAAGCAAGTGCTCTCAGCTCAATAGGATCGTAATGACGCTTTTTACAAATGATATTTGTACCGCAGTTGATGTTTGAATGTTGTATTTGCTTATGACCTTATATGGAATGTGTTTATTGGTAATGTAACATAGCAATCTAGGTGGAGACGGAGCAATATTTTATATTAATTTAATTTATAACAAGACAGATCAAATTAGATATACGTATTTCAGACACCGTAAAATCCAGCAAAAATATAAAGGCAGTAGTTATTGTTAACAGATTTTATATAACATCCTATAAGATTTTTTAATTCTATAATCACTACTTTCATCACAATCAATTTCGCAGAATGTAGCTTTTTTAATAACTGTTTACACTTTCATAGATTAATATTGTTTGGCGCTGATGTTTGTTGAATTTAAATCTAGTATAACGGTACCAACATATTGACAATACATCAACAATTAGGCCAATGTTAAAATGTGTGTGCATGAGTGCTTTTTAAATTGTTAGAATATTTTGTCGTCCACATATTTGAACAAGTAGTAAAAGAGGTTCAGTAGGGAACTTTCACCTAAATGGACATTATGACAATGAAATTGTGAATATTACCTACTGAATCTATTTTAGTTACTAAATGCATTGTTTGAGCGCAATATGATGTTGAGAGTGGAATTGAAGTGGACTCAATTGTTTTGCGTATAAAGTTGATATTTGCGTGTGGTGTGTTTTTAAAGCGATATTTTCATTGTTGCCAATCTTATGATAAATATTTTAATGTTCGGATCAGAGCTTGCTTTATGATTGAGATAATTACTATTATAAGACTATCAAAATATTTGTGAAAAGGTAAAAGTAATGAAAAAAAAAACAGTTGATGTCAATTTAGCAGCAGTAAAATGAAGAAATCAATCACAGATAAATTCATAGTCTTATAAATTAATATTATGTATTTTTGGCAAGAGACATTTGCGAGACAGGCTTTTAGGCCATCTAATTTTTATGTCAATCACACTGTTTCAATGACTTAAAAGTTTATTAACGTATTTGATATTTTCTAATATTCTAAATTCATTGCTCATTGTAAAAAAAATACATTTAAATGTTGACCAAATTGTTCACAAGTTAAATGTTTATCAACTTAAAACTTTGACTTTGATCTCAAATGTGTAATATCCACGTTGCATGTTTTCCTTTCACGTTACATAAATCGAACACTGCCAAAAGACGCTTGATCCTGACACTTGATACTTTGTATTTGAAAATGTAAGTTACAGTAAGACCTTGGAAGTCAAAAAGATAATCCTCCATTCGGAAGACGTAGGCCTACCCCTTTGAACGCCACAATGAACGGCTATTAGCCATTTGCATCCATCGGCTCCCTTCAACTCTGACAATGTCGTCGCTCCACCTAGTGGGACTACCTACCTGCCTACCTGCAGTACGTCTTCCGGTTCGTGGTCGCCACTCGAGAACCTTCCTGAAGTTATCGGTTCGTCCAGCGATGTGACCTGTCCACTTCAACTTACAAATCCTCAGCGCTATGTCGATGAGTTTGGTTCTTCAGCGAATTTCCTCGTAAAGAAACTCCAAGCTCTCCATGAGTCGTTATGTGACTGAACTGTTTTCGAGCCAGTCTTCAAATAAAAGTAGATAATTCAATTATATTGTACTTGTTGTAGCTTACATTCGATTATAACGATGACTATGTGTTCTCAATTTTGAAACACTTGTACTAGCGAACAATATTGTAAGTAATGTAGATTTTATATGGTTGATGATTAGCTATAGTCAATATACCCAGTCGAATATTTAGAAGGTCCAGTGGGAGAGATGGCACACACGTAACCATAATTTATGATATCCTTCTGAGAATATGACGCGATTATAAAACCCTTCATGTAGGTAGAAACGTACCATTCCGATATTTGTCAAGGCCCTGACAATAAGCTGAAAATTAAACAAAAGTATCTGGTCATTTCAAAAACAATTCGGGCGTTTTGTGGACACGATGAAAAACGTTATCGTATTTTACATTTTAAAGTTACATAATATGCGAATATTTAAAAAGCCAAACAAAATGTTAGCGTCTGATAATGGTTTGTAATTTTTTGTGTACGTGAGTCGTTTCTCCGGTTTTTCCTTATTGTTTTTTTACTGTGTCTACAACAGGTGTGCCATATATCCCGCTGGGCAGCGTTTTAAACCATTGTGCAATCCCTAGTTAAAATTATAGAGAAAGTGTAATGCCTATAATGTTTTCTTTTATAGTAATTTAACGTTTTTATTTTATAGTTGTGTAGTGTTTATATTTTATCCCCAGTTAGATCTCAGCATGTAAAGAACAACTTTATTTCGTTTTTTTGTATAATTTTATAGTTTTCATTATTTTTGCGGTAGCTTTTCTTATTTTTGCGTATTCTTTATTTTATTGATTGTACTCCATTCCATATTGTTAGGTTGTTTACAAAGTTAAAACTACTATGAGAAATTTTTGAGACGCAATTTTTTGTGTTTTTACAGTATTGATGTGAAGATTTTATAGCGATCATGGCTCAGTGGTAGTGAGGTCGGCTTGCGATCCGTAGGACGTGGGTTCGAATCCTACAATGAGCTTGAGCTTTCGGTGAAGGAAAACATCGTGATGCAACCATAGCTTGGTGGTAGAGTATTTTCTAGTACTCGCCTGGCTAGCTACCACCCTCTTGTTAAGAATCTGTCGCCAAGCACCTATCGGTGTGTTCCGGCAGCCTCACTTGAGAGCCAGTTCCCAGTCCAGGTGTAGCGTGGCGCCATCTTCGGCCACATCGTCACTTAACATCAGGTGACTTGTGGTCAAACGCTACCCTGAAATTAGTAAAAAAAAAAGATATCAAGAAAAAAAATCTACAATACTATGAGTTTCCATCACACGATCCTAGTAAGTGTAAAATGGGACAAGGTTACACAAACTATGACACCAATCCGCAAGATGTCATTTTTGAGATACATAGTTCGATTTTTGTTAAAAACTTGTGTAAGTAGGTATATAAATAATGCTCAATAGAATTGACTGTAAAGTTGTTAATATAAATAGACAATCTGAACATAATTATGTACATAAGTTTGTTACGAAAATCCAATTATCATGTGGGTTGGTTCCCGTTTGCGTAACCATGTCAAATAATTACGCGTGATTTTATATTATTAAACTTAACATCATTTCTACTCGCCATAAGGGCTGAGCCAGACCTAGAGCCCGATTCGCATTTTCTCGCATCTTTATCTCTTTCTGTCGCTTAGAATATTCCTTCACGCTAGACCGAGGAATCGGCCCCTAATGCCGAAGAGCACGAGCGCTTGCAAGCAAACTATCGCTGCAGCATGTTTCTGAGCGACAAAAAGATGCGATTCCGGACGGATAGGTCTGGCTTCGCCCTTATATAGTCTTTTTCATAGAATTTCTGATTTCTCCCTAATGTCTTATTGCTCAAAGTTTTATCATAATTTTGCAATTTAGCCATTGAATTTTAACCTTTTCTTTGTTATACTTTTGCATTTATTGAAAACGTTTTGTGTAAGTATATTTTTTGATGAGCTACATTTTACATTAATTTGTTTAGTATTGTATTCTCAAAGTATTCCTTTTATTATTATTATGTTAGTTTAAAATTGTATATAGCATCGTCTTATGATATGGTGTTTTTATCATTTAGTTCTTGAACCGAACAAAGTGTCTAGAACAAAAATTGGACTCGTAATTTTTTGTTCAGTGTTGTGCCCAGTGCCCATTACTTCTACAATTGTCCTGTTTCTGTATGCTAATTAAATTACGCTACACATGATGTTCCTTTGCTTTTAGAGTCATTATTTTACTGTGAAAATATTTTGCATTGTATTAAGTATATTTTATTATTTTGTTTTAGTTTTCATTATTACGTTGTGGTATTTTATTCTAATCTTCAAACATTTTCAGTTATATTGAGACCTGCATTTTTATCAGTTTTAATTAGTTATTAATTCAGCAACAAAATGTCACTTTACCTAATCTCGATTAAATTAATCTCTAATGTTGTATTAAAATTTTGTATTTTATTGTAATTTGGGCATTGTTTCAAATGTTTTAACTTTCAAAATGAGTTGCTGTACCAATTTACAATTCACTGGTACTACCTAATGTTGTGGAATAATATCAGATCTCTTGTTTACAGTATATAAATTACAATATGTCATTTACAAGACTGGTTTATGTTGTTTCAATTATTTATTTATCTCTTTAAGGTACTGGATTATCAAATAACAACTAAAAAGTAACACTATAATCAATCTTAATTTAGTATTAATACAATATTTTCATCATCATAACTTAATAATTAATAACAATAGGTAATATACAGTCATCTCAAAGAAAAGCTAAGGAAAAAGAGAAGAGACAGTCTGGAATAATAGAGATAATTTTTAGAGGCAATCTCCTTGAAACGGCATGTTTTGTCAGGTTATTCACTCTGCAGCATCCCTTAGCCAGGGTCCAGCCCCGCTGCGACGGCATTCATGGTTTTGTTGCTTAATTACATAAAATTATCGTAAAAATTATAAAGAAATAAATCTTGTGAATAAAAGTTAAAATGAGGAAAATAAAAAAGAGGATTAGTAGTAGTACGGAAACAGCGCCTCATTGTCCACCATTTTGTTTTTTGTAGATTTTGCGTAACAAATGGTAGCCAATTTTCTAGAAATGTTAGGAAAAAGAAAGGGTTAGTATTCTTGTGATGAAATGTTGGCAGTATTGTGGTTTTTAGCAGTTTTCCTTGGCAGGAGCTCTGGTTCGATGCGAGGCATTACTCCCCCTTGAGATATTGTTACTTCGGCAAGCATTTTGTCCAACTCATCGTCGTTGCGCACGGCCAGTTGTATGTGGCGAGGCGAAATTCTGGAAAATATTATAAATTAAGTAAGTACATACACTAAAAAATATATAATTTTAATACTTAGGTGCCCACACGTTTGAAAAATACACTTTATTTACATCAGCTAGTTAGGGGACCGTGTATAATTTTATTAATAAATTTAAGTATTAGGGTTTTTTTATATTTTCTATTTGTTCGTCCCTTAACATACTACCTACATTGACCTCCTTAATTTTACTGGTGGCCCCTAAGTAGGTCTCCTGATTTTTTAGTGTACTTACCTTATTTTTCCATTGTCATCAGCGGCTTTTGCCGCTAATTCCAATATTTCCGAAGACAAATATTCCAATACTGCGGTCAAGTACACTGAGGCATCGGCGCCGACACGCGGAGCAAAGTATCCTTTCTTGAGAATCCTGCGTATTCTTCCCACGGGCAGTATGAGGCCCACACGGGCGCTCGCTGAAACCTTCTTTACTCTTGGTCTTGGTCTTGGTCTAGGACTCGGACTGGAACTGGAATCCTCTGGAATTGGCACTGAAACCAAAGTTCTCATCATCGGAATGAAGGTAGGTATAGTACCAGTCTACTCTGTTAGGGATCCCACACAAAACTACGAATACGCACTGCATCACAAATATCTACGAGCTTGCACCATGCAGCACAAGAACTTCCGATCGGATTCGCATCGCGCCGTATCGCATCGCAGTTTTGTATCGCAGCCCATACCTATTATCAATAAAGAGTTTAGTAGTACCTATTACTTCGTGTTAATAACTTATAGTACCACCTACCACTTACCTGCTTTTCTGTTGGGAATCTTCGTCATTTTAGAGGAATTTAAACTATTTTTACGACCTGAATCGCTGTATCTAACTTGTATAATTAGAATTATAAAGCCACATAAATGTATGTAAAGTAAAATCCTGCTGCAACGATATAATTATAGAGTAAGTAAAGTAAACCCCTATTTCCAATCTTTTGCTGAGTCCAAAGAGAATGTAAGGTTTGCTGAGTCTTCTGAGCGCGAGAGAATCAGAAATTTGAAATAAAAGCGGGTAGCAGAAAGAACAATGGCCAAAGCCAAAACGGACTTGAGGTTGTATAAAAACGAGCTCTATGAAAAAAATCCTAATTTTTTTGCATATTAGGATTAAATAAACGATATTATAAGAAAACTGTCGAAAAAACAGATATAGATTTTTTAACTTCGTCGTTTTTATTGATACTTTATATCTTACACGATGCTTGATGCTTGGATTGCTTGGATGTTTTGAACGCACTCCCTATTTTCTTTGCCTTTCCGTTTCACGCTTTGGAAGTCAGTCTTACTTATTCATTGTCCGTAAATCAACATTATTTATCAAATTATTTAAAACCAAAAACAAAAACTAATCTTTATCTATGTACTTGCAAATTGACTGTCACTGTCAAGCGACATTGACAGGAACGAGATATAAACCATTGTTAGGGATGCCCGATTTTTCCACTGAATCGATCTTCTAGATCGTAAATCGTAACCTAGTGAATCGATTCACTACTTGAATCTTATTGCATTGAATCGATCATAATCGATCTTTAAATACCGTATCGTAATAATGTAAAAGTACAGAAAAGTACTAACGCTTTATGCGTGCAATATAATTGATTGTATTAGTCATTTCGTATCGCAGTCATACAAAGAATTATAGAAATCAAATCAGAAAACGATAACATGCCCGACAGTATATTTAACAAATGATTATGTAACACCTACCTTTTTATTTCAAACGTTACCGCTTTTTATTGTTGTCACTCGTAACTAATCACATTCAATTTGTGGATGGGGAATCTTAATTTGTTTTACTTATTTATTCTGTACCCTTCCCGGCAACACCTATTATGTTTTTTTTTTCATACGATCTCATAGACAAACAAGTCGATCTGAGCGAAGACCGCATCATAATGAATTTATACAAAAAATTGAGACATCGTATCATTCGTATCGTATGGGTTACGCCCATACGATACGATATAAGGAATAAGGAAGATCGATTCAGATCGGACAATCCTAACCCTAACTTTTTTTTGCTTTTGCTACGCTACGATACAATTTAACTGCCAATTTTGTTGTACTTATTTTTCTTTTCCTGAACCTAACGTTATTCTCACACACCAAAAACTATTATAGGCCGGTCTTAAAACTTCATTGTATCTTCGTTGTAATTTTTATACAAAATATTTTGCGGTCAGGTCCAGGGCAGTATGAAAAGTGGCCAATGTTCTTTCGAACTGGCTTGGTAATGGAAAGCTGTATAATGAAAAAAAGAAATAAACAACGCGGGGAAAAAATATTGTTCTTCGATGTTCGTCATTGATTTTGAAAAGTACTTTGTATTTTACAAAATGAGTTCAAGTGAAGACAATGAGTGAAGTGTGATGAACCTATTGTAACAGTGGATGAGTGTCTTAGATCGATGAAAAATCGATTTTCTATAGGTAACCAATAAAATGGATCGACTCGAAAAGTTGACATAGTTGACATTTGACAATTGACATGATATCCCATTTCCAACCCTAGTTTCACTCAAGAAAAGAAAACTGAAAAACCGTGCAAAATAGCGAAAACAGTACATAACCGTTGCACGTTTCCACTAAATAAAAACTACAATACAATAGTAGTTAAATGTTTATTATGTAGACTAGCTATTCTTTCTCTTTACTTGGAAATGCTTAGCAAATTATTTTTGATTGTATTTTATTACAAACTAGTATTGGGAAAGTAGAAACAAACGCTAAGAAAAGGTTATAATTTTTGTTTACGATGGGTAAATATCGATCTTTCCGAGGTGATAGCAACAGGCGTGGTGGGTTTGGCAGAGGTGGTTTTGGTCGTGGCGGGTTCAGAGGTGGACCAAGAGGCCGAGGGTTTGGCGGCAACCGTGATGGAAATCGATTCAACCAAAATAATCAGTGGCAGAACAGACCTAAAAGAGAAACCCCAGGGCAAAGACTGTCTGAGGAACAGATTGGAGTGACGCAGTACATGAGTGACCATGAAGGTTTCAATGGAATCATCAAGGCAAGGTACTTAGACCAAGATACTTACATAAATCTTTCAATCATGGCTGTAGCCAGGATTCTCTTAGGGCAAAAGAAATTAGTGAACACCAAAGAGACGGGTGTCTTTAAACTTAAGATTTAAGATCTAAGGTTTTTTCTGTGGCCTGTGATAGATAGACAAGGAAACTGATCTTATTGGTACCTTTTATTGGATATACGCAAACCTTTAAAATAAAATGATTTTTATTCTTTTTGCTAGGGTGGTCCAGAGAGCCATGGGTGGCGCAAATATCAACCATTTTATGAGTAGACTATAATAATAATAATACTATACAGTGCTTATAAATCCTATCCTTTTAATATTATATATGTGAAAGTTTGTAAAGATGGATGGATGTCTTTCACAAAAAAACTACTGAACGGATTTAAATTAAATTTGGAATGGAGATAGCTTAGACCCTGGATTAACACATGAGCTACTTATTATCCAGAAAACAGGTTCCTACAGGATAACAAGAAGACTCCAAACTCAAATATATCTATTAAGTTTGACACAGTAAATGTGATGTACACTTTAAAACATGAAACCTTACTCCAGTCTCTTGTAATAATAAATCATACTGTCTTGATATCAATTCTTCAGATACTCGGACTTCCAAGTGTCCGAGATCAATGAGCAAGGCGAAGTGGCCAAGCTGACGACATTCGAAGCTCCGGTGCTACCTAAGGAAGATCCAGTGGAGGAAGACGAAGAGTTACTGCTGTCGAAGTACAACCTGGAGATACTGCCCATGGAGACTTGGGACCAGATCAATAAGGTTGCTCTTGGTGAAGCATCGGAAGCTGTTGAGGTGAGTTGACGTCTGCTTTGAATTTATTTTATTATTTACTTATAGGAAGACTAACACCTCGTACATGTTTATAAAGTTAACAATTTAAACATATACACAGGTCTGGGGTTTTTTTTTGCAAAGTTTTTTCAAATTTTTTTATTTTTAAAAATATTCTAAAAGTAATAAAATTCAAAATTCAATAATTTTTATTCAATAGGATACATAGTGATCACTTTAAAACGTCAACTTAAAACTAGCTACGCCTGTTCCAACCTCCTTACGCCGGCAAAAGAACAGGCAAGAAACGCCCGGCAGGTAATTTTTTTGGCGCAATCACATTGACAGTTTTATTCTTATTACTAATTGATTGAATTGGAGGAACTAAGTTTTAATATTTTGGTAGTATCCCTGCCTGCGAAGCTAGCGGTCCCGGTAAGGGCAAATATATGTGTGATGAGCACGAATATTTGTACCTGAGTCTTGGATATTTCTATCTATATAAGTATTTATTTCTCTATAATAAGTATGTATATCGTTGTCTAGTACCCATAACACAAGTTTCGAGCTTAATTTGGGGCTAGGTCAATTTGTGTGCAATTGTCCCCGATATTTATTATTATTATTAAGGTAAACGCACAGCTAAGTCAGAACAAACTAAACTTTATTACATGTAGGTACCCACATTACAAATATATTGCATAAATCTTAAAGGTAGGTATTCTCTAAAACTAAATATACCACATATCTTCACATCTACTTAAGTCGGTATCCCGATGATCTCAGGCCACAATCTAGCATCTGGTACTGGCAACTCCTCTGGTGGTGCCTCATCCAACTCCATATCGGGACAGTCCCATGATAGCCTTCTATCTTCAGGGCCTGTTCTTTCATGGCAGACGGCTCGCGCCAAGATTTGGTCTGCATGTCGACGATGCAGTTCTCCACCTTCCGTCCTCACCCTATATGTCCTAGGCCCTTCTATTGCTTCTACAGTGCCCTTCTGCCACTTCTTGCTAGCTCCATACATATGGACCAAAACTGGCTGACCAACTTTGAACTGCCTATGTGGTGGGTTTTGGGCCTCTGCTTCTAGCTGCACTTCTGCCCGTGTTGGCAAATTTCCTGGGTGCAGTCTTGATATGGCAGTTCTATATCTTCGCCCGTTAAGCATCTCAGCTGGAGTTTTATTGGTGGCACTGTTAGGCACTGTCCTTAGGTTAAAAAGAACTTTTGCCATTTTCTCACTCCACGGCATTGGAGAACATTCTAATTTCTTTAGCTTATTTTTAAATGTTTGGATAGCCCGCTCTACCTGGCCATTTGTAGCTGGGTGATACGGCGGTGAATATAGGTGTCTTATTCCATTTTTCTTAAGAAAATCATTAAATTCTACTGAACTGAACGCTCTCCCATTGTCAGACACCAGCACCTCAGGCAGGCCTTGGGATGCAAATATCTTCCTCAACATAGTGATGACTGTCCCACTGCTCATAGAAGTCACAATCTCTGCTTCAAGCCACTTGCTGTGGCTGTCAATTACAATGAAGAAAGTTTTACCTTGAAATGGCCCAGCAAAATCTACATGAATGCGACTCCAAGGTTTTTCTGTGGCTATCCAGGTCTGTGGATCCTTTGGTGGGTTATTCCTCACTAACTGACATTGTTCGCACTCAGCCACAATCCTCTCAATCTGTTTGTCCATATCTACCCACCAAACATATCCTCTAGCATAGGCTTTGGTTTGGACAACACCTGCATGTGGAGCGTGCAACAATCTCAACACCTCATGTTGAAGCGATACCGGCACTATCACCCTATTGCCCCACAGTAAACAGTCTTTGCTCTGTGACAGGGCCTCCTTTCGAGTCCAATATGGCTGTAGCGCCGGTACAGTATTATAGCTTGGCCACCCATGCAGAACATAAAACATTACCTTCTGTAACACAACATCCTTCTTTGTTTCGGCTGCAATCTTAGTTGCATCCAACTCCCAGCCCTCAGGTCGGTCTTCCAACAACAGAACCTCTTTTAACGGTTCTTCCTGTGTTCCTGCTGTTGTAGGTGCAGTCCACCTACTTAAGGCATCTGCATTACCTATCAACTTCCCCGCCCTGTACTTAATGGTGTAATTATAACACCCCAACTTGAGTGCCCATCTTAACATCCTTGGGGAAATTTGGTCTGGGATCAGTTTCATTGGATTAAATAATCCCACCAGTGGTTTGTGATCTGTGATAATGCAGAATTTGCGGCTTGCAAGAAAGTCATGGAACTTTGTAAGACCGAACATAATGGCTAATGCTTCTTTATCTATTTGGCCATAACGTCTCTCATGAGGTTGCATTGTTCGTGATGCCATCATAATTGGCCGCTCCACCCCATCATCCATCACATGTGCAATAATCGCTCCTAATCCATACTCCGATGAGTCACATATCAACAACAATTCCCTGTTTAAATCATACCCCACCAAAGTGAGGTCTGAGGATATCAAATCTTTAGCTTTTTCAAAAACTTTTTGTTCCATGTCTGTCCATCTCCACGGTCTTTTAGCTTCTAACAGCCGGTACAAAGGTTCCAACAATGTTGCTTTATCAGGTAGAAACTTCTCATAAAAATTATAGAGGCCTAAAAAGGCCCGCAGAGTCTCCTTATTTGTGGGAGCCGGTTTCTCTTTTATCTCCTTCACCTTTGTTGGTGATGGGTGCAGTCCTTCAGCATCTATCATATGTCCTAGAAAAGTAATACTTTCAGCAGCAAAAATGCACTTCTTAACATTCAGTCTAAATCCCATTTCATTTAGTTTGAACAAAACCTTCCGTAGTCTCTGGTTATGCTCTTCCAAATTATTGCCCATAATCGCCACATCATCCAGCAAGCAAGCAACTCCTTCCATGTCAGCCAGGGCTGCCGACATCACTCGTTGGAATATTCCCGGTGCAGCATTCACTCCAAAGGCTAGCCGGTTCATTTGCATCAAACCCAGTGGTGTATTAAGAGTCAACAGCTCTGCTGTTTTCTGGTCTACTTTTAATTGTGTATATGCTTGCTTCAGGTCTACTTTACTGAATATTCGGCCTCCACTTAACTTCACAAATGCTTCCACTGAAGTAGGTAGTGGATATGTGTCTACTTCTATAGCCACATTCACAGTAGCACGATAATCCCCACAAATCCGGAGGGAACCATCATCTTTTTTCACCACCCTTATTGGTGTAGCCCATTTAGAATATTTGATTGGGGTCAACACTCCATCTTTAATCATTTGTCGCAGCTCATCATTCACTTGTTGTTTTTGTGGGAATGGCACAGGTCTTGCCTTAAAATATCTTGGCACAGCATCTGCACGAACATGCAATGACACTTCCGGCCCATTGTATTTGCCCAGGCCTTCTTTAAATAAATCAGGAAACTCTTGCTTTAGCGACGTCACCCTGTCTTCCGCCCAACACAGTCCGGCAACAGAAATATTCAGAGCGTTAAACCAATTTCTGCCCAATAAGCTTGGAGTATTCCTCGCCACCACCAAGAGCTCACACTGGGCTTCCTTTTCTCCTAGAATCACCCGCACATACACCGCTCCTAGGACTTCCAGTGCCTCTCGGGTAACTGTAACCAATTTCACACTTGTCTGGGTTAACGGAGGTGGCACCGGCCATAATTTCCGGTATGTACATTCAGATATAATAGATCTTGATGCTCCAGAATCAATTTCCATTGCTAATGTTGCCCCGTCTATGGTCACCTCAGTCACTATTGGAGGCTGGTAATCTTCCACACCACACATGTACAGACCCATCAATTCATTTTCTGTCCTGGAATTCTCTGAACTGGATTCTGCAGCTTCCTCGACCTGGTGCACTTTTGAGGCTTTCTTCAAACAAGCAGCTGCTATATGCCCTTGTTTCCGACAGTAAAAACACTTTGCACCAGCAAATCGACAACTTTCCCCTGCTTTATGTTGTCGTCCACAGTGTCTACACCCCACTGATTTTATTTTGTCAATCTCCATCAGTTCGGTGCCCCTTGAGTGAGTTTGTCTAGACTCGGCCGCCTCTGGGTATAAGTCAGAGAAAGTTGCTTGGTAATTCAGACACATCTGTAATGTCACCTCGTAGGTTAGATCCTTCGTCTTCAGCAAATCCCTTCTCAATCTCTCATCACGTACCCCTAATACCAGCCGGTCTCTTAACTGACGTTGTAAATCCATGAAATTGCATTTCGCCCCGAGCATACTCATCGCGGCCACAAAATCCTGCACGCTTTCTCCATGTAATTGTGAACGTCGATGGAATTTTCCCGCTTGTAGAATTTCGTTTATCTCCGGGTCATAGAATTGATCCAAAACAGTAATAATCTCCGATAGCGGCACACTTGTAGGGCGGGCGGGAACAACCAGCGAAGCGATCAAGGCGAAAGTCTCCTTTCCGCATTGTGACAGGAACAAAGAACGCGCTTTTCCCGCCGATATATCCGAATAGCCCGCCGCGTCGAGTGCACACAACATCAATTCTTTGTAATCGCACCATTTATCAGTTTTTGGGTTAAAATGTCCGGGAAACACGATATTTGCCACATTCGACGCCATTACGATACACAATTATCTTTATTAATTTTCCGAAGTCGCCATTAAGGTAAACGCACAGCTAAGTCAGAACAAACTAAACTTTATTACATGTAGGTACCCACATTACAAATATATTGCATAAATCTTAAAGGTAGGTATTCTCTAAAACTAAATATACCACAATTATTATTATAATATGTCTGTAGTCTGTAGCTATTAAATTAAATAACAATAGTGGGCCATGTTTTGTTGCAACATCCAACAATAGTCCATCAAATGCAATGTTAACTTCAATAGTTCAATATCACGTGTGGCATAAATCATCTCTATTTTCAGATAGATGTGACAACGTCATCGAAGGAAGAACGAACAAAAATACACGATGCTGTGAAAAAGGCGTTTGCAGAGAGCATAGTTGGCAGTACAGTCAATACAGATGACAAGAAAGTTATGCGTTTCATGAAGTACCAGAAAGGAGGTAATAAACTTATAATTTTAACTAATTTGAGGCAGAATTGCAAGAGATTAGTGATATTATCTGCAACCAGCTGCTCAGCTGATTTTTAGGGTTTCATATCCAAAGGGTAAAATGGAATCCTATTACTAAGACTCTGCTGTCCGTCTGTCACCAGACTGTATTTCATGAACCGTCATAGTTAGACAGTTGATTTTTTTCTGATGATG
Source organism: Opisthograptis luteolata (assembly GCA_931315375.2). Classification (NCBI taxonomy): domain Eukaryota; kingdom Metazoa; phylum Arthropoda; class Insecta; order Lepidoptera; family Geometridae; genus Opisthograptis; species Opisthograptis luteolata. The sequence continues at coordinate 13,456,587 of OV928038.1, forward strand.
TATTTCTGTTGCCGTTATAACAACAAATACTAAAAAACCCCGAGTATCCGAGTTAATAGTGTTCCTGCCTGCGAAGCTAGCGGTCCCGGGCTCGAATCCCGGTAAGAGGAAAATATATGTGTGATAAGCACGAATATTTGTACCTGAGTCTTGGATATTTGTATCTATATTTAAGTATTTATTTCTCTATATAAGTATGTATATCGTTGTCTAGTAGTACCAACACAAGGTTCGAGCTTAATTTGGGGCTAAGTCAATTTGTGAGCAATTGTGTGAGATGGAAGTGATTGTGTGATGATGGATGTGCTGTTGAGTGTGCGATGGAACTTCATAATCTCATCCCACCATCGGACAACAAGACGCACGGAAACACGTCATCCTTACATGGTTAAAATTCCTCCAATCCGCACAAAACGTTTCGCTTCCACATTTATAATGCGAACGGCGAAGGAGTGGAACACTTTACCGGCGTCCTTGTTTCCTGATAAGCATAATTTGGGAGCCTTCAAGTCGAGTGAATAGGTATCTTCTAGGCAAGCATGCTCCATCACCGACCTCGTCATCACTTACCATCAGGTGAGACTGGGGTCAAATATTTTTTATTATTTATAGCTGTAAACTTGCAGTGCGCATCGACAACCGCGTGAAGTGGCCCTGGCCGGCGGAGCACGTGTACTGCGTGGTGCACAAGGAGAACTGCGACACCATGGACGCGGCCCTGCGGATAGCGGAGAGGCTCAACATGCAGTCAGTATTCCTTCTTCTATCTGATCTCACTAGCCACCAGCCCCGGCTTCGCACGGGTATTTAACAAAAATTTCAAAATTAAAAATTTCGATACACACAAACCTTAGGAAGGAAGCTTTAGCAGCGCACGTGATGAAAATAATATTTCAGATGTTTTTTTTACACCTTGGGTTACATTATTGTAGTTTTAGTAAGGAGTCCCTATGTGTTTTTGAAAATATTATAAGCCTATATCCGCCTGGGATAGAGTAGCTTTTCAACAGTGAAAGAATTTTTCAAATCGGTTCAGTAGTTTCGGAGCTTGTTCAATGCAAACAAACAAACAAATCTTTCCTCTTTATAATATTAGTATAGACTAGCGACCCGCCCAGCTGCAATGTAGATATTAATATGAGGCAGTATTTTACAATTCTTTTAATTTTTCGGCCTTTCTGTACTATAATATGTATGTATTATACATATAAACCTTCCTCTTCAATTACTGTATCTATTGCTGAAAACTGCATTAAGATCCGTTGAATAGCTTAAAAGTTCTATAAGCAAACAGACAGTAAAAGCGACTTCATTTTATACTATGTAAAGAAATGATCACCATAATATGATTAAAATATGATTAACAAGGAAAATATTAAATAAGATTGCAACTTTTGTGATCCCATTGTTTCAGTATAAAACCATCGATGCTTGGATATGCGGGGACCAAAGACCGGCGTGCGAAGACCTCGCAATGGTTCAGCCTCAAGAAAGTGGACCCGAGGAAGATAGCGGCTGCCTGCAAGGACATGAGGGACATTTACGTGGGGAACTACAGTTTCCACGATAGCAATCTCAAGCTCGGCATGCTTAAAGGGAACCAGTGAGTGAAAGTAAATGTTTATGTTCCCCAAATATATAAATGAAAACGTCTCCGAAGTAACATACATACCTATCTGCCCCTAGGTAGGGTATCAGATTCTATGTGGATCAAAGATCCACGACACCTGTACACATAATAAATGCTTGAGGTTCTTTTACTGAAATTAGGTATGACATTTAACTTAGGATTCACACATAGACTTCATGAAAATTTCGGGGTGCGGCTAGAGTGTTTTTCGTGCCAATATTTGTCAAAATAGAGAGGAAACCGACATCATTTGCTTCTCCTCTCAGATTCCGCATAGCCCTGCGTAACGTGACAGCGAGCGACGACGTGATAAACGCGGCGTGCGAGGCGTTCAAGGAGCGTGGGTTCATCAACTACTACGGGCTGCAGCGGTTCGGGACCCGCGTGCAGGTGCCCACCTACCGCGTCGGCCTGCAGCTGCTCAAGGGGAACTACCAGGAGGTGAGGCGGGGAACTACCGGGGGGCGAGGCGGGAGGCACTACTAGGGGGCGAGTCGGGAGGAACTACCAGGTGGTGAGACCGGGGAGCTACCAAGGGGCGAGTTGGAAGGAACTACCAGGGGGCGAGTCGGGAGGAACTGCCAGGGGGCGGGTTGGGAGGACCTACCAAGGGGCGAGTTGGGAGGCACTACCAGGGGGCGAGTCGGGAGGAACTGCCAGGGGGCGGGTTGGGAGGACCTACCAAGGGGCGAGTTGGGAGGCACTACCAGGGGGCGAGTCGGGAGGAACTGCCAGGGGGCGAGTTGGAGAGAACTGCCAGGGGCGAGTTGGAGGGAACTTTTTTTTTTTTTTTTTTTTTACTATTTACAGGGTAGCGTTTGACCACAAGTCACCTGATGTTAAGTGACGATGTGGTCGAAGATGGCGCCACGCTACACCTGGACTGGGAACTGGCTCTCAAGTGAGGCTGCCGGAACACACCGATAGGTGCTTGGCGACAGATTCTTAACAAGAGGGTGGTAGCTAGCCAGGCGAGTACTAGAAAATACCCTACCACCAAGCTATGGTTTCATCACGATGTTTTCCTTCACCGAAAGCTCAAGCTCATTGTAGGATTCGAACCCACGTCCTACGGATCGCAAGCCGACGTCACTACCACTGAGCCATCATCGCTTACCAGGGAATAGGGGGTTCGGAGTGTGGATCGTAGCGCACGCGGCAGGGTTTATTTACGAGTTTTTTGACTGCGAGGGTGTAAATTTGACTAAAAAGAAAACAATTGATAATTTTGTTTTTTTTTCTCTTGGCGCAACAGGAGACTTGCGAGGACGGGCCACATGTTTCTGAATACATTTCTTGAATTGCTTCGCAGGCCATAGACTGCATCCTGGGGGAGCACGAGGGCCCCCTGCAGGAGGCGCTGCAGCTGTACCGCGCCAGGGGGGCGCGCGCCGCGCTGCACGCCCTGCCGCGGGGGGGGCGGGGGGGGGGAGGCGCGCCTGCTGCGGGCGCTCGCCGCCGCGCCGCGCGACCTGCTCGCCGCGCTGCACCAGGTAGGGGGGCGGGGGGGAAGGCGCGCCTGCTCGCCGCGCTGCACCAGGTAGGGGGGCGGGGGGGGGAGGCGCGCCTGCTGCGGGCGCTCGCCGCCGCGCCGCGCGACCTGCTCGCCGCGCTGCACCAGGTAGGGGGGCGGGGGGGGGAGGCGCGCCTGCTGCGGGCGCTCGCCGCCGCGCCGCGCGACCTGCTCGCCGCGCTGCACCAGGTAGGGGGGCGGGGGGGGGAGGCGCGCCTGCTGCGGGCGCTCGCCGCCGCGCCGCGCGACCTGCTCGCCGCGCTGCACCAGGTAGGGGGGCGGGGGGGGGAGGCGCGCCTGCTGCGGGCGCTCGCCGCCGCGCCGCGCGACCTGCTCGCCGCGCTGCACCAGGTAGGGGGGCGGGGGGGGAGGCGCGCCTGCTGCGGGCGCTCGCCGCCGCGCCGCGCGACCTGCTCGCCGCGCTGCACCAGGTAGGGGGGCGGGGGGGGAGGCGCGCCTGCTGCGGGCGCTCGCCGCCGCGCCGCGCGACCTGCTCGCCGCGCTGCACCAGGTAGGGGGGCGGGGGGGGAGGCGCGCCTGCTGCGGGCGCTCGCCGCCGCGCCGCGCGACCTGCTCGCCGCGCTGCACCAGGTAGGGGGGCGGGGGGGGAGGCGCGCCTGCTGCGGGCGCTCGCCGCCGCGCCGCGCGACCTGCTCGCCGCGCTGCACCAGGTAGGGGGGCGGGGGGGGGAGGCGCGCCTGCTGCGGGCGCTCGCCGCCGCGCCGCGCGACCTGCTCGCCGCGCTGCACCAGGTAGGGGGGCGGGGGGGGAGGCGCGCCTGCTGCGGGCGCTCGCCGCCGCGCCGCGCGACCTGCTCGCCGCGCTGCACCAGGTAGGGGGGCGGGGGGGGAGGCGCGCCTGCTGCGGGCGCTCGCCGCCGCGCCGCGCGACCTGCTCGCCGCGCTGCACCAGGTAGGGGGGCGGGGGGGGGAGGCGCGCCTGCTGCGGGCGCTCGCCGCCGCGCCGCGCGACCTGCTCGCCGCGCTGCACCAGGTAGGGGGGCGGGGGGGGGAGGCGCGCCTGCTGCGGGCGCTCGCCGCCGCGCCGCGCGACCTGCTCGCCGCGCTGCACCAGGTAGGGGGGCGGGGGGGGAGGCGCGCCTGCTCGTCGCTATTAGATGACAAAAAAAAAGCTTGGGATTTTAGTGACCTTGCTCATATTCAATCAATTAGTAATAAGAATAAAATTGACAATGTGATCGCGTCAAGAAAATTACCTGCCGAGCGTTTCTTGCCTGTTCTTTTGCCGGCGTGATCACAATGTATCCTATTGAATAAATAAAAATTGACTTTTGACTTTTGATAACGGATCGGATCGATTATAAATTTGGGCATTAAAGTGCTCACAATGTATCCTATTGAATAAAAAGTATCGAGTATTGACACCGAAGCTGTACCCGGTCCCTGCAGGTGCCCCGCAACACCCGCCTCCTGTACCTGCACTCGTACCAGTCCCTCGTGTGGAACCGCGCCGTGTCGGAGCGCCTCGCCCGCGCGGGGCTGGCGCCGGCCGCCGGGGACCTGGTGCCGCTGGCGGGGGACCACCTGCGAGAAGGTACCCCACCTTGCAGCACCCCCCCCCCCCCAAAAAATCACGTGTATTTTTTAGTACCTACAAAGAATTTTAAAATTTTTATAATTTACAGCTTTATGCATGCAAAGTCTCAGCCCGATCGGTTTAAAATTGACAAACTTTCAACCCCTATTTTATCCCCTTAGGGGTAGAATTAATCAAAGTCCTTTCTTAGCGGATGCCTACGTCGTAACATGTACCTGCATGACAAATTTTAGCCCGATCCGTCCAGTGGTTTGGGCTGTGCGTTGACAGATCACTATGTCAGTCAGTCACCTTTGAGTTATATATATTTAGATACAAACAAATTTAATCCTAGAAAATAGGATTATACTTAAAAAAAATAGAAACTTAGAAATCACCCGTTTGACGAAAAAATAAATACACGTGATATCTTACTATACCCACCCCCCTCCCTCCCCCCTCGTGATTTTTGCCGAACCCCTCTCGAACCTCACGTAATTTTTGGACGGCCCCTTAGTATCCCATATTTACATTATTATCCAATACCTGCACCCGTATCCCATATTAACACTAACATGCCATTTACACGTATCCGATATCATCAGTTGTAACAGTCTTATTCTTATTCTTAACACATCAACATTTTCATTTACAGAAGAAACGGATGGCGAAGAATCCGACAGCGAAGAAAACCCAGAATCTTCCGAAAAGTCCAGCGAAACCGCTGAAAGCACAGAAACGGCAAATGACAAACCGATTGAAGATAAACAACAAGAGGTTAAGGCAAAAGCGACAATACCAGTAAAGGTTTTAACGCAGGAAGATGTGGATAGCAATAAGTATACGATATTCGACATTATAATGCCGCTGCCAGGGTACCAAATAGAGTACCCGCCGAACATTGTAGATTATTACGAAAAGTTGCTCACAGATGACGGTCTCACGTTGGATCTCAAGAATAAGAACAAGTTAGTATTCTAATTTACTATTTATCTATACTTATAGAGATACTCGTGAACGGGTGCTGTTTGTGGGGTCTGGTCTGCTTTGGTTGTGATCCCGCAACTCATTAATATTCATGTTCCCATATCCCAATGTGTACAACCAAACAAAAGAAATCTTATTAGTAAAGCTATTAAAAAAAATCGGACCATTAGATGACAAAAAAAAAAGCTTGGGATTTTAGTGAATTTGCTCCAATTCAATCAATTATAATAAGAATAAAATTGTCAATGTGATCGTCAAAAAAATTACCTGCTGGGCGTTTCCTTCCTGTTCTTTTGCCGGCGTAAGGATGTTGGAACAGGCGTAGCTAGTTTTAAGTTTGACGTTTTAAAGTGATCACAATGTATCCTATTGAATAAAGAAAAATTGACTTTTGACTTTTGATAGTATGATCTATTTGTCAGTGCTTTCAATGTTGAGCCAATCAAATTTTGATAAAATTCAGTAAATGAAAGCAAAATTTTTTCATCTATCTTGTTGTTATTGCGATTACGCTACCGCGATCGCTTTTGGAATAAGAATTGGATAACGCTTTGGCACGACCCAAATTGAGTCTCGGCCTCCTATAATAAGAGACTCCACTTCGGTCTATCCTGCGCCACCTCCTGCCAGTCCTCCACCTAGAGATGGGCGTTCCACGTACGATAGTTTGGTCGCAATAACGTTTTGAAGGGACTACCTTCCTGTACGCGCTCTACCAATTGGGTTTATTACTTGAATTGAATTATTATAGGTTTAAATAGTACAGACATGGTAGGTAGGCGTTTGTGGCGGCGAAATGCATAGCATAGAATGTGCTTCTTTATCGCCACGCGTCTTATGCGTTACCGTTTTGGCCTGACAACTTCACCGGGCTGCTGGTCGCGATAATGTGCTGTGATTGGTTAACGAGATGCTATCTTCCCTCTCGCTCCCGCCCGCAGGAGCTTCAGCATGAGCGGCGCATATCGTCGCGTGGCGGCGCGCGCGGCGGACGTGTCGTGGCGCAGCGCCTCGTACCACTCGCCCGCCGCCGACCTGCTGCGCAGCGACCTGGACGAGCTGCGGGGCCAGCACCCGCCGCCGCCGGGGCCAGGTCAGTGGGAGGTGCAGCGTGCAGCATGCAGCGTGCAGCATGCAGCGTGCAGCATGCAGCGTGCAGCATGCAGCGTGCAGCATGCAGCATGCAGCGTGCAGCATGCAGCATGCAGCACGTGTCGCGGCGCAGCGCCTCGTACCACTCGCCCGCCGCCGACCTGCTGCGCAGCGACCTGGACGAGCTGCGGGGCCAGCACCCGCCGCCGCCGGGGCCAGGTCAGTGGGAGGTGCAGCGTGCAGCATGCAGCGTGCAGCATGCAGCGTGCAGCATGCAGCGTGCAGCATGCAGCATGCAGCGTGCAGCATGCAGCATGCAGCACGTGTCGCGGCGCAGCGCCTCGTACCACTCGCCCGCCGCCGACCTGCTGCGCAGCGACCTGGACGAGCTGCGGGGCCAGCACCCGCCGCCGCCGGGGCCAGGTCAGTGGGAGGTGCAGCGTGCAGCATGCAGCGTGCAGCATGCAGCGTGCAGCATGCAGCGTGCAGCATGCAGCATGCAGCGTGCAGCATGCAGCATGCAGCACGTGTCGCGGCGCAGCGCCTCGTACCACTCGCCCGCCGCCGACCTGCTGCGCAGCGACCTGGACGAGCTGCGGGGCCAGCACCCGCCGCCGCCGGGGCCAGGTCAGTGGGAGGTGCAGCGTGCAGCATGCAGCGTGCAGCATGCAGCGTGCAGCATGCAGCGTGCAGCATGCAGCGTGCAGCATGCAGCGTGCAGCATGCAGCATGCAGCGTGCAGCATGCAGCATGCAGCACGTGTCGCGGCGCAGCGCCTCGTACCACTCGCCCGCCGCCGACCTGCTGCGCAGCGACCTGGACGAGCTGCGGGGCCAGCACCCGCCGCCGCCGGGGCCAGGTCAGTGGGAGGTGCAGCGTGCAGCATGCAGCGTGCAGCATGCAGCATGCAGCGTGCAGCATGCAGCATGCAGCACGTGTCGCGGCGCAGCGCCTCGTACCACTCGCCCGCCGCCGACCTGCTGCGCAGCGACCTGGACGAGCTGCGGGGCCAGCACCCGCCGCCGCCGGGGCCAGGTCAGTGGGAGGTGCAGCGTGCAGCATGCAGCGTGCAGCATGCAGCGTGCAGCATGCAGCGTGCAGCATGCAGCATGCAGCGTGCAGCATGCAGCATGCAGCACGTGTCGCGGCGCAGCGCCTCGTACCACTCGCCCGCCGCCGACCTGCTGCGCAGCGACCTGGACGAGCTGCGGGGCCAGCACCCGCCGCCGCCGGGGCCAGGTCAGTGGGAGGTGCAGCGTGCAGCATGCAGCGTGCAGCATGCAGCATGCAGCGTGCAGCATGCAGCATGCAGCACGTGTCGCGGCGCAGCGCCTCGTACCACTCGCCCGCCGCCGACCTGCTGCGCAGCGACCTGGACGAGCTGCGGGGCCAGCACCCGCCGCCGCCGGGGCCAGGTCAGTGGGAGGTGCAGCGTGCAGCATGCAGCGTGCAGCATGCAGCGTGCAGCATGCAGCGTGCAGCATGCAGCATGCAGCGTGCAGCATGCAGCATGCAGCACGTGTCGCGGCGCAGCGCCTCGTACCACTCGCCCGCCGCCGACCTGCTGCGCAGCGACCTGGACGAGCTGCGGGGCCAGCACCCGCCGCCGCCGGGGCCAGGTCAGTGGGAGGTGCAGCGTGCAGCATGCAGCGTGCAGCATGCAGCGTGCAGCATGCAGCGTGCAGCATGCAGCGTGCAGCATGCAGCATGCAGCGTGCAGCATGCAGCATGCAGCACGTGTCGCGGCGCAGCGCCTCGTACCACTCGCCCGCCGCCGACCTGCTGCGCAGCGACCTGGACGAGCTGCGGGGCCAGCACCCGCCGCCGCCGGGGCCAGGTCAGTGGGAGGTGCAGCGTGCAGCATGCAGCGTGCAGCATGCAGCGTGCAGCATGCAGCGTGCAGCATGCAGCGTGCAGCATGCAGCGTGCAGCATGCAGCGTGCAGCATGCAGCGTGCAGCATGCAGCGTGCAGCATGCAGCATGCAGCGTGCAGCATGCAGCATGCAGCACGTGTCGCGGCGCAGCGCCTCGTACCACTCGCCCGCCGCCGACCTGCTGCGCAGCGACCTGGACGAGCTGCGGGGCCAGCACCCGCCGCCGCCGGGGCCAGGTCAGTGGGAGGTGCAGCGTGCAGCATGCAGCGTGCAGCATGCAGCATGCAGCGTGCAGCATGCAGCATGCAGCGTGCAGCATGCAGCATGCAGCACGTGTCGCGGCGCAGCGCCTCGTACCACTCGCCCGCCGCCGACCTGCTGCGCAGCGACCTGGACGAGCTGCGGGGCCAGCACCCGCCGCCGCCGGGGCCAGGTCAGTGGGAGGTGCAGCGTGCAGCATGCAGCGTGCAGCATGCAGCGTGCAGCATGCAGCGTGCAGCATGCAGCATGCAGCGTGCAGCATGCAGCATGCAGCACGTGTCGCGGCGCAGCGCCTCGTACCACTCGCCCGCCGCCGACCTGCTGCGCAGCGACCTGGACGAGCTGCGGGGCCAGCACCCGCCGCCGCCGGGGCCAGGTCAGTGGGAGGTGCAGCGTGCAGCATGCAGCGTGCAGCATGCAGCATGCAGCGTGCAGCATGCAGCATGCAGCACGTGTCGCGGCGCAGCGCCTCGTACCACTCGCCCGCCGCCGACCTGCTGCGCAGCGACCTGGACGAGCTGCGGGGCCAGCACCCGCCGCCGCCGGGGCCAGGTCAGTGGGAGGTGCAGCGTGCAGCATGCAGCGTGCAGCATGCAGCGTGCAGCATGCAGCGTGCAGCATGCAGCATGCAGCGTGCAGCATGCAGCATGCAGCACGTGTCGCGGCGCAGCGCCTCGTACCACTCGCCCGCCGCCGACCTGCTGCGCAGCGACCTGGACGAGCTGCGGGGCCAGCACCCGCCGCCGCCGGGGCCAGGTCAGTGGGAGGTGCAGCGTGCAGCATGCAGCGTGCAGCATGCAGCGTGCAGCATGCAGCGTGCAGCATGCAGCGTGCAGCATGCAGCATGCAGCGTGCAGCATGCAGCATGCAGCACGTGTCGCGGCGCAGCGCCTCGTACCACTCGCCCGCCGCCGACCTGCTGCGCAGCGACCTGGACGAGCTGCGGGGCCAGCACCCGCCGCCGCCGGGGCCAGGTCAGTGGGAGGTGCAGCGTGCAGCATGCAGCGTGCAGCATGCAGCATGCAGCGTGCAGCATGCAGCATGCAGCACGTGTCGCGGCGCAGCGCCTCGTACCACTCGCCCGCCGCCGACCTGCTGCGCAGCGACCTGGACGAGCTGCGGGGCCAGCACCCGCCGCCGCCGGGGCCAGGTCAGTGGGAGGTGCAGCGTGCAGCATGCAGCGTGCAGCATGCAGCGTGCAGCATGCAGCGTGCAGCATGCAGCATGCAGCGTGCAGCATGCAGCATGCAGCACGTGTCGCGGCGCAGCGCCTCGTACCACTCGCCCGCCGCCGACCTGCTGCGCAGCGACCTGGACGAGCTGCGGGGCCAGCACCCGCCGCCGCCGGGGCCAGGTCAGTGGGAGGTGCAGCGTGCAGCATGCAGCGTGCAGCATGCAGCGTGCAGCATGCAGCGTGCAGCATGCAGCGTGCAGCATGCAGCGTGCAGCATGCAGCATGCAGCGTGCAGCATGCAGCATGCAGCACGTGTCGCGGCGCAGCGCCTCGTACCACTCGCCCGCCGCCGACCTGCTGCGCAGCGACCTGGACGAGCTGCGGGGCCAGCACCCGCCGCCGCCGGGGCCAGGTCAGTGGGAGGTGCAGCGTGCAGCATGCAGCGTGCAGCATGCAGCATGCAGCGTGCAGCATGCAGCATGCAGCACGTGTCGCGGCGCAGCGCCTCGTACCACTCGCCCGCCGCCGACCTGCTGCGCAGCGACCTGGACGAGCTGCGGGGCCAGCACCCGCCGCCGCCGGGGCCAGGTCAGTGGGAGGTGCAGCGTGCAGCATGCAGCGTGCAGCATGCAGCGTGCAGCATGCAGCGTGCAGCATGCAGCATGCAGCGTGCAGCATGCAGCATGCAGCACGTGTCGCGGCGCAGCGCCTCGTACCACTCGCCCGCCGCCGACCTGCTGCGCAGCGACCTGGACGAGCTGCGGGGCCAGCACCCGCCGCCGCCGGGGCCAGGTCAGTGGGAGGTGCAGCGTGCAGCATGCAGCGTGCAGCATGCAGCATGCAGCGTGCAGCATGCAGCATGCAGCACGTGTCGCGGCGCAGCGCCTCGTACCACTCGCCCGCCGCCGACCTGCTGCGCAGCGACCTGGACGAGCTGCGGGGCCAGCACCCGCCGCCGCCGGGGCCAGGTCAGTGGGAGGTGCAGCGTGCAGCATGCAGCGTGCAGCATGCAGCGTGCAGCATGCAGCGTGCAGCATGCAGCATGCAGCGTGCAGCATGCAGCATGCAGCACGTGTCGCGGCGCAGCGCCTCGTACCACTCGCCCGCCGCCGACCTGCTGCGCAGCGACCTGGACGAGCTGCGGGGCCAGCACCCGCCGCCGCCGGGGCCAGGTCAGTGGGAGGTGCAGCGTGCAGCATGCAGCGTGCAGCATGCAGCGTGCAGCATGCAGCGTGCAGCATGCAGCGTGCAGCATGCAGCATGCAGCGTGCAGCATGCAGCATGCAGCACGTGTCGCGGCGCAGCGCCTCGTACCACTCGCCCGCCGCCGACCTGCTGCGCAGCGACCTGGACGAGCTGCGGGGCCAGCACCCGCCGCCGCCGGGGCCAGGTCAGTGGGAGGTGCAGCGTGCAGCATGCAGCGTGCAGCATGCAGCGTGCAGCATGCAGCGTGCAGCATGCAGCGTGCAGCATGCAGCGTGCAGCATGCAGCGTGCAGCATGCAGCATGCAGCGTGCAGCATGCAGCATGCAGCACGTGTCGCGGCGCAGCGCCTCGTACCACTCGCCCGCCGCCGACCTGCTGCGCAGCGACCTGGACGAGCTGCGGGGCCAGCACCCGCCGCCGCCGGGGCCAGGTCAGTGGGAGGTGCAGCGTGCAGCATGCAGCGTGCAGCATGCAGCGTGCAGCATGCAGCGTGCAGCATGCAGCGTGCAGCATGCAGCATGCAGCGTGCAGCATGCAGCATGCAGCACGTGTCGCGGCGCAGCGCCTCGTACCACTCGCCCGCCGCCGACCTGCTGCGCAGCGACCTGGACGAGCTGCGGGGCCAGCACCCGCCGCCGCCGGGGCCAGGTCAGTGGGAGGTGCAGCGTGCAGCATGCAGCGTGCAGCATGCAGCGTGCAGCATGCAGCGTGCAGCATGCAGCGTGCAGCATGCAGCATGCAGCGTGCAGCATGCAGCATGCAGCACGTGTCGCGGCGCAGCGCCTCGTACCACTCGCCCGCCGCCGACCTGCTGCGCAGCGACCTGGACGAGCTGCGGGGCCAGCACCCGCCGCCGCCGGGGCCAGGTCAGTGGGAGGTGCAGCGTGCAGCATGCAGCGTGCAGCATGCAGCGTGCAGCATGCAGCATGCAGCACGTGTCGCGGCGCAGCGCCTCGTACCACTCGCCCGCCGCCGACCTGCTGCGCAGCGACCTGGACGAGCTGCGGGGCCAGCACCCGCCGCCGCCGGGGCCAGGTCAGTGGGAGGTGCAGCGTGCAGCATGCAGCGTGCAGCATGCAGCGTGCAGCATGCAGCGTGCAGCATGCAGCGTGCAGCATGCAGCATGCAGCGTGCAGCATGCAGCATGCAGCACGTGTCGCGGCGCAGCGCCTCGTACCACTCGCCCGCCGCCGACCTGCTGCGCAGCGACCTGGACGAGCTGCGGGGCCAGCACCCGCCGCCGCCGGGGCCAGGTCAGTGGGAGGTGCAGCGTGCAGCATGCAGCGTGCAGCATGCAGCGTGCAGCATGCAGCGTGCAGCATGCAGCGTGCAGCATGCAGCATGCAGCGTGCAGCATGCAGCATGCAGCACGTGTCGCGGCGCAGCGCCTCGTACCACTCGCCCGCCGCCGACCTGCTGCGCAGCGACCTGGACGAGCTGCGGGGCCAGCACCCGCCGCCGCCGGGGCCAGGTCAGTGGGAGGTGCAGCGTGCAGCATGCAGCGTGCAGCATGCAGCGTGCAGCATGCAGCGTGCAGCATGCAGCGTGCAGCATGCAGCATGCAGCGTGCAGCATGCAGCATGCAGCACGTGTCGCGGCGCAGCGCCTCGTACCACTCGCCCGCCGCCGACCTGCTGCGCAGCGACCTGGACGAGCTGCGGGGCCAGCACCCGCCGCCGCCGGGGCCAGGTCAGTGGGAGGTGCAGCGTGCAGCATGCAGCGTGCAGCACGTGTCGCGGCGCAGCGCCTCGTACCACTCGCCCGCCGCCGACCTGCTGCGCAGCGACCTGGACGAGCTGCGGGGCCAGCACCCGCCGCCGCCGGGGCCAGGTCAGTGGGAGGTGCAGCGTGCAGCATGCAGCGTGCAGCACGTGTCGCGGCGCAGCGCCTCGTACCACTCGCCCGCCGCCGACCTGCTGCGCAGCGACCTGGACGAGCTGCGGGGCCAGCACCCGCCGCCGCCGGGGCCAGGTCAGTGGGAGGTGCAGCGTGCAGCATGCAGCGTGCAGCATGCAGCGTGCAGCATGCAGCGTGCAGCATGCAGCGTGCAGCATGCAGCATGCAGCGTGCAGCATGCAGCATGCAGCACGTGTCGCGGCGCAGCGCCTCGTACCACTCGCCCGCCGCCGACCTGCTGCGCAGCGACCTGGACGAGCTGCGGGGCCAGCACCCGCCGCCGCCGGGGCCAGGTCAGTGGGAGGTGCAGCGTGCAGCATGCAGCGTGCAGCATGCAGCGTGCAGCATGCAGCGTGCAGCATGCAGCGTGCAGCATGCAGCATGCAGCGTGCAGCATGCAGCATGCAGCACGTGTCGCGGCGCAGCGCCTCGTACCACTCGCCCGCCGCCGACCTGCTGCGCAGCGACCTGGACGAGCTGCGGGGCCAGCACCCGCCGCCGCCGGGGCCAGGTCAGTGGGAGGTGCAGCGTGCAGCATGCAGCGTGCAGCATGCAGCGTGCAGCATGCAGCGTGCAGCATGCAGCGTGCAGCATGCAGCATGCAGCGTGCAGCATGCAGCATGCAGCACGTGTCGCGGCGCAGCGCCTCGTACCACTCGCCCGCCGCCGACCTGCTGCGCAGCGACCTGGACGAGCTGCGGGGCCAGCACCCGCCGCCGCCGGGGCCAGGTCAGTGGGAGGTGCAGCGTGCAGCATGCAGCGTGCAGCATGCAGCGTGCAGCATGCAGCGTGCAGCATGCAGCGTGCAGCATGCAGCATGCAGCGTGCAGCATGCAGCATGCAGCACGTGTCGCGGCGCAGCGCCTCGTACCACTCGCCCGCCGCCGACCTGCTGCGCAGCGACCTGGACGAGCTGCGGGGCCAGCACCCGCCGCCGCCGGGGCCAGGTCAGTGGGAGGTGCAGCGTGCAGCATGCAGCGTGCAGCATGCAGCGTGCAGCATGCAGCGTGCAGCATGCAGCGTGCAGCATGCAGCATGCAGCGTGCAGCATGCAGCATGCAGCACGTGTCGCGGCGCAGCGCCTCGTACCACTCGCCCGCCGCCGACCTGCTGCGCAGCGACCTGGACGAGCTGCGGGGCCAGCACCCGCCGCCGCCGGGGCCAGGTCAGTGGGAGGTGCAGCGTGCAGCATGCAGCGTGCAGCATGCAGCGTGCAGCATGCAGCGTGCAGCATGCAGCGTGCAGCATGCAGCATGCAGCGTGCAGCATGCAGCATGCAGCACGTGTCGCGGCGCAGCGCCTCGTACCACTCGCCCGCCGCCGACCTGCTGCGCAGCGACCTGGACGAGCTGCGGGGCCAGCACCCGCCGCCGCCGGGGCCAGGTCAGTGGGAGGTGCAGCGTGCAGCATGCAGCGTGCAGCATGCAGCGTGCAGCATGCAGCATGCAGCACGTGTCGCGGCGCAGCGCCTCGTACCACTCGCCCGCCGCCGACCTGTTTATCGCAATTAAACGAACCTTTTATAAAAACCCTCTTTGGACTTCATCAAACACAACAAAAAAAGAATTAGTGAAATCGGTCCAGCCGTTCACGCGTGATGCCGTGACCAAGGACCAATTTTATGTATAGAGGAGAAGAAGATACGTATTTATTTCTCTATATAAGTATATATATCGTTGTCTAGGACCCATAACACAAGTTTCGAGCTTAATTTGGGGCTAGGTCACTTGTCCCCGATATTTATTTATTTATGTATTGTTCCAGAGGAGCCGTACAAGGCGCTGCTGCTCTCGTTCTCGCTGCCCCCCAGCTGCTACGCCACGATGGCGCTCCGCGAGCTGCTGAAGGTGGACACGTCGAGCGCGCGGCAGGCCGCGCAGAACGACTACCACAGGGGCAAGCGGCCCGCCTCCCCCGCCGCGGCAGGGGGGGAGAAGAAGCCCAAGGACGAGTGATGCTGTTAATAAAATATCTTGTTTAATATTGGCTCTTATTTCACTCTCTCGGTTTCACCTTTTTTCGGGGTAAAAAGTAGTCTAAAGATAGCAAACGCTTTAAATTTCACCGTAACAACAGAAAAATAGAACAACATAAAAGGAAAGATCTTAAAGCTTATGCAGTGTTACAATGAGCGGTTTCTACCAGACAACATTTGGATGGACAGAAGTAGTATGAAATAAAATGCGGTTGGTGGTGTATATTTAAGTATGTACTCAAAAAGAAATACAAAAAAAATAATCCAGGGTATAACCTAGCTACAATTTAAATTTCACTCAAATCCGTACAGTAATCTTAACAAAAACTTTTATAAATATGAATCTCAAGGCTAATTAAAAGCTTTCACACAATCATGTTGTTGATCTCTTGGAGCGACGTCGAATGAAAAAACTAGTTTCATTTGCAAGTTATTACATACACAAATAGGCTTAGTAAAGTTTAATAAAACACACTTTTATTTAAAACACTTTATTAATCACATATAACTAACATTAATTAATAACGTACTAAAATCTTAAAATAGAAATCTTTTTTAACATACTTCTGTCGTAATGGAATGAAACTACTTGTAAATGTAATCCTGATGACAATATATTAATTTGGCATCATCGAACTGATGATGGAGCCAATGAATAGAGGAACTCTTCAGTAGCTACTAGTGAACTCCTCGAGTTTGGGCTCAAATGATTCGTTTTGACGAATACAATAGATTAGACTTAGTAACGAGGGTCTGCTGATGAAGCCACGAAGTGGATAGTGGAACTCTTCAATGGCGACTAGTAAACCCATCGTGTTTGGGCTCATATGATTCGTTTCGACGAGCCCAATAGATTGCGCTTGGTAACAAGGGGTTGGTGATGGAACCAGGAAGTAGATAGTCGAACTCTGCAATGACTACTAGTAAACCCCACAAGTTGGAGCTCGTATGACATTCTTTGACGAGTCCAATAAATTAGGATAGGTATCACGGGTCCGATGATGGAGCCAGGAGGTGGATAGTGGAACTCTTCAATAGCTACTAGTAAACTCCTCGTGTTTGGGCTCATATGGTTTGTATTTTTGCACGGAGATCCGCTAGGGGACGTAGAGGGCTGCGAGGCGGCGCGCGCGGCCCCTCGCGGCCGGCGGGGGGGCGCCGTGTGCCGCCGTGTGCGCGCGCAGCTCGCCTGGGGTTGGGAAGGAGCGCGGGCACCACACGCACTTGTGTGGTTTGTTCTGTACACAATGTTACTTATTAATGATGTGGCGCAATGGGCGAATAGCCGACTGCGAAGCGTGAAGTAGCGGGTTCGATTCCTGCTATAGGACAAATGTTTCTGCATTGAAAAAAAAGTGCAAGTAGTAGTTCTGGGTCCGGGTGTTGTGGATCCCGATCCGAGTAGTATCTGATACACTAGATACAGAAAATCCTAGTTAGGGGTCAGAACTATGTATGTGATTTTGTGTGCGTTATACGAGTATATTCCCATAAAACATTCAGATTTGAATGAAATTTGAAATAGATCTTGCCTTAGCTCTGAAGTGACTGATGTGATGCCATGCCACCACTACCTGATGGGTGTACCTACCTCACGACTCACGTACCTTTGTATGCGTCATGCGATGGTAATAGAGGTTCGAGCTAGCCGTGAAGCACTTTCCGCACTCGGGGCACTTGTGAGGCTTCTCTCCTGGAGAAAAATAATAAAATAAACTAATTTATTTAATGGAAAATTAGCAACAATACAAAAACATACAGCGGTACGGCACCCAGTCCTCTATTCTTGGCCCCGGTAGCAGGCCAGGTAACGGTGGAGCAGGGGGTGCTAAGGATCATCGGCAGTTGCCCCGCTAACCGGAAGACGTTCTGTAGGTAGGTCCCCCACTAGGTGGACCGGCGACATTGTAAGAGTCGCAGGGAGCCGATGGATGCAAATGGCCGTTCATGGTGGCGTTCAAGGGGGGAGGCTTATGTTCAGCAGTGGACTTCTTCCGGCTGATGATGATGATGATGATGAAAAACACAGTGGGATAACTGTAGAAAGTAAATTACAGTTTCTCACTAATGCAAACCACTAGATTTAGGTATTTTGATGCTGTTTTTGATGTTCGTTAGTTATCATCGATAAGCGTATCTCAGCGCGATGTGACATCGGAACGGTGACTAAGATATACCAATATACTGGTATGTAACGCATAGGAATTCGGGTGTGAAATGCTAGTAAGTACCTTGATAATAATTAGATCGAATTACCTATTCCACTATATTCCCCTCTAGATAATAATTACCTGTGTGTATCCTCCGATGCGTGTTCAAGGAACTGGAAGTGCTGAAACCCTTGTTGCAGAAGTTGCAGATGTGGGGCTTTTCACCTGGAACGACAAAAACCAATTCAAAAAAACTACTACGAAAAAATTAAGTATTTTTTATAAATAAGAGATAGCAAGCATTTGACCGCAGTCTCACCTGAGTGTAGGTAAGTGATGATGAGGTCGGTGATGGAGCATGCTTGCCTAGAAGATACCTATTCACTCTCGACTTGAAGGCTCCCAAATTATACATAACGGGAAACAAAGACTGGTTCACACCAAGCGTTTTGTTTCCAAACTCATCATGCGTACCGCTAAGGAGTGGAACTCCTTGCCGGAGTCTGAGTTTCCCGATCGCTACAATTTGGAAATCTTCAAGGCAGAAGTGAACAGGTACCTTCTAGGTATCCGTGCTACAAAGTCGACTGCATTATCGCTTGGCAATGGGCGGGATGGCGGTCAAATGCTCGCATATTGGCAACAAATAAAACTAAAAAACAAAATAAAAGAAGCCACTGTATTATAACTGCAAAATATGATCTATTCTGTCTGAGAGAAGGCCAATGTCCCAGCAGTGGGAACGTGAAAGACTGATGATGATGATTATAACTGCATTGTTCTCTTATTACCTACCAGTATGGGTTCTCATATGCCTCTTCAGCAGCGAGGGTCGGTCGAAGGTCTTCAGGCATACATGGCAAGGCAGCACGTTTTTCAAGCCTCTTTGCGGTAAACTACAACTCTGGGACTCCGTCGGCGCATACACTAGGTTGGTTCTCTCATAAAGCTTTACAAGGTGCTCATTCAGACCTGTCAGGAACTTTAAGTCAATGATGGACAGGATCTTGGAAGGTTTCTTGGATTTAGTTGAGAGGTCTAAGGGTTCTGTCTGGATGTCTAGGAGTTTTGAGGGTTCTTGGTGGGTTTTTATTTCCATTATGATGGTTTCAGGGTATTTGGCTTAGGTATGCTATAACTACTAAGTAGTACTTATTACTGTTTAAGGGGCTAGAACGTCGAACGGAAATGTGACTAGTTCTTAGGTAAATCGATTATAGGTAAGTGATATTTAACTATTGTCTAAGAATTCTTAATTTAATCTTAATTTTGTTTAGGCACTTGAGTAGATGCTGATTGAATAATTTAAAAATCCACTTTTTAATTGGATATTTTCCTACGTCATGATTTTTTCACGAATTTTCACAGAAAACTGTCGCAGTTTTTCCACCAGTTGCCTTTAAATACCAGGTTTGGGGGTGCAAATGACAGGGGGTTGTCGATTGGTTGTGTAACTCGATGGTTTGCATTGTGCGGCGACAAAGAGTGTAGACCACCGCTAATCGACGTGATTTGGCAGGTTTTCGGGGAAATGCGGGTAGATAGAACATTGGATGTGGTAACCTTTCAGTCCTGGGATCTTTGATAATTCTGGTTGCATATTTGTTTCAAATTAAAAGTCCTAGGTACATGTCCTTGGCCATTTTTAAAAGCAACATTTGAGCTAACAATAATTGCAGTGCCTCCTGAAACTTCACATTGACAAGTTCTATGTAGCACTGCATAGGGTTCTTAACCCTCAGCACCAGTTTTTCATATGCGTATTACTGATTGCTCTCTGGAAAATAGTAATGCTTGGCAGCAGACAGACTCTTTTAAAAGACTTCTACCTTTTACACACTATAAAACTTACATGTAACTGCATGTCGTTACGATCTATCTTTTCAGTTAAGACGATATGTCGATCGATATATGCAGCTCCATATGGCTCAGTTGGTACGATATCCAGTAGGTATAGACTTAGTTTCAAAGATGAAGCCTACAGACTAGGTCTAGTCAAATACCCACCTACGTCAGTTTTTTCACACCGACAGCATTATTGAGATAAATTTGAAGCGATACATTGTAACGAGATAGATTTAGATAAAGTTACTTACCAATAAGTTATACGTACGGATTTGCCATCGCTTAAAAACTGCGAAGGAAAACATCGCCATCAGTAAAATGCTGATGATGATGACTTAGCAATCAAAAGTAAAAGGAATGCCAAAAAAGCGTGGTATCGTATCCAAAACTTTCCTGCTGAATGTAAAGTATCGAAGAAAACGTAATCGCCTATAAAGGTGACGCGACAGAACGTTTGTATTGCAAAGCATTGTGGCCGTAGCACAAGCCCGAGGTATTTGTGTACGATGTTAGGAGGTATGATATTTAGGGCACATTGTGTCACAACCCTCGTCAGCCAAGCTTTATGTCGGCCACAATAGATCATTTGCGGATTGGAGAACTGCCTAATATAGATGCGATTGCTTATTGATGAGTTATCAGTTTTACGATCATTATAGCGGCACAATTGAAGAAGTTTGTTTGCGTTCCTAATTGCAGATTTAAGTGAAATTTGGAATGGAGATAGCTTACACCCTGGATTAACACATAGGCTACTTTATATCCTAGAAAATGGTACCTGAGGGCTAACGGGAAGACGCGGGTGAAACCGCGGGGCGCAGCTGTTAATATTATGAACATGACGTGTCAACCTATTTTATTTAAGTAGGTTAGTCGGTAAGTACTTAATTTGTGAAGTTATTTCGCATCCAAACAACTTTTTCTTCAATTATCGTAACACTCATGTTGAATACCAATATCGCCAATACCTATATCTGATAAATAGGGCGTGATCCTATATTCAGTACATACCCTGAATATTTTATTATACCACGGTCTTCTGTTATTATAATGCTATAATTATGTTATTTATGAAACAACATAATTTTAACATTATGTACCTATGTTGTTTTATAAACGACATAT
This sequence comes from Opisthograptis luteolata, assembly GCA_931315375.2. Taxonomy (NCBI): domain Eukaryota; kingdom Metazoa; phylum Arthropoda; class Insecta; order Lepidoptera; family Geometridae; genus Opisthograptis; species Opisthograptis luteolata. Next base: position 13,476,852 of record OV928038.1, read on the forward strand.
AGGTACTACACTCAATCTAAACTCGATACAAATAAATAAAATGTTTGTAATAAAACTGTTTGTAATTAACAGCTTAACAAATTAACAGCTTTTCACTAAATGCGTGTGTTGTGGGTACGGTACTCCAATTTTAAAATGTCGGTCTGTCTGTTTGTTGCTGCTAATCTGAAGATTACGAAACGGCCGGACCGATTTTGAGCAGATAAATAACACAGGTACAGTCAACGACAAAAGTCGCTGAACAATCACACTTTTATCTATTATCCTCATCATCTTAAACACCAATTTTTGACCTCATCATCACCTAAAACAGGTGTGTTATGTTGTGGTCAAAATGATACCATGTAAAATGTAAAAAAAAACAATAAAAATTGCTGATTGGAAACACATTTGGAAAATCGAGAACGACCAGCTACTTTTGTCGCCGACGTACAATCAAAATAAAATAAGAGAAAAAGACTATTTTAGGCTATTTATCAGCAACTTTATTCGCTGACTACAAAATTACCTATTACTTCGCATAAAAACAGCCTTAACCCACCGGTTAATATCCATCAAATCAACGACTCGGTGACAACCATACCGAGTAGCCCTACCACACAGGGTTCTATGACACAGCGTTGTGCAAAGAAATTAGGGTAATCACCAATATCGGCAAAACCAACACAACACAACGGGTAGTGCGCAGGAAGCTTCGCTCTAACCTATTGTTGGAGGCATAATGCTTAGCCATTACTTTAATAAGCTTGTGTGTTCTATTCTATGGTTTGAGCGAGGAAGTTAGGGTGTTTTCGTATTGTATTGTGACCTAGTAGGAACAGTCATCATCATCATCATCAGCCCGTATCAGTCCACTGCTGGACATAGGCCTCTCCCAAGGTACGCCACTGAGCCCGGTCTTCGGCTCTTCTCATCCAACTACTGCCAGCCACTCGGCGCAAATCGTCGCTCCACCTTGTCGCAGGGCGTCCTACGCTACGTTTGCCAAGTCGCGGTCTCCACTCAAGAACACGTCTACCCCATCGGTTGTCGGTTCTGCGGCTTATATGACCAGCCCAGTAGGAACAGTGGTGGAATTGAACTTCCTCAACTTAATTGGTAGGGTTGTAGATATCATCATCATTATCAGCCTTTCACGTTCCCACTGCTGGGACTCTGGCCTTCTGTCAGAGAGAGAGAGAACGTATGGGCTGTAATCTACCACGCTGGCCCAGTGCGGGTTGGTAGATGTCGCATGCCCTTGAATGTTGCAGTTCTTGGGCATGCCGGTTTCCTCACGATGTTTTCCTTCACCGTTTTAAGCGATGGCAAATCCGCACGTAACTTATTAAGTCATAGGTGCGGGCCGAGAGGATTCGAACTCGGTGTCGGCGTCTTGTAAGTCGCACGCCTAACCGTTGTAGATATGCCGGTGCTAAATTTACACATGTTTCATGTACTTACCTATAGGCTATATTTTTGTTACAAAATTATCTAATCAAAGGACATTTGTTAAAATTTATTTCTAGAATTGTCTTTTTTTTACAACAAACTGGGCTAGCGTTTGACCACGATCTCACAAGCGACGATGTCGTCGAAAATGTAGCGCGCTTGCCCAGTAAATACTTATTCACTTTTGTCTTGAACACCCTCGGGTTGTATTTTTCAGGAAACACCGACCAACACCTAAGCAGGGCATTCCACTCTTTTGCAGTTCTCACCAAAAAAGTTGACGCAAACCTGCTCGTGCGTATCGGTGGTATTTATTTCTACGATGAAAGAATGGCGCTTGTCGGAACGCCTTATCAAAAGAATAAAAGGACATTTATTAAGTAGGATATATAGTACGTCGTTTTTTGGGCGCAATCACATTTACGTAAGTGTGAACTTGCATGTAAGCATTTTTTTTTACTTCTTACACGTTAGCTTTTCACCACAAGTCATCTGATGTTAAGTGACGATGTGGTAGAAGGTTGTGTACTCCACAGCTGTATTGGGTACTGGCTCTCAAGTGGGGCAATACATAAATTTAGCAGGTGTTAGGCATACTTAAAATGTGTTTTGTTACACTAATATTAAAATTAAATTAAGTTACCAATACCCATATATATTTACAGTGATACGTAGTAACAAAAATTAACACACACACACAAACTCTCGTATTTATAATATTAGTAGGATTACGATTACTTCTATAAATTCTAGGAAGCGCTTCTTTATATTCTACGCTTGAAGTACAGGTAAGTATCTCAGCATACAGATACAGCTGCGCTATTTTAAATCAAGGAAGAGAAAACTTTCGATGTGCTTTCCCTACCGGCGGAGACACAAAAGCTCCGCGTCCCAAAGTCCCGACTTATTCAAATTCCTCTGCAAATCGGATTTACTCTTACTTGTTAAGCCTTATTTTACTTCGAGCTACCTTACTTTTTAACGTTTTTTTTCTTCTTCTGCTTTAGAAAACTCTGAAAAACAAAGTAACTATGTTAATCGTATTACAGCATCGGTCTTAGAAACAATAATTTGTTTTCTGTTTTTTTTTATTCACTCGGTTTTGATTTGATTATGGTACTTGTATAGGTACTCGTATAGTCTATCTATCTATTAACGTGAAGATGAAATGGTGCGCATCACTTGAGAACGCCTGGACGGATAATAAAATAAAAGTTCCAGAAAATTCGAATAAAAGAAAAGAGGCCTTTTCCATGAGAATTTTTATTTAAATACTAGTTGCGCAACGCCGTTTCACCCGCGTCTTTCCGTTATCCCACAGGCACCCTTTTCCGGGATAAAAGCCTATGTGTTAATCCAGGGTATACGCTATCACCATTCCAAACTTCATTTAGATCTGTTCAGTAGCTTTTGCGTGAAAGAGTAACAAACATCCATCTATCCATCCATCCATATTCACAAACTTTCACGCGTGTTATACTTCTATGCTTTCACGTTTACAATATTAGTAGGAAGTAGGATAAATGCAAGACCCGTTGCAGTATATCACTATTTTATTTGCCTATTTCTCCGCGCAAACTTGGGGCGGCTCGAAACGGTAATGTAGCAAATGCATAATTCGATTCCGGGTATGTCTTCTTCAAGGTCATAAAAATCTATAAAAAAAAATAGATAAATATTGTTCAGCAAAAATGTGAACAGTCTACGTTTGATCCACCTATATGATAAATGAAGTGTGGTCACGTCACCACCCAAACTTTTAGGGTAGAAAACGATCTAAAAATAAATACAAAGCATCAAAGCGGGAATAGAGGCGATTTTTCTGGAGATGTGCTGCGAAATTACGCGTTGTATCGATCGCTCGCGCTGTTGCATAAATGCATTAGTCTGAAGGTAGGTAGGCGCCTCGTGCCGCCGCGGTGTACGCGATGGGAGCTAGCGGGGCGGCGGGCGGAGCGATTTGTCTATATTGTTAGATAGTGAGTGGTAATTTTTGGTAGAGGGCTCATTTGGGTTGTCTGGAAGAGATCGCTCTGAGCGATAAGACCGGCCTTTGTGACACTTACCATTAAGTTCTTTGTCTTAAATTTAATTTCTCTGTATTGTGGTGTACCAATAAAGAGTTAATCTATCTATCTATCTATCTAGGGCATGCGACATCTTCCAACCCGCACTGATCCAGCGTGGTAGATACTCTCTCTGAGAGAAGGCCAGAGTCCCAGCAGCGGGAACACAATAGGCTGATGATATTGATGAGGGCTCTTTTACAGAGTCTGCATTGGAAAAGTACTCGTACCTATCTTACCTTTGGCTGTTATTCGATTTACAAGCAGCAGTACTTAGTGGGAATACTTTACTATGTTTCAGATTGAATAAAATAATAATGTTTCAAGTAAAATTACAGGGCTTAAAGATGCGTAGGTATATCTGATACCTCAGGGTGACGCATTGTATTATCGCACAGAATTTTTAATTGTTGAAGTCAACTATTCTGGGTGGCACTGAATTGTAAAGGGCAAGCGTGACGCTTAATAACAAGCGAGCAACTTGAAAAATGCGTTTTTGTGAGTATTTAATGATATTCGTATCACAGCAGATGGTTAGCTTGGAAGCAGCAACAGTCTGCATGAATAGTTATAATGAAATTAAATGCTCAAAATGCTTAGGAAAATATAAAAAATTGACATATTTAGCATCTTTTTTTTTCTCGCTCTTAGTTTTCTGATAGTAATTTGTTGATTACAAACAATGGGGATATTATGGCAAGAGTGAACAGACCCTTCTTCGACTGCATTAACACTTGGCAACAGGTAGGACGGCGGTCAAATGCATACCTACCTGTTAATTAGCAATCCTACTAATCTTAATAATATATATCATATTTAAATGCAAAAGTTTGTGTGTGCGTGTGAATGTTTGTTACCACATATCACCTGAACTACTAAACCGATTTCGATGAATTTTGGAATGAAGATAGCTTATACCCTGATTTAACACATAGGCTACTTTTATTTCGGAAAAGGTTCCTGCGGGATAACAGGGAGATGTGGAAGAAACCGCGGGCGCAACTAGTAAAAAAATAACATAAGAAAGAATTAGTGATTCTCATGACTTGCACCATTCCCAAGTCTCTCCGTCCGCCCTAAATTTATTCTTAATAAAGCGCGGAGAGGCTGGACTATGTATTTTTGATATCTCTCGTTTTGTGATGAAAGCTCCTTTCTACCGGTGTTTTTCATCCGGGATTGAGTAAGTGGGTCCCGATCACGTATCCCCAAGATTGGACTCAGGCGAGGATCGGTGGCCAAATATTTGGGATCAATTTACACGTGGGGGTTTATTTTCTTTGACCCTTTAAATGGTTTTGGTATGTTGTTTTGATGGGCGTGGATATAGCTTAACGGAGCGTTTTATTATTTGGTAGGTAGAAATTGAATTGAAGAAGGAATGTTTTTATCAATTTTAAAAATAGCTAGCGGCCAGTTTCTAACACCCAAACACAGGAAAAATACTTTTGCCTATTTTTACTTTCACATTTTTAATATTAGTATGAATTCTTATTATCCTACTTCCTACTATACTACTTCCTACTATCCTACAAATATGAGTATTACAAACGTGAAAGTTTGTGATTATGTATGTGTTGCTCTTTCACACAAAAACTACTGAACGGATTTAAATTAAACTTGGAATGGAGATAGCTTATACACTGGATGACCACATAGGCTACTTTTTATCCCGGAAAAAGGTTCCTGCGGGATAACGGGAAGACGCGAGTAAAATCGTGGGGCGCAGTTAGTACCTAAGTCATAATATGAACATGACTGTGCCAACATATTTTATGATTTACTAATACATTATAATACTCTATAGGGATGGAAACCTATTAAGACTTCAATACTACTTCAGTACTTACAAGTTCATCCCTACCAATCCTATCTAGCAAAGTATACTGTTTATAAAGCAAACGAAACTATAGGTAAGTTTATAGGTAGGTAGACATAGAGGTTCTTTTCTTCAAAGAAAATAAATTGGAGCGATAGAATAACATTTCCAGCTCTCAGATACCTAACCACATACCCTCAAGATAAAATCCTTTCATTTCGCAAAACCCAACTCGGGCCTTAGATAAAGTTTCAAATATATCTCAGCGAGTGGTTAAGATAATGGGAAATCTTGGAACACAAGATGGCTGGGCGGAGCGTGGCTTGGGCGGGCGGCGGCTGGGCGGAGCTTCCACAACTGTGTCAAGGAGCACTTCGCTCTGAAAGCACTTAAGCTCGAGAGCTGAGTACTGTAATTGATAGACTACATATATTGTAGAAGGCAAGCTTTAGCGAAGTAACTTTATAAAGGTAATAAAAAGAATGCCTGCCTCTCAGATGAAATTGGGTAACACATAAATTAGTTTTCAGGTTTCAGACGCTGACAGTACGGTTTGTTGTTAGAGTTTTGGATCTGGATTTTTAATCACGAAATTGTGTACGTTTACGTTTTGTAACGAGTTTGGTTATTTGGTAACGCTTTTTAGATGTTGACAGAATAATGGCGTTTCTATAGCTACGCTCAGATATTATATGTGTTGATATAAATAGATATATGCAGTATTGCATTATCGTATTGTCTTATCTCTCTCCTGTTTCGAGGAGCTAACAAAAATAGGAGCCTTATCATACTAGAAACAGTTTTTTTTTCATGGCGTTGCTAGATTTTGTGCAATGCAGCATCGCCATTTCGTGTTCCCCCATTAATGACGTGTCTAATTATATATATAATTATCTAGTTATATATTATATATAACTTGAAAATGGTTCTAATAGGATTTTTATTTTTTACGTTATTAATTTTGATTTTGCTATTGCTACTAAAAAACAAAGTCGCAGTTGCAGTTGATAGCGATGATGGCTCAGTGGTAGTGACGTTGGCTTTCAATCCGTAGGATTATGTGGATTCAAATTTTACAAACAGCTCTGGACTGAGGAAAATATAGTGACGAAACCATAGCTTGGTAGTAGGGCTTTCTTATGCTCCCCTAGCTAGCAACCACCCCTATGTATGTTAAGGACCTGTCGCCAAGCACCTATCGGTGTGTTCCGGCAGCCTCACTTGAGAGCCAGTTCCCAGTCCAGGTGTAGGTAGCGTGGTGTCACCTTCGATCACACATCGTCACTTAACATAAAGTAACTTGTAATCAAACGCACACCTACTTACGGAAATGTTTGTTTGCCTTCCATCAAAAACGTTCCATATCAATATTTCAAGTAATTTCGTGAGGCAATAATGCCCCTCGGGACTGTAATTCTTTCAATTTCATCATGTATATTTAAATGAGGTTTGTATTACAGAGTGTCTGTCGACTGGGACGGTTTAATATGTAAGGAAGACTCTTATTATCTTGTTGGGGTTAGGTTGCGTTGTATCACGGGATATTATAAATGCGAAAGTAACTCTGTTAGTTTGTGTGTTTGTTTGTTACCTTTTTACGGCTAAACGGCTGAAGTAATCTTTAGTGAAATTTAGTATGGAGATAGTTTGAACCCTGGGAAAGGACATATACTTTTTATCGCGTTAAACGTAGTACATGGAGGTGAAACCGTGGGGAATAGCGAGTTACACTACAAAGTTAAAAAACTATGGGACGATAAAATGATTTATTATTTTGCTAGTAGACATAACATGTAATCAAAGTTCAATTAAATTATTTTGTAGGATTCATGTGATCTCTTTAAAACTTCAAACTTAAAACTAGCTACGAATGTTCCAACCTGCCTACGCCAGCAAAAGAACAGTTACCTTTTTGCATTTACTTTGGTGATTGGTATAAAATAAAACCGTGTTAAATTCGTACCGTCCCACCGTTGTCAATGGAAACGCACACACAAAAGTATAGCGTTAGATTTTTCCAATTTCGCCGACGGCGACGTGTCGGGAAAAATCCTCTTTTGATTTATATTTTAATTCACTACCTCATTTCAATTTATGAAACGCGGCTTTGTACAGGCATTTGTACCTGTCTCGTGGCAGTTTACATGCTAATGTGTTTCTTAATCGAATTGAGGAATGTCTACTTTGTGCGGGTTATTTCTATCGTCGGAAAAATATGGCACGCGGGATTTCTTTGAATTTGTTGTAGGACTCTACAAAAAAGTCCTGGAACTACAAAAAAAACTTTACATACCTACGTAGGTTTACTTGAAGCTAGTAAGTTACGATTATGTACTTATTGCCAACTGGGTATAAAGTAATTTATACCAACCTGCAACTGTCACCACAACATTGATCCCTCACCACCTACTTAAAATCACTTGAAAAGATTACGCTCCGCGGATATTTTCTAGAACAATATTCTGCGAGGGACGGCCACAAGATGGCGCTGCTGACGGTAAAAAGCGCGCGAAGTAACAGATGATCTTCATTTGAATATTTTCGAGGGACACTGAGGGTCGTTCGGAAACTGTTGTGCGAACGTACTGGCTGGTTTTTGAAGATTTTTCAGCTACTTTTTACAACCTTTTTGGTAGTAAGTAAATGAGTAAAACTTTTTGGTTTCAATGCAATTTTTTGTCTATTCGGCCAGTTTTATTTCTTAATCTACAAAAATATATTTTTTAAAATTTATTAAAACCTCAACTGCTTCGTTATTCATAACCAGATGGGAGGTTATTGCTAGCATATCTAATTTAGCTTCCTATTAGTGAAATAAATAATTTTCGGAATCCTTTCAGGTACCTATAATATAACTTCTTATATCCAAGCAAACAAAGTAACCTACTTCTTTACAATATTTTCTTAGTTAAGAGTTGCCTAGTACTTATAACGATAGTGTAAACCAGCATCAGTGATGTCTAATTTGAGAGCCAGTTCCCAGTCCAGGTGTTGCGCCATCTTTGATCACTTCGTCACACAAAATCAGGTGACTGGTAAAAAAAGGTATGTAGAAATGGGGGAGGAAAAAAAATTACCTACAATCGAAAATATAGCAACAATTTTTACACCCCGTGTGTTCCGCAAATGAGATTCAGGACAGTCAATATTGGGGATCAAAGCTTCGAGCGGCACTTAGCGACAATATTAGTGCAGCGCAAACTTGCCTCGCTCCTCGACTCAGAAAAAAAATGAAAAGTTATTAGCAATGGTTTGAAATAAGCTATTAGGGGTAGTGTGTGGATGTGAAGTGAAGGTTAACAGCTTCCTTCCTTTATATTTACTAAAATACCGGCATCAATTAGAGAGCGTTTAGGAAGTTTCGTAGTAAACTAAAATTGTGGTTACTGGACAAAACGTTTTACTGTGTAAATGACTTTTTAAAATAATGACAAACATTTTATACATAAAAATTACATTATCAACTTCATTTAAATTTGACTTCGCAATTTCATAATTCCATTGTATTTATCTGACCTCAATTGATTATTGTTATCATTTATGTTTTTAATTTCTTAATTTTGTAATTTTTTTTTCATTATTACTTACACATTAATAATTTTATTGAATTTTCACATGCCAGCATATAGCAAAATAGTAGATCTATATTTTAATATTTGAGACCAACATTCACTCTATTTTATGTGAAATAAACCATTTCATTTCATTTCTAGTTGCGCCCCGCGGTTTCACCCGCGTCTTGCCGTTATCCTGCAGGAACCTTTTCCGGAATAAAAAGTAGCCTATGTGTACAAGCTATCTCCATTCCAAATTTCATTTAGATCCGTTCAGTAGTTTTTGCGTGAAAGAGTAACAAACAAACATCTATCTATCCATCCATCTATACTCACAAACTTTCACGTTTATATAGCTTATTCTTTTTAGTCTATGCAGAAGGCTGAAGGCAGGCTAAAACCTATCATGCGGCTTCAAACTAGGATTCTCAAGTATCAAACTATCTCAAGACTTCATAGAACTAAAGATCGTCAATAAAATTGCTATTTCATTGCTAATGCAAGTTTCATTCATTATCAGCCTTCCACGTTCCCACTGCTGGGACTCTGGCCTTCTCTCAGAGAGAGAATATGGGCTATAATCTACCACGCTGGCCCAGTGCGGGTTGGTAGATGTCATATGCCCTTGAAAATGTTGCAGTTCTTGGGCATGCCGGTTTCCTCACGATGTTTTTCTTTACCGTTTTGAGCGATGGCAAATCCGCACATAACTTGTTAAGTCATAGGCCGAGAGGATTCGAACTCGGTGTCGGCGTCTTGTAAGCCGCACGCCAAACCGTTCGGCCACCATCGCTAATGCAAGTACCTTACCTATAAACCTGTGCCATATCATGCCATTTTCAACTACTTTTATAGCTCTAAGGAATTGAAGAAATCCCTACGTCCCTTCTATAATAATATTATAAATGCGAAAGTAGCTGTCTGTCTGTCTGTCTCTTACGTTTTCATGCCTTATCTACCGAACCGATTCAAATTAATGCTACTTTTTGTCGCGATAAACTGTAGCCCACGCGGGTGAAACCGCGGGGAACAGATAAAATATGTGCTAAACCATGAAGTTGTTTTATTTCCTACCTACTAATTACTAGTACTATATTATGATCACTACTATTAGCTTTAAGGAAAAAATAAATAAAACAAAGGTAAGTTTAAAGAAAGTGAACAATGCATGTAATCAACTTTGAAGAAACTTAGTATTTAACACAATAATGTCTTATCAACTATCATGCAACTTAGCTTAGATTAAAGGGATGTTATTCTGTATGTATATATGTGACAGACGTGATAAGGTTCTTAGCCCCAAAAGAATGTAACATATATATGGAACCAGTCCATCTTACAATGTAATATAAGTATGTAATAATGTGAGTAAGTAATGATAACAACCAGGTGCGTTCTAGTTGTTACAAAATGTTAAACAAATATAATAGGTACCTAACTTTACATTTCATATAAAAGTCAATAAGAAAACAATATATGAAAAAATTAAAGCAACGAAAACACTCTCAGAAAATATAAACTAATAAAAAGAAAAAACAAGGTAACAAAAAAAAATTGGTTTCGCCCTCACGGCCTTTGCTGACTGTTGTGAATGGATAACAAAAACAAAAAACTTATCCAAAAAGAAACATTATTTACAATCTAAGAGATGGTGAATCTTAATTTATTATCGCTTAAACTTAACTTAGAGTAGGGTCGTCTTAACTCCCACATAACACGGAGTAAACAATATGGTTTAAGTAACGGAAAACTCGTGCATTTGACACAACTTTTTGTAGTTATGATAACGGATGAACGATATATACTTATATAAATACATATAAATAACATTGTTGTATAGTACTTTACTGAATATTCCTAACGCCATTATTTGAAGTAAACATAAGGCTTGCTTAGATGCGGCTTGCCTCGTCCTTATTGTAATATTTATTTATTCTGAAACCAAAAGAAATGCCTATGAGATGCTGAAAGTAAGTGATAAAACAGGCTAGGCGTCTAGGCCACCTTCGATCGATAACTTTAGTGTAAACTGGCATAAATGATGTCTCACTTGAGAGTTGAAAGCCAGTTCCCAGTCCAGGTGTTGCGATATCTTTGACCACATCGTCACTTAACATCAGGTGACTTGTGGTCAATCGCCACCTTAAAACGCATCTGATGGTAACCTCATAAGAAATAGACTAGTAAAAACAACATCAAATTAGTCCACATTGAAATAGCAGTGCCAAAACTTTGTGCAAAATTTTACGAGGCACTGCCCTGCCATCGTCACCTTGAGACATTAGTTTGCAAGGCTCAGTTATCTACGGACTATATTGGCAAACGAACTGGGACGCCTTGTGGGCCTTGTCCCTTGTAGGCATTTTTTTAAAAACAATGATGGCTCATTGGTAGTGACGTAGGCTTGCGAGTAGGACGTGGGTTCGAATCCTACAAAGAGCTTGAGCTTTCGGTGAAGGAAAACATCGTGATGAAACCTTAGCTTAGTGGTAGGGTATTTTCTAGTACTCGCCTGGCTAGCTACCACTCTCATGTTAAGAATCGCCAAGCACCTATCGGTGTGTTCCGGCAGCCTCACTTGAGAGCCAGTTTCCAGTCCAGGTGTAGCGTGACGCCACCTTCGACCACATCGTCACTTAATATCAGGTGACTTGTGGTCAAACGCTACCCTGTGAGTAATAAAAAAAATACCATAGAAACAGTCAGTTACCTTAATAAATTATGTGCGGATTAGCCATCATTTAAAACTGCAAAGGAAAAAATCGTAAGGAAACCGTCAAGTCCGAGAACTACAATATTCAAGGGCATTTGACATCTACCAACCCATACACATACCATCTCTGAGAGAAGTTTGGTGTCCCGTCCTAAAAAATACCTCGCTTGATGGTGGTAGGCAACGACGCAGTGGAAGGTAGATCACGCCGGCAAATGAGATTCACCCGATAGTCTTAAAGAGACCAGAGTCTTAGGCTGGTATTCTAAACTGATGCTCAAGTATTGATCAACTTCACCATCATCATCATCATCAGCCTGTATCAGTCCACTGCTGGACATAGGCCTCTCCCATGATACGCCACAGAATCTGGTCTTCGGCTTTTCTGATCTAACCACTGGCAGTCACTCGGCGCAAGTCGTCGCTCCACCTTGTCGCAGGGCGTCCTACACTACTTATTGATCAACGCTTAAGCGTCATTCTAAAATACCATACTTGAAGTCTTGTCTTGTCATAAGTTAGTCTTGTGTTGGGTGACTTACTTAATAGACAAAAAAAAGCGCCTGCGTTGAGCGAGCCTCTCGTGGAGGCGCGACAGCGCAGTGGCGCGGCCAGGCGCGGCCGGCGGCGTCCCATGACGACGGCGGCGGCCGACGCACCCGGCGCCGCCGGGCCTGCCGCGCATCCCCTGGAACAAGTAGAAGGATTAATACAAAAGAAAAAATATGAAAAAAAGCAAAAAGAAGGATCACTAGGCTAGTTCTCAGTCCAGGTGTAGCGTGGCGCCATCTTCAACCACATCATCACTCAACATCAGGTGACATGTGGTCAAACGCTTTCCTGTAAATAGTTAAAAATGAAAAATCAAAGAAGTATCACTTGAGAGCCAGTTCCCAGTCCAGGTGTAGCGTGGTGCCTTCGACCGCATTGTCACTTAATATCAGGTGACTTATGGTCAAACGCTTTCCTATAAATACTTATTAAAAAAAGCAAAATGAAGGATCACTTGAGAGCCAGTTCCCATACCAGGTGTTGCGTGGCACCATCTTCGACCACATTGTCACTTAACACCAGATAGATGGCTTGTGGTCAAACGATACCAAAACGCCACGTGCTCATATTTCCTGCAAGCGCGTCTAGGTTTATAGTTTAAACTTATGCTTAATGGCGATAAATGCTTGGTAGTGGGGCATTTTATAGTGCTCATCTATATAGGCTAGGTACCACCTTAAGAATCTATTGGTGTGTTCCGGTAGTCCCATTTGAGAGCCAGTTCCCAATCCATGTGTAGCGAGGCGCCACCTTTGACTTTGGTTTACATTGATAATTACTTTTCAACCAGTTCAAAATATTACTAAGATATGAATGTAGGTACTTACAATGCGGCGGCAGGCCACGGCAATCGCGGGAACCCTGGCTCACTGCGGAAGATAAAAATTTGTAAAACATTTACTTGTATACAACCTTAATCAAACCCTAAACCTTCGAAAATTATTGGCTAAATATCTTAGGACCTAGCCTATACATTTATTTTGAAAGGGGGGGCTAATGTCCCAGCAGTGGTAACGTAGGTACCATCTAAGTGTAATAACTTTGAAGTTGAAAAGTTAGCTGAAAGATTGTGAACACGTGCACGAACCTACAAGCACGTGGTCTTAAAAAAAACTACTAAATAGGTAGATATATTGAAGATTTTCAAAATATTCAAGCATAAAAATGATTTGCACTGAATTAAATTCATCCACAAACATTGAACCGAATAGTTAAACAAAACGTGCTACCACGTGGCTATCACAAAATGGCGGCGGCCATGCTCTTACTTAGCAAAAAATCAAATAAAACCTAACGCTATACAAAAGAAATGCATGTAGTTCCAATTACAATAAAAAACCCAGTAAAATAAAACAAGAAAATAGTAAATTGAAGAGAGAATAAATAGAAGAGAAGAGATTGAATGATAACTTACGTCCCGCTGGTGCCGAGTGCAGGGAGCGCATGCGCACGTCAGCTTTTATACCCGCGGTAATGTTATGCAAAAGGTTGTCATTACTTTATTTTTTAATAACCTATTTTTTTTTACCCCCGACGCAAAAAAGCGGTGTTCTAAGTTTGACGTCCATGTCTGTCTGTCTCTGTGTGTGTGTGTCTGCCTGTAGCACAGTAACTCTCAAACGGATTTACCGATTACGATGCGGTTTTTTTCATTTGAAAGCCATTTTTCTTGCGGTGGTTGTTAGTTATGCTTGATGATAAAAGGTCCAATGATTCGGTGGTTTTAAAAATTAAAATTTTAGTTATTATTTAACCTAGCAATGATGCAGACGTTTTCTGCTAAACTCGTTAAGGTATTGTGACGTTTCGATCGAGCTTGTCAGAATACATCTCGGCTATCATTTTATAAGAGAATGTAGCGATCGTCAATCGTCCTAGGAACCCCGTGACTTAAGATTGAAATATGTTATTTCCATACTTTTTTGGTTTGGAAAAAGGGTTTGTGAACTTTGGAAAAATTTGGAAAAATGTATTTTGGAAAAACTATTTCGTAACCTGGTGTTGTAAATGTATGACCATAATTTTTGTAACAGTTTATTTGAGCCCACCCCTTTAGCATCGAAGTGATGGCATTGGTGATTAATTTGTTTATTATGTTGTAAATAATTAAAATAGGATTATTTATGAGAGGTTTCATATCTCGCGTTTATATATAATACCTTGAGGTATTATTTTTATCGTAATCTTGATACATTTTTTTGCATGGATGCATGTCGTATACATCATAACATGCGGTGTGGTGTATAGATGCATAAGTACGAACCACAGCTTCTAGAACGTTCGATCTTCCTTCGTTTTCTACAAATCCTGCGCCTCTAGCCAAGATGCATTCTGCAATCATTGACGCAAATAGAAAACAAGAAAAATGTATTGGTTTGACATAATTATTTCTGACCACGTGACTTAGCGTTGAAATATGTCAAAACAATACTTTTTTCTTGTTTTCTACTAGCGTCAACGATTGCAGAATGCATCTTGGCTAGGGGCCCTGATGATTGTCATGACTTTTGTATATTTTAATTGCTAATATTCTTGATCGAAGTTTCGTTATTTTATCTTTTGGGGAGGGGGATTCTAGTATTACTTAGTTCGCAAATATACATTTAGCTTTTACTGCAATTTCATTGAAACGTTACGGTCTAAGTTAATTGTTGACTATATCAATATGTAGGTGTATGAAAGTAGGTACCGTTACTATTCTAGGTAGATATGAACAAGTATATACGTATCTTATTTGTGGGATTTGTCCGTGCAAAACGAAGGAAGGCCTAGAATTTAATTTAAGCTTCATTGAAGTGCCTTTGTGCCTCTGACATAGTACCTACTATATCTCTTCTGTGCCTCTGATAAATATATCTGGCAGTTCATATTAGTGGATCCTTCAAATATCATGAATCACATAACAAACAAATGCTATTTCAAAAACACGTAGCTACTAATTTTGTCTTTTTTTGTGGACTACCCTCATTTCTATTGAACGACAAAGCGCTGTGCCCACCTATCTAAGTCACCTTGTACCTTATTACAAAACAAACAAACAACGCTTTGTAATACCTAATATAAAAGCAAAACATTTCTCTCCAACATACTTTTACAATTTCTTTCTAAAACAAGTAACCCACCCACGTACAAAGAAGGTAAATTACATTCCTACACATACGAGTACCTTCAGCGTTTTATGTGCCATCATCTACTGCTAGCTTTATACGTAATACGGTCCGCCATTTTGGCGAGCTGGCTCAGTAAATTTAATAATCCCGTGGCTCTGGGAAAGACAAACGTCCACCCTCTTAAGCCTCCACCCTGGAGAAATATTACATAAGAATCGGGGAAAATGAGGTGCGGGTGGGCGGGGCCGGAGGCGTGGTGACGCCCCGCCCAGGCGCGGAGGGGGGCGTGGACGAAAGCCTTTTTGCTCTGACCGGGACCAGTTCACTATAAGTAACATCATCCTCCATTTTCCCAGTTTCTATATACACTTATGTACCTGGGATGCTACAAAGAGAAGTTGGGGATAAAATAGTGCTTTCATTTAACTTGGACTCATTTACATACTGAAATTTTGTTCTGTTTTTGTTTGGACAGTCGCCGTTATTAGAAAAGTTTTCTTTTGAGAATATATGTTGGTTTAATTTAGTTAATGCTGCCTTGATGTTTATAGTTACGTATAAGATATTTTTACTATCACACAAATGAGAGCATCAAACTAAATGATATAAAAAACATGTGGAAAAGCCAAACTCTTTTAAACGTATAAGTATGACTATTAGCTGAAGTATTTATTATTATGTTCCAAGACAAATTAGCTTTTTTTAATCGTAAAGGGTAGCATTTGACCGCTAGTCACCTGATATTAAGTAACGATGTGATCGAAAGTGGTTCCACGCTACGCCTAAACTGAGAACTGGTTCTCAAGTGGGGCTGCCGTCACATAGCAATAGGTACTTGCAACATAATTTCTTAATTTGAGGGTAGTAACAAGTCAGACCAGCATTAGAAAATAACCTACCACCATGCTATGTCAAAGTCAAAGTTGAAAATAATTTAGTAAAATAGAACATGTGATCATCATGATGTCCATTGCAGAATTCAAACCTGCGAACTACAGGTTCTGACGTCACTCCCACTGACCTATATCGCTTGAAAACTACTAGTCCGCCGTGCTATCAAAAGCTCAAACTGCAGTAATGTACAGGAATCGAACCAACGACCTACGGGTTGCACATTGACGTCACTACCACTAGCTACTATAGCTTTAAAACGACTTATCTACCATGCTAAAGTTTCCTATCACTGTCTCCTGCTAACAGACTTTTCGTTTAAAAAGTTGTCGAGCTCCAGAAATACCGTTGTATTTTTAATCCACTAAAAACAAAAGGAAGAGGTTCTCAAGTCGACATTTTTTACAATGGCATCCTACCTAATTGTCCTCACGAAAGGTTTGTAAAAATTCTAAACAAATTAATGGATTCCGCCATGTCGAGACAAAACTGGGGACCGTACCGATGCAAATTTTTCAAACAACTAAACATTTCTTTTCTGCGCGCTGTGGAAAAAATGCAAATTTGGCCCGGATTAAAATATGGACAGGAAAGTAGCTTTTACGTTAACTTTGCGTTCAGCAGATGCATCGTTTTTACAGTCGGCAAAGATAAGTTTTATTTTTACCTACCTACATCCTATCCTACTAATATTATATACGTGAAAATTTGTATGTATGAATGGATCGATGGATGTTTGTTACTCTTTCACGCAAAAACTACCGAACGGATCTGAATGAAATTTGGAATATAGATAGCTTTTACTCTGGATTAACACATAGGCTACTTTTATCCCGGAAAAAGGTTCCTGCGGGATAACTGGAAGACGCCGGTGAAACCGCAGGGCGCACCTAGTGATATATAAATAATGTTGTTGAAACGAAAGAGGCTTGCAAGGTTACCATGCCAGGCCTTTTTCGTTTTTGAATAAAAAGACTTGGCTTTCCTTCCTTCTATTCTAGGCATTTGCCGTGATACCATCATCATCAATAGACACAATATATTTACAGAGACATAACTTTTTTCTTCTATAACGTCCACACAGTCACACAATATTGCTTCGACCTCTAACTTCCTTAGTTCCTGATAGATTTCCTGATTTATTTTTATAACTTTGTATGTTGAAAATACTAGGAAATTAAAGTCTAACATTCATCAAAACTATACACAATGTTAAAGCAATAATCCTACTAATATTATAAACACGAATGTTTGTGAGTATGTATATGTATATATCTTTGTTGCTCTTTCACCCAAAAACTACCTACTGAACGTATTTGAGTGAATTTTGGAACAGAGATAGCTTATACCCTGGATACAGAACTACATAGGCTACTTTTTATCCGGAAAAATGACGCGGGGCGCAGCTAGTCTTAATTATTATCAATGTCAAAATTAAATTGTATCCCAAAAAAGCGATATTCCCGTATCAAACCTAATAGAGATACTTAATTTAAGGTACGTTTTCATCACAAAACAATCCACATTATAAAAACAAAGCAACATCAACAAAACACAAGCGTGTACCCTCTTTTGTTTACCTTCCTCAGCACACAAAGGCAAAACACACGCGTCCACTAAATTTCTAACAAAAAAGAAACGTTACATTTTCTCAGCGCAGGAAAAAGGACAATCTCCACCTTCTCGCTGTTCATTGTTTTAGGTACACGCACATATTTTATTTACTAAATGGCTGATTTGAATAAAAACGTTGTGCAGTAACCGCGGGACCGTTAAAAAGTACAAAATGGGCGCTCTTCCTTATATTTATGAGTGCGGTGCTCACAGATAGCAATTGTGCCTCTAGTTAAAATGATGTAATGCCGTTCTATTGTGAAAGAGTTTTATGAAAAGGTATTTTGTTTGGGTTTCAGCTTTTATTTCACTTGCCATGGTAGAAGTGACTAGTTATTAATGTGCTGACGCATAAAATCATAAATTAATCAGTGTTACGTAAGGTTAGCTAATTATTTGTCAATTAAATATTATTGGCGACTGATGTGACGCAATGGGTAAATAGCAGACTGCGAAGAGTAAGATCACAGGTTCGATTTCAACTAAATCAAAAATCAAAAGATGTTTAATTACTGGGATATATGTGATCACTTTAAAATGGTCAAGCTAAAACTAGCACACCTGATCAAACTCCCCTTCGCCGGCAAAAGAACAGGCAAGAAACGCTCTGCAGGTCACATATTTTAGGTGCAATCTCATGTACCTATAATTTATTTTTATTAATTGATTGAATTGGAGCAAGTTCACTGCAATCCCAACCTTTTTATCTGTCTGATATTTTATAGTAAGCTTTACTAATAAGATTTATAGTAATCAAGAGAAAACCAAAAAACAGAAATAGAACTGTTAAAATTTGTCCACAATTCACGGAAAAATTGGCGAACATACGGTCAAACATAGAACATCCTCTAAAAACAAGAAAATCAATTGATCAATGTGACTTTTTACCGCAGTAATAAAAATACATAAAAGATACCCCCCACATCAATCTGTATGCTCTGCTTTACTCTTGTAAACAAAAGTACCTTACAATTCGTGCTGTAATTTCCAACACGAGGTCTTACATTGTTTCTCCAGATCCTTATAAAGCTAGCACTCTGGAATGTGGTCACTGCGCAATGAGTGCACTAGATAGGTATAGTACCTATAGTAGGTACCTATAGGTTATGTGGATGTAGGTTTGTTCAGGAGCACTATATCAGAGGGGCAGCAGTTCTCAGCAGTTATCGCACTATGGGTTTGTTTCCTAGATGTGTTGGTCAAAAATAGTCTTTTGGCGGTTTTCTATTGTAAAAAAATAATTTGTGACTGTGGTCGTGGCCAAAAAATTACCGGGCATTTTTTACCTGTTATTTTACCGTCGTATGGAAGTTCAAACAAGCGTAGCTAATTTTAAGTTTGAGGTTTTAAAGTGATCACATGTATCCTACTAAATAAATGTATTTGAACTTAAATATATTACATTTATTGTTGTTTGGGAAAAACCATTTTTAACTAAGTTTTGTTGTAACTAACTTCTAATCATGTTCTCACTGCTGTGGCCCAGGACTTCTCTTAGAGAGAGAGAGGATCCTTGATTTACAGTTCATAACTCAATTGTTTAATAGTAGAGAAATAATGAAAGAATGTAGTTTTTTACTTACATTACAAATTACTATGGCAAACTAACCCCATTGTTTTGCTTAATGAGCTAATTAAATAATGTGATTAAATTATCCTAGTGCAATTAGTTGAGCAACGCGGCGCCAATATCATGAAACTATTACTAATTGGTAAGGTGCAACTATTGACAAAAATAGATGTAAGTTAGTAAAGTTAGTATTACTACGCTAGAAAATTATTGATGCTTTGAAAATGTCTACTAAGTAGGTAAAAAATATGCTAAAGAAACCTTTTGTTTATTACAATATCTTTACCTAACAACTATTGTAAAAGAGAAAATATTGTCCACAAAAACCCTTCCAAGCCGATATTGCCAACCGTTTTGTTCGCATTATTCCCATTTAGACACCGTTTTGCATACAATAAAGCATATTTTTGTCTACAAGTGATCTCCGCGCACCACTGTGCGGCGCATCGTGATCTACCGATCGCCACTCGATAATCGCACCACTGTGCAAACAGTCGCCGCGGTGCGCACGAGTTGCAAACTACTGGCGGATATACAGCGGGAGTTACTTTGCTATTTAAGTACATGAATAAGAATCTTTAGATCGTCATTCGTTTAGAGCTGATACTGCTTGAAAAGTCCTACATAATATATATACCCTGCTCGGTGCAGCTGTGACAAAGTTTTGGAGTACTTTGAGTATGGGAGAGCCATCGCTTTTATTGAAAAAGCTCTTCCGTGACAGAGGCATGTCTAAAATAATCTTAATAGGTAGGTGCGCATTACAAGGCACCTTTACAGAGTTCGAATCCTCTCGGCCATCGCTCAAAATGGTGAAGTAAAAATCGTGAGGAAACCGGTACGTCCAAGAACCACACCATTTTAGGGCATGCGACCTCTGGGCCAGCGTGATAAATTACGATTTACAGTCCATACTCTCTTTCAGAGATACCTGAATCCCAGCAGTGGGAATATAATGAACAATTTTAAGAAATTATAACCTCATTTCAAGAGTGGTGGCTTGAGGTTGCAGGGATAGAGATGTCTGGGGGGGAGACCTTTGCCCGCAATGGGACATTCATCATCATCATCATCAGCCTGTATCAGTCCACTACTGGGCATAGGCCTCTCCCAAGGTACGCCACTGAGCCCGGTCTTCGGCTCTTCTCATCCAACTACTGGCAGCCACTCGGCGCAAGTCGTCGCTCCACCTTGTCGCAAGGCGTCCTACACTACGTCTGCCAAGTCGCGGTCTTCACTCAAGAACACGTCTACCCCGACGGTTATCGTTTCTGCGGCTTATATGACCTGCCCACTGGCACTTCAGCTTGCTTATTCTGTGAGTTATGTCGGTGGACTTAGTTCTGTGACGGATCACCTCATGGGATATTACAGGTAAAAAATGAAAAATTGTAGTCCGTGGGTCTGAAACATCCTGTAAAGCAAACCACCGTGGGATCACCAGCAGCGTGGCCGCGCTCGGACGCCTCTGGCGCGGCGCGGGCGCACAACCCGGTATTACGGCGCGCTCCCATCATGTCTGCGCACTGAGCAAATACCATGTGAACTAGCCTATGGAATTACCTAGTTCATCGCGCCTAGGATGGTGGTAATGGCAGCCTTGCTTTCTGTCTAAACCATAGTCTAGTTTTATGACTTTTTCTCTAATAAGAAACTGGATTTGGGTGGCAGTGCAGGTGATCGTGGGTTATCATAATCTATACAGTACCTATGTACTTATATAAAAACTAGTTCTTACAGTTTATGGCGATAAAAAGTAGCCTATGTCCTTTCTCAGGCTCTAAGCTATCTCAGTACCAAATTTCATTTTAATCGGTTCAGTAGTTTAGGCGTGAAAGCGTAACAGACAGACAGAGTTACTTTTACATTTAAAATACATCTTAAGTAGGAAATTAATTCCTGTTGCCAGAACAAGAACCCAAATTGAAGTAAGTAGGGGTAGTATTTATCATTTTTATAAGTCACAAAGATACAGCTTTATTGAGAGCCAGTTTCAGGTATAATATAACGAGTTTTGTGGTCAAAAGACATATCATAAACTAGCTGTTACCCGTGGTTTCCCCCGCGTGGGCTACAGTTTATCGCGATAAAAAGTATCCTATGTCCTTCCTCAGGGTACAAACTATCTCCGTACCAAGTTTCATTTAAATCGGTTCAGTAGTTTAGGCGTGAAAGAGTAACAGACAGAGTTACTTTCGCATTTATAATAAGTAAGGGATAATCCAGAACAACAGATAAATGTACAATGCTTAGGTAAACGAAATTTTATAAACTGGCTAATTGTGCCTTACTGCGCGAAGTACAGTTTATCGTGAAAATAACTATAAATTTAAAATTAAAAAAACCACCAATATCTTGGACCGATTTTCATCAAACATAACTAAAACCATTCGCCAGTAACTCACTTTTCATACAAAAAAAAACTAAATTGAAATCGCTTCATCCGTTCGCGAGCTACGGTGCCATACAGATAGACACGTCAAACTTATAACACCCCTCTTTTTGCGTGGGGGGTTAAAAAGAATCCTATGCCTTTCTCCAGAGTTCAAACTATCTCCATACCAAATTATATCAAGAACTGTTTCGCGGTTTTGGCGAAAAATTGTATTTTTTATTAGTAGGTCCAAGATGAGCTCCAAGGTTACACCCGTGGATTTCTTATCATCCTGTACGGACCTTTTTCCGGGATAAAAATTAACCTATGTACTATTTCACACTATATACTTTACTAGCTGTAACCCGCACCAGCGTATACTGACTTAATCAAAAAAATTATACCCTTTGTCCTCAAGATTCAAGCTATCTCCGTACCAAATTTCACTAAGATGGGTTCAGGCATTTAGCTATAAAAAACGCGATAAACATACTGAGTTACTTTCGCATTTATAATATTAAAAATAATGGAATCCAATATCATCCTAGCAGAGTTCAGTGCAAATTCAAAATAAACTCAATCCAAAACTACTGAGCAATTTTTCCGTGCACCTCTCAACGACGTTAATATGACGTCACGAGTGTCACCTTTCAATAGGTGCAGCACTCGACTTGACATGTGATTTTCCGCGCTGATGCACCACGAACCTGAATTTGGGTATGTCACACCCCATATTTCATCCTACCAAGATAATCTGTTCACTTGACAAGTTAGCCGAAGAACCGTATGTCAACGGAATGAGGTTGCATTTCGAGTGTTTGCTGGTTTGTCAAATGATGGTAGGTAGGTCAGGTGATGTCGCAGTCAGGTGTCATCAAATCTACATGCGAATGTTGGATTTGTACTGAAAGTTGATTAAGGAGGTTGACTGGTTGATGGATGTGTTTGGAGTTGGCATGTTTTGCATTGAAAACTGTTAGAGTACACATTGAAGTTAATAAAGGTGTTTATGAATGTTATATGCAGTTTTCTGGCACTCTATTAAAAGTTTTTGGATAGATTTGTTGCAGTAGAAAAATCTCTATTCGAACACTCATTTTCCAAAGATAAGTTATCAAGTACCTTCTACTATTAGTCTTATTTAACTCAATTATAATAGGTACATGGTTATATATAGTTTCAAAGTGATCACAAGTTGTATCCTACTACAGAAATATTATTTGATGTGATTAGTAATTAGTTAGTAACCAGCAGACAAAATTTTCAACACTAAAAATCCCGATCTTTTAACCTAAAATTAGATAAAACTAAGAGTTTCTCTCGCTATTCTCATCATAGACTTCAGTCGTTATAGGTAAGTAGGCACCAATTAAAATCATAAACAATCTACACCAAATCGTTCGTATCGCATAAAATACAATATCATTCTCCGTACAGTAAAAAGAAACACCTAAAACCATTAAAAATCAGTTCAAATCCCATGCAAAAATATTCAAAGCAGTAAGTTTTGGCGGCCATACCGCTAGAGCGACACGCACGCCGCCTGGCGGCCGCCCCGCACTCGCACGGTGACAGCATCTCCAAGATGGCGGCCGAGGGCCTTCCGCAGGCTCCGCGGCCGCGAGTCGCGGACGACACCGCAACAAAGCTGCACTAGCCGAACCCACCACTCATTTCACCACTAATTTGCATAAACCCGCCACTCGGCACAAACTTGCACTCGCGACCCGGCATCCCCGAACAACACTCGCCCAGTCTCATCATAGGACTAGGAACGCGAACTACCAACGTCTACAATCAATAATTAGGCAGCGGTAATTACGCGATGGCCGATGACGGAGCTATGTCTTCACCGGCAGCGGACCGTCGAATGAAAACCTCCACCATGTTGTTACTGAATTTTATACTCCATCCCAGTGAGCAGAGCCTCCAAGTTTGCCTCCTTCAAATTCGTTATGCATACAGCACCAAGGGCTGTTGAATACCGCTCGCGTTTATTTATGAACAGGCAAACTTCTGGTGGTTGGTGGGACGCACGAAATACGTTATAGGCTCGCCACCCCGGCAGCCGGCCGCCGCCCGCGCCGCACACGCCGCCGACAATGCATGCGATGGCTGAAAAAGAGCTTTTTACGTATTCAACTTCAGAACTCTGTAGCTCATCTGCAAGTCGTATTATGGACCTAATTAACAAGTTAATATGGAGGATCGGGGGCCGCGTCTGCGCACGGCCCGCCGTCGGATTTGAATCTCGTTTGGGTGCAATCGCTCGCCGAGAAATCGCTTCAAAAATTCGCAAAGTTTATTTACCTGCGAAACGTGAAAAGTTCAGCGAGGCATGCTCGGGTGCGTTCTGCGAGCAATCGCGGCTTTGCGATGGTAAGGAGCGTTCAGAAATTCCGCCCCGCCCGTCTCCCCCATCACAAAGTATAATGATATCGTCGCCGTCGTTATTATGGGAGACGTCATAAATATTTCATAGGTGGGGCAGTAATGACCGAGTGACCGGAGATCGGCGATCGCCATCTCGCCGGATCAGATACCATTACACGAGGGCCCTAATCCATAACCTCGGTGATTGCGGTTCGTTATTGTGCAGCGATTGTTTGATATCACCAGTCATTGGTCGTTCATCAAAAGTTTCTCTGACTCGAGCACTTATTCACTCGTAATGACTAGGACGGATCCCGCTCCTCTATGATAAGGGATGTTAAGAAAGGTTTACGATGTAAGTTATTCGAGAGGTGATACCAATCAAAGCTAATTGAATCTTTTGGGCAAATTAATCAGACCTTGAGAGCTACATAATCTTTCGGAAGCGCTTTGCACCTTTTTAATTTGTCCATCACTGATCATTTCATTAGTTGGTCATTACTTCTCTGCAGTGTCATGACGTCTTCGCTGAAAAATTATATGATCTGAAAAGGTCCTGAAACTCCGCTGTCTGGTTATTAGTCAAAACATCTTGTTTCCAGATCCTGCCCTTGCAATAACTTCATCGTATCCAAACTTTGAAATCACGTGCCAGCCCCCAGCCGGCGCCGGCGTGAAGGTGGCTAATTACATCGTAGTCGCTGGACACTGCGGCCTCCTTTGATGACGGTGCTTTGATCGGATGCCGACCCTGAGTACAGTCAAGTAGAGAAGACAAGTAATGTATATTTTGTAGGTAAGCTTCACGATTGCCAAGAATTTAGAACTATGACTACAACAGTTAAAAATTCTTAAAAGCAATGCATTGCGTTCGTCACCCTGAGATATCAGATCATAAATCCTTATAGACCCTGTGGAAAAGTTGTTAGTAGCCTTCCATCTGGAACATAGTAATGTTCGCACATGCACTACTGCTTGGTGGTTGAATAACAAGCAAATGTGTGCTTTCAGGGAATTCACTCCTTTATGATGAAATTGGTCAAAGAAAACAGTAATTTTGGTGTATGGCAACATCGGCAACACTATTGCCAAATAAAGTCTTTCTTTCTCTCTCTTTATTGACGATCAGTTTTTACACAAGATTCCCTAATAACCTGTTAAGACTAAAAAAACAAATGGATTCTTACTGAAAATTGTTAGAGGAATAAATAACTCTTGTGAGCGGCACTGAATGAAGTGTATTATTAAAGTTAAACAACGATTATAAGTAAGAAACAAAGTGTTTCTCTTTGAAAACAAAATTTATGCTAGTTGCGCAAATTCAAGCAAAATCGATCAACATTCAGCAATCAAAGAGAATTTCAGAAGCTGCCTGAATATCTTCGAGCGAAGCCCTTTAGCTCGCGAGCGTAGCGGACCATACTCTCCCGATTTCCTTTGACTGAAAACTTGTTAGAGGTCCGTATTAAAATTCAAAAACGACGCACAGAACTCTGTCTCGATTCCTGAAAACATTATTCAGGGGATTTGAATAATGATTTTGTTTCAGTCCCGCTCACACCTAACTAATGTATGCGAAGATTGGAACCCAACTTTGTAACGTGATTTTTGGACTTAAATGCTTTCCAAACTTAATTTTCGTGGCCGTTTTCGGTGCTTTTTGCGGGAAAGCTGTTTATGCAAGTACCAGTCTGGCTGAGTCTCTTTATGCATAATTTCTTGGTTATTTAGTTTATGGAGTTTGTTATTTACATAAAATATACTTGTAGTTAAAATAAATAAGCTAAAGTATTTTCTTTAATCCCACGAATTGTAAATAACGCATAGTGTATCGTATGCCATCTCTTTTATTTAATGTTTTTCGTTTCCTTATTTTGTGGGAAGTAAATTTGAATTTAGGTAAGTAAATTATACTAGTAGGTATTTAAAATATTATATCCATTGCTACATACTTTGGCGACATGCTCAAAGTTTTTCACGCATTAATGATTCAAATGTATTTAGAAGAAAAAACTTAAACGTTCTGTTGGCAATATACGCCATTGTTCCAGTAGCAACTAAAACATAATCTCATAATTTAAACCTTTGTTTTCACCAACAAAACGTTTACCATTTTGTCATAAAAACATTAAGACGACGAATCTTTATAGCAGCAGCAGACATTTTAACAATTCTCTGAACTCACACTGCGTTGTCTTCTACAATTCTTCACCAGAGCACAATTGAACCGAACTAGAAGTTTTTATTGAAAAAGCAACCCTAACCGAAGGAGATAAAGTTGCAGCCCCTCTCAAGGATGGCTAGCTTTAATTTGGTAATGTTGTAGTAAGTGATTTCTCTCAGTTTAGTCATAAAAATGTTAATGTAGCAAAAACAAACATTCCTAATGTATGCAAGAGGGGAGAATTAATCGAGACTCCTCTACTCGAAGGTTTTATTTTGCGAGGTACTACTAGGTACGTTTGTTAGAAGATACGACAAATTGAATTGCTTTGATGAATTGATTTCGTAATGTTGTTGACGGTTTTTTTGTAGAATGCCGTTCTATTGACAGCTGTAACACTAAGGATTCCTCATTCTGGATAAGAGATAAAAATACTGTATCTATCACTATACCTCTGGACCATCATTGCTACAAAACCATTCTATATTTTCAACTAATAAAGAACTAACAGTACCCCGTGGTTTCACACACATAAACTACGATTAAAGTATTCTATCTTTTATTAGGGTTCAAAGTATCTCCATATTATACCAAATGACATCAAGATCGGTTTAGCGGTTTTAGCGAGTAAAGGTAACAAATACAGGAATTTCTTTTGGATTTATACGGTAACCTCTTTAAAAACTTCTCTTATAAATAAAAATTTCAACCAGGCCATGTCACTGTAAAAATACACGTAAGAAACAAAAAATATTCCCGAGAATAAGCGAGTAGGTGCGCAATATTTCCTCACACTTCAACAATGTAGGGCCCGACTGAATACAATTATCACATACTTACAAAGGGCTCGCCACCTTGTTCCTAAAGCCCTTGTTCGGGGATGATGGATGGTGAAGAAAATGAGGCTAAATCAACTGGAACGGGACACGGTAGGGTATGGGAGGTATTGGACTAGAGAGTTTACTTTTCTTCTTATTTCTTACAGAGTTGCGTTTGACCACAACTCAGTACTCACCAAAAGCCCAAGTTTGCTAACCAATTATATGAATTTATGCTCGGCCCGTAATGTTTCGCTTACATTTTCAGCAAATAAAGTTTCTATTCTATTCTAATAGACGATATTGACACCTCAAAAAAATAGAGAAGCATTCCCGCGCTGTCACTGTCACGCGTCATACAGATGTCGCGTGGAACAATCAAAGACAATTCCCTAAATCTATGGGAAAAATGGGAAGCATTCGGGGAGGATAAGTACGCGAGAGAGACTCAGACAAGATGTTGAGGATTAATAATTATGATAAAAGCTAGTTAAACATGAACTGTGTAACTGTGAAAGAAATTGAGTAAAGGTTTTATATATACCTAGATAAATATTGCTTTTTACTATTAGGTGTAACCACGGGCGCAGCTATAGACATCACACATTAATGAAGAGTTTTTTTTATAGACAAACTCCGTTTACCGTTCCAGAATACCATCTGTACCCGCAGTTGTGTATTTTTTTCAACACAAACAAGGAAAACAAAACAAGCGGGTTGGCTCGCTGTATTCATTTGAATAATTGGAGTTTCCCGCGGATATCCATCATTTCCATCCGCCGGCGCGCTGCTGGGTTGCCAGGTACAGGTCATTAGTTGAGAGGACTGGCTGCGATCGTTATTTCCTCTCTGAATGTAGACGTAGTTAGAACTCAATGGTGAATGTAACCTTATCTGTACTTTAGGGAATAAGTTGATGGATATTTTTTTACTTTTTTTGGATTGAACCAACTAACTCCGACGGTTTTGTGATCAAAATTGTGTCTTGCCTTCCGAAACGAGAGAGTGTCACTCCTTAGTATCTTATGTGATTTCAGCCAACCGTTTCTCGTCAACATGCATTCTGCAACGCTAAAAAACAATTTTTATTTTATGGGAATGTCATAATTATGTCAACATTAGGCCACATGGTCAGAACAAACGTCTACAATGACAATCTCTACACCCCATACAAAACCCGAATCCATAAATGAAAACTTCATCAAAATCAGACTACTTAGTAGTTTTGGAGAAAAATGGCAACATATGGCAACATGGAGTTGCTCAAACAAACAAACATCCTCACCCCAAACGCATAGGTATACCGTCTCCGTTCCGTCGCGGGTAAAAATGGTAGCCAAGACGCATTTGCACCTTGCACCGGCCATCACTTCAGAATTTGGAGCTCGCGTGTATAAAAATACATTGCCTACATTAGTTACGCCAGTTTCTCATCTCATTGTAAAACACACAACTCCTTAGCAATAATAAGCAACGTCGTTATCCAAGGTATAGTATTTGCCGGAGGAAGCAGGATGAACGCAGCACCAAATTGTGCCCCCTGCGATTTACATAAGGCGAGCTCTCGGTAAAAACAACCGGAGAGTTTTCAACTAAGCCGGGTTCCGTGGAGTTTAAAATTTTAATAATGTGGAATTTAATTTGGTTCTATTTTGGTGGTTGTGATTTTATAGTTGAGTTTTGTACTGACAGAAACGTTCTAGCCTTTTTAATGTGTTATGAGATCACTTGAAATCATAAGAGGTGTGACGAGCGCAGTGCATTTGCAAACCAGATTAAAAACGGTTCAAAATTCCGGTTAGCACTAACAGACAAACGACTTGCACCTTGCGACTTTTACGTCTTACAGGGTAGCGTTTGTATTGACAATAAGTCACCCAAGGTGTTAAGTGACGATGTGATCGAAGGTGGCGAGCGCTACACCTGGATTGGGAACTGGCTCTCAAGTGGGGCTGCCGCAACACACACCCGCAGGTAGGTTCTTCGCGACAGATCCAGGCGAGGACTTGATAATGTCCTACCACCAAGCAAAATATTATTGTCTAAGACACAGTTGTAAAATATTAAAAACTAGCTATTCCCAGTGGTTTCACCCGCGTGGACTACAGTTCATCGCAATAAAAAAATATCATAAATCCTTCCTCAGGGTTAAAACTATCTTAATAACAAATTTCATTAAGATCGGTTCAACAGTTTTTAGTTTATCCTGAACAAGCAAATAATCAAATCTTTTCCTTTTATAATGTTAGTATGTATATACAAAACTTGGAAACTGGCACAGATTGTAGTCATTTCCAGAAGTAGGCGTAACCCTAAAATGAAATGTAACTTAGCATCTGCGAGACACAGTTTCAGTTCATTTGCCGCTAAAATGTATATAAAAAGTTAAGGCTTCCCTCCCGACTGTTCTTAAGATCTACTTTGAATAAAGGATCCCCATTCACGGTGCGTTTGTTTGACGAGCAAATACTGAGATTGCATTTTTTTTGTCAGGATATTAAGCAGTTAATTATGTACGAGAATTCTTAGTCATGTTGGTTTATGTAAATTCCATTATTATGTCAGTTTTTAATTCCTTTAAATTTGTTTACTGCTTACAGTGTATCTTTTGACGACAAGTCACAATTCACATATTGTTTAGTGACAATGTGGTCAAGATGGCGCCATGCTACACTTGGACTGCGACTCTCTCTTTTTTAAATATAAAATACTGAACTTTTTAATTAACATGCCAGCAATTCTTATCAATTTTACTAAAACAACTTTGATATTCTCAGTCTCATTTCCAGGTTCCCGCGTCAAGTCGCAGCGTCTTGTCGCACGTGAATAGGTACCATCCGCGAAGCTTTTTTTGAATAATGCGAGTGTTATGGCCCAAAATACGCTTCATTTGGTGCGAGGAAACTTCTCAAAAGTGCGTGAGGAAATCATATTCATATTTTTTACGCTTCAACTGCTCGGGAAATTTAAATAAAGTACTTATGTTTGAATATATTTCTCTTCTAAATTACTTTGATACTATTGCCGCTGGGAAGTGGGTTTGTGATCTTTGAGTTATTCAATTCGAGAGTAGGAGAGTAAAGGTAGGAACGAAGCTCAAAAGCTCTTCACTGAATTGCACATTGTTAACTTGTTTCAGCGTTTGGTGTAACAAAAGCTCCTGAGAACCTCTCGTGAGAAGCCCTGACCTGAATTTTAGAAAAAAATACTTAGTTCAAAATAACTTATCGCTCAAATATTCAATATACCCCTAACTAGAATTTCCTTTAGGTACCTAGGTATCAAAAACTAAGTGGATTGGGTATCCATTTCATACATGAACGTTTGTTTCGTAGCAGAAATTGAACTCAGGCTTTGTAGTCGTCTGTTCACTATTATATTTATATTCTTTGTTAATAATATATTATTAGGTATGGCCTGGACTGGACTACAACTAATGACAAAAACGTCAAACGTCAAAGAACTTCGTTAATATATTTTGGGCAAAACCCTGCTATGTTAAGTAACCGCACAAAGCGCCAAAAATGCAGCTGAAATTCAGCGGAGCAGTTTCCACAAAACCCCGAGCTGCAACCCCCAGTATTTAAAGCACAAACTTTATTCCACCCCGGCGCAACGCCACCGCAAAGAAAACTTACCTTAAAATTAATATTTCTTTCATTAAAATCTTGTAATATTTTCCGTGCTGCATGCATAAGTAATTTTGTGAATAAATAACGTTGAAAAATGTCGAACCTCCTTGATTGAACCGCGATATTGTTTCAGTTTCGGGCGTTTTCTTGTTTGTCTTCCATCCAGTTTAATTGTAACCGCTTGGACAAATATTTGGTTTGGATTTGAAGAGTTCAAGGGTCATCGGGAGAGTCGAAAGTTGTATTAAATCAAATATTCCCCCGTTCGTTTTCACTTCGTTCAAGCGTCTATAAAATGCAAAGTGTGTAGCTATTTCGAAAGAGTTCGGGAATTTATTTGTTCATGAATATACCTTCAAAGGGTTAGCTGTTGAAGACATCGATCAAGAAAGGGGAAGATTGTTGGAGCAGTTAATTTTGTGAGGAAAGCGTTTTTTCTCTAACACCTGCGGTTCGGTAACTAAAAAGAGGTCATATAGCATATTTTTTATATTAGGTTAAACTTCCTTACATTAAAACCCCTATCCTCCTTTGTTCCTTCCTTAGTTGAAGAATCTGTCCATTAACATGTTATTTCAGTTGTCCATATTATACTTGTAAACCAAAATCAAAATTGATGTCATGAAAAATCGATTTCGTAATAATTGCATATGAAACAAAAAAAATCCGAAATATCAACCGGGAAATTCGGGAAAACTGTAAGTGATGCGTATTTTATTGAACTCAATTCAAACAAATATTCTAAAAGTTCTTTTTATTCTAATGCTTTTTGTTTTATTGAGTTTCGTACGTCCAAATAAAAATAAAATAGGTACTATATCTCATAACTAACCTCTTTAGAGTCCATAAACCCACCTCATTTCTACTTTCTCTCTAAAAATGGGTCTCCCCACTAGCTCTGCGAAGTGTGTGGACTGCGTGCATATATTCCGTGAAGTGATGGCTCGAGCCACGTCACCTTTGTGCTGTCAAGAGCCATTGTCTGGTGAGGTCGCCACTCGACCTGACTTATCACTTGCAAGGGTCACATTCCTCACTCTATTGGGAAAAACAACCAAATTATTCTAGAAAAAAAGTTGTCTTTTGCTCTTAACATTGTGTTTCAGGAGTACACGTCAGTAAGACATCAACTTTTTGAACATTTTATAAACAACGCACTTTTTTTTCATTTACTCTGCCCGAATAAAAAAATCGTTTTTCAATAAGAACTTAATTTTTTCGACATGGAGTAGGTATATATTTCGTAACAGCCAATCACAAACGTAAACCAAAATCACCACAGACGTAAAATTAATATTACCAGTTAAAATATTTTTTTCCTAAAATTAGGTTATGATAGAGTTGGCAAAATAGTTTAACACACTTTTTTATCGTCATGTTTCTTTAATTTTTGACAGCTGACCTGTAGACCCTCGAGCATTGGCCGCTCAGCCATTGATGAAGTTTAGTATTTGAACGTACTAAGTTTCTATAGCCAATAGGCGCATGATGTCTACAAACTTTAAATTCAAAAAGCGTTCTAAACGAATACCCAACTTTTTGCCGCGATTTAAAATCAGAACATCGCTCGCGAAGCTTGCAAGGACGCGTCGAACTTGATTGAAAGCTGTTCGAATTTCGAATGATAAAAAGTGAACGTCTGTTGCATTTGGCCAGCATTCTTTGTAATACGGTTACGAACCACAGAGGTTTTATATCACCTTGTGGCTTGCCTTCAATGGGATGTTAGTGATGGGAAAGAATGTTTTAATTGCATATAGCGACATTTTGGACGTCCAATCTTCTGTACGTGGAATTCTTCAATTTATAAGCTTCAAATAGAGCTACAGCATGATATTTTAGAAAGGGTATCAATAGTTTTAGGAGGACGGCAACGCTTTAATAGCACCACTAAAATTGTGCTGATATCCATAGTTGACACTCGACAGTGACATCTTGCACAGGAAGTCATTTGACTTTTTTTACAGCAAAAAAAAAAATGTTCCAAGTAAGTATTTGTCAAGCCACTCAGTCCCCAGTTTTTCTTCCCATCTCTATTCAAGACTATATACAAATCCCATAAACGGGTTTAAGGCATATAAAATTTAACTTTGGTACTTTCTCGCCGTGAGAAAAAAGGGCAGGTGAGGGAGGTTGATATTAAAATGTTTCATGTAAATTTCAGACGTTTCTGCGGCTATATTTCAGCTCGTCTGTCTGTCTGTACATTTGGTATTCATAGACGGCTTTTAGTTTAATATTGGGGCGAAGAAACGCGCCTTAACGGGTTACTTTTTCTTTTGAGGTCGGAAGTGAAATAAGGTTAGCTTCGCGTTTTTTTTGTGGGTTTCGTGGCAAGTGCAAGATGTATGTAGATTTGAGTACAGTCGTTTCCTTGGAAAATTTATCCATCTACTTAATTTTTCGTTTTCGTTTGGTTTTTATTTCTTTCCTTTAACAAAACCATTTCGTACCGGAACAGTATTTTATGTTATTTCAATAAACGCTAGTAATACATACATAATAGGTATTAGAATTGAACCTTCAAACGGTGACTACGCATAGACAAACACTGCCTTTTTCGAGTGTTGGCAGCGAATATAAGCTAGCAGTTGTCTCATTTTTCTGTCACTTGTTTTACAAATATCATGATTTCTTATTGAAAACTCTACATTATCAGAATAAACCATAACTTACGACACTCAGGGACAACGTAGCTTCAAATTAGTGAAATTATTTTCGGGATCGCTTCGGTAGTTTAAGAGACTATCTACAAATAAAAATATATAGTTCGAGATTTATTTATCACTTGCCAGTTCGATGAAATTAATGTCATTTATTTTGATGCTAAGATCCTAATTTAGCACTAAAACGATTAGCTATACCAACTCATTACTGAAAACAAACCACGAATTTTCAGCTTACATAGCTTCCAAGTAAAGAAGGTTAAAACATTTCAAGATCGTAATTTATGCGTAAATAAAGAAAAGCAAGTTTAAAATGAAAATGAGTTTACAGTGGAGATTAATAGGTGATGTTTTTAATAAAATTCAGCGGTTGATGAGACTCAAGGGTCGACCCTCGGACAACTTGTAGCCCACAGGGCTGGATTCAAAATATCATAATACAGTTTTTTTTTATTCGGTTGGTTTACTATTATACGAGTTTGTTGATCACCTAATGTCACGTTATATAGACTAAGAAACTTCAATTTACTTTAACTTACTTAAATTTTAATTAATTGTCAATTTATTTTGGGTTATTCATTTCGTTTATAAATTTTGCAGTTTTATTTTTACAGTAATCATAAAATATTTATTGTCTAAGTCTATTTGTTTGTAGGGTGCTATTTATTTATTTACAGACAAAGAGTGTTAATAGGCAGAATACAATTTTTTGAATTGATGCGTGTACTTGTTTTTTAATAAACCACTATTAATAGTTTTTTTTTAATTCTTACAGCGCAGCGTAGCGTTTGACCTCAACTCACCTGAAATAAAGTGATGAAGTGGTCGAAGGCAGCGCCACGCTATCACCTGGATTGGGAACTGGCTCTCAATTGAGGCTGCCGGAACACACCAAACGATTACACTACTGCTACTGAATACTACTTTTTCTTTTTTTCTTGTACTTCTGAATTTAAAAAGTGTAATTTATTTCATCGTTTTCTCGTCGCAATCCGCCCCTGGCGTGATAAGCCGTTGAGCGGCCCCGCTGTTTGTTTTGATTGTATTAATTAAAACTCGAATCCTGAAGTTTTATTAAGATTAACACCTCTACTTTTCTTTCATTAAGAGATCGCTCCATATTCATGTGCTTGGTTTTACGCTGGCGTGCCTTCGTTAAGGAAAACTGGGTGGGGGCAAAGAGCTAGCAATTAGAAGAATTGAGTCACCTTTGTTTTTAATTATAAAACAGTTATAAGTTAATCCTCATACTTCTTCTCACACTTATATAAATCCAAAAGTGTATTATTTGTTGAATATAACATAGTGTTTTTATTTAATAGAGTGGCAAACAAGTAGACGACCCGCCTGACGGCAAGCAGTCACCTTCGATTATAGACGCTTTGCAACAGCAGGGGCATTGCCGATGAGTTGCCGACACTTAGGAATTTAAAACAACACTTAATGTGCAAAAGGTTAAAATAATACCGCAGTAAGTGCATGAATGAGTATCTTCACAAAATGTCACTGACATATATCAGCCCCAACTCAGCTTATAACGCTATTCATTCACACATCTATGGGACAACGGATCTACTGATACTTTGTCAAGATACATCGTGATATTTCTAATTTTAGATATTATCTTGAACAGATAAGTCACGACTTATGTAGATAAGTAGATTCAATTTTGTTTCACACACCACTAAGCTAGTATCATAATATAATCTTGAATGGATTGGCAGATGAACTAGATAGATCCTAAGAGTTGAAACGTTGTTGTTGGCTCTCGGACTATCATACAGAAACATATTTACATACTTTTTGAACAGTTTTGAGTAAGAGGCACTCCATTTTGGAGGATTTTCTCGCGTTTCGTGTGACATCATTAATCATACGAGATTTTTGGCACTTGTGTCGTCGGCGGCGGCTGAGAGCGTGAAAAATCTGCTTTCCATATGCTCTGACTCATGGGAGGTTGATTTTTATTTTCATTTTTAGTGGTGCCTTTTTTCGTCGTTATAGTTTTAGCTATTTCTCGGCTACACTGCAGGGAAATATTGCATGTTAGCTATATAGTTGATCACATAGCACTGTAGATATTAGTAAGTTACATTAATCACATGTTATAAATGCGAATGTTTGTGAAAGAATGAATGTATTATGTTAGTTACTTCTTCACGCTTAAACAGCTCAACGGATTTGACTGAAACTTGTAATGGAGATAACTTTAAACTAAGTTTTGCATGAATGCATTTATTTACTCGTATTAATATCCATCCATAGAACTCAAGACAGACTCTCTTACTAGACTCAGTATAAACATTTTTTTAAACCGATCACAGTCTGCCACTCCACTCCACACTTCTACAAATATTACCTCAGCTGATCACTCAGGGGTTCCGTATATTTACCATATTCTGCAGATGAAGACGTAACCCTCCAGCCACAAAATGTTATTGCATCTTTTGTATCCAATTAAATGAAATGGTGCAGTTGGCGCCTCGAAAGAAGAGAAAGGTAAGTATTTTATACGAAAACGGTAGTGTAGAGGTAAATTTTAGATACTTTTGGTTATATTATTACAGTTTCCGTAAGAATAACTCATTAAAAAAAATACTGTTTTACTCGCTGAAAATGTAGCTTTCTATAACTGAAAGATCTTTTAATCGGTTTAGTAGTATTTGAGTTTACAAAAAAACACACAAAAAATCTAATCTAAAATTTTTTCTTTATCATTTAGAGGCTTGATAGCCTTCTTATGTCTCATTTTAGGTGAGCCTGACTTAAAGTGACGATGCAGTGTGTTCTGGCAGTCCCGCTTGATAGCCAGTTCCAATTTCAGATGTAGCATGGTGTTCGTGTTCTTGAGTGGAGACCGCGACTTGGCAAACGTAGTGTAGGACGCCCTGCGACAAAGTGGGGCGACGACTTGCGCCGAGTGGCTGCCAGTAGTTGGATGAGAAGACCTATGTCCAGCAGTGGACTGATACGGGCTGATGATGATGATGACGATGATGGTGCTACCTTTGACCATAGATATTTATTCTTTCCTACTACTTTGCCTTTGATCACATCGCCACTTGACATCAGGTGACTTGTGGTCGAATGCTACCTCGTAAAAAGTATCAAAAACTGTCTCTCGAAAGAGTTTGTAAAGCTGCCGGAACACACCGATAGGTGCTTGGCGACGGAATCGAAAGTGTTGTTAGCCAGGCGAGTACTAGAAAATGCCTAACGGTTTCATCAACCGCATCACTACCCGCATGCATTTTGCTAACAAGTCCGCATATTTTTCAAATGCGTTCACTGAATTATCGCTTATGCTATTCAACGAAGTGCGAACCTGTGAATTTTATTACAATATCGATCAGTTTAACGCCAAACTCGGCAAAGCTTAGCACCTTATCACAACAAGAAAATGGAACGTTTCCCTACTTTCAAAAGGAGATTTGGAGAATATTGTGTTTAGCAATGGTAGTAAGGTGGTCAGATAATATTTGTGAGCTGGACAGTGGGTATTGAATTATGTATGTCTTGTTTAGTATCGATATTGGCCGGGTTTAGAAAAGTATTTGGAGAACAATAAAATAAACAATGTGGGTGAGTGATAGTTAGGAATATATTAGGGTGTGTTTGATTAAAAAATAATGGAACGCTAAGGATGTTTGAATCATTGTTTTTCAGCCCTCTTTTTGCTGAGAAATTAGGGTTAAAATGTTTGTTTTGGCTCTAGAAACAGTACCTAACGATTTGTGTCATAAATCAAAGAGATTATACATGTTTCGTACTTCCTGAAAAATGTCGAACTAAATAACTCTTGCGTTATTTAAAAGTCGTCCTGGGAGATTTTTTTAAGCACAGTAATTAGGCAACAGTCAACATTGACCACAGACCAAAAAACCGAACCTTAGCTATGTATTTTTTTAG
Source organism: Opisthograptis luteolata (assembly GCA_931315375.2). Taxonomy (NCBI): domain Eukaryota; kingdom Metazoa; phylum Arthropoda; class Insecta; order Lepidoptera; family Geometridae; genus Opisthograptis; species Opisthograptis luteolata. The sequence goes on from OV928038.1 coordinate 13,514,108, forward strand.
CAAATACATTATGTATGTAAATAGTTCAGTCGTCCTCATTCCTTTCACCAAACGTTTGATCAGTAAACCAAACTGAGATAAGCATCAGCGGGCAGTCCCTCAAAAACCTTTATTTTTACAGTCCCCACATCCCACATCCCAAACAAAAGGGAGAACACTTAAGGCTAAGCAAAGGAAATATCGCTCAATGGTATATTTTCGAGAAATTCGAGGCTTTCTGCCAACGTCTCGTTTTTATCCTACTTGACTCGTAATGTGCTGAATTCATACATGAACAATCGGGCTCTGGAGTGTCCGGGGTGTGACGAGTGGAGGGGAGGGGGAGGGGGCGTATTTTCTTTTACAACATTTGGATCTTGTGGGGGTGTCCGCAACGTTGTCTCTAGTTAAGGAGCGGTCAGGGCTCGGTCGGTTTTATTGAGTGCGAATGTATTGCTGAGTGTTTTGTTTTGGAAATTGACAGAAGCGTAAGCTGCCTTCTATAATTTTTTTTGTATTTTTTTATCCGTTTTCTTTTACAGATTGACGTCTCTATAAACTGTAACTGTGAGACGTACCTCATGGCTCAAAATCTCCGGACTTGGTTCAAAATGAGCAAAAGAACCCTGTTCCGAGCAGCAGCATAGGAGATGGCACCACAAGAAGAAGAAGACAAACTGTGAGATAGACTACTTTTAAATACTTTTTACAAGGAAGCGTTTGACCATAAGTCACCTGATGTTAAGTGACGATGTGGTCGAAGATGGCGCCACGCTACACTTGGAATGGGAACTGGCTCTCAAGTGGGGCTGCCGGAACACACCGATAGGTTGTTGGCGACAGATTCTTATCTTGAGGGTAGACGAGCACTAGAAAATGCCCTACCACCAAGCTATGGTTTCATCATGATGTTTTCATTCACCGAAATCTGAAGCTCATTGTAGGATTCGAACCCACGACCACTACGTTTAGACTGTATTCTTGTATGTAAAAAGTTTCATGACTTTCGAAAGCTGACGTGACGTTGATGTACCTCGGTTGTAGAACATTTTCTAGCTTCCACCCTCAAGTTAAGAATCTGTCGCTCGGTATGTTCCATCCAGAAGGTTTATTTGAGAGACTATTCCCAGTCTAGGCGTAGCGGGACGCCACATTGGTTACTTACGGTCAAACGCTACCTAATTTACCTTGAAAACTTGGTACCTTAGAGAAAATCACCGTACATACAAACAGTTTGTGTTGATATTAGCCAGCGAGGTCACAAATAAAAAAACGAGTACAAAAGTAAAATCTTCCAAATCATAGAGAACCTTTCACTGTATTTCTTGTCCCGCAGAGTCTGGCCTGAAATCCTGAAAGGAGTGGGGGGTGGGTTCGGGATTGTTTCTCTCCCGGAGTACATTGGCCCGCAGTTGGTTTTATATATATACTAGTTTACATAAGTAGCTATGTGAAGGAGAGCTATGTATAGACTATGTATCTACAGTCAAGGTTTTATTTTGATAACCTTTCTGCGCTCGTATAGCAAATAAACCTTGCAGAATTATGGTGGGCGATTGTGAGCATAAATATATGTAACGGAAGTTGCACATTTGATTATGAAGATGTGTCGAGAGATATCTCGATTTCATTAGCGTGGCTAATTGGATAAATTATTTTTGTTGTGTGCGTAATTGTCAGTTTAACGTTGGTATTGAAGATTTTTTTGTGAAAACTCCACCGAAAAATTCTTAAAGTCTTGAAAATTTAAAGTACTTTTTTCTATGGGATTTTTGTTTGAATTTAAGATCTTCCTTATATTTGCCTACCCGCGCGAGCCGGGGCGGGTCACTAGTTTCGATTATAATATACTATTTTTTATACCTATTTATTTCATAATCGATTCATAACCAATCAGTATTAAAAACTGTCTCGATTACGAAAACGAATCATGATCGCACATTGCTAGAAAATAAACAATAACTATAGAATATAAAACCACCCCCAATCAACAAAACACAAGCACAATCCTCGACGCAATAAACGCAAAGCAATAAAGTTCTTCCACGTGAGTTGTTCCAGTAAAATTAATTAGACAGAGTGGGTGGGCAGCCCAGCCCACTTGTGGGCTCTAATCTCGGTGAGTGTGGGATGACGAGAAGGTGATTCTGCGGGAGGACACATTTGCGGAGGTCATCGTATGGGAAATGAGACGACCCTTCGGCTGTGGTAAGTGGGAGTGCGGTATGTGTGGTTTTTATATTGCACTTTGTAAATTTTTCGAAGTAAGCAGCAAAGACAATAATTTGTCACATTGAACGGTTTGACTCCTAGATCCCCTCAATACACAAGCATGATAGTTTATAGATTTGTTATTGTGTACAGTTTGTTAAAACAATGTGTTTCTACAAAGTAAAAATAGATACATTTTTTAAATTGAAATGTATTTATTTGTACGAAACACGACTTAGAACAGACGAAGATTATATATACCTACTCGTATAATATGCTTAATTTACTCAGCGTGCTTCACCATTTCTGGCATACAAAAGGCATGCATGAAATAAAAAAAAACATTATGTAACATAAAAAGTGATAAAATAATAATTAATTTTCTACTTTTATCAAACAGAAATGTAATTCAAGAAATTGCCTACACATTTTCAGTAATTACGCCAAGAGTATTTTCTTCTTATCTACAAGACTTCTGTCCAAAACCTTCCTTCTAAATTAGTGACAAAGTTCTAGTAGGTACTCCTTGTAGTTACAAAGTTCTAGTAGGTTTGCAATATACCCCATTCCCAACCACCTCAGCACTGCGCAAAAACCGCCAAGGATCCTAAAGCATGAATAGTCATGAAAAACCACGCTCTTTCATTAGCACCGTCGTCACTTCTCTTTTATCTACGGAGTTGTGGCTTCGTAGCACCAGTCGTAAGCCACGGGTCTGCTCTTAGATGTATTAATAATTATGAACAATAGCAAAAAAATTAAAAGAGTTAAAAAAATGACAGTTTTTTTTTTGTGTGTTTAATCTGGTTGTTACATTATCAAATTCGGTCTGCCAATAATTTTATTATTATGTACATACATAAAATATTTTATGTATGTTGGGCTTTATTGTAGATAAAACTTCAGAAAAAAAGGAAAAATTATTTGTGTTTTTTTGTTGTTATTATTAGATCTGCGTTTGCTGAACTGTTATTTTGCCTGATGCCAAGTGATGATGCGGTTGATGGATTACATAAAAACAAGGTAAGCTTAGCTATCCTATTAATTTCTTACACGTTCATAGAACATACATCTGCTTTTTCAATCCGCACAAACGGAGTAACCTAAATTAGTAATAATTTTTCGATCAGCATAAATGCTGTAACTGACATGCAATTCAAATATTCGATTGATAAAACGATTTAACTGTACCTTGCAAATAAATGAGTAGATTTTGTGCGTTTTACAGCATTTTACTGTCTGAAAATATGCGTTCGTCACGAAAAATTCAACGCTGTACAAAAACTTCCGATGCTCCTGTCGCAACGAGAGTCGTCACATTCGACGCAGTATTTTTTTCTGATTCCAAACATGTAATAAATTTTTTTTTGAGGTTATGTCAATTACAGCAGTATTGCTTTCCTCCGTCGATATACAGACAAAAAATACCTATTATAATACTATACCTAGTAAAAAAATATACAATAACATTATTTTTTTGTACCTATGACAGAACTCAGAACCAATCGCTGATTTGACTCTTTCAACTCTATCAATATTTCACTCAACAAACAGAACTAAATCAGTCAACTTGTCAGTCCACAAAATTAAGTCAAAACTGTACTGAAAGTAAGTCAAACCAAAACTACCGGCAGCAGGGCGGACCATTGACAACTGTTTCTAAACACCTAGCAGTATTCAAATGAGGGAGGAAAGTAGACAAAAACCTCGTGGTCCCCGCTCATTAGCATATTTGTGGTGAGCTTGCCTTCAGCGGATGTTGGAAGACGATTTGGTGGATGAGGTGAGTGGTAGAACTTTATCAGTGAAGTTACAGGGCATAACTATAAATAAATAGATATAAATATCGGGGACCATTGCACACAAATTGACCTAGCCCCAAATTAAGCTCGAAACTTGTGTTATGGGTACTAGACAACGATATACATACTTATATAGAGAAATTAATACTTAATAGATAGAAATATCCAAGACTCATAACTATATTTAACTTGCATTTAATTTAGATCATAATGACAAGCGCAGTGCATTGCCATGCAGGAATTTAGGCTAAAAGTATTTTTTCAGTACCCATATATTTGTTGGTGTACTTTTACCAGTTATGCAACCACCAAGTATTAGTGTGTAACGATTTCTTTTTTTTATTACTGCAAATATGTAGGCATGCATTTGACCGCCATCCCGCCCGTTGCCAAGCGATGGTGCGGCCGATAGTGCAGCATGCATACCTAGAAGTTACCTGTTCACTCTTGCCTTGAAGATTCCCAAATTGTAGCGATCAGGAAAAACAGACTCCGGCAAGAAATTGCGAAACAAAGAAAGGAAGAAATTGTAGTGAAAGTCCTGTGGGACATCGCAGTACAGTTAGTCTTTGCTCTTTGATCTACACTTCACTTCATAATTCAGTGCATTCGACCACACTGAGAAAAAATACCTGACTTTCCTACCGAGTCTCGCCTTCCAAAACCGATTCCTCCCGTAGGTAAATTTCGGGGTCAAATTGGAAGGAAATTCCTTTTGTACTTTGGACGGTATTTTTTTCTCCGTGATTGCACGTGACATCCAGACTACATTTCCCACATCCCCTGAAGATAACTTAGGTGCGCACTAAAAAGCACCCCTGCCTCGGACAGGCCACTTGTCATAAAGTAACTTTGTGATAAATCGAGCGGCGACATCTTCGGCCTGTTGGTTATTGTCCCCTTATGTACATCGCTACAAATTTCTATCTACCCTCATTTTTTTCTACACCATTCAATTTTCAACTCTAACTTAACAGCTTTAAGAGTTATAACTTTTGATTATTTTTAAAAAGAGGGTAGTCGTAAATTGGTAAAAGTAGACCTTAAGGGAATAGAGCAAGCATCAGTAATGTCAGTAGTTAGGTACGTGGTTCTGACAAACGGTACTTCATTATGTTTATTACTTGAATAATATTAGTTTTAGTTTTGGTTTATTGTTTCGGCCATCGTTTTAGGTGACTCTTCATTTCATAACACATCAATGTATTAGGTAGATACATACCATGAACTCTTGAAGACACCGTCGATTTTGTACTGAGTTAACCTATAAACGAGTTTTCATATAATAAACCAGTAAACGAACTAAAACACTTTAATTTATGTCATATGTCAGTAATATACCTAATTTTACTTGCAACAATTTGTCAGCTTGTGAAGCTTCGGCTCATCTTGTCACAAACAAATTATGATCAAGCGAAGATTAGCGTGTGAGCTCCATTAGCGCGTTTTATACCTCTTTTTGTTTCGACGCTTTTGAACGAAGGACCAGATGTCCTTTTGGTACGTCAATGGTTAAGTCATATCATTTTGGTTAATTTTACTTCAGAAATCTATAATTTTCACCAAGAAACAAACCAAAACAAACACTCACTCCCCGACCATCCGTCAATCTCGCTCCAAAGCTATCCATCTCCACAATTTTCTTTCGCCATTATTTAGTTCCGCCGCTCGCCGTTAGATGGCGCGAATCTAATTCATTATGCATACTGATGACCCGCGCTAAATGAGGCAACCTTTATTTTACCATTCTACCCGTATTTCTTGAGAAAATTTGGCAACAACAGTTTCGGAGATTACGTGGAGGACGGCTTGATAAAACGGCGAAGATGCTGCGGTCTCGGTAATTAAGGGGTAGGTTTTTATGGGTAGCCGATTAATTTGCATACCGCGGAGATTGCGTCGGGTTCTTTCTGTTAGGCAATTAATGAGAAATTAAGAGCTGCGCATGGTACTAATTGGGAATCAGAAGTCAATATTTCTAAGAACGTAGCAGTGTCCGCATTAATACCGCGGGAAATTCCATTAGGTATAAAACATGGCAAGTAGGTAGATAGGTACTTACTTAATATCATTATTTACTTAGTTAGCAACTTTATAAGATTTAATTAGTAAGCGTGAATTCGCAGTTGGGAGGCCTATGTCCAGCAGTTACCTGATACAGGCTCAATATGACGATGATGACGAAGACGATGAGAGTTGTAGAATTGGGTGATCAAAATGATGCTTGTATTTTTAAAGCACCTGTTTTTTCCGGAATGTACTTTAGTAAATCACATATTTTGTCAAACATTTTAACACATTCACTACCGACAATTTTCTCATTTTTCATACTAAAAATTGTCCATCGTTTTCACATAAATATTGAGCAATAAAAAGTAAATCAAGCATTGGAAAGCTCCCTCAAAGAGCTTTCATCTAATATTACGTCCTTTGACTGGCCAGCCAAGCGTTGACGTGTAAATATTGGTGCTGCAAGGGATAACTACCACTTATTCGGCCAGTGTTTTGCCGAAAACTTGGCCGAATATTCTTCTACTGGTTACGAATCGACTGAGTAGGCCAGGCCTACTTATTTCAATATTGGGCCAATGTCTTAGTCCATAAAATAAACTGATTAGATTAAATACATTTTATAATTATTTAAGAATATTGGTATAATATTGGTAGAATATTGAATATTGGTGCAGATTAAAATAACGGCCTGCTTAACAGTATTAGATAAATTTAAAAACAGAACATCAACTTTAATTTATTTTAAATTTAGCATTGTTTGTAATTCCTCCTCTACTTCTAAGCTTCTAAACAATTTGATAATTCTTTAGTTCACGCAGTTAAAAACGGGAACAGTTAGTGATGCTATAAATTACCATCAATAATCACAAACATTGTCACCGAGATTACATACACACTAATACACATACAAAGTTTCAAGTCGATACGACAATTAGAAGTAGGTGAAAAGTGACTTCTAAGATTTGATTACATTGTTAGTTAGTTAGTTACAAGTCAATCTAATAAAAGTGTTTTAAAAATACAAAGCTATCGTGTTAGTCAGCACTGTAGCACAAAACTGGCCAAAATTTTGCCGAAAAGTGAAATGGCCGAATCTGTTTCCATCTCTACATTTCCAGTGAACATTTTTTATTTATCTCTCTACTGGACATTTCATGTTGCGCTGAAACATCTTCCATCGTTTGTCAAAGGACGGACGTTCACGGATCATCGAATGCATAATAATACCTATGTATTTTTGTAAACGTTCCAAGAGGGTATATAAATGGGCACTAGTGTTTACTTAACTGTTTTGCTAGGCTAAAACTTCAGACGCAGCAATTTAAAGAGAGGTTCTAGCTCTTCAATAACCTTAGTATCCCTAGAAGTATAAATTGAAACTGGCCGTAAAATTCTATGCGCTGACCACTTTCTTCCTGTTACAATATGTTTCAATATGATTTTTCAAATTATTTCATATTTTCTTGAAATAAATACCTAAGTTTGGTTTTTCTATTAGGTATGTTTTGCTGGCATATTTTTACTGTCAAAAATACCTACAATTGACATTCATCGCGATAAAAATGTGGTCTTTATTTTATATAGTAGGTAACTTGTAAAGAAAATGTTCTTTAATACCCTAAAACGTTTATAATAGAAAATGTTTTCATGTCTAAAGTAATACTCCATATCCTTATGTATCCTATTCATTTATATAAAAGAAAAAAATAATAATAACCATATCTAAACTACCCCTATTTCATCACTGAAAAAGGCAAATAAAAACAAACTATCTTTCCCCGGAGTTTTATCAATAAAACGGCGCATTGATAAAATAAAAGGATGGTAATAACAATATACCATAACGGTCCAGGGATGCTATAAATCCCACTGTCTTCTCTGGCTGGACTCCAGGGTGCATATAAAATAAGCTGCCCTGTTAGTTTTCCTCCCCTGTTAGGTGGGGAGCGACGGGCGGATCTTGTTACTCTAAAATACTTACTCTAAAAGGTAATAACTGATAAGCTCATTGTTTTTCTTTGCAGCATGGTCATACATTTTTAAACAGACCTTAATTGTTGTGGCCAGATACAATAGTAATTGATGATAATAAATCTGACATGCAGATCTATGAGATTCTTAATGATGATGAGGTTAAATTAGCAATCTGAAGTGGCGGAGGGCAGTAGATCACATGTGTTAAATGAAAAAGCAAAGATTGGAGCTCATACACTTGTTGACGTGTCAACGTCTTATAATTCGATAGAGCCGGCTGCACGCACGAAAAAACATGACTCATGCGGCGTTACCTCGCTCTGCAGCGTTACCTCGCTCTGCGGCGTTACCTCACTCTGAGGCGTTCCATGTAAGGCTTGAAGTGCAAGCGAGAGCGCGGAACGAGCGACAAAGAAGCACAATCGGCCAATCGACGTTGTCACGTTCAACTATCGTCAGTAAACCGACTTTACAGACAACCAATTTTTTTTTACCAAAAAAGCTAAGCATTAGGCTAGTAAAGAAAATAATCTGTCAGCCACGTGATTTGCCACCAAGCAGATGTCAAATTGTGTTCCTTTAAAAGGCAACAGATGAGTTCTTCTGTTTTTACAAAAACCTAAAATTAGATAATAAAATGAAAGTTTTTTTTACCAACCTTGCTTTGGGTCCAAAACCTTCATATTCAAGTATCGTCAACGCCATCTACCGAATTTTTATGAACACCATTTCTAATAAGTTACCTGTCAGAGAGCTCCCGTTCTATACGTAATTAATTTAGCCCGCGTCTCCCTACCTACCCGGAGTGGTTTCCTCTAATTTGGAAATAAGATGGATCGGACACCGGACGGGTGTAATTTATCAAGTATTGACTTACTATTGTTGTGGTTCTGTTTACTGTCCGAGCTCGGACGTTGATGTAATTGATTCAAGTTGTGTATTTGGTAAATATGCACTAGGCCTTAGATTAATGATCGGAGAACAATAAGTACCTAATTAATCTAAGCACTAGTCTTTAATGTAATTACTAGACTAAGAAATATGTAATAGATTAGTCATTTTCTAAAGCTATTAAGACAAAAGATGCTGAACAAACCCTATTTTTCAAAGGTGTATAACAAGATCAATATTTGGTATTCAAGATCCTCAGGGACATTAGTCGTTGACCATATAAACTTTGAATGTCTTATGTAAAGCGTCATTTAATTTGAAAATGTGTTTAATGTCCCATAACCATTACTTTACTGAATTTTTTTACGATTCATAGTTTGACGTTTGAAACATTAGCTTGGTGGTATGTTTTGGTGCTCGCCTGGCCAACTTTCACCTGAAGTTAGAAATTTGTCACTAAACTCATAGTCATAACAGTGTGAGAGACAACTCAACACTTGAGATCCACCCAGATACCAGTCCAGGCATAGCTAGCGTGACTCGCGCCACCTTCAAACTTAACATCGGGATTTGTAGTGAAACGCTACCTTGTAAGACAAAAATCTAAAACCAAACTACCATTTCCCACCATTATGTCCCTACTAATTACTCAATTACCATACCCATTTCGATTGCCACCCCTTTTCCGCTCCCCCCTTTAGCCCCCGCGATATGTGACTTAATCCCTCTTCTTATCTAAAACTCGCTAACGCCCCTGTATTTGCATTACTTAGTTACAGTTCCTTACAAAAGCTAACGGATTTGTGCCTACAAACGGGGAAAATGAGGATTTAAATGTGAAAAAGTAGCTCTGTTTGATTGGTACCTTTTCACACACCCCATAACTGATTTTACCAAAAAGGTATATGAGTACACAGTTTGTTATTTTTATTGCGATAAACTGTGGTCTGCGCGAGTGACGCCGTAGATAACAGATAGTCAATACTTAACATTATAACGTGGTAAAATTTGTTTGTTGATCAAATAGAGTTTTCAGTAAGATATCGCGTTATTTGTGAAACAAGTCAGAAAAAATCTAGCTGCGTTGGCTAAATAAAGGTTTGTTTAGAGTTGATGTAACGTATGCTGGCTGCTACAAAAAAGTCTACAACGTGAAATGCCTACTTTTTACATTTAACAGTTTTGAAAAAAAAAAAACAGTTGTCAAAATCTAACGTACCTAGACACTTTTTTTGGCGGCAATGGAGTTGTCAACGTGAAAATTTTGTTTTTATTTCCAAAACTTGTGTTTCTTTGAGTGATAATGTGTAATATTGGTGGATCATTAACCATTATGTGTTCGTTAATGTGTACGAGTGTGGGAAATTGAAATAAAGTTGTGAAAGTAACTTTTCAAGTTGCTCCAAAAAAGTCCGTGTAAAGTTTAAGTAAAGCACCACTACTTTACTTAAACACTATCCTCATCCCATCATCTCATCATCATCATCACCATCATCATTTAAGGCGCAGGTTTCCAAAAATGGGGTTATTTAAAGCTATCTTTCTGTGTAATTCTGGTCTAAAAAAAATCTAATAAAAATATATGTTGATCTACTTGATATATAGCAGGACACCTTCAGGCCGAAAAATGCAAAAAATGTATTTATATATTGAAAACAAATGTGCAAAGTCCCCATTTCCTAAAAGTTTAATACTACTTTACTCCTAAACTATATATGTAACAAAGACTTGTTAATACCATCAGCTTATAAAAAAATATAATACCCAGGACACCTTCAGGCCATTTTTTGAAAATACTGCTTTAATTATTTTTTGCGAATTTTTTACGTATTTCATACTCGCAAATCGGCACGTACACCCCTCATTCGCCCATAAAGTCAGTGCGGGACGAGCCGCCGTGCTGAACGGACCTGTGCCACTTTTCTCCGCATATTTTTGTAGCTGAAAGTCGTACGATGAACTACCTATAGGCTATGAGTGGTAGGTGCATAGTGCCGCGGCGAGTTAATTGCCTACTCTTGCGGTGATGCATAGGGTTGTCACTTTTATTTTTAGTTAAATACTAGCTGACCCGGCGAACTTCTTTCCGCATAAGAGGCAATAAATGAGCAGATTTAGGATTTTAAAATTAATTAACGTTAGTAATAAATAAACTCGCATAAAACAAAAACATCTTCAATTCACAACTTCAATATCAACCATAGACAACATTACGTTTAGCTGTCAGTTGTGTTTTGTTACACCATGTCAGTTGCATTTTGGTATACCATTTACAACAAATGAATGATTAATTTTATTATTTATGAGTATCATATTTTATCTTATTCCGGACGACGACAAATGCAAAAAATCAAAGATTATAAAAATCGGTCCAGCCGTTATCGACTTATACCTAAGTGTTGTAACTAACATGCCTTTTTTTTATAGATTATATTATCTGTGTATTATGACAGCGCAAGGTGTTTAATCATGTAATTTATTAAAATGTTTTACCAATTAAATGGGTTGCATATTAAAGACATTTTAATAATTATAAATTAATAAATACGATTTATTATAAACTATACAAATGAAATAGTCAGTGAGAGCAGCAAATCCGAGCGAGCGAGCAGTGTAGTACATAAATGCGCGCGATCAAACGCGTGGCACAGCCCTACTGAGTCCCAGGCCGGTCCCTGCGTACACGGCGCTCGCTACTCACTCACGCGCACATTCAAATGGCGCGGCAGCGACTACTAGCCGTGCCCCGCGGCTTCGCCCGCGTGGGAATTGATGTGTTGTACAAACTTTAGAACGCCATTGCACAACCTCTAGGGGTTTTCTTAAATATAAAAAATACGTATTTAATTATTTACTTTATAGTTTATTTGTACCTACTTTTAAGAAAATCCACATAAGGAATAAATAAAAGCCATACAAACTTTAAAACTCTATGGCACACCCCGTAGAAGTAATACATATCAAAAAATAAAAAATGCGTTTTCAATGATTTACTTTAAAGTTTATTTGTACCTATTTTTAAGTCAATCGAACCAAGGAATGACATTTTTCATACAAACTTATCTACCTTATTTAACCCCTTTCAGAGTTGACTTTTCAAAATTAGATTAGCTTATGTGTTAGTCCAATACCTAAACTGTCTACATTCTAAATTTCATCAGTCAAATTCGGTTCAGTAGTTACGTGGTAACAAACATTCACACACACACAAACTTTCGCATTTATAATATTATAGTAGGATGTTGCTACTGTGTATATATGTAGATACGGCGGGCTCGATTAGTAGAGGTACCGCGCCGCGCCGCATGGCGAGAGCGTCGCTTCGGGCGCGTTGGCCGCAGATCGCGTAATTTTGGTGAGGGGATGCGCGGAGTGCGCGGAGCAGTTTCACTTGATCAAGCAAGGTCAACGACGTTATGGAGGCTCTTAAACTTGATTCAACTCTCTGAGTTTGAAATCTTTTATACTTGACACTGGCAAATACACTAATCGTGTGACGCCATTACAAAACAAAAAAAAAAAAAAAAAAAACACACGGGTACATAGAAAAAGCGTTCAGAATAGGGAATATGCATGTGATTTAGATTTACTTGATTTTTTTTTCCATGATACCTTATGGCCTTGACATTACACCTAAACCATTATTTTCTTATTTAATTTGTAATTAATACCTTAAAAATTTAATCAAAAAGTGCAAAATAAGCGTGGGAATTTCTAATTTGCGAATCGCTTCACCATTGGTCGATTCGAAAAATGACGTCACACGGCGCAATGGACTTATTATCGGCTTCGATATTCATACTGACACGAAGAAAAATTACTTAAAAATAGATTTCTGTGTGTTTTCGATTGCCTAGTGCGGTTTTGGTATATAGTGACAGTACTAAACATCAAGAACAATGACTGAAAGTGGTTTCGTCAAAGCACAATCGGACAATTAGCCAAAAATAGATGCTTGTATGATGACCGCATATTTTGCATCAAATACAGATTTTACGTTCGTTGAGGTCAAAGGAGTAAAAGCGGCAAGGTAATTATTTTAAAACATGATATGTATTTTGCAATTTACTACATAGGTTTTTATGCATGCACTTCCCTAACAGTATTTACCTAAACATAACCTCAAACGTTGTTATGATTCACATAGCCTTGTATGTTTCAATAGATTGTAGCGAATTTTGTATAAAGTCTTTGATCATGAAGCAGATACTCACGAAGTAGATGACCAACCGAATCTTTGATATGTATTTATCTAAAATTATTGTTTGTTACAGATCTGAATGTGAATCATATGGAGATTCAGCTGTAGGCTATGTTCAAGTAAAACGAGATGGGAACATAATTATGTATAGTGCAAGCTCGAACCACACCAGAATATAATGTGCGTCACAAGTGTTATGCTGTACAAGCGATCTGTGATGAAACTGAAGAAACCATTACTTCAATTCAATGTGAAGATTGTGCGGCACACTTAGGTAAGATTTTTTTAGTTTTTGTTCCACTCATTGGGCTACTGTTAGATGTTTTTTAAGCAAAACACTAGGGCAGAGTTGGAGACCTTGGCTTTGCCATAGATATTATCAATATAACTTGTAATCAAAATACTGCGTAATGATGAGTTAGGAGAACTAACCATACTACAACTAGAGTGACATTTTTAATACAGTCATATTATTATATTAAAGTACCTACATATTGGTGTCTATTCGGTTTTGTATTCCTTAAAACTAAACTAAGTTTGACAGGTCTAATAGTAATGCCGTCCTTTTTTTACTTCAGTGGTTAGAAAAAGACAGCAATACTATTAGGACTGTCAAATTTAGTTTAGTTTAGGAGAATGTAAAACCGAATCGACACCATTGTGTAACATAACTTATTACTAATTTTTTTGTTTTTTTTCAGTAGGTTGCGAAGCATTCAATTGCATTTTTGGCATAGCTACACCGACGTAGTGAAGATCCATCAAGTACTAATATTGAGTGCTGTATATCTTGCTCGGTACCTCAAGAGTTAATAATGTTAAATTCATTATTTAGTTTTAGAATGGAATAGAACAAAACAGATCTGTAATAAAAACCTGAGCGTCAAAGCCTATTTTATATGTATGTAACAGTAACAGTTTGATTTTAATTTTTAAGGTTTCCTTTGTATCTGTATTTTGTTATTCAAGTTTCTTGAATTATTAACTGAATATGCATACCTAAAAATAAAACTAAGGAATAATTATTTCATTTTTTTATTAAAACATCCTGCATATTTGTCAAACCGCAGACTAACATTATAGAGATAGAGGTACATTTTTCTTTTCAATAGTTAAATTGACATTAACATCTTTACTTTTGTACTTTGATCTAATATTTACTTGCACAGCTTCATCACATTGTACTTGGTCTGTATTACTAGAGGCTTCAATCTGCTTCATCTCGGAGACATCCATGTGAGATATACTGGGTCTTGCTTAATAATCATCACAGCTTTCAATATGAAAAGTACTGTTCCCGGCTTCATAGTAACTTGTTTGTGGCGTAAAGTATTTGTACTTCTGACAGCAAACTCAGTGAGAGCTTCATATAATAACGATAATTTTTGTCTTTCAATCGCACACATATCTTGTGGTGGTGCCATTTTTTGTTTTTGGCACTGAAACATATGAGCTACAACACCTTGTTTTAACTGAAGCATAACTTTTCCCTCTTGTTGTCTCATGATGTTGTATTGTAGGTATATTATATGAGATAGGTATCTTCCTCAATCTAAAATAAATCTCCGGAGGAAAGACAGGAATGATAAAGCGATGATGGCTCAGTGGTAGTGACGTCGGCTTGCGATCCGTAGGACGTGGGTTCGAATCCTACAATGAGCTTGAGCTTTCGGTGAAGGAAAACATCGTGATGAAACCATAGCTTGGTGGTAGGGTATTTTCTAGTACTCGCCTGGCTAGCTACCACCCTCTTGTTAAGAATCTGTCGCCAAGCACCTATTGGTGTGTTCCGGCAGCCTCACTTGAGAGCCAGTTCCTAGTCCAGGTGTAGCGTGGCGCCATCTTCGACCACATCGTCATTGAACATCAGGTGACTTGTGGTCAAACGCTACCCCATAAATAGTAAAAAAAAAAAAAAAAAAAAAAAATAAAGGTCAGGCTGGTATAAACTTGGTGTAAACAGAGTTAGTTTCTTCCACTTGATAATCAAAATATTTATGCTTGCAAAAGTTAACTTTGACCAATTCACACCATGTTAACTATCGAAATACAGTACACTAACATTAAAATGATCTTCACAACAATGTAAATACGATGATGGAGACACTTCATCTCTTCTCATAACCTTACACCTTTACGTATTTTCATATCACTTGGAATAGAAAAAAACACTTTATCCGGTGTACTTATTATAATGTTTTGGCAGTCTGGTACAAGACAATGTCCTTATAATGGTTTTTTAGCCTTTTCCATTGTCGAAAAAGCGATATAAACTGAAAATCCTTATATAATAGCTGTCATTACATAGAGAAAACAGTACTGGATCGGTGATGTGACGTCATCAAAAGCGCGCGAAAAATAAGGCCGTTCAAACAGGTCAAATTTAATCGGTACTTTAAATATTATTTTAAAAATTAATTTGAACGATTTTAACAGGATTTATATTTTTTACTATGTTATAACGAAGTAATAAGTGGATTAAACAAATAAAAAAAATCGATGCATATTCCCTATTATGTACTTATTCTTGTCACAGTCTTTGCTTGTGACAGTAGAATTTATATGACTTCACAATGAAGCAGAGGATTCTGTGAGTCGGAAGTGTTACAAAGCTTTTATAGGATGATAATTATACGCAGAAGGGAATGTTCTTATTGTTCTTTCAGGAAGTAATGTACGTAAACACTCGGTTCTCGCCCGACAGGCAATTATATGGGCGCGATCACATTTACTATTTTATTTTATTACTAATTGATTGAATAGGCGTGACGAAAGATTTTGAAATCCTCTTCCATGATGGCGGTACATGTTTACTTTTTACGGAAAACCCTTTAATTCGGTAATAAACGTGAATTTTACGAAACCATTTTCTAGTATTTTACAAATAGTGCGCCAAAACAGCTCGCCGGTGTCGGTGTCTAAACTTCTTTTAAAATTTTTTAGTATGTAGATTGCCCTAAAATTATTAAATCGTCGATTCTTTGATACTGTCGTCACGCCTATTGGAGCAAGCGAGCTCAAATTTCTAGCTCTGGAAATGTCACTACAGTACATACAGTACATACTACACACATACAGTGTCTCTTCAGACGAAAATTCGTTCAAGAGTATTTTCTTATTACGCTGTATAAAAAACAGCTACCACCTATATACTGTGTTTAAAACAACTCAAAATAAATCCTTCTAATAGTTTTATTCCTCAAAAACCCACTGTTTTAAATAGCCAAAACACAAATGCAAATCAACAGTTAACGGTACCTCGTGAAAATCTCTGATTATACAGAATCAAAGGCTATGCTAATGTTGAAGCTTCGCTGCGGGACTAGTAGCGACATCTTGTGGCAAGTGGATGAACTGTTATATTCTAGGGGAGCGACTTTGTGTTGTTATCATATGAAAAATATCAATTGAAATTAATTTTAAAGAGTAAGATATGAAAACTAGGATCATTGCTGTATTATTTAACTCTGTTATTTATTAAAAGATAAACTTTTTACTTACATACTTATTTGCAACATAAAATTCTTCACCAAATAACAGCACACAATATAGTAGTAACTTTTAGACAAACGTTTCAGAACTTTTCCCGCCGCAAACTTGTTAAATTGACGGCCGACGCCGCGCATTTTCTAATTTTGAATGTTTTACTGTAATTTTTTAAAAGTTTCTGTTTGTCCTCCCTCAGTCTCAGGTTTTTTTTAATTTCCCATTTATTAATTTGGATCTTGACGGGCCGTAATATATTCCGGATGTCCGCACGCCGGAGTCCGGGCTAAATTGAAAAGTTTTCAGTCGGCGATACCGATAGATACGTTGATTTAAATAATGAAGAGAAATTATGAGTTTTCATGTCACTTTTATTTGGGTATTCTTTTTTGTTTTCGTAAGATGTTAATTAAGATTTTCGTACGCGAATTTATATACCTACTTGAGTTAGTTGTATGCATGTGAAATAATGTTATAATTTTTTGTTAAATCCTCTTTTATTCCTCTTAGGGTCACCTGCATAAAAGTACAATCCAGGGTAGGGATGTGATTTGGAAGGAAAAAAAAATCGATTAATAAAAATTCTATTTTTATCTCTTTAAAATAAATCGTTTTAAAAATACGATTATTTAAATAAAAAATAATCGATTTTTTGTATATCAATATTTTTCTAACTATTCGTAAAGTTGCATTTTTTTGTACATTGTAATAAAATTACTTAGAGTAACTTTTAACTGCAAAATTCGATTGAAATGTGTAGTTTGGCTACACATTGGTTTAATCTCCAAAAATACAAACATTATCTTATCTTTTACTTTAAAAAAAGAGAGTAGGTAAAAAAATCGATTCATTTTTAGAAAGTAAGTAAAAAATCGATTTATCAATAATCGATTTTTCATATTTAGATAGTCGATTATTAAAAATCGATTAAAAGAAAAAAATTATCGATTAATATAACAATCGATTATTTTTCACATCCCTAATCCAGGGGTGTTCAAATCAAAAGTGAATAGGTTAGCTGGACAAGCGTACTACACCTTCGACCACAGTGTCGTTTTCCATCAGGTGAGATCGTGGTCAAACACTATTTAGTAAATGCAGCTTAGATGTGATTTGTTCTCGAAGTCAGTACCTGGTTCGTACACCTCCACTCACGATAGACCTACCTGTCTTACCTCGACTTTACCTTTATGTCGGTCTAAAATCCGTACCGCATAATATTTGCAGTTCTACTTCCAAATCTGATAAACGAATGTTAGTCGTTACGACTAAACGACTACGAAGTTTCATTTATCGGATTCCAGTGTCTCCTTCACTGTAGATTTACAAATTATTTCGTAGCTCCTGAGACTTTTGAGAGAATGTGGAAAACAAAATTTTGCTTTTATTTTCTGTAGCGCTTGACCACAAGTCACCTGATGGTAAGTGACGATGTTGTCGAAGATGGGGCAACGCTACACTTGGATAAGGAACTTGGCTCTCAAGTGAGGCTTCATTGTGATTGCCAATAAACGGTCACCCATCTAAGCGATGCCCTACTGACTACGACTCACCGGCTCACCTAAGCCAGGCGCTACTACGCAATAGCTTTCAGAAAATCCAAAAAACAAATATAGTATGAATAAATCTAGCTACTTATCTGGCCTGGTGAATGACTTTGGAACTGCAAAGAATTTTTTGGCGGCAATTAAACTGTCAACATGAACATTTTGTTTTTTTTTCCAAAACTTTTTGTTATGGCGTCACACGATTAGTGTATAAATTTGCCAGTGTCAAGTATAAAATATTTCAAACTCAGAGAGTTCAATCAAGTTTATAATAAAATGATGATGATGATGATGAGATGATGGGATGAGGACAGTGTTTGAGTAAAGTAGTGGCGCTTTACTTAAACATTACACGGACTTTTTTGGAGCAACTAGATAAGTCACTTTCACAACTTTATTTCAATTTCCCACACTCGTAGACATTAACGAACACATAATGGTTAATAATCAACCAATATTACACATTATCACTCGAAGAAACACAAGTTTTGGAAATAAAAACAAAATCTTCATGTTGACAGTTCAATTGCCGCCAAAAAGTCCTTTCAAAATTTGTGTTTCTTCGAGTGATAATGTATGATGTTGGTGGATTATTAACCGTTCGTTAATGTGCTGCGAATGTAGGAAACTGATCAAGTTGTTATAGTGGCTTTTCTAGTTGCTCCAAAAAAGTGTCCTCTTTTATCCGGCTTTTTGCTGGGTTCCATCATTTCATAATCATCATCATTAATGATTGAATTGATACTCTCTGAGTTAGATATATTTAATACTTGACACTGGCAAATACACTAATCGTATCACGACTTAGTACCTAAAAAAAAGTTTGTGGCACTGTATATGTTAAACACACGATCAGCTGAGCAGTTATACGCGTTAACGGTTCCACCAAATGATCTGTTTAGTATTCTCTGTGGCACACGGACCTACTCCAGGGACATAGTCGGAGATTAACGGCTGATTAACCGCAGTTTAGTGGCCATCACACAAATTGTTTACTTTTGTGCTAACGGGAAATGTTGCCAGTTTGGGACATGGAAAAACTTTTGTGACACAGAAGTGAGATAGCAAATTAGCTGTCAGATTTCTTCTTTTTTATTCGATGTTAATTAAATAACTGTGTGATCGAAGGTGGATACGCCTGGATAAGAAAAAACAATAAATGATACAAATCAGAATAATGATAGACACGCTAAGTCATCCTAAACAAATAAAAATAATAGATTATGTAACTATATCAATATTTCCTATAGGTAAGCTTAATTTTATGGGCTCAAATTCCTTAACACCACATACACAACAACAGCTACTCATTTATAATTATGACTACGGCAATTTTGCTGTAGGTAATACTTCTCTAACGTTGGCAATTTCAACGTTATTACGTACTATTATCTAAAAAAAGTTAAATTGTTTCCACCGGTTTCGAAGGCGTATTATCGTCCTACATCGGCGACGCGGAATCAGATCGGGTGAGACGCATACATTTGCATACATTTCATATCCAGTGAGCAGGGAACGGAATTAGACCCACATGGACCTATAACCGTTGTTTGGTGTTTTTTAACGGTGGTGGCAACGAACTTTTGGCACGTTTGGTTTTAAGAAAATGTTTGAATTATTTTCCCGCTAATTTTTATGTCAACCTGACATTTAACTTTCTTTTTTGTTTTGTGCGTTGATGTAATAGACAAGTCGGAATAGAAATATGAAATTGTTTGTGAATAGGTCAGAATAGCGATTTTGTATAATTGCCCGAGATATTTCAGGGCCAGGGAGATAAAATTTGTTGGTTAAAATTGAGAGATAGACTGCTTAAATCTCTACAATAATATCTAGAAACAAGAAAACAAACATTACTGTATACATTTATGACACAAAAAAGCTTTCATAATAATAGTTTATAGGTTAAATATGAAATTATGTAAATTTATGCTTCCGCTATCCGATGACAGATGGCGCTGGCAAGTGCATGAATATTCATAACTGTATTTAAAAATAGTAAAGGTGAAAATTGAGCCACTTAAGGACAATTTCCCTGAAGAGTTAAACATTAAAATCCTTCTGAAAATATTGTCAATCTACATAAAGATAATCTATTGAAAAACTTACATGAAATAAAAGCAATAGAAGTTTTTTGATAGGTAATGAAACGAAGTTCTAAACCCACGGATAGATGGCGCTGACGAGACATGTTACTTTTTCAGCATGACGTGTTCAATAAAAAGCAAAGGGATCGTAGCCCATACAGCCAAACACGGCTATTTTTTACAAACAAGTAAAGAACGAAGCCAGTAAAAAAATATTTCTCTGACAGCCACGTCATTTGCCACCAACCGACTGTCACTTTGTGTTTCTTTACAAGGCATAAGGTGGGTTTCTCTGTTTTTACGAAAACTTACAATGTAAGGTGGAGGAGACACAAAAACAAGCATGACAGATTGGATAAATGAAATGAAAGTTTTTTTGTGACCTTGTTCGGGTGCTCAATTGCACTCTTCAGAACCTTGTATGGTCAACGCCATCTACTGGATTTTTATGAAGTTTTCTTTTTATTGTCTGTCAAAAAACTTTCCATTGTCAAATATCTACCAACCCGTACTGGGTGCACTGACAATTTGACATTACTTCTATAGAGCTTGTGTTGTTTCAAACCGGCCTCAACATTGGACCCAAACTCAAGTTGGCCAATCAGTCTTTTGACCAGCGCTGGTCTTTTATTATTTCTTTATTTCTTCTAAGCATTAGTTCTTCCAGCTGTCACCTACATTGCGCCGTCACCCAGCCGTCAGTTGCGTTGCGTTGCGTACAATAATGACGCGCGGAAGGAAACACGATGGCAAGATACATGTATTAGCATACATTACGGGCCCTGCAGCGGTGACTGTGTGACCCCGACACACCGCACCACTGCCGCCGATCAATTGAACTTGAATACAAACGTTAAATACTTTAAATTACATTCATTTTGTTGGATGAAGAGCATATAGCTTGATCTGCGTGAACCTTTAGCAGCTGGTTATTCATAAATACATGAATCTATTCATACCTAATGTTATAAATGCGAGAGTAACTTATACGTTTGCATACCTTTTCTCCCTTAAACAGCTGAAGAATTTTGGTATGGAGATAGTTTTTCCTTTTTGAACGTGTAATAAGTACCTACTTAGATATTTTTCGTATAGATTTATTACTTTATTAGTTTTGGGATTGGGTTAAATTTGTTTAGTTTGTTATGTAGTTTTTTTTTACCATATTCTAAGTTTTACATTCGACATTTCTTCTGTAGTTGAAGTTTTTTTCAAGTTTTTTTTTTGCGTGATGTATCAAGATTTTAAAAAATATTTGTCCTCAAGAACTTGTGGCTCAGTGCAGGTACCTATTTCAACCTCAAACGGTAGCTAGCTATATGACGCCTCCGCACCGCCTAACACCATTCACCTTACCGGAATGCTGACCATAATTGCCGTCCAGTTTTTCCAGTAGGTAACCTGTCAAAGGGACTGTTGACACCTTTAGGTAGTTTACTATAAATAACTAGTAGCTAATCCCCAGGCTTTACCCGCAGGGAGATTATCACAAAAATATAGCACACAGACATTAACAAGGAAAACATTTACAAAATTGTTTTTTCATCCATTTTAATCCTACTAATATTATAAACGTAAAAGTTTGTGAGTATGGATAGATGGATGGATGTTTGTTACTCTTTCACGCAAAAACTACTGAACGGATTTAAATGAAATTTGGAATGGAGATAGCTTATACCCTGGATTAACACACAGGCTACTTTTTTATCCCGGAAAAAGGTTCCTGCGGGATATCGGGAGAGGCGGGTGCGCAACTAGTCCATGATGATATCATGAATGCTATATTATAGCGATGATGGCTCAGTGGTAGTGACGTCGGCTTGCGATCCGTAGGACGTGGGTTCGAATCCTACAATGAGCTTGAGCTTTCGGTGAAGGAAAACATCGTGATGAAACCATAGCTTGGTGGTAGGGTATTTTCTAGTACTCGCCTGGCTAGCTACCACCCTCTTGTTAAGAATCTGTCGCCAAGCACCTATCGGTGTGTTCCGGCAGCCTCACTTGAGAGCCAGTTCCCAGTCCAGGTGTAGCGTGGCGCCATCCTCGACCACATCGTCACTTAACATCAGGTGACTTGTGGTCAAACGCTACCCTGTAAATAGTAAAAAAAAAAAAAAAAAAAGTAAACTCTGTTTGTTACCTGTTCACTCCTAAATCGCTGAACCTATGATGATGTTATTTAGTATGGAGAAAGTGTGAAAATTGGATACTTTTTATCGCGATGAACTGTATCTCACGCGGGTGAAGCCGCGGGGAACAGCTAGTTTTTTTATATAATTGAATGGCAAACAAGCAAACATGTCGACTGATGGTGAGCAGTTACCATTGCCTATGGACATTTGCAACACTACGAGCGTTGTTGACCCTGAAGAACTTTTTTCACACGCATCTTGAAGGACTGCATTTTGTAGCACTGCGGAAAAACTTGTGGAGGGACCTCGTTTCACATTTTGCAAGTATGCGGGAGTAAGGAGCGCATATATCGAGCAGTGTGGGACTCCGGTAATTAGTACCTAGTTTTGGAGATTATCTCCTACATTCAAACTCACAAATTTTACCTCTTTATTTTATTAGTAAAGATAACGAGACGGCAGGTGATCGGTCAGAACTAGTAGTACCTACCTAGTTGTATACTCACATAGAATACCTATAAACGTGGTTGAAAGTCGTCGCCATTGATACAGGAATTGGCCGACGGCTCGAAGATTTATTGTAGGCTGTGAAGAAATATAAATAAAGGTATGACTAGAAATAACGAAGTTTATTGGCACAATGTAGATATAATTATTAATTAAGAAACTTAGTAAATGAATAACCGTGGCCACTTCATTGGGAATACGAAGTCACGAAGGACTTGCGCTGACTCCAGGTGGAGGACTGGCAGGAGGTGGCGCAGGACAGACCAAAGTGGCGTCATTTATTATCGGAGACCAAGATTCTTGAGTCGCTGCGCCATCTCAGTCAGTCTTTAGGGTTCCGTACCGAAAGGGTAAAATCGGACCCTATTACTAAGACTCCGCTGTGCATCCGTCTCTCACCAGGCTGTATCTCATGAACCATGATAGTGAGACAGTTGAAATTTTCACAGATGATGTATTTCTGTTGCCGCTATAACAACAAATACTAAAAAACAGAATAAAATAAATACTTATGGGGGATTCCATACAGCAAACGTGATTTTTTGGCCATTTCTAAAGATAATGGTACGGAACCCTTCGTGCGTGAGTCTGCTTCGCACTTGGCCGGGTTTTTTTATACATCATCAGATGACTTGTGGTCAAACGCTAAACTGATATAGACGTAAATAAAATAATTTACATAGAGCTTTGTATCAAAAATTCCTTTCGAAACAACCAAAACCTGGCGTGTCGCGAGTAACCCGTCACTCATTATTAGACGAAGCGGTTTCTTCTGAAATATGGCACCTTTATCGTTTATAACGCTAACAACATTTCACGGCGCCGCGACTATATACACCGGCATTGTTAATTACCAAACGAATGTAGCAAGAAACAGGGGTTGTAAAGTAGGGTGACGAGAGTGGAAAAACTATTTTCCTAATTGGAATATGTATTTACCAGCTTGTATACCGAGAGGCGACGGAAAATATTTGCTGTGAGGACGCGGCTTGTGTTTTACTTTTGAACCAAGCCAAAAGGAAGGGTGCATGCTTGTATTTGTATTTATTGTCCACCGTACACGGAGGATAAAGACCTTCCGAAATACAGTTTTCCTTCTGAGTCAAAAGGGAAGGACTTGTGATTCAGAAGGAAAACTAAAGTAAAATAAGGAAGGAATCGGTCTTGGAAGGAAAAGACTCAGAAGGAAAGTCAGATTTTTTTCTCAGTGTAGAGCCTAAACTCTGCATCTGATTTTGTTGAATGAGGTGTCTATCGCTTCATTATTATAGTCCGGTTCATTATTTAGACTAAAACTGAAGCCAAAAAGAAGAACTTATCACATTTTTGTCATGTACTTAAGTTGTTGTTTTTATCAGTTCATGTACCTATGTTTGTAGTTGTTAGTTAGCGGTCTCCGATTGCACTTTATCAATAGTAAGTACATATTAAAAATCCAAGGCATAAGCTATCTGTTTTCCAAATTCCATTTAAACCCGTTCAGCAATTTAAGCGTGTTAAAGTAACAAACTCACTAAGAAACTTTTGCATTAATAATAAAATCAAAATCAATAGTATTTTATTGAAAAGGATACATTGTGATCATTTTAAAACATCAAACTTAAAACTAGCTACTACGCCTGCTCCAACCTCCTTACGCCGGCAAAAGAACAGGCAAGAACGCCGGTAATATTTAGTATGATAAGTCCATGTTTCCTTTCCTACCTTTTCTAGTCTTTCCAAGTTTCGCATAGTTTTAAACTCTTATCCGAACTAAATTACCCAGAGCACGATGGAAATATAACCTACTACAAAGTGTGGTTTAAAGAGAGTGGATTTAGACCAAAAAGGCGCGACCAACTTGACTCAAGTCATCTATGCACCCGCAGCGTCAACACGTTTTCAATCTCCACGTCGAAGTGTCCGAGAAAAACTGCTGTGACAGACAGACGGACGGGTGGACTCGTAAGTGACACACAGTGGTACCAAAAAAGGGTACCATTTTTCAAATGAGCTAAATGTGATAACGAGAACAGCCTAAAAAAACAATTTCTGAGTACTGTTTGAATATGTTTTATTTTCACACGACAATAGGTTTTAGCAAGCATGCATTCAGTGCAGGGAGATGTCTGTTACAAGCCTTTGACCACAATAAATCCTAACCTACCTGACTAACTAATATTGTATATACGAAAGTTTGTGTGTGTGTGTGTGTGTGGATGTTTGTTACCACGTATAACCGTAACTTCTAAACCGATTTTGATGAAATTTGGAATGGAGATAGCTTAAACCCTTAAATGTGAGCTAGTCAGGCGAGCACTGCTGTGCTTTCAGCATGGCAATTGATGACATTTTGGAATACTGACTGACATTTTAAACATTAATTTTACATTTTATTATCATTGTTCTTATGTTACCCAGTACACACTCTTATGTCTTAAAAAACAGTGCTATCGTTACGGATATAAAAAACAAAAATGACCTTTCAAATATTACCCAATTTCACTTCCCCATTACCCCAAAACAAAAAAGGGTAATTAACCAGCGTGACGAGGTATCGCCATGTGCCACCATGGCGCTGTAATGGCCGCTAATCACCACCTACCACCAGGGTACAGTCAGCGACAAAACTCAAAAATTCTTGCATACCTAATTCAAAATCAAAGTTCAAAATTCAAATCTTTTTTATTCAATAGGATACATTGTGATCACTTTAAAACGTCAACTTAAAACTAGCTACGCCTGTTCCAACCTCCTTACGCCGGCAAAAGAACAGGCAAGAAACGCCCGGCAGGTAATTTTTTTGGCGCGATCACATTGACAATTTTATTCTTATTACTAATTGATTGAATTGGAGCAAGTTCACTAAAATCCCAAGCTATTTTTTTGTCATCTAATAGTCCGATATTTTTTATTTAGCTTTACTAATAAGAAGATTTCTCTTGTTTGGTTGTACACATTGGGATATGGGAACATGAATATTAACGAGTTGCGGGATCACAACCAAAGCAGACCAGACCCCACAAGCAGCACCCGTTCACGAGTTGACGCATGTGCCAGTGTAATATTGCTTATCATAATCATCTGCTGAGACTCTGGCCTTCTCTCTGAGTGTTAGTATGGGCCATAATCTACCACGCTGGCCCAGTGCTGGTAGATGTCGCGTGCGCTTTGATGTTGTGGTTCTTGGACATGCCAGTTTCCTCACGATGTTTTCTTTCACCGTTTTTGAGCGATGGTAAATCTAACTAAGGCGTAGGGCCGAGAGGATTCGAACTCGGTGTCGACGCTTTGTAAGTCAGACGAGTTATATTTCGGCCACCATCGCTCGATATCTGACATGTTTTTGGAAGTCGGGTTTGATTGGCAACTTTTGTCGCTGACTGTACCTTATGTAGGTTACTGTTCACTCCGATGGTGTTCGAACAAAGAAACCTTGTTTTCGTTTTAACGACGGAAGTGCAGAGTTGAGCGAAATGGTAAAGATTGTAGGGAAAAGAAAACACAAATAAAATCAGCTACCGTTAAAATATGTACCTAGGTATATGAGCAGGACTTACCTACATAGACCAAGACAGAGGAAGGATTGACGTCATGTCGTACCAGAGGTCAAAAGATAGCTGAGGACCGAACAAGATGGAAGATGCTCCACTGACAATAAGAATTAAATAATCTTATTATTTATGAAATAATTTCTTGCCTGTTATTTTGCCAGCGTAAGTAGATTAGAACAGGCGTTGCTAGTTTTAATTTTGACGTTTTAAATAAATATATAATTATGAACATTGAACTTTGACAAGAGCTTTGCTCGTAAATCAAGAATAAATCTTATAAGTAAATAGAAATGAATGGCTAAATAGCCGAAAATAGTGAATTGGTTTAGCCGTTATCGAGTGTTATATAGTGTTGCTAAGTGTGCAAAACTCGATAACGGCTAAACCAATTCACCGTTTGTTACTTAAAATCGTTGAAATCCGATGAAAGCTTTTATTAACAGAAATATTGGAAATAAACTGAACGTGCTTCTTTTGTCTCGGAGTTTTGTTGTATGCTTTTTATTGGGATAAACTGCAATTCACGCGAGTGAAACCGCGGGGTACAGCTAGTATTAAATAACGAAAATATATCAATTCAAAATTGCATTAAAATTAATATAATTAATTTTGACATTTTGTCGACGCGGTAGCCGAGTTGGTAGTGTACCTACCTGCGAAGCTAGCGGTCCCGGGTTCGAATCCCGGTAAGGGCAAATATTTGTGTGATGAGCACGAATATTTGTACCTGAGTCTTGGATACTTCTATCTATTTATATATATTTATCTATATAAGTATGTATATCGTTGTCCAGTACTCATAACACAAGTTTCGAGCTTAATTTGGGGCTAGGTCAATTTGTGTGCAATTGTCCCCCGATATTTGTTTATTAGTTCGTGTACAGACCTATTTATATTTTTATAATTATTTTTTCCACTGTTGTTTTTTGCTACAAATAAAAAAATTATCTAACGTTTAATAGATCGATAGAAGTAATCTCAAATTTCTATCTTTAGAGGGCAAATCGTGGATAGATCGGTTGAAACGAGCGAAAGCGAAACCGGCCAACGGTTTCCTCAAGCACCGAGCACAAATCTACTTAAAACCTACGACGAAATTCCCACAAATTAAAGAAAAATGCTGCAGCAGCGAGTCATGACACCGGGCATCCGGACCGTCATGTGGGCATTTCGTTCCTCATGCATATTTATACTGCGACCCCTCGAGTAACGAACGACAAATGAACAAACGGTCGGTTTTGTTACCGATACGACGGCAGATATCAGCTATCGGCTGTTTGCGATGTGATTGGAACCCGGCCCCGGAGGTTTGAGGTTTGCGTTTCGAGACACATTTTGATTTGCAAGTACATGGCTGACTCGGCAGGCTTAGCTGACAGTACCTACCTATATGCGACGTAACTATCCATCCATATCTACCTATACTGTTTGTTTCTTTGTCTGTTACAGATTCACGGTAAAGCAGCTGAACGGATCGTAATGAAATTTGGCAAGGAGATAGATTATATCTTGGGGTAGGACACAGGTTATTTTTTTGTTTCAAAATACAAGGTGAAGTTGGTGAAATAGGGGTTCAAAGTTTGCCCATGCATAATTCCGATAGGTCATTGATGTTAAGGCTATTGGTAAGAAATAAATAAAGAACAAGTTTCAATTGTTTTGCAATCATCCCTGAATAGTAAGGGGTTAAAATTATGAGACCGTTGCAAAAATAAATTATCCCATCATTTTATTGCAATAAAATTAATGGTTAAACGAACTTACCTAAAGTGATGTTCGACCATAATTATACTAGACGTTGCATTCGAAGATATTTATTCACTTTGTAGTATCCTATTTATTGCACAGGGCGTTGCACATAATTTTTAGAGCTGTAAAAATAAAAATCAAATCACAAAAATATAAAGTTCACTGTTTCTGAACGATACCTTCCATGTCATAGGCAGTGCTGTCATCTCCGTCATACTTCATTCTTTCAGAGACACTTATCTCGTTTGTTAGTTGTATGGGCTTTAGTAGCTGGGTTCGGGTGGGACTATAAATATCTTCGAATGCAACGTCTAGTATAATTATGGTCGAACATCACTTTAGGTAAGTTCGTTTAACCATTAATTACACTTCGACGTTGCATTCTCGATATTTATTCACTTTGTAGATGTTTAGCGCTTTCACACAAACGAGATAGGCAGGCAGGATTCTAGATAGAAAAATAAAAAGATACATTAACACATATAAACGAAAAAAGTGGAGTGATTATCCACATTATTATGAACCTTACGTTCAACCTAAAACCAATAAGTCAATTGATAATGTAAGCCCAATTACCGTTATTAGCATTCTTGCTTGAAGATATTATGAATTACCTTTGTGAATGCAACACTTATAAGCTTCCTGACCATCCTGTTGTTCATTTTATAACATGGACAGAACTCCTTATAACTAGCCGAGGTAGAAGTGTAACGGCTACTATGTGCCGCAAATACCAGTATTTGCACCAAACTATAAATGTAAGTATGTCTAATGTATATGTGACTTGTGGTAGGAGCAATGGATTATCTCTTAGATGTATGAATTAATTTCTTTGATGGAGGTAGCTCTTAGGTGCCATGGCATCTATCTAAAATGATAATACTCTCTCTGGATATATGTTTTCTCTGTGAGGTAAAAAAGTATTACTAGATTAGGCACCAAAGTATTTGTAGGCGAAATCAGTAATTAGTCTATTTCTAGTAAGTGCTTCTAGCCAAATATTGATTTCCATTCGTGCGACTTACTTTAATTTCGCACTCGTTGTATAGTTGACAACGCGAGGAAAGGCACAAACTTTTTGGATATGGAATCAAAAGCTTAACTCTCGTTTGGATAAAATTACTACAAGTGATTGCGTACTAGGATCTCATGTAGATACGTATTTTGAATAGCAAAGTTTAATTCCGTAAACTTCTTTTGTGAATCTTATAATTTGGTCATCTAAATAACACATTTACCTGATATTAAAACAGAAGCCGAACGGCGAGTCTGTACCTGAATGATATTCAGAGACGAGAATTTGAATCCTATTTGAGAAAACAGGAAAAAATATGGTAATACTTTGAATTATTATTATTATCCCATGTGGCTTTATTCTCGGGTCTTTGCCCGGACCTTTATTAGGCATTGGCGGAGCCGTAGCCAAAGCTAAGAGGCCACGCTAAGGGTGAAGTGTACTATTACAACAATGCTAAAAAGTTATCTGAGTTCTTATTGAAATTATTGATATCCAATTATTATTTTTTCTGAAATTATTATTATTATTTTTTTTTTATTCTAAGTTTAAATTATAATTAATTTTGATACCCCTTGGAAATATAACTATGTTTGGTTGATAATACCTTCGAAACCAGGATATAATGCTACCAGAGAGGGTGAAATGGATCAATCTTCTTTGGAAAAATAAAAATAATAAGAGTAACTAAAGGCCTTCTTAGGCCTATTAGCTGACCATGACTCCCGTGCAGTGGCTTGATCAAAATAATATTTCTTAAAAATACAGATAAACTAGAATAGAAGGAAGACGTAAAATAAATGAGTTTCCCAATCCAATGAATGCATTGCCCATAGGGTCCATAAGGTCAGGCTATGCCAAAGGATCTCTTATCCGTAATAATATGTATAATATACCATCTAAAACATAAATGTGAAAAAAGTGAGACAAGTTCAATATTGTGATGGTATGTTTGGTTGTCAACTTCACATACAAAACAATTGTGGTCTAAATGGGTGCCCAGTTCTGTGAATGAATCTGAAATTTAATGAATTATAAGAAAGTGTATAACATGCATAAGTAAATATCATTTGCTTAGTTTTTTAATGATGTAAGTTTTTTTTTTTTTTAATATTATATGCTTCGCACAAATATTCTTGTACATAAACATCAATTTAGGGACTCCAAAAAACAGTTCGTGATTATGATCATGATAGATCACAGGCACCTGGAGCCAGGTCCCATTCAATGTTTTGGTCCTTTATTAATTAATATATATTATTTTGTACGTATATTAAGCTATCTTTGCTTAAGCTAGTGCAAGATATCTCTGAGAGTATATTAGACATCTTCATTAATGCAGACAACAGCGGTACTCTGCCCATATTTATTCTGTTAATCCTTAGCAAAGCATTGAAGGCCAATGTAAGCTGATTTCAATTCTAATAATAAAGTATGCTAGTTGTGATTGTGTGGTCCCAAAACAAAAAACTCACGTTACAAAAAAACACCCCGCCCAATAAGGGAGGCACCTATGAAGATTTCTAGAAGGTACTTACCACTGAGTTAAAACATTATTTTTCCCAAGACGACTCTGACTTCGAGTTTGATACATTTCTCATATAAATCATTCGTAATGTTATGCAGTTTGTAATTTTTCTTTCTATACAAAGAAAACTGCAGGGTAGGCTAAGAAAAGTAACCTAAGGTACAAAGGTTAAAAAGGTAAAAAGGCCCTGATTGTCAATCTGCTTAATCTGGAAAAATATTTTGTTTCGTCAGGTATTTTTAAGTTTCTTTTTTGTAAACTTTAAACACATATAATGACTTTTCTGTAAATATGTAGTATTTCAATGCCGAAATGTGTGTGTTTTT
Organism: Opisthograptis luteolata; assembly: GCA_931315375.2. Taxonomy (NCBI): domain Eukaryota; kingdom Metazoa; phylum Arthropoda; class Insecta; order Lepidoptera; family Geometridae; genus Opisthograptis; species Opisthograptis luteolata. The sequence goes on from OV928038.1 coordinate 13,545,089, forward strand.
TGTTCCAAATCAAAATACATTTTTGCTTGTTTTAACACAAATCTTAACCTTTTGAGAAAGTTTAATGAACCCTCTAAGCAAATTTTAAATTATGGTCATTAATGTGTAGTAAGACATCAAAATAACACACAAGTAACAACAGATCTCGGTTTCTAAGATAATTACCAACTGGTACAGAAGCCAATGACAAACCAAAGGAAGTCATTGAAATACATAGGTTATCTTGAAGTTTTAAATTATGGATAGGAACTTAAAATTACGGTTCCTTGATGTGGACATAATGTATATAAAAAACCTTACTTGGTAAATATTAGCTGTGTGAATATCTTCATTTTAAAGTCTTCAGTTGTTATTGTCCTTCATATTCAAAATGAACCTGATGTCTAGAGATGTAGGTAGAACGCCAGCCTTGCTAAACTTTGAATGAAGGCCAGAGCCTTCTCAAATGTTTTCTTTGTAAGAAGTTTAGTTTTTAGCATTTATTTCAATTTTCTATCCAACTGTATATATTTCGTTGTTTTGTTGTTATATAATAAAAGACAAGTGTTTTGTGTTCTTGTTTTTTGTTTATGATTTATGTCCCACAGATATAAGTCTAGAAAATGACTGGCTTGTTTTAGCCTTTATAAGGAGTTTATCCCGACTCTTTAAGTTCGTGTATAAGACTGCAGAAAATTCTAAGTTGAACCTTGGTGCCCTCCGTAAGCTAGGTCTTCAGGTATTAGGGTTTCCTTTATCGTGGTTTCTTCTGCCTTTACCATTTACACTAGGATTCTACCCCAACGTTTAGATACCTTATCATAAATCGCCCACCAAATAATTCATCTTTCCGTACTGGATCTATGAATGCATTTTGGCTATAAAAACTCTGGTGCGGCAGACATTGGCTTTTCGCTTGAGCTGGGACATGCTAGCTGCATCTGCAGTATCTGTAACTAGACCTGTCGGAATGAATGTACGGGATCTAACCCGGTTATCATCATCAGAAGACCATTGTCGCGGGTCTGGTGTCGGTGACCTTGGATGATTATGGTCGAGCTTTGTCTGGTCAAGAAGATCCAGCGCCATATCAGGTTTTGTACGTATTCACGCTTCACCTATAGACTATTTGATTCAACCAGCTGCATGTGCAGTATTGAAGGTTTTAAAGTCATTGTCCATACTCACGTTACGCCTCTTGGCTGTATGATTCAACAAGCTGCGTGTGCAGTATTGAAGGTTTTTAAAGTTATTGTACGCACTCGCGTTACTCCTTTAGACTGTATGATTCAATAAACTGCGTGTGCAGTATTGAAGGTTTTTAAAGTCATTGTACGCACTCGCGTTACTCCTCTAGACTGTATGATTCCATAAACTGCATGTGCAGTATTGAAGGTTTTTAAAGTCATTGTACACACTCGCGTTACTCCTCTAGACTGTATGATTCCATAAACTGCATGTGCAGTATTGAAGGTTTTTAAAGTCATGGTACGCACTCACGTTACGCCTCCAGACTGTATGATTTAAAGTCATGGTACGCACTCACGTTGCGTCTCTAGACTGTATGATTTAAAGTCATTGTACGCACTCACGTTACGCCTCTAGACTGTATGTCATGGTATGCACTCATGGTACGTACTCACGTTACGTCCTATGACTGTATGATTTAAAGTCATGATACGCACTCATGGTACGCACTCACGTTACATCCTATGACTGTATGATTTAAAGTCATGGTACGCACTCATGGTACGACTCTAGACTATATGATTCAGCAAGCAGCGTGTGCAGTGTTGAAGGTTACAATACGCCGCCGGAGTAACTCATTATCAGCCGAGCATCATGCAAGAAAAAAGAATGGAAAAAATCATGAATTATGTGGGTAGTTACAAAAGAAAAACTACGCAAAAATCATGAGGAAAAAATATCAGTTATTTTCCAAAGTATGCGCCTTTTCCCTAAAAAGGAAGGGACAAAGGCAAATTTACAGATAAAACTAACACGCAGTTAATGACCACGAACTAACCTTGATCGTCCGAACTAGTTGGCGAGTTTCGTATCTTGCGTTCCCAACATGTTATTTTTCGTCATTATTTGGACTTATGACGATCTTTTCTCCATAACACTGCTTTCAACTAACTTTTTCACAAAATTTCCAATAAAATAACGGATTTAATCGATAAGTCGAAGCTGCGACGCCCGCACATAAAAAAGGAATGAAGTATGACGGAGATGACAGCACTGCCTATGACATGGAAGGTATCGTTCAGAAACAGTGAACTTTATATTTTTGTGATTTGATTTTTATTTTTACAGCTCTAAAAATTATGTGCAACGCCCTGTGCAATAAATAGGATACTACAAAGTGAATAAATATCGAGAATGCAACGTCGAAGTGTAATGTAATCTTGCAGGTGAAACCGCGGGGAGCAGCTAGTAACCTATATGTATCTGTGGGTACATCGAGATAATCCCTCCAAGGGTAGGTATGGGAAGCTGAAAACAGATTTGAATAAAGAAATAACGTAAAATCAATCTCCTTTCTAACATTTCTACAAAGCACAGTTTTGTAATTAAAGTTTCCATAGCTACATCATTAGAAGCTTAGCATTGGCGATTAGGGGTGGTTTGAAAAATAACACCGCGCTCACTAATTATAATGTGAACATGGCACATGCTGAAGTTATATTAGCTATTGCCCTATGATTAATATCAATGTAATAGCTGCTGTAGTAATTATGACGATGTGTAGCGGCAGTATAATTATTTTTTCATTTATTATGTACTTTAAGGTGTGATTTTGAGCTGAAACCATCATCATCATCATCATCATCAGCCTGTATCAGTCCACTGCTGGACATATGCCTCTCCCAAGGTACGCCACTGAGCCCGGTCTTCGGCTCTTCTCATCCAACTACCGCCAGCCACTCGGCGCAAGTCGTCGCTCCACCTTGTTGCGTCCTACACTACGTCTGCCAAGTCGCGGTCTCCACTCAAGAACACGTTTACCTCAACGGTTTACGAAACCATCGCCACGTCTGTATAGTAAGTAAGAATATATATATATGTATATATGTCGGCGTGGTTGATTTAAAACGATGAAAATGACTAGACTGTTTGATGGCAAAGTGTGCAAGTCGCCGGAAGATGCAGCGGTTGTATCGCACGCTGACGAAACGTCGGAGCCGGCCCACGAGCGACAATCTGCTTGTGGCTTTTGCCGGACGCACTTAGCGGTTCTCCAGCTGATCATTTGCCTCAAACTAAATGAGTTACCTTCCTTTTTTACCTTAGATTTCCTTCTGAGTCACAAATCCTTCCCTATTGACTCAAGGAAAACGGTATTTCGGAAGGTCTTTTTTCTCCGTGCAAATATGTCAGATCTACACTTCAACGTCATTCTAAAATCCATCCTAAGACACCTAACCCTTCCAGTATCACCAAAGCTCGTGTCACCATCACCCTACTACCAACTTTTTCAAAGTCTTCCAAGTAGCTATTTGTATGTTCATCCGCCGCTAATTCCCCCACCGATGGTATCTTCCACTTAATATACATAGAACTAATTACTGACAACAAACGAACGCAATAAAACTGTTGTGAATGTGACGAGATAGCATCTCAAGATTTGGATGCTGGGGATCCAACATTGAATGGGAGAAAAAATACGTTTATATTGCTTACTAGCTGAGCTCGCGGTTTTACCCGTGGGTAGATTCCTAATGAGTTATTATTAAATAATCAAACAATCTATGATACTCAGGGTTAATGTAGCTTTCCAACAGTGAAAGAATTATCAAAATTAATGCAGTAGTTTTTTTTTTTTTTACTATTTACAGGTTAGCGTTTGACCACAAGTCACCTGATGTTAAGTGACGATGTGGTCGAAGATGGCGCCACGTTACACCTGGACTGGGAACTGGCTCTCAAGTGAGGCTGCCGGAACACACCGTTAGGTGCTTGGCGACAGATTCTTAACAAGTTAGTTCCGAAGATAATCCAAAATCCAAATTCACAAACTCTCAAAGGACCTTTATCTTTTTAATTCTCCTATTAATTTTATTTTTCTCTTTAGTAGATATAATTTTGTAGGTATTTATTTCTTGGCATCGGCACAGAACGGCCTTAGTTTATTGTGTCAGTAAAGATTCTAGATTTTAATCTGTTTGAGTAATCTGAAACGACAAACCAGGATTTCAGTGCTTGGACAAGGAGAGAAAACCATGCCAAGTACGGCTAATTTTACATCCGATTTTTGTAATAAAAAATAACGGCGAGCTTACTTCCCACAGAAAAATATTAAAACACCGCCACCAAAATCCATCTCTTACCTCCCCACAGTTTACTATCATACCTTGTCGTGCCGTCGCATCTACCGTACCATGACGATACGATACCGTCTACATGGCGACAAAAGTTCGTAATCTTTATGTAGCGCTTAGCGCCATACAATAGCACGCTAATTTTAATAATCAACATGTAGCGCTTGCTGATGCGGCTTTCACTAGACGCTATAAAACTCGCACTGCTAATGGCATTTTCTAGTCCTAGCGTTGAGTCGAGGTTCGCGTGCGAAGGCGCGAATTGCGTTTAGCTTAGCAGTGGGCGCAGGCAGAGCGGCTGGTAGTTATCGCGTGCTAATCGGTGCTTTCAGAATAGCGCGCGAACTCAGCTTAGGTACTTAGTCTCGCACTTTTTACTATAAGGTACTGTTACGCTGTTAAGAAAGCGTATAAAATAGCGTGTTACCAAAAATTAGTGAATAATTGTTAGCGTGCTATTTCCATATAGCAATTTTGAACACTATTATCTACAGGTACTACTACCCGACTATATGACAATATACATCATCGTCATTCTACCACTCTCGTAACCAATGACAGGACGGCAGGAAGTAAGGTTCGCACCGTTGAGCAAGGGTGCATGGTATATACGAACAATCGATGGACACTATGGGGTTAGTTTAGTAAATGACATTAGTAATGAGTTTGAACTTGTAGAAGGGAAACATCATGATGAAAGCGTACCAAGCGGTGATAGAGAATTTTTCAGTGCTCGCATGGCAAATTACTATCATAATCTTCAATTAAGTGTATAATTAGATATTAATCCTAAATTTTAAAACTACTCTCCTTTCCTTAAAAAAATTGTTCCATATTTCACAGTTTACTTCAGCTGTTACCATCAGGAATCACAGCAGAAGCTTTCAACAAAAACATATCACTTCACTATCATTAAATCAACTTCCATTCCGATATTATGAAAACAACTGTGCTCTCCGCGCTGCGCAAAAACAATAGTAGATATGTTATATGAAAATAATAGTACGTTATATGAAAACAATAGTGGTCGTAGCAGGTCGCGTGTTATCGTCTGGCTGTTATTCCACCTCGGCCCTGCACAAATAGGAGCGCCGCAATTATTCTGCGGATGGTAGATCAGGTAGGGCAGATGGGATTTATGTCGGTTTAATGGTATCAGAGCCAGGTCGAGGAATATATTGGAACTAGCTGTTCCCCGCGGTTTCACCCGCGTGCGCTACATCTTTATGCATGCAAAGTCTCAGCCCGATCGGTTTAAAATTGACAAAGTTTCATACAAACCTTTATTCCCTATTTTATCCCTTTGGGGGTAGAATTAATCTACGTCATAACATCTACCTGCATGTCAAATTTCAGCCCGATCCGTCCAGTGGTTTGGGCTGTGCGTTGATAGATCACTATGTCAGTCAGACCTTTGAGTTATATATATTTAGATAAGACGTAATTTACCATCTTGCATCATCATATCATCATTTGCAAGTGGAAGTGGCAATGGGCAGGCCATATCGCTCGACGAACCGATAACCTATGGACAAAAAGGTTCTCGAGTGGCGACCACGAACCGGAAGACGTTCTGTAGGTAGGCCCCCACTAGGTGGACCGACGACATTGTAAGAGTCGCAGGGAGCTGATGGATGCAAAGAAGGGGGGCCTATGGCATCAGTGGAATTCTTCAGGCTGATGATGATGATGATAACATCTTGAAGCAAATTGGAAGGTTTCATCGTCAGCTGGAAGGCCTTTACTGTAGAACCTTTGAAATTTTTAAACATTTTAATATCTTGAAGGTAACGTTGATTGTTGAACCTATGTTCACCGCATTTGGTAAGCAAAGGTCTAAGGAGTAATTTAGTCCTTCAAGATGGATGTGAAAAGAGTTCTTAAGGGTCGCCCCTAGTGTTGCAAATGTTCATAATTATATAGACGACAGTAACCATCACGCGGGTCGTCGAACTGTTTGCCACTCTATTAGGTACATAAAAAAAGATTCCTGTGAAGTAACGGGAGCACATTACCTGTAGTTATTTTAATAATTGTAGAAAAGGGATCGGAAGAACTCATACAGATACGAAATATTTCTTATTGTTTATAGAAGTGGGAAGTCACGGTCAAATCGTTGAAGTAACTACTTTTGTGAGAGAGATTCTGATGAAACCGATTTTCAGATGGAATATAGGTATTATTAATGCCGGTGTCTGCTCTACATTGTGCAGAAATGAAATAATCTTTGTGAGTAGTGCGCGCAGGTTGGCTGGCTATGATTCGGCAGGTTTCATGCGATTACGGCGCCACCTGTCGCCTCTCCCAGGGAATTTATAATTCGAGCCGGCAATGCCGGGATCGTTTTAATGGTATTCACGAATACACCGATTTATTACTACTATTTATATACAACTACTGAGGATTAAAATAATGGATTTTAAATTGTTCGCTCGCGCGTGAGATGCGCACCCGGAATAATGTAGGCAGGAATGGATGTACAAATGATTTGCATTGTTTTATGTTATGAATTACTACTGTGGTTTTGCTTACACTCATAGCCATTACTGGCCATGGAATATCAAAAATTAGTTGCGCCTCGCGGATTCACCCGCGTCTTCCCGTTATCGTGCAGGAGCTTTTTACCGGAATAAAAATATGCTATATAGCCTATGGATTAATCCAGGGTATCAGCTATCTGCATTCCAAATTTCATCAAAATCGGTTTAGTAGTTACGGTGATGCGTGTTAACAAACATTCACACACACACAATTTTTGGTAGCTAGCCAGGCGAGTACTAGAAAATACCCTACCACCAAGCTATGGTTTCATCACGATGTTTTCCTTCACCGAAAGCTCAAGCTCATTGTAGGATTCGAACCAACGTCCTACGGACTGCAAGCCGACGTCACTACCACTGAGCCATCATCGGTATGGTCCTTAGCTAAGATTATTTTATCTACTTAAATGTCAATCGGCTTCCCCGTGAAAGAAGAACACACCAACGTAACAACAAAGTCAAACACATTCAAATTTATATAAGTGTGAGGTTTATCGTTCAAAATTACATGCAGGATGTGTCTGTAACCTATATTTTATTTGTTCTGGTACATTCAAAGTGCCGTCGGCCGGGACCGCTAATTTCACGCACCACAATACTCACAAATGGACTGCAAGAGACCTATCTCATTGAACTGCACCCCAGACTGGGACCTATTTTACAGACCGCACCTTGAACTGTCTCAGACCTATCTTAATAGAGCATTGTTATTGGAGCTAAAGGATCGGTCACAATTTAGGTCTTGAAATATTACATGGTGTTTTGACTTTGAATATTTCGTAGTCCTTGTGTTTATGGTGTATGTTAGTGAAATTACAGAGCATCATAAAAAGAGGTACAATATCTCAGCGCAATGCGTAGCCATATAGCTACGTAGGATTTTAAACTGTTTAGTTCAAAGTTCTGGGTGAAACTTGAATAGTCAAGAGTGGTGCTTATCATAAGGCAAGCGACTGCTCATCTCATCTTTCTGTAACATAAAAATAACTATAAGAATGCCCTTTATGTTTTTGAAAAGAATAATTTTCTTGAAGTAGAAGGATTCCTGAGGAGTCTCTCGAGTAAATCGACACATCCGTTGAAAATCCTGTGCGGCAATGATCTGCGCTCATCATCCGAGATATCAGATGATAAATCTCCCTACGCCCTGTTAACACCTAAAAAATTTACTTTTATATTTATTAATTTCCTTCAAATAAATTACATATTTAAATTCAACAGTTTTTTAAAGAGCTAAAGTGCGCTTCAATATTTCCCCAGTATCTCAAACGACATGCCCAAAGGTGCATTTCCGACCTGACTTGACATTACCGCAGGCTAACCACCTTATGTTTTACATAAAAACAGTGTGTGACAGGCGCCCACGCATGACCACTATCTACTAACAACCAGGTGTGCTTGTATGTGTGAGGCGACGGTTATTTCGACTCATTTCACGGTTGGGGCCGCACGCAAATCGGCGCTCGAGCCCACGGTTGGAATATGTTGGTTGTACATGACAATTATTGTATGGAACGATTGGAGATAACAACACTGGTTGTTTGAAGCAGTGCGTATGAAGAAATAGTATAATTATGTGGATTTATGTTGCTATTACAAAATGTGGTCTTAATAATGCTTATAAGAGATTTAAACAAATAATACTTGCGAAAGAATACTTACCATATTTTATGTTAATTAGAAATAAAAAAATCTTTTTCCAAACATAACAAAATTATTATTATAATAAAATAACGTAAAATAAGCAAAATACGCAACATATTTCAAGAACCTACGCTATTTAGCACTGTTCACCTACTATGTTAATAGCTATTACAAATAACAGTTTCAAAAACACAACAAAATAATATTTTAAATAAATACTTAGTTACTTAAAATAGCCTCAATAAATAATATTATGAACTTTTAATATCGCTCCAAAATGTTTTTTTTGTTTCACTAACTTAAATGTTAAGATATTCCTTACCTAGTTTTGGAGGCTTTTAATTGCCTTTCCAAAGTAACTGTAAGGCCCTGAAATAACTACTAAATAATAGCCCAAAGAGTAACTGACTAACCTCCTTTCTCAAATCTATATTCCAATAGTCTAATTTCTTAACCGAATTGTGTCACGAACGCAAAGAAAATCTGTATAAAAATATCTAACTCCATTAAAATGCAGTGCAAACAACAAAGTGCTGCTAATAGCAACAGCAACAACAAGCTCGGTGAAAAAGCTGTTTAACCAAACAATGATAATGTCTCTCATGTATTATTTATGCCGCGCATTAATGAACGCAAGGTCATTTGAATTCATTTCCTTTGCTAATACAAGCCCGCTAGACTTGCTTTCACACACACAATTATGACGTAAGCGAGTCGTTTTCATTTTTAATAAATTATGCATTGGTTTAAATTATTACCGTTATGACTACTATTAGAACCCGAGCGGTGCGCGGCCGCTCTGGTTCCGCTACTCGATCAGAGAGGGCGCTACGTGTATCGAGAGCGTTGTTGAAAGCTCGTTTTCACGCGGTTCACGTAAAGTGACGTGTAGAGGTTTTAATAAAACTTTGTTTTTGTTTGTGTTGGCTCGTGGCTCATCTGCGCGCCAGACAATCTTACGACGAGTTCTGTATTTGAATAATTTTTATTCTACTCGTTTTTTTTTACATCGTGAATGAATCGGATTCTACTCGATTCCTACTGGGTTTGTAATCGGTAAGTCATTTGTGTTTACAACTTTACGTAGTTGTGCTGTAAAATCGCGTGAAATGTTTTCTTTTATTTAAACTGGCTTTCTAAAATCAATTTGGTTTGGATAATGTATCACTTTTGTGTAATTTGTGTATTGATACTACTTTTCGAGATTATGATTATGTAAGTCTATTAAATTCTATACAAATTCTATACATTTTGTTGCCAATATTTAAAGCTTTTATACTCTGATATATCGTGGATAACAAAACTTACTTACCAAATTATTCGGCACTAATAACTGTACCTATTAAGATTCCCTATAATTATGCACCTCTCTAATTAACTGTACGTCATCCCAGCGACTGTCAAAACCATTCTCGACAATACCTGCTGGCATCCCAAACGAGACAAAAGCCAATCAAATTTGGGGGCAGGATTAAATTAATATTTTCCCCTATTTCTCCCTTTTACAAATTATTATCTCGACTCTCCGTCTACTTACGTTATGTACCTATCCATTGGCTTTAAAATTGTATTTGGAAATATTGTATACTGTTTTAAACTACCATGGTCAAAAACATTAGAATTAGGTTTTATAACGGGATAATTACCATGTAAACATACCATGTAACAAATACATGGTAATTATCCCGTTATAAAACCTAATTCTAATGTAAATATTGTTTTCGGATAACTTTTAATTTTGTACATAAACCAAGAAATCTAAGGTCTTCGACCTTTAATCAAATCTGCTGAAACTTTTATTAATCTACATTAATGAGGTAAATTAAGGTTGTGAGTTTGGATATAGGAGGTTTTTTTTATTTTTTATTTAACAGATTGGCAAACAAGCAGACGGCCCGCCTGATGGAAAGCGGTCACCGTCGCCTATGGACATTTGCAACACCAACTAACTTAACTTATAACTAACTTTCAGAACTGTACCTAATTTTTTTTGACTGTAAAAAACTACAGTATTCTTAAATTTTATAGGCTACGTTTAATTGCGATAAAAATCCTGTAGGAATATCCAAGCGGGTAAATCACGGGCACAGCTAGTATTGTAAATTAAAAATATGTTTCAGATACTTTTATCAGAACCTTTAATGTATTTGTCAATATCAATATTTGTGTTAGAAATTTTTACAGAAATTTGTTGTTCTGAGAATCAAACGATACAATCGTTTAAGTGTCATCATGTTTAGAGTAAATAAAACAACTCTATCTTTGCTATTACAGTTGAAGTCTAAGAATATCCGAATAGGTCATAAAACAGGTCATGGACATAATGTTTCTTTACCTTTGTTATTACCTACCGTGGTAAAAATAACTTAAAACATGCGCAAGTAACACAGGAATCATATCTGCCACTCGTTATCGTCCGCCGCCGACGAATACCTACATTCATCCTGAATTCTATACATTCATTCTACATTTTATACACTTCTATTTCCCGTACACACACACAACCAGCACACATGTGTGAGTGATTTTCCCTCAGCTCTCTTTGTGTGCGTGAGGAAAGCGCGAGTGAGTGTGTTGGGTGGTCTCTTTCTTTCGAATACGTCGGTCTCTGTCGCACACGTTGCCATGCGACAGGCGTCTTCGCTGTATATATTTATATGGATAGGATGATGTTGTGCCGATGTCCATTATTGTGTGTTTAGGCTCACTTTTGTAAATCTTTGATGATATATCGGACGATGGTATTTAATGTTAGATTTTTACATCGTATTTTACGTTTTTATGCTAATTATGTTTATGGTATACGTTGTCAAGCATTGTGAATTTGTTATCCATCAGTTATCGTCCATATTATGATGGGAGAGATAGCTTGGTGGTAACTTGGTAAGGCATTTTCTAACGCTCGCCTGGGTAGCTGTCAAACTGAAGTAAATAATCTGTCACCAAGCATCTGTCAGTGTGTTTTAGCAGCCCCACTTAAGAGCCCCGTTCAGGGGCCTAATTCTCGCGGCGTGATATATTATCAATTCAATACATGTTTTGACAGTTATTGCGATATTTATCGAATGTGATAATATATCACGCCGCTAGAATTGGGGCCCTGGTGTAGCGTGGGGCCACCTTCAACCACATCGTCACTTAACATTTGATGATTTGTGGTCAAAAGAAGAAAACCGTCTAATTTCCTATTCAGAGTTTAACTCCACAATGTTAGATGTTGGAACGATAAATACTGAATACCTTTTACTATCAAAACAGTTTTGACAGTACTTTATCCTTCATCATCATCATCATCATCAGCCGGAAGAAGTCCACTGCTGAACACAGGCCTTCCCTTTTGAACGCCACCATGAACGGCTATTAGCCATTTACATCTTTCAGCTCCCTGCGACTTTTACAATGTCGTTAGACCTAGTGGTGTATCTTTTTCCTTCGGCGTACGATTTCGGCCACACTGACCAGATGCCTTTGTCATAAATGTTAGTCTATTTCTCCCAATCCCTTTATGGGAATAGAATCAGGTCCCACAGTATAGTAATACCAGTCCACAGCTCGGAGGCTGTAAGGTGAACGAGTTGTCTTGTTTGTTTGTTTGATCAATAAGTAGATAAACATACATGTATTCAAATTAAAACACTGTCGGCGGCACGTGCTGTAATTATGTGGTCATTAATATATAATTATTATCTACAGCGGTTTAGTATCGACAACAAAAGTGGTTTCGCTTTTTTTTAATATTTATCTAGTTACTAGCTGTTCCCAGCGGTTTCACCCGCGTCTACCAAAGTTTATCGCGTAAAAAGTATTTTATGTTCATTCCCAGGGTCCAAACTATTTCTTTACTTCATAATCATCATTAACATCATAAGTTCATAAAAAAATATTAAAAAAATCATAACAATATATAAAAATGAAACTAACAAATTTTAATAGTATCTATACATGTCATAATAACATTAACTAAAATGAAATTTGGTAAGTACTCACTCGTACCTAATTAAACATCAAAATTGGTCAAGCCGTTTGGGAGGAGAAAAATTACAAACACAGGCATACTGAAATTATTATAATTTCTAATACATATTTATTTTATTAGAAAGATACATTTGTATATGGTATCAATGAAATCCCTACTTCCTTATCCCTACATTTCTACCTCTATATCCCTATATTGCTACTACATATTATAAATGCGAAAGTCTGTTTGTAGACATTCCCTTTTTCACGGACCAACGGATTGATGTACTTTTTTACATAGATGAAGTTTATAGGCCGAAGAAGTGACATAGGCTACTTTTTATCCCGGAAAAATATACGGTTCCTGTGGGACTCTTTATGCGGGTAAAGCTGCAGAGCGCATCATGTAGTAGTATAATTATGCAGAGAAGAAATTTAGGTTAATTATACAGTTTTTTTTTTAACTAAAATCAATTTTTTGTGAAGTTAAAAATGTCTATTGACACAAAAGTTGGAGTTTCAGACTTTAGAGTTGACAACCTAAGCTTTTTACCGCTTTATCATTTTCAGGAGTCAATAAAACTACTGAAAGTAAGATAAGTAAAGTTTATTTCCAGTAACTCGTTGCAGGCTAACAATTTAACATATCCAGTTCAGAACAAAATTATTTCATAATGTAAAAGAAGATGATATTCATCAACAATCATATTACTACTCGCTTACCATCCAATCTTGAAATATCTAGGCATACCTACTTAAAAAAAATTCTAACACTAACTGACTGACAGACAGACAATGCATACGCTAAATGGTAAAACACAGTATCTTGCAATGTATAGGTGCACAATAAAGGGTTCTTTTTAATCACGCTCTAACGGATTCCAATTGGAAAAATAAAAAAATCCTACGAAACGCGGACAAAGCCACGTGGCAGGTTACTTGTTATTTATAAATCGTAAGTTATTCGTAATAACTTAAGCTAGGTGCTTTACAAAGGTATGTGACAGTAACAGTAGTTATGTAAAGTTAATTTATTTATTAGCACACCAACACAGTACACTCATACATTCAAATGTTACAAAGATTCTTAGAAACGTACAACTAAATGTAACAGTATTTTACAGGATAGATCAACATCAACATGCATTACAATAATTTTAAAGTTTTCATTCGAGAGTTTTCATTGACATACAATTTGTTTTATTATTAAGTACTAAGTTTCAATTTGAAAATACTCACCGACTTCCGTATAATAAAACCTAAGCAAACCTAAAGTCCTACGCTTTATACAAGTCTATGCATAAAGTTACGTAACAGACATCCTTTCTTCACAGTTTTAGTTCGCTCCTTAAGCTATTCAACCCTTATTATTTTTATCCACGTAAACTTCCCCGAAATTATGTAAATCTCTCTTTATCCGAGTCAACGACCTCATTTCAGCTAGAGACCTTCCGAAACCTTACGGCTCGCATCGGCAAATAAAAAAACTGACGTGGAAGCCACAGTTACAGACGAAATCAGTTGTCGAAAGACTCCCATTAGATTTGTCTCGCGATGACCAATCATACAGAATGGGGGTCTGCTGTGCTAGGTCTGGTCTAGAAGAGGGGGTAGGTGGTGCGGGCCGGCGGGGAGGGGTGAGGTAGGCGGCGCCGCGCATGCGTCCCGTTGCCAAGACGACGGCACGTAGCCAGCTTGTATGTGTGCGTGAGTATAGTCGGGTCGACAAAGTTTGACAGTTGCACTTGATATTGGTATGCTTGTCTCTGCAAGTGGTTTCTTTGTATCATTAAAACGAGATTTTTTGTTCCTTAAACAAATATTGCCAGATTCATTTTTATTAAACTCAAGCAAACAAGGAAACCTCCAATGCGATGTGATTGCAATTCAAGCAATTCGCATTGCAATTTAATGAGGCAATACTACCAACAATTTGAGTAGGCACTCTGACAAATTGGTAGTGGGTTAGGAGAGCACTTTTGTGTAGTCAAAAAGTAGTGCTATTTAACATAAGTCGATTTAGAATAAAAGTACATGTCTTTTAAAACAAATCCAATAAGTTTTAGTTAGTTACGTTCAGTGATATCTGTTTCAAAATCAATTTACCACATTCTTATTCGATTTTCCCTTACGCCACTAACACAGTTACAGCTCTAACTCTAACTTATTACTATTCTGGAATGTTTATAATTATATTCATGACGTCACCGCCACTACCATTTTCCATTGTCCCGACTACACCCGACTATACTCACTACCGTGTAGCGTACACAACGCACACACCCACACCCATCCCGTGTACATGAACATTGTCACGTCCCACTCACACACGCGCAACATCCTTGTACGCCCATACTACTATAGCGTCATTATATATAGTTAGCACTCTTCACTGGAGCATACTCCTCCGAGACCTGCAAAGGAATTTTACAAGGCTTTTTGAAAGAAAACCTTTAGTTGTAAAACGTCTCCCGGCCGTTGTAAAGAGTGTATTGATAGGAGTTAGTGGTCCCTTTGTAGAGGATATCCCGAGGGATCATAATCGTAAGAGAGAATACATAAAGATGAAAGAGCGAGCTTGAGAGGTATTGAAAGGTTACTATGGTGTGGAGAGGTAGCTGGTAAGTACTGGGGTAGTTAAAGCTATGGGGTTTATTAGAATATTAGCGGGTGTTGATCCTAGTAAATGCTTTTACCACCACTTTCGGTGATGGTCATGGCATGCTTAGAATTTTAGGCTAGACACAAAATAACGGCTGAGTGAAAAAGGGCAGAGTTGAAAATAATGTGGCTAAACCTAAAGTCAGGAATTAGCATTGATTGGCTGATCATCGGCGAATACAAATGATAAGAAGGATGAAGCATACTTATATGAGTTAGATTGCAGACTATCAGATTTATTGCCAATAGAAAAAGCTTTATTTTCTAATAAGCAACAATTTACGTGCTGATTTGGCATAGGATTAAGATGATAATGGATCTTATTTACATGTTAACAAGTTCTGTTGCCCCCGGCGCGGTGCCGGCAGCTCGCGCGGGCACGGCGTCTCGCCGCGCGCTCTTCCGCCTCAAAAACTACCAAAATCCCTCAAAATTCCTTAAAAAATCGATGCAGGAGCCAAATAAGAGGCATTGCGAAGGTCACGGCCTCATCGATCCACCGTAGAAAGCGAGACCGGCTGCCACTACTAACACCGTCCCGTTGGCTATGCTCTGAATTAATCGCGCATATATTTGAATACATTTCAAGCGGCGCGGTTCGGTGCTCGGTGTCGTCGCCCCCTTAAGTTTTAGCGATTTTGTTGCGATCTGCTGCTGGATTTTTCAGGGGTTGTTGTTCTGGTGAGGATTGGCGAGGAGTTGTGTGGGTGGAGCGGCGCTGGATGACGTCACGACGGTTCACGGTGCGTCGCCGCCTGGTGTTGTGAGGATTAGCTGAAGGTTTAGTGCAGTTTAGAAGATATTTCGGTTTATGTTGTAGATAGGTAAATAGGTCTTTAGGTAGTATGTACTGCTACTTCTTAATACATTGAGTGAAATTGCTTTTTTAATATCGGAGTGATTTACTGTCGATTGATGAACAAATTCGTCAGAAATCTTTGTTTTTCTTGTCACCTAAGGCTACGATTAGTGGACAGCAATTCTTTGTATTCAAGGCTTTAAATTTGAAAAAGGATCCATGTATTAATTAAACAGTTGTAGAAGTTACTGAAAACTCCTAAAAATAGATTTCCGACGAAAACTTGAACTCTGGGAAGTAATTTCATGATTCGTAAACAAATTTAATATTCAGAATTTCAAGTGTGATACCTAGTACATTTACATTTTCTAAGGACGTTGCCATCAAATTGTTAATTTCATTCACAGACCACTTTAGAACGTACCACCCAGACTTTAAGCCGCCTACTCATTGGATAAGGCGATAGACAGCAAGTATTTTTTATTGGGATTTTCTAATAGTTGAACATTATTTATGATGCTAGAAGACATTCTGTGCATGAATAGGCATCCCACTACATGAATCAACGACATCGTAAGAGACGCGGGTGATAGATGTAAATGGCTAATACCCGTTCACTGTAAAGTTCAAAGGAGGAGGGTCAATGTTCAGCAGTGGACGTCTTCCGGCTGATGATGATTATGATGAGCACTATCTCAACTTGTGGAAAATGATTATGCAGATGATGATGGAACAGCCGTGTGTAAAAAAAAATCTGACACAGAGATTATATTTTTTCAGATTCAAAATGGCGGATGGTTGGTGGCAGATAACAATCATTGTGACCACTTTCCTTGACCATCTTCTTTATGATCAGTTTATTTACTTTGATACTGCTCAAGCGATGATAGCACAGTTTTAATGACGTCATGAGTTTTAATCTTGCAGAGTTTCAGTTTTCAACTTTTCAGTGAAGAAAAACATTGTGATGAAACCATAGCTTGATGGTAAAGCATTTTGTAGTAGGTACTCTTCAAGTAAGTACCTTTTAGTGTATTCCAGTAGCCTCATTTGAGAGCCAGTTCCCAGTCCAAGTGTAGCGTGGTGTCAACTTTGATCACATCGTCTCCTAACATTAGGACGCTTGTGAAGCTTTCATTTAGTAAGAGAGGAAGAGAAATGTTCACCTTCATCATCAGTCATGTCAGTTCAATGTGGGACATAGGTCTCTCCTAAGGTACACCACTGAGCTCAGTCTTCACCTCTTCTCATCTAATTACTGCCAGCCACTCGGCCATATTTCCCCCATTGCCACCATCCCCATTCCACCATCGGACGACAAGACGCACGGAAACACGCCATCCGTACATGGTTGAAATTCCTCCAATCCGCACAAAACGTTTCGCTTCCACATTTATAATGCGAACGGCGAAGGAGTGGAACACTTTACCGGCGTCCTTGTTTCCCGATAAGTATAATTTGGGAGCCTTCAAGTCAAGAGTGAATAGGTATCTTCTAGGTAAGCATGCTCCATCATCGACCTCGTCATCACTTACCATCAGGTGAGACTGGGGTCAAATGCTTACCTATTGCTAATAAAAAAAAAAAAAAAAAAAAAATTGCGAACAACTACAGCTCTCAAAGAAACGTAGCTGTTAGCACCATAATTTTCAGACTAGGCTAGACAATGAAACGATCCAAACATTTCTAAAATCCCATTCGCCTCTCGTCAGGTATCCAAGTCACGATATACTTTAAGTAATTACGTCTGAGCACTAACACAATAATGCAATTAAACCAGTCTTGGAAAGCTACAATCGGTTTGAAGGGCAGACTTTATAATGGATGTAGATTTGAACTAATCTTTACTACAGTTTGAGAATACAATATTTTGATAGACTACGAAGAAGCTATTACTGGGACACAGGCTTTTTTTAGAGAGAAACTTGTATAAGTACGACTTATTTTGAAATAATACAACGACTGCTAATTATGAGTAATTGTTTTCCTTAAAATCAGTCCAGCCGATCGAGACTTTTCGTGAATTCAGTCACTAATACTAACTAACTAACTAAACTAACTGAGATGGCGCAACGACCCAAAGTGAGTCTTGGCCTCTGATAACAAAAGACGCCACTTCGCTCTGTCCTGCGCCACCTCCTGCCAGTCCTCCACCTGGAGTGAGCGCAAATCCTTCGTGACTTCGTCACTAATACTGTATGTTTATTTTTATATCAAACAAATATTAAAAATTATCCATTAGAATTATTTTTTGAAACGGGATTATTACCATGTATTTGTTTTTGTTTGAGTTCTAGATGTTTCGGCACTGTTGCAAGCGCCCCGTTTCAAAACCTAATTCTAATGTTATTGACCATGGTCGTTTAAAACAGTAACAATAGAACATTCCAAAAAAACTAGCTAGTTACTATAGCTAGTAACTAGTTACTTACTATAGTCTTCAAAAAGTAACAGATTTCTATCTCGATTGTGGTGATATAACCGCGCCACACTATTATCGTAAAACTATGCGTTTACAGGCTGTCGCGGCGGCCTCCGCCCGTTCTCCTGAAAAAGAAAAAATAAATGATTTTAATAAAACCCTCGGAGACAGTTGACGTCTCCGCCGTGTCCAGTAACAGACGCAAAGCGGGTTATTGTGCTCGTGTCCTGCGGGGGCGAGCTAGGCTATAGACAGGTTAAAGTGTAGCATCCAAGGGGATATTGGTATTTACGATACTATGCCGGTATACATAAATGTAGACGACTGTCATTGAGGAGGTTTTTATGGTATATATACCTAATATAGTTATCGTTAGGCTAAGCTACTCGACCTATGAGGAATACCTTCATACATTAAACAATTGGTCTAGGATTGTAGGTGTTTCATAACCTTCGACAACATCGTTATTTTCACTGGTGACTTGAGGTCAAATGCTACTCTGTAAATAGTAAAAAAAAGGTAATTAACATAAATTACATTTATAATTTATAAGTTATCAGATGTTCGCGCGTTTTTTCTACGGGTTATCGCGATAAAAATTAAGGAATTAAATATCTTGCTTCTCCACCGCAGGACACTGTGCTGGGACGCTATTTGTTCGTCGAATACTGAACAAGCGGTGGAAAGTCGAGCGATTGTCGCAAGAGGCCCATTGCTATTTCGCGCCCGTCACGCGGCCAGATGTCCCGCACACGCCTGCGTAGTATAGAGAGCAAAGAATGTATCGCTTGGAATTGGGTATATCGCTTTTCCACCGCAGGACACAGGGCTGGGATGCTATTCGTTCGTCGAATACTGAACAAGCGGTGGAAAGTCGAGCGATTGTCGCAAGAGGCCCATTGCTATTCCGCGCCCGTCACGCAGCCAGATGTCCCGCACACGCCTGCGTGCCCACTCTGTGTGTGTGCTGTGTATCTAGTGTCTGGGGGACTTTCAAAGTCAGTTTTCGGATGACAACGGTTGTTTGGTTATTTGGCTGACCGTTGTTGGTCAGTCTTGCTGCGAAGGATTAACGTGTACTGGGAATTTTAACTTTGGGACGAAATTCTTTCGTGGTTTTCTGTGGCTTGACACGTTTGATGCTTTGTGCATTTACTATTTAGCCAAAGTGAAGTATTGTGTGATGAAATGATATGATCCAGATATAAGCCGGACCACTTTTGGAACCACTAAATGGAAAAGTCACTTTTATAAAGTCTAATTTGATTTCCTACCTAACTACCTAAGTCAGCGACAAAAGTTATGTTTTCAAAATGTTTATAAAAATTTGAAAAATAGGCATTTTCAGCAACTTTGTCGCTGACTGTACACGTTAACTAACACATAATAGTATCATATATAATCTACCGACATAATGACTTGAAGATACACAAGTTTTAGAAATAGATTTTAACTTTTTTTGACAGTTCATATTTCATGTTGGATGCCACTTCATTAATCTACTTTTTCTTTCTTTTCTTTCAGTCTAGCTTCCAAAAGACTACAGGTCAGTCCTTTGGAAACTGAGAACATTTTCTAAGCGCCAAAAGCTCAATATACAATCACATCCATATGTGCCATCCGAATCTGTCACTCTCCAAATGTGAACCGGCACACTGCCCACTTAACCACTACGTGCCAAACGACGTCCGATGCTATCAGGCGATGTTGCCTTTTAAGCCCTCCCCGTTAGATGGCCTGATCGCCTCAACGCCTCATCAGCAAACAGCAGCCAATGACTGAGCTGATAGCCTTTACGGAACGCATATCAGACGACTGATCTATGAGGACTTGAATCTAAAAACCTACGCGTTACATAGATGATGTAAGTTTCTTCAGTTCGTAGAGATGGTGGATGAGTGGTAGTGACGTCGGCTTGCAACCGTGTCGTGGGTTTAAATGTTAATGAGCTTGGGCTTTCGGAAAACATCATGTTGAAAGCATCGCTTGGTTAGTTACCATCCTCAAGTTAAGAATCTGTTACCAAGCATTTATTGGTATGTTCCGGGAGGCCCCAATCGAGAGCCAGTTTCTAATCGAGGTGTAGCGTGATGCCATCCTTGACCACCTCGTCACTTAACAGCAACGCGACCCTGTAAGAAGTAAGCTATGGTGTGTCGACACGATGTTTTTCTTCACTGAAAGCCCAGTCTCGTTGTAGGGTTGAAACCCACGACCTATATACGGTTCGCAAGCTGACGTCACTAACACTGAGCCATTATTGCTTCAAAATGTTCAGAAGTGGACGTCTTTCCGTTGATAATGATGATGATGATAATGCAATGTCTTATATCGTTGTATTTTCAGTTAAGGCTTTTTGTTCGCCATTCTCTGCCAAAAACTGAATTTGAAATATATCTGAATAAAACTTTGAAAACATAGTTATTATAGCTACAAACTGAAAAAGAGACATAAAGACTTCACTACAGTTGAAAACTATTAGTCTACTGAACAATTCAAAGGTTGAAGCTCCTATTTACGATCCAAACATTGCTAGATGGAGCGTACCTATTTTCAGAAGCTCTGAACAAACTTTCTGTAGATAATTTTGTGTTTTCAGCCCCGTCTGAAGGTGAGAACAATGGGTGCTCCCCACTACCCCCCGTTCCCGCCTAGGGCGACGACCTTGCTTTTGCGATTCCACTCGCGTTACTTTTCTCGCTCCCAGAATGAGGTCACGCTCATTGTACCAGGATTTGGGTTATGTGGATGATGTTTTGTACCGGTCATGGTTTTGACACAAAATTATGCTTCGTTTGGCTTTTATTACGCAGGAGTCTCTTATCTGAGGCGTGTGATGGAGGTTGATGGGGGAAGATTGAGGCTTGGCTGGAGGAGTGTTGGTTCAGACACAGTATGTGGTGTTTTTAATTGAGCTCGCTAGTTTTAATTGGTGATTTTAGTTACTTTGGTACAGGACTTGTAGTTTTCTGGTTTGGTATTTTCTCAGTTTTAAAAGACTAGTAAATACTACGACATATTTCAGACTTCATGTCCTAAATGTCGTGTTTATTTTAGTACTGAAATCTAGCTACCTTTAGTTTTTATCTTTCTGCATAGAGACCAAATCTCAACGAAAAACAGCCCAGCCTTTTGAACAATTTGTGTTACCGTGTTCAACACAGAGGCCCTATAATCGGGCAAATTTTTCCATTACAGTTTCATGGCCACGCTGGCTTTCTCCAAACATCTGTGCGTACCGAGACAAACGCGAGACGGCGCTCCGAAAGCGTATCTTATGCATTTTACATGAGCTCCTACCATGGACCCCTTACCTTAGCCTTGCCACCCACACATGCACACGCACACACGCGCAGCCCATTGTCAACGAAACAAATACACTCACACACTGCTAATTAGTTGTTTGTAAACACGTTTCGGTGCTTGTGTGGGTGAGGTAAGGCTGTGGTCATGATGAAGGGTTAGGTCTGTTAGGTGGTTACTGGTGTAGACTGGTTAAATAGTTTGACAATGATGTGGCGTGGTGAGTAGACAACCGGCTTTGAAGCGTGAAGACGCGAGTTCGATTCTAAAAACTAGCTTTTCATTTTCAAGAACATATTTTATCCTGATGCGGTAATCGAACCCGTGATCTCAAGCTTTGCAGTCGAATCGTCGCCCTTGTTCCACATCAGTTACATCCGTCAACTATCCATACTAATTTTATAAAAGAAAAAGTAGCGCAGTCTGTTTGTTTGTTACGTTTTCACGTCTCAACAGCTGAACCAATCTTGATGAAGTTTGGTATGAAGATAGTTTGAGCTGTATACAGGGGCTTAAAATACTTCTTATCGAGATAACCGGTAGTTCGCGTGGGTAAACCCGTGGGGAACAGGTAGTGTTTAACATACTGATTCTGATTTGATTTACCCTATAATCGCTCTATTCTCCCGCATACTTGCAAAATGTGGAACGACCTTCCTTCACAAGTCTTTCCGCGATATTACAAATTGCAGTATTTCAAGAGGTGTGTGAAAAAAGTTCTTAAGGGTCGGCAACGCCCCTGGTGTTGTAAATGTCCATAGTAGACGGTGACCGCTTACCATTAGTCGGACCGCCTGCTTGTTTGTCTATATATTTCAGTTACAACCTTTTTCAGCTTGTATGAACCCGTCCCAACACTAACGCGTATTGTTTTTGATAATGAAGTCTTGAAGTGGGGCTGCCCGGTGTCAAGGGCTCGCGTTTTGCATATTTTTGTTTGGGTGCTCGACTTTTGCACCGAGCTTCATTACCATTCCAGCCCCGGTGCTCGGCATTACCATGAGAATGATAAAAAATACTTGCATACAGAAGTAATTCTCGCTTGAATTAAATGTAACTCTGACTATCTACTATCGACATAAACTTTTAATGTCTTTGTCGGTTTAAAGATTGGTCCAGGAAGAAGCATACTGCGCCCCGCGGTTTCACCCGCGTGGACTACACTATCACAATAAAAAGTAACCTATGTACTTATTCAGGGTTTGAACTATCTCCTCAACAAATTTCATCAAAATCCGTTCGGTAGTCTTTGTAAGAGTAACAGAGATCCATTCATTCATCCATCCATACTCACAAACTTGTACATTCATAATATTAGTAGGATAGATAAGTACTTTAGCACAATAAAAAAGGATAATCATCATCAGTATTTTACGTTCCCACTGCTGGGACTCTGACCACTCTCAGAGAGAGAGTATGGGCCGTTACAAAAAAGTATAAATGGGACTTAATCATCAACATCATGAAACATGGTAATGAAACCATTGCTTGGTTTTAGGGCAGTTTCTAGTGCTCGCCTGGCTAGCTTAGAATCTGTCGTCAAGCACCTTATTGGTGTGTTCCAGCAGTCTCACTTGAGAGCCAGTTCCCATCTTTGGTGGTATTTATGCAAGCCAGTACAAAAAGTGTCAAGAATCAAACCAAAATGATCACATGTTGTATTTTGATTTTCAAAACACTTTCATACATTATCACGCGACACCTCCTAAAGTAGCCAAATAGCAATAGCACTTCTCCAAATGAAATAATGCACAAGCAGACTCAACTAGACGCCCGAGCAATTCATTTCCATATCCCAGAACATTTAATAATCTAGTCGTACAGTAGTATCTGCCGCTATGGGGATGCTAGGTGAGCTAACCTCCAGTTAGAGAGGTATCGGTACAAGTGTTATTGTTTGAAAAAACTATTCCAGTATTTTGGTATCGACATGGAACAGTTAGATCGAGTGTATGTAGTATTTTTGCAGATTATTATTAGTATAAGGATGTATCTAGTACGGAATGGATGTGATATTTTTATACATTGCTTGTAATATAATGCTTTGAAATTGACTTTTGTTGCTCATTATCGAGTTTTTCATAACTAATATTATATTAGACAGTAGCATTTATATTTATAAATAATTTAAAAAAATAGTTTTGGTAAAACAAAGTATTTTATTGTTGTGTTAGCTATGCTTGTAAGTAGGTCGTATATTATATTCACCTGCATTCTAATAACACAACTAATGATGAAACATTAATTACAGTTTCATAAAAACACTCGTAAGTACCAATTTCTGAATGATCCATATTAAAATAATGTACATTTCAAGTGGTATGGTTCCTGTGACAAGTATCAGGTACAGAAGTCTACACGTATCAATTCCAAGGAATCAAGCATCCAAAGGTATCGATACTTTATCAAATCATCCCTACTAGGGGTTAAGGGTGGGGTTTTAAGGGGGGAGGTTAATGAACCTGCCGGATGCACAGCGGTATTCCGCAGCAATATTAGTCGGGAATGCACCGTTCGGCTTATGAAGGAAGGAGATTTAGAGGCTGTAAACAAGACGAACTGTCTGGCGAGAGTTGGCGGAAAGCTTGCATCTACTAACTAAAAATCGATTCGAACAGTTTTGATATTAGTTTTCATTTATTTGCTCAGTAAGAATACACTATGGACAAACTCTTGAACTTGCAAAAGTTTGTAAGTGAGCGACTGAGTACGATTGTAATTTTTTTGCAAACATACTCAGTCATATTGAGTCATCGGATTTGAGTATTTGGAACGCAGATAGCTTATGCCCTGGATGGACATAAAATCTACTTTTTATCCTGGTAAAGAAGGTAGCTCCCGTCATACTCGTATATATAGTAAGCGCAATTACATCAGCCCCTAAAGAACATAAAATCAAAATTATCAAAGCTAGTAGTCAAGTCAGCTCTCATTGGTCTCAAGACCTATAGAACCTAGAAGTCTTTTAATGCACCTATATATACTTAGTTTGTTCCCGCAGCCTCACTTGAAAGCCTGTTCCTAATTGACCACATCATCACTTAACATCAGGTGACTTGTAGTCAAACGCTACTGTAAGATGAAACTAAAACTCAACACAATGTACCAATTATGCTATTTTATCTATAGATAAATCGTCTAACTACACAGTTGCAATAAAAACCCCATCGGTCATTCATTTGATGAGATTTACGAGCATTACTAGAGAATTACACGCGTCGTGAGGAATATATATTTAGGATTAAAGAAAACCAATTAACATAAAAACAAGTCAATAAAATCTCTCCTAAATTCCAATATGGCCTATAAATGTGTCTAAGTCCAATAGGAGAAATTGCAGTTCAACGGTTACGGGGCACAAGAGTTGTGGAGCTTAGGATGTTTGTACCTACTCCGCAAACTAACTACACCATGAACATTGTATAGTCTGTTGCTAGTCATCGCCATTTATCATCAGTACTTTAGTGTTTCAAAATTCAAAATTCAAAACATTTTTATTTAATAAGATACATTGTGATCACTTTAAAACGTCAAATTAAAACTAGCTACGCCTGTTCCTGATAAAAGGCAAGCTTGTAAATGTTTATGAAATTGATTTGATTTTTAGCTGTGCGCTATTGGCCTACTCATGGAGCAAGCTGACTACAATTTGCCGTTACAATAGATAGATATATAGTAATAGTACATAATGATACAAGTGTGCGAAGTTGGTCATTTTACTCGAGGCGATAAGGAAACCAAGTGTATAATGATCAATGCACACGCGTTTCCTACGACGTTTTCAACAAACTTCCTGTCACATTTCCCACAAACGTGTTGCTGCGACGAGAGTGGCTGCCGGTTGGTATCACGAAGATGTCTCTTTATGTGGGCCAACACATCAAATAAGACGTCGTCACGAATGGACCGACGTTCCTCTGCAACTTACTCCCAGCCGTTTATTGCAATAGCGAAACAGGACAAATCGCGCTTAACGCTGGAGACTAAACGATTTCTATATGCGCTATCTTAGGAGCATTTTCAATATTTCATGGAATTAAAAAAAGCACTACAACGAATGTGCCGGGTTCCGCCAGCGGCGCCACCGCGTGCGCTCGCGGAATCTTAATGGCAGTTAATCAGACATTGTGCGGATGAATCGGACGCCGGGGCCCGCTGTGCCACTTACACAGAAGCCTGGCCTATAACTTGTGAAGTCCTTTTAGTTCGGCACGAAAACACTAGCTGTTCTAAGTGTTTTTGGACGTTAGTCACATGTTTTGTGGAAGGAATCGACCATTAGGCCGTTGTTGTGGTTAAATTTAGATTCTAGACCTCTTTTGAGGTTGCTGAGTGATGCTACGCTTGTTGGTAAGCCTCATCCTTGCCCATTACAATTCAGTGCCGACCGGAGTTTTGAATTTCAACAATTCGAAACCCTGCACGGCAATGCACTAAGCTCGTCACCCTGAGGTACTGGTAGGTAATTAGATGATGAATCTCCTATGCCCTGTAGTTTCACTGGAAATATTGCCCATACGTATGCACATTACTGCTTGGTGATTGATTTACTGGCAAAGGTGCTGCTTCCCCAGGTGGGATAAAATACGCCTGACACGTTAATTTAAGTAC
Source organism: Opisthograptis luteolata (assembly GCA_931315375.2). NCBI lineage: Eukaryota > Metazoa > Arthropoda > Insecta > Lepidoptera > Geometridae > Opisthograptis > Opisthograptis luteolata. The sequence goes on from OV928038.1 coordinate 13,571,327, forward strand.
CTATAACGGAATAATATAAATACCCTATGTATGCAAACTTCAGAGTACATAAGACGCAATGTTCCAAAGCTACATAGACCTCTAGCCAGTTCCTTAACCAGATGATGCTTGACTTCACCTTTGATCACTTTTTTACTTAACATCAGATGACTCGTATTCAAAATCATTCGTGATTGTAAATCGCCATTCAATTTTCAAGGTACAATTGCTTCAACTTATCATTGCTAATAGTTTTATCTATGCTAGCCTGCAAATAGAACAAATACCTACAAGCCATTGACCACCGTCCACCATCCATCTCTTCGCCAGGCAACTAATAGCCTCGATTCAATATATCGCGCACTAACTCAAACCATGCGAAGGAAAAATACCAATAATGCGTGTCCGAGGGCTATTCTTCCCCATCCGCGAAGACCGTACAATGGTCTACCATTGACGTTTCAATGGGACGTATCCTGGAAATTTGTTTGGTGAATATCTCGGGTACAAGTGAATCGGCGCATGCGCAACCGTTTTGTCAATATTGTCCGTGATTGTACCGTTTAATCGCTTACCATTCAAGTGTACCGCCGATGACGAGTAATTGCTCCTCGATTGAAATGTTACTGCTATATCGGGAATTGTTTTTAATTTGTTTATTGTACCTTAGTTTGACACTAGCGAGGCGAGGGAGTGCCGTAAAAGGACGCGAGGAGAGATAGGTCTAAATCGACAGAGTGAAATGTTTACTGATTTTGGAAACAGTAAATCTAGATGTGATTCGAAAATGTTGTTAGAAAATCCACATTATTAGAGATGGAAAATGTAGAAAAATAATCGTAGACCATGATTTTTTACTTTATTTTGAAACGAAACTTAATTCACCGTGTTATTATCTCATTATTAGAATACCTTGTTTTCGCAGCCAAAGACATCAAATACGACACCGCCGAACAAGCAGAGCTCACAATCAAAAATTATAATGAGGCTGCCTTTAAAAATACAGAAGCAGTAAAAACAGAAAGCACTCGAACCGCCAATCCCGAATCTTGCGAAAACACGAGCTCTAGCAATTAAACCTGGAATAATATCGACAATAACGAAGCTAACCATTAAAATAAGAGCGGAATAATAATGAAACGGGACAACTCAAATTTAAAAAAAAGCTGATAAAAGGAGATGTCGCGGCGTCGCATAGAAATATGGCGTCTGGTGCTCGGGGGGACCAATCAAAATTCTTCGCCAATTAAGCGAGTGGAGATCGCAAAAGGAAAATTGAAGGAAAAACTAAGGGTGGCTTTGGATGTTTAGGGATGGGACTCTGATTTACATATCGAGTGTTACTGGATATGCCTATCAAACATGGTATAAATACACTCTATGGTAACGTAAAAAAACCCTTACTTTGACAGCTCAGTGAGCCACAAAGCGAACATTTTGTTTTCTGACAGAAGTGTCGTTCTATTTCTCATAAATATCAAAAAAAAAGCTCGCATCTTCAGTCGTCTTACGCTCAAAACTGAAAAGAATGGCATATTTAAAAGTTCCAACTGTATCGATAACTTATTCGCAACCTTTCCTTAGACCAACTTCTACCAGACAACCTTTAGATGGAAGTTTTTTGTAATATAATTTGGTTGTATATAGATATGTATTTATAAAAACTTTACAGCAAATAAGAATATCAGCTCAATTTTACTTTAAAAAATGACATCTTATCGACTACTAAAACGCCTGTCGATACTTCCCCCACCCCTACCTCCCTCGGCTCTCTAGATATGAAAGCTATGGAAATAAAGTTTGTTCGTCCCGCATTGTGCTGCTTGCCGTAAATGGATTTTATCACTATATAAATATCCCCTATTTTTACGTTATTCTACGTTACGACGGGCTACGTCACGTAACGCCGCCCCGTATCTAACGACGTTATTTTGATAAGAACGCGAAGGGTTAATACTGGCGTTTGGAAACGTTAAAATTGTTTCTAAGTCTGTTTTAATGGTTATTTAAGGTTTCAATTTAATCCATATTAACATCATACTATATTATATACTATCCTACTTAATAAAATGCGAAAGTTTGTGTGTGTGTGTGAATGTTTGTTACCACGTATCACCGTCACTACTAAACCGATTTTGATGAAATTTGGAGTGGAGGTAGCTTATACCCTGGATTAACATACTTTTTATCCCGTAAAAAGGTTCCTGTGGGATAACGGGAAGAAGCGGGTGAAACCGCGGGGCACAACTAGTAATGTTATAAATGAGAAAGTATTTTTTTTTGTCTGTTTGTTACGATTTCACGCTAAATTCGCTTAACCAATCTTGATAAAGTTTAGTCGGGTGATAGTTTAAAAATACAATACTATCACTTGCAATAAATTATAATCCACACGGGTGAAACCTCAGGCAGCAGCTAGTTGAATAAAGTGAAAGAAAATTTATCTTGTCCAACGCAGAGTCCTTAAAAAAATCCACAAAGTTTTAAGGGCTAAAGTCGCTGATATATAAGAAAAAGAGAGTTCCAGATGAAAAGAAAGATAAATGTGAAAACGGAATTACTTCCACGCGGAACTTTTCAATACTACACCAATACAAATCAAACGAAAGTGCCGCTACAAAGTGGCGCCCATTCCAAAATGTATTGACCATTCCGCACCATCGACCCAAGTTTACAGCGCAAGTTAACTGTAAAATACATTACGGAAACATAAAACTGGAGCCGTTTATCTTCCGGGAACGGTCCCGGAACGGTCACGGCTAGCCGAAGGACACTCGCGGAATTATGCGTCAAATACCCCACGGTTCGTTTACTGTAAACGCAACTTCAACACTCCATTGACCCTTCGGAATCTCCAGCATTAATAACGAATGAAGACGTTCCCCCCAAAACATCTCATAAATGATACAACCCGTCCTTGTTTATGATATCTGCAAATCTACATGAAAAGCGTTTGCATCTCCAAATCTCAACCCCTTCAGCTACCCCGCGCCCCCTAACTTATCAACATAAAAGTAAAGCACTTGCGTGACCTAACCACTAGTATTTAGGCTGCAGCGCGGTGCAAGTCTAACAACCTCGTACTAAAACAGAAAATCGATTACTTTCGTTTCGCTACTATAATGTAATCCCCCGCCCACTTTTCGTTTTTTAGTGCAGGATAATAATATAGTGGTCTCTGTCTAGCAAGGGGCGCGGGTGTCCCGGGGCGGGGGCGGGCCCCCCTCGTATGTAAATGCTCGTCTCCGCGGCTCTGTGTGCGACCGTCCTGCGACTACACCGGGACGCGACCGACTGTCCTGTCCTATTTCCGATATGAATTCTCGATCTGATCCGAATCGACGTACGACTTGAAGCCGTTCATATTTCAGGTAGCTACAGCTCTGTACACGGAGCTGTATTGTAAACACGGCGTGCGAAGTCGCGGCCCGCACTCGAACGAGGCAGACATGCAAATGCTACGTCTAACTGATGACAAAGATAACAAAGCGGGGGCAGTTTGAGCGAAAACGATTTTCTCGTAACTTTCGCGTATCGCTCGGGCGGCGAGCGCGCGGTTTCGCGCTCTACGCTTGTTGCCGTAGAGGCGAGTTTCCCCGCCGGGGTCCGTGGACGTGTGACGTTGCCGCCACAGCGTGACGTCACGAATACGTCGAAAATGACACTTTTACGAGCAATAATTTACATTATTTCGGTGTTAAGCGTCGCGTGCGTCCCGACTCCTGATTGATTTTATGTCGGTGGCATCTCACATTTGCGTTCGGTTAAATCGAATCACTCGGTACACGGCCGAGTTATTTTGTAATGGCAGTTTCGCGTGAGAGTTTTTCGTTTTTTCCTCCGAGTGTTGTTATGCCGTGCCAGCCCGCCGGCCTGCCGGGCGGGTGCCAGATGCGGGGCCCATTCACAAAAGGGTTCGAGTTTGTCCAATAACCGTTATTTGGTTTGATAAGTTATTGAAATTGGATTGGTATTTTTGCAGTTGTATTCGGCTTTGCCAAACTAAATGGCATCTGATTTAGCTCTGACAATCAAAGCTGTATATCAAAATATTGCAACAAATTGCTGTTAGACTTTCGATTTATAATTATGAGCCAAATCGAATCCAATATGTTTATGAGCCCTTGAGGTACCAACAAATGCTTGACGACAGATGCTAAACATGAGAGTGAGAGGCAAGCAAGATTAATCATAAAACTTTCCTCCGCCAAAAGTTCCCGCTCATTGCAAGATTTGAACCCACGACTTGCAGGTCTCGAGTAGACGTCACTACCACTGAGCCTCTTTCTGTTCCAAATTAATTGTTTAACCGAAAAAAAAATACCATATATCTACCATATATACCTTATATACACCAAAAATTTCCCAAAAGTGATCATGCTGTTTCGGAGGAGTTCGATAACAAACACTGAGACACGAGATTTTTATATATTAGAGATATTTTATATACATTACCGCTAAAGTAAGGTATTACTTAAGTTCACTAAAGTTTATTGCATTAGGTCATGGACAGTCACATGCTCAGGGTCCAATTAAGGTCTTCATTAGGCTCCTTCCGCGAAATCTGCGCCCGCGCACATTGTAGCGTGTCGATAGCTTTATTTTTAAACTAAACTTAGAGGTAAACATAACTGTTTGTCTGACTAATGATATGTTTTTTTTTATTTTTAACTTGATTTTATTGACATAAATAATTTATAATAACCGCTAATCAACGATGTGGCGAAAATCTACAAGATAATCCTTTTAGACTTTTGTAGGATATATATATATTTTTTTTTACTATTTACAGGGTAGCGTTTGACCACAAGTCACCTGATGTTAAGTGACGATGTGGTCGAAGATGGCACCACGCTACACCTGGACAGGGAACTGGCTCTCAAGTGAGGCTGCCGGAACACACCGATAGGTGCTTGGCAACAGATTTTTAACAAGAGGGTGGTAGCTAGCCAAGCGAGTACTAGAAAATACTCTATCACCAAGCTACGGTTTCATCACGATGTTTTCCTTCACCGAAAGCTCAAGCTCATTGTAGGATTCGAACCCACGTCCTATGGATCGCAAGCCGACGTCACTACCACTGAGCCATCATCGCTACAAAAATAAATTTAAATGAACCCACAACCTACGATAACGTCACTAAAACTGATCTATCCTCATATCAAAAACTTCAAAAACAGTAGGTATCAAAAGTTTACAATACTCCGTTACAAAATAAAGTGTAGCTGAAAATGACGATAAAATGTGTAACACCCTGTATACCTGCACGGTAGCTACAGGGTGCACTAAACTTGCTCAATCCTGAGATACGAGTGTGAGCGAGCTCTACCTGGCTTGCTGTGTAAATCTCGCTATGTACAGTCGAGGTCGATGGTGTTGGGGAGTTTTGTTTCGATTCTTTACTTTGTATGCCGTTTTTGAAGTATGAGTATAACATCAATTACCTACCTACTCAAAAAGTGAAGAAAAGAAAGGAAAATAAAATCTTACAAAGCTAGAGAGAAGTAGCAATAGTTCCAAGGAAATAAATCGCTACATACTCCTTTCGAGCGCGACAGTACAGAAATCGTCAAATTTATCATATTCCGTCTCGCAGGTTGCGCGACAATTGTAATGTAAAACTCGCCGCCGGATCCTGGACGTGACGCGGCAGGGACAGTCGGTGACAAAAGCACCTTCCTACTAATCCTAATAATAATACAAATGCGAAAGTTTGTGTGTGTGTGTAAGAATGTTTGTTACCACGTATCACCGTAACCACTAAACCGATTTTGATAAAATTTGGAACAAAGATAGCATATACCCTGAATAAACACATAGGCTGCGTTTTATCCCGGAAAATAGATTTCTGCGGGATAACGAGAAAACGCGGGTGAAACCGCGGGACGCAGCTAGTACTCGATATATCAATTTAACACAACAAACCACCTGATGTTAAGTGATGATTCGGTCGAATGTTGGCGTTTAATATGTTAAAGAATATCAGAAAACTTTTGTCGTTGACTATACTACGAATGAATATCACCGTTTTGAACATTGAACTTTGAAAGTTAAAGATTGAAAGTTGACGACGATTTCTGGGAAAACTTTCGACTGCTACGGGCTTGAGCTTTCAAGGAAAACATCGTGGTGAAACTATAGACTGAGCTCAATACTGAATTAATTATTTCAGTCGTAATATGTTACTATACGCGAGATCTTAGTGGTTAAAATTTGGTGAACTCAAGGACCCAAATATATATAGAAGGATATAGCAATGTAGGAGCAGACAGATCTATTCTAATCGTTTAGGACCGGTTTTATAAACGTCCGTAAGTTAAACATCAGACCAAATTTCGGTAAATTTAATCTTTTTGCCAAATTTTCCGTACTAAAATTTGACAATAAGATTAGTGAAGTGTTCAAAATATATTTATTAGGTAGGATACAGCATGCATTCACTGTGATAACAAACATAAAACTAGCAACGCCTCTCCAACCATCTTACACCGGCAAAAGAACAGGCCATATTTTGGCGTGAAAAGTCATTTATGCGGTAGTAGCATTAGGTCTACGAGCTTGGGCTTTCATTAAAGGAAAACATCTTGAAAACCATAGTTTGGTGATAGGACATTTTCTAGTACTCGCTTGGCTAGCTACTACCGTCAAGTTAAGAATCTGTGTCCAAGCAGATATCGGTTTTCCCAGTCCAGGTGTAGCGCCTCATTGTTACTTACTTGCTGTCGTTGTATTATTATAGCTTTAAGCTAGCCTAAGCGATGTACCTACAAAAATAGATTCAATTGTTAGAAGTTGATTGGTTTCAGTAGCAAAAAAAGTTTACAATTTTTCACCTGCGTCGCATTCATTTTGGTGTTAATTGCCATTTTAACATTATACTGTGAACAATAGCCAGGAAACGCGTTAAGATACAGGTGTACCCGCTGTATTGTGTATTAATTTGTAGAAGGTAAAAGATAGGACAATCTAAAGCTTTTAACAAGTAAATCTGTCGTCTAGCACCTATCTGTATGTTCTAGCAGTGTCTCTCTACAACCAGCTCTCAATCCAGGTGAATGTGGTGCTACTTTTACAATTCGTCAAATCAGATATTAATTGTCAAAACTAAAGACGAAATTAAGCATTGTTTAGAGGATTTTTTCAACAAAGCAGAGAATATAACTGGAAACAGGGTTAAGATACTACGAACAGACAATGGATTGGAATTTGTAAACAAAGAAGTGATGGAAATATGTTCGAAAAGAGGGATAACTCATCAAACTACGGTAACCTATACACCTGAACAGAATGGCAAAGCTGAAAGGGAAAATAGAACTCTGGTCGAGGCGGCAAGGACAATGATACATTCTAAGAACCTACCTAAGAAGCTGTGGGCAGAAGCAGTGAATACTGCTGCATTTGTTTTGAACAGAACAGGTAAAGGAAAAGAAGGGAAATCACCTTATGAAATATGGACAAATAAAACTTATGATATACATCAACTGCAGGTTTTTGGTTCGCCAGTATATGTACATATTCCAAAGGAGAAAAGGAGAAAATGGGATAAGAAAGGTGAAAAAGGATTGATGGTTGGATATGGGGAAAATAGCAAAGGTTATAGAATATATTTTGCAGAGAAAAATTGCGTTTATACAAAAAGAGATGTCATTATATTAAACGAACAGAGAAATGAAGAAAGTGAACCAACGGTGATGTTGAATTTGAATAATAGTGAATCTATGCAAGACGAGTTACCACCAGAAACTGTGACGGTAAGTGAAGAAGCTGAATGTGAAGAGTTTCATGATACTCAAACTAGTTTCGATCATGGTGAGAGTGAGTCACAGAGTGAATATAAACCTTCAGATGATGGATCATTGGAGGATGATGAAACGCAAGTTCAAAATGAAAGACCCAAGCATATAAGGAAACAGACATCATTCTACACCTGTCACAATGTTGTAAGTGAAGACAATGTGCCCGTTTCATATAGAGAAGCAATGAAAAGTAGGGAAGCAAGTAAGTGGAGGGAGGCAGTTAATAGAGGATTGCAAACTTTAAAAGATAATGACACCTGGGACTTTTGTGATTTACCAGCAAATGAAACTGTAATTAGTAGCAAATGGGTTTTTAAGTTAAAAGGAAGTGGAAATGATAAGCAATATAAGGCTAGATTAGTTGCTAGAGGATTTCAACAGAATAGTTATTTTGATTTGGGAGATATTTATGCACCTGTAGCGAGGCTACCAACTTTTAGAGTTTTTCTTGTTGTAGTGATGCTTTTGTTGTTTATGTTAAGGCTCCCTATATTATATCAAATGGATGTTACCGGGGCATTTTTATATGGTGACATAGACGAAGAGGTGTACGTTAGATTGCCAGAAGGGGCTTATTCTGGAGAAAACAATATTGTAAAATTGAAAAAGGCATTATATGGATTAAAAAGTTCACCGAAGTGTTGGAATATAAAGTTTAATACTGTAATTGCTAAAGAAGGTTTTGTAAGGTCAAAATCTGATTCATGTTTGTTTATGAGGTGTAATGGTAAAGATAAAATGTATATTTTGTTATATGTTGATGATATTTTGATTTTTGGTACAAATGAGAACCATATTTCACAACTAAAGGCTAGTTTGAATAAAGAGTTTAAAATGAAAGACATGGGACCAATATCAAAATATCTAGGCATAACTGTGAAGCAATATTTGTAAAGTGGCATTACTGAACGAGTGCACTAATGAGAGTGCTAAGATATGTAAAGTATAGTTTAGATTATAAATTAGTTTATAATTGTAAAGATGTTATTCTGGAAGGATATTGTGATGCTAATTGGGGAGGAGATCTCAGGGACAGGAAGTCCACCTCAGGTTATATGTTTAAATTGTCAAATTGTCTTGTTTTGTGGTGCTCTAAGAAGCAAGCTTCTGTAAGTCTGTCCTCTACAGAATCTGAGTATGTGTCGTTAAGTATGGCTGCTAGTGATGCGTCATGGCTTATAAGTTTACTAACTGATTTTGGTTATGAAAATGTTTGCCCAGTTGTGATATCTTGTGACAATCAGTCAGCCATAATAAATGCAAAAACTGATAACATAAGGCGGTTAAAACATGTGGACGTTCGTTATCATTTTGTAAAGGATTTGGTTAGAGACAATAAAATTTGTATCAATTATATCAACACAAGTGAGCAGCCAGCTGATATGTTGACGAAGGCCTTAAGTAAGGAGCTAATTGAAAGACATATTAATAAGTGTGACATTATGAATACTAAAAATGTTAATTGTTAAAGTTTAGTATTTGATTCTGTGTTGTTTAGAAAATTTGTTTATGTTGAGAAGGGGTGTTAGAATAATAGTAGCAACATAAAGCCTTCATTGTTTGTCTATCGGTCATTTGGAATGTATATGTCTATGGTTGTAAAACAATGGGTAGTTGCAGTCAGTTGGATAAAATAAAAGCAGTTACAAGTTATAATACAGTTTCTTTAATTTAATAACTACAATTAATCTTAACTTACCAATTGTGCAAAAATAATTGTACAATCACATTTTGGTACTAGGTATAACTTCGGTGCGATTCCAACAAGTCTTGCTATTTCGTTGTGATCCCGCTATAGATTAAGGGCTTTGATTACATAACAGTTACTATAGATGATATTTATAGTAAGGTCCATTAAAATTCTGTATTCCGTATTTGGAGTGTCAAGTTCAAGTTGAGGGGGATATTGACGCTGAAAGTCACAAAAATCCTTTTTCGAATACTTAAATATATGACAAATCTAGTTTTTCTAGTCTTGTTTATTATAACTAGTGATGTGGTAGCAGCGGCAACAGAATTAAGATCATTACTGTGAGACGAGCGACCGTATGCTGTATCGCAGCAATGATGTACGGGACCAGTTCGATGTCGTCCTTTAACCGGTATCTGTAGGGCTGCCAGAGCTGGGAGTGGATGGATGTGGCATTATAATGCTACTGGTTGCACCCTTCGGTTTCCCTGCTTACATAAAAAACTTATTATGAAAACCAAAAAATGTATATTTCCTCAAGAAAGCGAAGCGATTATGTCTGCGACCCGATGGAATCCTGCAATGAGTGACCATTTCATGAAGGAAAACTGCTAGTAAGGTGTCTGAACTATGTATGTGTGGGTGTTAATCTTAATCACTAGCTACTATCCTCAAGTAAAAGTGCCTTACTTGAAAGTCAGTGCCTAATTCAGGTGTAACGCGGTACGACCACATCAGATGACATTGCGGTCAAACGCTACCCTCTAGGAAGTAAAGTTTTAGTAGTTACCAACGACAATATACTCTTGCAACAGTTAAGTTTGACATATATATTTTATTGCAAATAAATGATTCATCCTCATTATAATTAAAAAAATTGCATATCCCAACCAAAAATAATAAAATAATTTGAATCTGTTACTGCATCGTCGCATTTACATCATTATTTAGATGCACATACGTCAAAATGTCACATATTACGTATGCATTTACGCAAGTTCATTCATCAAAATTGCGACGCGTCGTTGGCAATAAATCAATCGTATATAGACAACCTCTTCAAAAACAGCCGCGTGTCCGTCGCCAACATGCTAAATGCACCAAACATGGCGACTTTTCGCCACCATTTCATTGTTATGCAAAACCAGCAGAAACTTTGGGCCTTCACGCCTTCTGGGGGACAATGATATTGAATGATTCATTATTCACGGTCACTTGAGTTGTGTTGCGGTTGCTGAAACCGTATATTGGTGACATCTCTAGATGTCACTAAACATTGGTTTATTCTCCACACTCAGGTATTACATAAAGGCCCTTGTTAAAGCAAAACACGAAATGGCTCATTGTTTTCCATCCTTTTTCAATTTTTAAAAGAAACACGTGTAACTTTTATGTTTTGCTTAGTATGCCTATCTGTAATTGAAGAGAACGACTCCTAGTCTAAGCTGAAAATTAGGACTACTTATTACTATTTTTATCTGTAATCATAATTGTAAGAAATCTCTAAAAAAAGTTAGTCTTTATGATAAAAACCATAAAATACGAAAAAATACAGTAAAAAAAAAACCGTTTATTGTGGTGTTCAAAGGGGAAGTTCTATATTCAACAGTAAATGAGATGATGACTTAAATAAATAATTATTGACATAATTATTTAGTCATATTATGATGGAAAAAGGTTTGGCTCCCGAAATACAGTTCTCACTAGTTCATGTAAATATATCACACACTACAAATAAATTAGGAAACAATTGTTTGATTTGATTTGATATCTACTAAAAGTGCCACCTCCACCGCTTACTACTCTCTTAAAGCAAAAGACAATGAGCGCGGACCCACAGCGCGTCACTCCTTAAACCTTTTCGCCTTATTTCGCGAGCCTCCTTTTGTCTCGAGCATTTCTTTATTTTGTTGTGCGATCTTATTATTTCGCTACCGTTGGCCGCATTGCATCCTCCATATTGTTTTTGCTCGCATTGTTGCCATACAGTAGCCGATGGAATGAAGTAATACGGCCCAAGACTCCGAGGTATTGTGTATTTGCGAACAGTTTTTTGCTTTTATTTCTCTCGGTACCACGTCAACTTTTTGTTTTGGGCGAGTCGCGATTCTATGTGAGTTATGTAATGTGCTGAAATGATCTTTGGATGTGTTTGTCATTATCTGGGTAGTGATGGGCGGGTTGAGTCTTGGATTGTCCTTTTTAGGCATACGTTCTCTTTGACATCATGAAAAAAAACACAGATGAAAGTCTGACCAAGAATCTTTACGGAATGCAACTTTTGAGTTTCTTTGGTTTGGAGATATATTACAACAAATGAGGTTTAACAAATATGGTATAGCCTAATATAAATGTAGTTCTGAATAATAAATTCTATTTGCTGATTATTTTGACGATATTGATATTATTATAGTTTTCTGGTAGAAATAGCTCTAAGCGATAGACCACCAATTGTAATACTAGACCCAAAATCTTTCCTTACATGTTGTTTTATTTTCTGTTGTTGTGGTGAAACAATAAAGCGTTATTAACTATCTATCTGTCAACATTACTATATTCCAGCATTATTTTTATTTTTACGGATAACCTGAAAACGTTGTACCTTTGCAACTCTAGTCTTGGATATTGTGAGACTGGCTTCATGCCATCCCTACGATACGCGGCAATTAAACTTGGAATGATTGAAACGACGGATGCGAAAAATTGTGATATTATATTTGTGATATTTCTATAAGTAACATTACTTTTTGTTTTAGCCATAACTCATTAAAAATGTGTTAACGGCGATTTTTAATGATGGAATATAGCTTAGTTAATTAGTGCCAGAGGGAAATAGTAAACTAATGATCAGGATTTACTGTAGGGTTGGATACGGCATATTATATTATAGAATTCTGATTATGTAAGTGCTTTAGATATTATTTTAATTTAATATGCATCCCAGCATTTTCTTGTACAAAATAATAAACCTGGCTTTAGTAATGATATTAATATCTCCTTTAATGGTGAATTATCCGTTTAAGAAACTTTTCTAGGGATAAAAAGTAGCCTATGTATTAATCCAGAGTAAAAGCTATCTCCATTCCAAATTTCCCTCAAATCTGTTAAGCCATTTTAGCGCAAAGAAGTAACTAACATACACACCCCCACAAACTTTCGCATTTATCTGTTTTCACTTATTTCTTCATTGTGATTCATTATCATCTCATTGACTATTACGTCATACAAACTTCTTGGTTAATTCGATACCTAGTACCTACTCGTGGAGGTTTCGTGGAGGTCACGACCCTCAGCAATGAGGATAACGACACAAGGAGGAGGAGGAGTACCTACTAGTCTACTCGCCATCCACAGCCAAGCAGGTTAAACTTAAACAACAAAAAAAACCACACTTAATTTCCTCCAAGTATGTAAACAGTGCCCAATTTCCTCAAAATATGTAAACCACACCCAATTTCCTCTTAATATGTAAACAGCACTAGTACATAAAGTGACCACAAGGCAGCTACTTAAGGCTCTGTTACACCTCTCCTTTTTAGGGTGTACGAGTGTGGCGGCCGCGTGTCGCCGGCCTAATTAAGGGGAAACATGCGCGATCGCGGCGTTTATCACAGCCTTACAGCCTCCGGCGCCCTGAACACAGACTTGCTTTTAGCGTCCTTGTCGCAATCTGCGGAATTTCAATTAATTATATTATTTTCGTTAATTAGATCTGTAGGTCCGCGTTAGGGCGCGATTGGCTGCTGTGCGCCCGAGATTGTTTTGTCCGAGTTAAAAGGATTGCTGTTGATTTTAATTAAGGTAAAGTTTTTTTTTAGTTTCTTTTCTCCATCTGCTACAACTATAAAAATAAAAGTTTATTATTTCTCATTGTTTTTCTATATTATATGGGGAACAGCTGTAGCTTCGAAGAACTGTGCTTTGAATTATATCATTAGGTGCAAGATTTTTTACAACAACTTAAATTTAATAGTGTTACATTTTGCGTTTGATACCAATTGACGTGATGTTATGTGATAATGTGATTGATGGTAGCTTCACGCTACACCTGGATTGGGAGCTAGCTTAGCGAGCATTAGGAACCTGACCTACCACTGAGAAAGGCCATAGGCTACTTTTTATCGCAATCAACTGTAGCTCACGTAGGTGAAACCGCGGGGAACAGCTAATATTAAATAATAGGTATTGAATTACCTGTTATAGTTCCGTCACGAAGAACCGGAATCTAATTTAGTGAGACAGCCGATGACCGTCCGAAGTAAATCGAAACAAACGAGTCCGCGAAACAATGTCCCCTGTTTTTTCAGTGCGTCGAACAATCGGGAGCTCGGAATTTATTGAGTCGTATCGAAAATAAATAAAATAAATAAAAATAAATACACTGATGTGGGAGGACACGGAGCCGTCGCGCTGCCGGATTGATCTGAGACATCAGCTGTCCGTCTGCGTCTCTTACTGTACAGGGGGCATTTTATCTTAATTATTTTTTTTTATCAACATATTTCTTGCATATTTAAAAGTTAAATACTAAACAGTGCTAAATGCATAACCAATTGAAAATAAACACTTCACGCAAATATGAAACAAGAAGGTAACATCTAAATTTTTATAGCAGGAGAGTTTTATTTGGACTGCGAAATGTGTACTTGTGAATTCAAACCTATTAAAAGTATAAAGTTGCGCCCCTTGGTTTCACCCGCGTCTTCCCACTACCACGCAGGAACCTTTTTCCGACATAAAAATGCCTGTGTGTTAATCCAGGGTTCGGTTATAAGATATCTCCATTCCAAATTTCATCAAAATCAGTTTAGTAGTTCCGGTGACACGTGGTAAGAAAAATAATATTTTGTTCCGATATCACCCTGTATAAAGGTGTGAGGGCACGCGAGCTCGCCGTAATGGTATCGCCGGAGTATAACTAACACATCCTGTCGACGTGAGACGGGAGACGTCTGTGGGACCGTACCAGTCCGCGAGACCATGCACGTCACTCGGACCTTACGGCCTGACCTTATCTACGAATAACAAGCGGACGAATGCGAAATAATGCTCATTTTATACTACCTACAGTTTTTTTTTGTAATAGATTGGTAAACAAGCAGTCGGCCCGCCTGAAGGAAAGCGGTCAATGTCGCCTATGGACATTTGCAACACCAGGGGAGTTGCCGATGCGTGGACTCTTTGCACACGCATCTTGAAGGATTGCAATCTGTAGCACTGCGGAAAAACTTGCGGGGGGAGCTCGTTCCACATTTTGCAAGTATGCGGTAGAAAGGACCGTGAGGTCAAGTCACCTGATGTCAAGTGCCGATGTGGTCGAAAGTGGCTTCACGCTACATCTTCGACCATATCGTCACCTAACATCAGGTGACTTGTAATGTGGGAAATGTGGCTGGAATACCCTGTCACAGTTGGTCTTTCCTGAAAGATACAACGTAGGTCGAAGATTCGAATCCTGCAATAAATTTGAACTTTCGGCAGAGGCAAACATCATGATGAAACCATGGTATGGTGGTAGGGTATTTTCTATTACCTACCCTCTAGTTAACAATCTATCGCCAACACCTATCGGTGTGTTTCGGCAGTCTCAGAGCCAGTTCCCAAACCAAGAGTAACGTGAAGCCACCTTCGGCCTCATCGTCACTTACTATCAGGTTGCGGTCAAAAGCTAACACACTAAGAAGTTAAAAAAAATGTTTCAAACAGCGAACTATTGGCTATTTTCAGTCCATTTTCTCAACAATCCCACACCGGCCAACCTCCCGCGTCCCCGATGGCCACATTTACTAAGGTCAGTGTGCAATCAAGGGACTCCCAGCGCAATCAGGCTGCTGCTTTCGATAGAGGCGTTTATCTAAACGACGCTCAGTGTGGGCACGACCTTAGGGTGAAGGCTATTAGTACCTTGTCGTTGTGAGAATTCAATGCTGAAGAGGTTACAAAAACTGTTATTTTTGTTGATAGGTTCTATGGTGTAGTGTATGGTGCTAGCTAGCTGGAGTGGCAGAAGTAGGCTGGTCATATAAGCCGCAGAGACGATAAACGTTAGGGTAGACGTGTTTTTAAGTGGAGACCGAGACTTGGCAAACGTAGTTTAGGACGCCTTGTGCTAAGGTGGTGCTACGCTGCACCTTGACTGGGAACTAACTCTCAAGTGGAATAATGTAAACCAGAAAAAAGACTATCTACTTTTAACATCCCGATCAAGTTCCCATATCCGAAACTTACAAAGGAATCACGATAAATGTTAATTTTAGTAGATACATATTTTTTTTTTCATATTTTTTTATAACAATGATGGCTCAGTGTTAGTGACGTTGGCTTGCGATCCGTAGGACGTAGGTTCGAATCTTACAATGAGCTTGAGCTTTCGGTGAAGGAAAACATCGTGATGAAACCATAGCTTGGTGGTAGGGTATTTTCTAGTACTCGCCTGGCTAGCTACCACCCTCTTGTTAAGAATCTGTCGCCAAGCACCTATCGGTGTGTTCCGGTAGCCTCACTTGAGAGCCAGTTCCCAGTCCAGGTGTAGCGTGACGCCATCTTCGACCACATCGTCACTTAACATCAGGTGACTTGTGGTCAAACGCTACCCTGTAAATAGTAAAAAAAAAAGATACTAAGAGGACTACTCCAAGATTAGCCTGATAATTGGGGATCAATACGACGTTTTTCGTAACTTCTTCTTTTAGGTTTTATGATGTTTTAACAAAGACTTTTTCGTATACCACTAACATATTCAAATACTAGCTGCGCCCCGCGGTTTCACCCGCATCTTCCCGTTATGCCGCAGGAATCATTTTTATGTGATAAGCTATCTCCATTCCAAATTTCACTCAAACCCGTTCAGTGGTTTTTGCGTGAAAAAGCATCAGAGATACATACATACATACTCACAAACTTTCGCGTTTATAATATCAGTGGGATACATTACCCAAAAGGCCTTCAAGCTATTTCAAAAAAATACTTTTTTTTTATTTATAGCGATATTTTTAACGTTTGCATTACTTCCAGATCAGTACGAGATAGAACTTCTGTCGCTTGTGGTATGATACTATTGATAGCATGTTTTTTCTCTACCACAACAAACTCGAACATCATTAGACAACTAACATATGCATAACCCACCTACACAACTGTTGAAATAACATTTTCGTCTCAAGGAACATTGCCGTGTCTACATCAGCACCCCATTCCGAACTATGCTGCAAATTGCCACTCAGCGGAGTGTTAAGGGTCTGAGACCGGCCTGGGTCTGCGAGACCGGGACACGCCTTTCTTCGCCAAAGGACCCAAAGGTCAGCCGGTAATTAACGGTCCCTCAAGCAATCACAGGATCCAGGCCCTCTGTGATTGGTCCAATTTGGAAGACGGATCAAAGAGGGCGCACTCGTCAAAAGGAATATTTGATGTTTGATGTTTGGCGTTGATGTGTTTTTAATTTTGGATGTTGGTTTGTGTGGGCCGGCTTATTGGGTGTATATGTCATGGCGTCTTTTTAGCGGGACATGTCGAATTTTTTTTATTTTTCGTGTTGGTTTTTTAGGAAGCTTTCAGTGATGGCTTTCAATGTAGCTTTTAATTCATTTTGTATTTAATTTGCAAGTGATAAAAACTTATTTTATCATCATATCTAACCAACGAAAATGGAAAAGATTTTCAGTTCAGCGTTTGTTGCAAAAGTTTGTGACGGTGTATCTGTGTAAGTTTGTTACTTCTTCACGCTAAAACGTCTCACCAGCTATGAGTGAATTCTGGAATGAAGATAGCTTTAATCCTGGATTAAGGCAAAGGCTTCTTTTTCTTCTTTTCTTTTTTTTATGTCTTATAGTAGTAGTTTTAATGTAAGCGTAACTTTTACACTTAGTCATTCTAGTTTATAAGTCTGTTTGTTAAATTCAATTGTTATATAATTTCATCTAATATTTTCTTTTTAAATTCTACGTCTAAGTACTTAGCATAAAAAACATCATCATCATCATCATCATCAGCCCGTATCAGTCCACTGCTGGACATAGGCCTCTCCCAAGGTACGCCACTGAGCCCGGTCTTCGGCTCTTCTCATCCAACTACTGCCAGCCACTCGGCGCAAATCGTCGCTCCACCTTGTCGCAGGGCGTCCTACGCTACGTTTGCCAAGTCGCGGTCTCCACTCAAGAACACGTCTACCCCATCGGTTGTCGGTTCTGCGGCTTATATGACCAGCCCACTGCCACTTCAGCTTGCTAATTCTGTGGGCTATGTCGGTGACTTTAGTTCTCTGACGGATCACCTCATTTCTGATTCGATCCCTCAGAGAAACCCCAAGCATAGCCCTTTCCATAGCTCGCTGAGCAACTTTAAATCGGTGGACTAGTCGTGCCGTGAGTGTCCATGACTCAGCTCCGTATGTCATAACAGGTAGGACGCACTGGTTGAAGACCTTCGTCTTCAGACATTGTGTGACATAAAAAACATAACGTCCTCAATTTTCTTCCAACCCGTTTTATATAAATAAAAGCCATCGACCCGAGCTAACCGTCTTGGGGAAGTGTAAACAACCCTTTAAAATAGTGTGCCATTATCGCAGGGTTTGAGGGTTGCACTCCCACCCGGGGGTGGGAGGGGGACTAAATATCTTTTAGTATCTGCAAAACGTCTAATTTAGTAGCGAGGCTTTGATGTTGTTTCTTGGGATTAGAGTGGAGTAGAGACGACTTCTTGTTTTGTCTAGGTCTTTAAAAGGTTTCTTTCAGATATAGTTTGTTTTTGTATGGTAACGTTTAATCACAAGTAACCAGAAATGTTAAGTGACGTAATGTTTGATGTTGATGTGATTTTTGCGCCACGCTGCATCTGTATTTTTATTGATGCATTTAAAAATAAAATGTGGTCATGCCCATTGAACCATTGAAAATATCTACTAGCAAATTCTTTGAAGCAAAAAAGTTATCAAATTAATGATTTTTTTTATTTTAAAGATAAAGTTTTTAAAATGTTTCTACCAAGATTCTTTTATTGGAGTTAAATTGGAATCTTTTCAAATGAATGAAAATGAAAAATTTTTTTTTCATTTGATATACTTAGAGAGAATCATGGAAAAACAACTCTACATTGTTCAGCTGGCGAAATCCTAAAGTTTCGAGACTGACAAGCAACTCTACTCCACCTTTTCCGTCCGGGTTGCGTAGAGTCGGTCTCAGGGGAGAGTCCTCGTTTACTTATCCATCTCTATCTGATCAACATCTTCAAGGAGAGATGTGTCTTTATTGACTTCATTCACTCTATGGGTTTTAAAAGGACGTACATAATGTGACGGGCGGCTGGATACCTTCGTTTCAAGACCTCTGCTTGGACATTTTCCTTAGCTTGGTGGTAGAGCATATACTGCCTAGCTGTACCACCCTTAAGTTATGATTTTTTTCCTTCTTACAGGGTAGCGTTTAACCAAAGTCAACTCAATTTGGGAGCCTTCAAGTCGAGAGTGAGATATCTTCTAGGCAAGCATGCTCTATCATCGAACTCGTCATCACTTACCATCAGGTGAGACTGGGGTCAAATGCTTGCCTTACAAAAAAAACTGATGTTGAGTGACTATGTGGTCACTAAGCTGTGTGTTTTGGCAGCCTCCTTGAGAGTGAATTCTCAATCTAGGCGTAGCGTGACACCATCTTCGACCACATCGTCACCGTCACTTAACATTAGGTGACTTTTGTTTAAAAACCATCTAACAGAAAGAAAAAAAATATATTACTTGAGGGTCGAGCCAAGCCAGATCTAGAAAATGCCCTTCCACCAAGCTATAGTTTCATCACAATATTTTCTTTCACCGAAAACACATTCTCATTGCAGGATTGGAACTTACGATCTACCGGTCGCAAGTCGACGTTACTACTATTGCGCTTTCATGGCTTTGTTTCACTGCATATACCGTAAATCTGGTAATTAAGGTCTATACAAGGCTCTCTCGCGGCTTCTCTCGCGTATTATGAGTAACAGTTAACCGTGTTATCTCTGTCTTAGTAGATAATACCACATTAATCTGGGGTTGAAGATAGGGGAAGTAGCGTCTTGGAAATTTAAAAATTGTATGTTCTTGTAAGTCACTTATTAATTAATGTTATAAAAATATCTAGTTGATACTGTTTTTTTTCTTGTTGGAAGCAATAGCGGGGTCAGTGGTAGTGTCGTTGACTTACCCGTAGATCATAGTCTCAAATGAGCTTGAGCTTTTGGCGAAGAAAAACTTTATGATGAAGCCTAGCTTTGTGTTTTTTAGTGCTCGCCTGGGTAGCTACCACAAATCTATCGCCAATTTTATTGTTGTTTAGAACTTTTCTGAAATTCATATAAAAGAAACAACTACCATAATACATTTTTTCCTAACTACTGAAAACCTTACATCCTCTTACTACTGATAGAGGTATTTTAAGGTATTGGATGTATGAACTTTTATACAAATCGTTCTTAACTCTGAAGACTGATCACGTGTAATAAATGTATGTCAAAGTATCAAAACAAACTTTGTATGTACGTTTCACAATGATTTTCAGCACGAAAAAGTTTTTTTTTCCCTTAGCTTATAGTAAGTATGATTTAGGTAAAGCCAGAACCAACCAGGAAAGCTCGAATCGTGCGATTTATGAAATACTTTCTCACACAAACTTCTTTTCACTTTATATTTGCCGGAGTTTACTACAAGTGTACATTATTTATGTCTCCAACTCGCACAAACTTCTTTCAGCTCAGTTTCTCTGAAAATTATTGCTGTTCAGAAACAATGTCTTCGCCGCGAGTCGAGCCTTCCCTACCCCGAGATTAAGAATTATTACCTCTTATCTCGTCCTGACTCGACAACTCGTCGGCTATTCGCTCTCACTCGATATCTAAGTGAAATTATTTCGACAAACTTTACCTAACGGTTGAACACCCCTGGCGGCCCGACGCCACACAAATCTGGATCTTAATTTATTCCACTAAGGTTATGTTTTGATTGAACCTAGTCGAGGCAGTTAAGACACGTGATTAACGAAAAGCGGGAAACTGAAAATCATTTGTGAATTCCCGAAAGGGACAGGTGATGTGATATTATGCAAATGTAACACGGGAACGAGCGAGAGGGAGTGAGTACTGAAGTTCAAGCAGACGCGTCTCGACGGATAAAATTTATAGGAGGATGAAACGATTTATTACAAAAGCGTTGAGTACGTACTCGAAATTAATTACACTAAGTTTTGCTTTCATTTTGTTCCATTGCGGAAGATTTTCCTTGTCTTGTCGGGATATAGGTTTTTATTGCGTGAGGATTTCGAGGTAGATATTTATGACAAGTTCGCGCGTTTATTTTCTTTTTGTTGGTGTTTTTTTTGAAATATATGCGAGATGCCGCACGCTTGTCGACTGGGACATTACGTTATCTAGTGGACGTGATTCCCTTATATCGACGATAAATTGCAGTTTTGCTGGGACATAAATAAAGTTAAGAGAAAAAAAGAAAATCTGGGCACCAAAATAAAACCTTCAATTCCTCTTTTTGTACCTACCTCATTTCTTACCAGCATTAAAAAAAAACATAATCTATGTATCTAAATAAAAATCATCACCCAATTTAGCAGATTATTTTCGTAGCGAAAAAATAGCTTTTCCAGGAAAATCTGAAAACGTTTTTTTACATAGAAATTTTGTATGAAGTCTAGAGCCAATTTTGCCTACCTCTGCGAAGCCGGGGCAGGTCGCTAGTATAAAATATAAAGTATAACTTACACTTTAAGTCTAAGAAACAGCTAAACAATTAAACCATCGCCATCGGTCATTTACCTTAGACAAGACGATATCGCGTATTCCGACTTCCGGTTCCGGCGTGTGGCGCCACTACCGCTTCCGGTGTCCGCGGCCGCGTGAGGTCAGGCTGGCGCGCCAGTGACGCACTTCCGGTGGTCAGCGCTGCTGCTGGAAATAGTTGAGTGTCAGCTTCAGGACTGGCGGGTATTCAGCTGGGGCATTTGGGCAACAAGGTTAAATGTTAGTGTATTATTTGATCATGGATTCGAATCCTACGATGAGCTTAAGCTTTCGGTGAAGGATAACACTGTGATGAAACTATAGCTTGGTGGCAGGGCATATTCTAGTACTCGCTTGCCTACCTACAACCAAGTGATGAGTCTATCCTATCGGTGTGTTCCTGCAATTCTACTTTAGATACAGTTCCCAATCCGGGATTATGTATTGTGGTGCTGCCTTCGACCACATCGTCCCTGACTTGTGGTCAAAAGCTATCCTGTAAAATATAGCTTTTTTCCAAATGAAATGAGAGTTGTTGGAACAATAATATCACCCATTCAATCACAGTCATGGTGCTGAGGCCTTTATTTTCTAGGGCATCAGAAACTACGCGGCTTGTTAGCCCACAACACGGAACAAATGCTTACGATATTTTTCAAAACACAAAATTGGTGAAAAATCGAACCTACGGTCTTACGTTTCGCTGTTGTTGGCCTATTTTGTCACAATAGCCGTTGGTCACAGTTATTTTAGACCATACTTTTGTTTGAGTACTAAATCACCTGATAGAAAGCAACTGATGAGTCAGCAAACTCATCAAAAGATACTCAGCGGAACCACTCACCAAAACCAAAATCCATAACTCATCCAATTCATAAAGTAAAGCATTAAACGCTAAGGTTTCAGCACACAGATCGCACAAATATTCGTACAGAGAGAAAGTAACCGGGGGTTGCATCCGATGAATATGTATGAGGGGGGAGATTGGGGCATCAGGGGGGCTAAAGGGGAGTCCGTGTAAATGGAAATTTCAAGTAAAAATACCTCAAATATTAACATGAGCTGGATTCGTGTTTTTCGCGTTTTTTTTCGACGGACGGTGCGGAGACATGTGTGATAACATGGACGGAACAAAACGTGATGTTCCTTTTTTATTTGGAGGGTAGGTTGGCGTGCGCCGCTGCGTCGGTGCCTGTAAGTCGTAACGGTGACGCCGTGGTCATTGTAATTAAGATGTGCTTGATTGTTCTGCTACATACATATATATGTATATGACTTTAGGCATCTGTGACAGACGATTTAAACTATGTCAGTGGGGTTTTAAGGACACTTTTGTTGGTGGCTATACGAGAACGGCAGGCTCAGATGCGTTTTGCATTTGTCACATTTTTACTGCGTTATGGACTGTGTTAAGCGAGATATGACTCCATTCAATATTGAGCACTGAGCTGTATAACTTTCTTAAAATAAATGTTCCATTATGTACGTACGTATAATAAAGAAAATTAATAAATTATTTACAAAATAATATACATTTCAAAGCGTTCAGTTTCTGTAGTAAAATTAATTCACAAGTTTTCCTCATGAATATTTAATAACAGATTAAAATCTTGTTCACAAGTTATTTAGATTATTTTCCACTATTTCATTAAATGCTTTGATTTACACATTACGTTACTACATCTACTAATTACTCTATTAAAGAAACTACTGTGATTATTAGCCTAATTGACTCGTCACGAAAGTTGATAAGTTTATTTCAGTTTTCATTCAAGACTAGTATTTTAACACATTTTTTCCTAACAATTCATTCTTAGATATTTCGAAACATAATTAAAAAAGCGAGATATTTATAGTTGAACAAAGTTGGAAAAGTCTACTAAAAAATTACCAATCGTGTAACGAGTACGTTTGTCTTCTATGTCATCGATATTTCTTTTGAACCGAGGGTCAAAATGAACTCTATAGTTAACGCCATGTTCCATGAGTTTGGTCCAATATAGGAACTAGTAAGCGCTGCCAAGCCACGTTTTCTTTTAATTCCGTGAAATAGCACAATTTCTTTTAGTTTCTAGTATTCGTTTGAGTACTAAAAGTCCGTCGTTTGGCAAAGAGGACAACAATCTATACATAAATACAATACGAATTCAAAAGTTTATGGTAAAAACTCAGTCTTTTCATAGTAAAATAAATTGAAATGGTGTTAGATGTTAAGCACGTCACTTGACATTGAGTTGACAGAGTGTCATTTTTATGTTTTTTTTATGTATGTTGTATCTCTCTCACCAAGAGCTTATTACGTTCCCACTGCTGGGACACGAGCCACGCAGGCCCAGTGTGGGTTGGCGGATAGGCTAGATGACAGCCCTAGTGTTGGGGTTTTCAGATCGCCCGGAAGCCTACGATATGGCTAACGACTGCTATCCTTAGACAACAATCGCGTTTAAAGTGCCCTCTTAGGAAAGTTTTGAACACCACTAAAGGTCTCCCGTGTCACTCTGTCAACTATGTTCTTTTCTTAATTATCTCCCAGCATACCTAACCATAAAATCATTATCAAACAAGCAACACATCGACCTCTTGTCTCCAAGCCAACCCTCTTAAACAGTGGCACCGTAGCAAACGACATCGGTCGCGCACTTCTGCTCACTGGAAGCGTCAGTTTTTTACCCAGACATGTTCTTTATTGCCGTAGCAAATCTCAAGCACGCCTGCACGGTATCTGCCACTAGTAGTGGCCCACTCCTCTCCACTAGAAGCAATCTTTATCACATATTGTGAACCTAGCCAGAGAGGAACAGAATGGGGCCACTTGCCCCGTTGATGAATGTTTCTTTAGATCGGTAGCAGAGATTTTTTAGAGCTTGCCTGTCTATTAGTTAATCGGTCTGGTTCCACAACGGGTAAGACCAAAAATTCCTATTGACTTACGCCCGAAAGTAGTAATATGTCAAGCCCTGACATATCGATCCAAAACCGCAGATAACGGATTAGGATCGATTATTTATTTCAGGCGTTACTCCTTCGACGAGTTGAAAATCTGTTGACAAGCAAAGCCAAGGATATCGGCGAGTTCCAGTAGTCTTCGACTAAATCGTCACTTAACGTCAAGTGACTTGTGGTCAAAAATACCTGGGAAGATGTAAAAAAAAACATTATGTTGGAGTCACTTAAACATTTTTGAAAAACCCTCGCCAACTCGCTGCTATATATATAAAGATTTCAGAAGCGTCATTAAACCAGCTTGTTGTTTGGATTTTGAAAGAAATTCAGGCCAGTTACGTTAGTTGCCGCGTCTGGGTGTGAAATAAATACGTTTAGGTAGCTGTGCTGGAGAATAAACAGGACTAACGCTGGTATTCTAGCTCAAGTATTGGACAGTAGCAGTTAAGTGACATATCTGCAGCCCTCGTCAACTTGTATGGGGCAAAAAGTATACCTACGTGGGCTGAAATTGCCAATAAAGTACCTACTATTGACTATAGACATTGTTGAATCCAAAAAATATGTTTAATAATATTTTTAGCCTGGCAACACCAAGTCTTTAAAGTCATTTTAATCAAAAGAATTGTCATTTCGGAGTATTCGGAGTTTCTGCTAATTTCAAATAGTATCATACCTTCCAATTCAATTCTTTTTTTGATAATTGAATTGAATGGCGTCTGCGCGATTAACATTTTGATTTGCTGCGTGCGTATGAGTTTTGTCTGTGTTGTACTTAGAAAGTGATGTGCTGTGTGAACTGTGAACCACGTTTTTACTTTTTTTTTTTTTTTTTTTTTATTCATATATTTTTTAGGGACTTTTAAACATGGCGTTTATGCCAGCCCCATCGTAACTTAACAAAAACCTTATAGACTAGAGAAGACATAAATCATACAGAAACCAATCTATAATACTATCTATTCAATAGAGTAAGTAGATAGTTAACAATATATAAAAAAAAATATGTATAAAAAGCAAAAGAAGGTGGCTGGATTAATTCACAGACTGGAAAAAGGATTTTACCATTCTGTAAATCATTCCAGCCTCATTTGATTCTGGAACCGACAAAATGCTGTGAATCACGCCCACATTGGCTTCTCTCACACCAAGTTCGGCAAAAACTTTCCGTCTCTCAGTCTGATTCCGGACACATTCCATCAGAATGTGATGCACGTCTTCAGGTTTGTCACACACTTCGCAGTTAGGTGACAGTACTTTACCCATCATATGCGCGAAAACTCTAAGTGGAATGTGTCCAGAGCGCAGTCTCAGAGCGATAACAACAAGCTTGCGACTAATGTCACCAACAAACCACGGCGACCGATAAGGTTGACCCTGCATAATTTTATACCAAATTCCTTTACTTTTGGAACGTTCGTCGAAATACTCTCGCCAGTGCTCATAACATGACATTTTATATATAGGTAATATTTCCGAATGTGAGGGTAGAATGAAAATTTCTGAACCATTAATAGCAGCTGATTTAGCGAGGCGGTCAACCTCCTCGTTGCCATACAAGCCAATATGAGATGGTATCCACTGCAATTGTACACTGACCTGATTCTTTTGAAGGTTTTCTAACTTACGGATAATATTATAAGCAATAGGATAGCCCCGACTACCCGTCGTACATCGCGAGATATGCTGTAAGGCACTTTTACAATCGCTCAATATTACAATATTTCTGTGTACATTATTACACTCGGCATAGGACAACGCCGCCGATATAGCAAATAGCTCCAAGGTCATTATACATACCTGCGACGTGTTCCTATAACACTCTGCCTGTTTACAAGTTGCATCGTAATATGCAATCCCTGACGATGCGCCGGAGCTCTTTGAACCATCTGTATATATTTTATAATAGTTGTTATATTTTCTATTTAATTCGCATAAAACATCATTTTTTAGGATATTGTGGTTGTAATCTTTTTTTGTCCTTTGTACACACTCTAAACTATCAGTTATATATTTTTTCGTATTAATATTTGTTATCCACTCACTAAGCAAGAACATTTCTAGTGGGTTAGATGAGATACATATTTCGGGTTTGACTTCATTGTATGTTAACATCAACAAAGGTTTTTTTTTTCGCGCCCAATACCTATTAGTACAAAGAGCACCGAGCGCGTCCAAAAGGGCTGTAGTCGGATTATTGGACCATGACTTAGATTTAAGACAATACTTATAACACAAGTACTTCCTTCTTAGAAATAAAGGTGGAAGGCACAATTCACTTTCCATTACATGAATGGGAGTAGATTTTATAAAGCCGCCAATTAGCCTGAGAGCCTGGTTTTGAATTTTGTCTATCTTGGTTGTATGACAGTTGGCACTATTGTCATATAGAAAGCAGCCATAATCTATCCTACTTCTAATCAAATTAATGTATAGCCTCCTTAAATGCTTAGGGTGAACGCCCCAGCCACTCCCCACCAGTACCTTCAAAATATTTAAATATCTTTGCGTTTTACTACACACCTCGTTGATGTGCCTATTCCAACGAAGTGAGCGGTCTAACCAGATGCCTAAGTATCTGATATTTTCACTAGCACTTATAGCGATTTCATTAATTTTGAGTTCAATGTTATGTCGTCTGCGGCCTCTGCTAAATAAACAGAAAAAGGATTTTTCTGCCGATAACTGTAAACCAATAGTCTCAAGGAGACTAACAATAACATTAAGCGCTAACTGGATTTCGTAAACACTATCATTAATATTTTTATGACTCGAATAGATTACAAAATCATCAGCGTACTGACTTATCTTCGTACTAGCATTTTTACAAATTTCGTAAGTTACTATGTTAAAAAGTAACGGAGATATAGGATCCCCTTGAGCCAAACCCTTAGATGTCCATCTGACCATCTTGTTATTACTCGCTAAATCATTACTGTCCATAATTAAATGTCTCTCACTTAAAAATTCCCAAAGATAACTACAAATTTTACTACCTACGTTTAACATATCTAACTTCTTGGTTAAAGCGTCAGTTAAAACATTATTATATGCATTTTCTATATCCAGGAAACAAGCTAGTGTAGGTATATTTTTAGTGAGGTCAAGTTGAATAGTTGCCACCAATCGAGTTACTGAGTCCAAGCAAGATTGTGCTTTTCTGAATCCTGTAGTGTTAAGGGATAATATATTATTATGTTCTACATACCATTCTAATCTTTTAGCAATCATGCTATGCAGTATTTTGCAGGTACAAGATATCAAAGAAATAGGTCTTAATTTAATTTCTGAGTTTGTGTTCTTATTTGTTTTTGGAATAGGTACTATTTTGATATCTCTCCATTGTTGTGGGACAAAACCATTAGCAAAAATTCTATTATACAACCGAAGCAAACACTCTTTACCGACCTGTGGAAGATTATATATCATTGAGTACGTAGTACTATCATCACCAGGTGCTGTATCTTTTTTTTTGATGCATGCTTCAAATTCCTGAATAGTAAAATCTTTTTCTAATAAATTATTACTAGACATGAATAGAGGTTTTGAAACTTTAACATAATCAGGAGCCAAACTACAAAGTAAAGCTTCTTTTTTGTTTTCTGGCGCAAAAAACCTTGGTTGACGGTAACCTTTAATCCATCTCATTTTCCTCCACATATCTGATAGGGAAGTGCCTTCATTAACTGAATCGCAAACATTATGCCAATCTATAGATCTCGCTTTTGATAGTTCAGATCTGACCAATAAAGTCATATCTTCCAAGGTAGTAAGGTTATTTGGGATAGGATTACGGCGAAATCTACTAAGTGCTAATCTACGTTGAGCCACTAATTTGGACAAGGATGGATTCCAAAAAGATCTAGGTATAAATTTACTCTCTGGGTCATTATTTATTCGGAGCCAAGGTATACTTTCATCTGCGGCATCATTAATACTTTTAATAAACCTATCATATTCAGCTTGGATGTTGTCAGTATTACTGATAGAAGCTGATAGTGAACGTGCTACCAAATCTCTATAACTAGACCAGTTGGCTTTCTTGAAATTACGCTTTTTGATATAGTTCGAGCTATCCTCATAGTTTACAGAGACTTTGATTATCATATGATCACTGCCCAAATTCTCATTCAGTACTTTCCATGTTAAATCTACTGCAATATCTGATGACACAAAAGTGATATCTGGCGATGTTTCCTGAAGCACATTGTTGACAAGTTTTACCCTAGTTGCACTACCTGTATTCATCGAAATGAAATCATAATTTAGAGATGAGTCTAATATTTGCGTACCCTTTGTGTCAGTTTTATAAGACCAGTTAGTATGGTGTGCATTAAAATCCCCGCCAATCAATGTTTTGTCACTAAATAACGAGAACAATTCATCCCAGTCCGACTGCGTAGTTCGGACGGATGATGGACAGTACACAGAGATCACATGCCTAATAAACTTACAATTCAGTACTTTAATTGCTACCACCTCAATACCAGGATTATTTAACTGTATATCTCTTACCTCAGTCTTGATGGATCTATGCGTGAGAATTGCTACACCCCCATATGAGTCTACTCTATCCTTTCTATATATGTTATAATTACTAATATTCATTTGTATTTCTTCGTTCAACCAAGTCTCACTTAAGATGGCTATATGTGCTTTATTTTGGAATAACATGCAATCAAATTCTGTAAGTTTAGGTTTAATGCTCTGCGAATTCCACTGGACTATGTTAACAAAACGTTTATTCCTAGAATCACTATCCATGCCCAAGCAAGGATAGGAGTTTTGAAACATAGTCCCCCTTCCTAAACATTTCAGCTACCAAATGGTAGCATTCTTCGAAGATAACATTTAAAAAGTCCGTGATTTTTTCGCTGAGCATTTTTTTTGAAAGTGTAATGTCTTTTATCTTATTGTAAAACCTAATAAAATTAAACTTCTTCTCACTCTTTGGCACATCTTCATTTCTGAATTCATTATTTTCATCTCTTTTAGATTGTTCTCCCATCTCATTAACTACTTTTTTCTTCTTCTTTCTCTGCTTCTTCTTCTTGTCTTGACTCTCTTTCATTCCACTTTCCAACTCCGACTCATTGCTCGAAACTTGTACATTATCTCTTTCATTTATTTCTCTGTCTATTTGTTCCTCTAGCTTTTGTGTTCTTGAGTTTCTCAATAATGCCGCACTATAACTGGCACTTCTGGAAGGTATAGGGTTAAGATATCGCTGATTGGTGTCATTGTATAAATTGGTATTGGGTGTAACCGTATTTTGACTTGCATAAGATTCATTCTGTTCGCTTTCTAAGTATAAGCTCAACGCCTTTTTATAGGTACAATTTTCTAGACACATAAGTTTTCTGATGTCTTTTTCTTTTTTAAATGCTGGACATATCGACTTCTCAATAGACATATGGGTACCCTTGCAGTTCACACATCTATATTCTTTTGTGTCACAGTTGTCGTGATTTGATCCACACTTAGGACAAACAATTTTTTTTGTGGGGCAATACTTTTTAATATGTCCGTATTTCCAACAACTAGCACATTGGGAGACAGGAAAGGTATAAGGTTCCACCAAAAACCTACAACCGTATGCTGATACATACGGAGGAATGGTGGTGCCCTTGAAACAAAAGCGGACTGTTTCACTATCTATCCAAGTTCCTTCGCTTGTTTGTCTCTTTAAACGCCGCACAGATACTATGTCAGGTTCGCATTCAAAGTCTTTATGCAACTCTTCAAGTTTTGAATCTATGTCTATCCCGCGAACTATGCCGTAGCATAAATTCATTTCATCGGTCTTTTGGCACCTAAAACCTTTTTCTTCTAACTCCTCACAGCTCAATAGCATCTCGGCATTTTCTTTGTTTTCGAAAGAGATGAAAACTTTGTAACTGCTCTTATATTTAATTCTCATAATGTCCTTGACATTAAGACTCCGTAGTAGCTTCGCCAACGCTATTTGCTTAGGAAGTGGTTCCTTCGACATAACACAAACCTCATATTGTGTATTAGTTTCCACACTATTCCTACACACATTATTGCTCACATTATTTACGATCTTCGGAGACGTGTTATTCTCACTATTTTTCGAATAACTTCTTTGTAGTCGCTTAGGTTTCCTCATTACTTCTGTAAATCCTTCTTCATTCTCACTTTCATTTCTTAAACGCTTAAATCGCTGCATCTGAGTGTCAGACAGAAGCTCCGCTGACACCGCAGACCCTCTTCGGTCACTCTCCGGCTCCTCCGCACTCATCGTAGTCGTGCCTATCGCCCTGTTATCTATAATTAATTACGCGAACCAGTAACGTGCAATCCTCGCACCGTCCGGCGTGCGACTGACGTTTTTACTGAGACAAGGATTCTTTGTGATTGTTGTGATGGCGGAGAGAGAAATAAAAGAAAATGTTTTAAATGTCGCTGCTCGCCGGCTGAAGACAACGTTAAATTACTGTCACAGAATATATCATAGTACCTGAAAAAGTTGCGCGTGGGCTGATTTTAGATGGCGCTAGTGAGCTTGTCTTATTTTTCTATGTATAGAGTTGTCATTCTTCTCCGGTAGGAGTAATAGTGTGCATATCTGTATGAAATGACAGAATCAAATCTGTGCTTAGATAGTGATAATCGAGAGAGCGCCAATAATAATGAAATATAATCGCTTGAGCTTCATTCTAGTATACCACCCTTAGTTTGTCTTTACCGAAGATACAAATCTTACCCACACGCTTTTCAGCCACATAGATGGAGAAGGGCGTTTCCAGAGATTTTTTGGCGGTGATTTTTTCACTTGGATGCCAACAGATTCTTTGATTAATGGTGGAAAGATGGCGCCGATATGAGGAAAATTGGATGTTTGGTGGACTAAGAGGTCGAGATCTCGGAGTAAAATAAATACTTAAAGAAGGTAGGTACATTTTCTGTAACAACATTTTTTATTACTTAGCCAATAAATAATGCTAGCCTATACGTTACGTTCCCACTGCTGGGACTCTGGCCTTCTCTCAGAGAGAGATGGTTGTAATCTACCACGAGGGCCCAGTGCGGGTTGGTAGATGTCACATGCCTTTGAATGTGCCGGTTTCCTCACAATGTTTTGTTTCATCGCATTGTGCGATGGTAAATCCATACAGTCATAGGTACGGGGCCAAGAAGATTCGAACTTGTATAAGGCGCACGCGTTACAGTTCGGCCACCATCGCTCTATTTAAATGATTAGTGCGATATAATGTGATTTAGAATTGCTTTTCAAGTTCTGATTTGATTTTAAACAGCCAATGTAATTCAACTCCACTAAAATTTTCTTTGAATATTAATCTTTCACACTTTCCCCTGTACTGTAGCGCGTGGCTATATTGTCATGGGACTTTTAATTTTGCAATTTGTCTCGAACCCCACTAGGTGGCGCGGCGGTGCTGACAAACTCATCGGACAGATGGATGGACCCCCTTCAGTGTAGATAGAGAATACAGACCCCATCGTGGATAGAGATTTTATACGTGATGTGGATGTGATGAGGAGATAAGGGTTTGGAGTGTTGAATTTCGAGTTTTTTAAAGGGTGCTAAAGTTACTATGGAAGTACCGAGTGTCATTTGTAAACATCATTGTCATAATTTTTTGATCAAAATATGTACAACATAAAAAATACAAACCTTGAAAGCGTAAACTTTCTGGTATCATTATTTCCTAGAATAGAATAGAAACTTTATTTGCAAAAAATGTGAGTGAAATAGTCTTCCTTATATAAAAAAAAAAACTTAAAGTCCTGACTCTCTCGTCAATGACATATCAAAATACAGCCTTAACTGCTAGTTTGTAGGAAGTCATACTTGTTTGACCCCCTAAGGTGGTCAAATAGGATATTAAAGTTTGTATGGAAACACATCAACATCCACGTGGTTGTAGCAGAAAGTAAGAACAACCAGAAAAAAAAACTTTTAGCTTCAGACACAACCAACACACAGAGCTCAAACTCCAAGATGTCAGAAAACCAGGCAAAATGAAACAAGCTTGCAAAACACCAAAAACAGCAACAGGTTCATCATGCATCACAAAATGCACAAAATAATCGTGAATCGATAGCGACGCCCTCGTCAAAGTTATCTTTTTATCTACAATTAGGATTTCGTCGCCTCCCCGCTGCGGGACGGCATCAAAGGCCGTCCTCTCATTATGTGACGTTATTGAGTTATCAAGAGGGAGATTAGTTCATACTTCCATACACAAATCCCATCACACAAGCTGACGCCTTTCACTAAAAACAAGCTTCATTTCGGTCTACCACAGCACACACTTTTACAACGCGAAATTGTCACTCTAACTCCTGTTCTACAAACTAAATTCAACCCTACTGTACTCTCGTTTGGGTCTTACTTACCTTGCCGTTATTGTTTATGTTGGAACTATGTGGAATTGCAAGTGCGTGGCCCCAACAGTGATCCGCTAACAAGGAAGTTGCCAGGGTGATATTTGTCAATGCAAAGGGATATAATTTAGTTCGTATAATTTAAAACGACCAATAATGAGATGCATATTCGATTATCTCTCTGTTTTGGTTAAGGCTGGTGATGGAATAGTTTTGTGATGTGAACTGAAAACTCAAAGGATGTTTTGAATATTTCATGTCGCACTCTAAGATGTAAAAAAAATCAAAGAGCTTTGCATTCGAATTAATTCATAGGTTTTGGCTTTAATTTTATAGGCAAGTAAAATTTCATGGATCAAAAACTCTTCTAGGCATTTCATTTACTAAGTAACTATCAATAAAATATTGGTAATGTTGACAGCAGTAAATACATATGTAGTCCCGCTTAACTTTAAAAGTCTTAACGAATGTTTACTTATTCTAAAATTAAAAAAAGTGTATAAACTTCAATGTGACTGAAATGTTTACCCCAGTTCATCATCTCGTATTTTTCTTGGAAATCCAGCCGCGGCACAATTACGCGATGTCAAATTCGCAAAAGCAAATTCAATTTGACAACACTGAAACACAAAATGAAACGTGAATCATAACTCAGTGCGTCGACAAGAACGTAATTAACACTCCGACGGTCGCTCCCCCGCTCGCTGGCGTCGATTGGACCGCGGAGCCTCGCAGACCCGAGACGTGCAAATTTCAAATTGGGATGCACACCCGCGGTAAATACCTACGCTAGGTACGAACAGAGAGGGCGACCGAACCATTCGTTAGGAGTCACTCAAGCGTTCATTCGTGAACGCTCCACTCGACCCCGCTCCGAGTACATGCCTACCTGTTATATTCATACTAAATATTTGCATACATATCGACCTCTATTTATCGCTTTGAGTGTTTGTATTGCGTTTTTGATGATCTGAAGTGATGTGGGGGAATTCGCGTCAAAGCTAACGCTCTCCCTAGTGGTCGCCCTTCTGAAATCGGATCCGCGAAGTCTCTTGGTAATTAACTACCGATTTCATTTCTTGATGCGTTTTTAAAAGCGTCCGACGGCTTTTTAATGGTTATTTTATGGTGAC